>JAKSZU010000016.1:52576495-53176495 GCA_026018925.1 Tupaia tana
AATACCTATTAATACCTATTTAATGACTGCAGTAAGCTATATAGCCCCAGCTAAGTGTTACTTTATAGTATGTTCACTTTACTCACTGAGGTTTATGCTTGAAGTCAGACATGTGTTTATAGATACGTATATATTAACTGTGTTTGCTATTGAATGTTTTAAAATTAATTAATTAAGATCCTTAGAGAATCGGGATCAGCAGGTGACGTGGTGGTTAAGGCGCTGGACACTCCCACATGGCCAACCATGGTTCGAGTCTCGGACCTGGTGGCTTGCTGTCTCACTTCTTCTCTCTCTCTCTCTGTGTCCCTCTCTGGTCAAATTAAAATAAATGAACTAATCAATAAAATTAAATAAATAATTCTTTTAAAAAGATCTTTAGAGAATCAATAAAATGTGAAAAAAAAAAGGCATGGAAAGCAACTCTAAATACCAGAGACAGTGTGGAAGAAGAGGGAGAATTGGCACAAGGTGAGTGAGAGGGAATCAAGGGGTGGGGCAAAATATATAAGAAACAAGAAATAGAAAATTATTTTTTGACAATAACATGCATGGTAATATCCTTGATTGAGTCAATATACAATGTATTCTTGATGGAAAATCTGATTTTGTTTACTGTACTGATGTACAGTGAATGACTATAAATAAAATTTTAAAAAACTATACATTATAACCTTGATGAAAAAATTTTTTAAAAGAAACATAATGGTGCACCTAGTGGTATAGTGGTAATGAAATGCTATGCGATGTCCGAACCACATGGGAAGGACCTGGGTTCTCTGCCTGGGGCTTCCCTGGACTTTCCAGGCTTGCATGTACCTATGATCTAGACTGAGTGGGGTAGATCATGGCACGAAGGCCTTGTGAGTAGCTATCTCCTCTCTTTCTTAGTCTTTCTCTAACTCATGGAAGAAATAAATAAAAGAAAAATAGAAAGAGAACTACATTATTTCCTTTAATCTAACAATTCACTGAGGTAGGAATTAGTTAAATCCCCATTTTACAGATGAGGAAGTGGAAGTTGAGGGTCAAAGAGGTTAAATGATTGGTACATAGTTAGCAAGTGGGTCTGGCACTTGCCCAGGTCAGCCAGTTCCAAAGTCTATGCTTTCCCTAGTTGTCCTCATCTGAGGATGAAATGGCTAGCATTCTGGGACACTTGGTCTTGGGAAAGTTCCAGCTCAACATTTCCTTTTTCTGCTTCTGAGGCCTGAAACCCCTCCAAGAAAGGACAGAGCTTCCATTCCACAGGCATCATGAAGCAAGTAGCTCTCATTCCCACTCACTTATCACTTTGTAAATTCCTGCTAGAAGCAGCAGATACTGGCTGTATCCAGCCCCTTTTCTTCCCAGCAGTACCTCTCTTTGGATAGCACAGCCTTGGAAGGAGACAAAATCTCAAGTACAGCCCATGAAGACAATACTGATGAAGGCATGCTGTCCTGCCAGCCTGACCCAAGCTTAGATAACTGGATACTCTCTTCTACTATTTTGCTTTTTATTTTTATTTTTAAAGTTCTTTTTCTTTCTTTCTTTCTTTTCTTTCTTTCTTTCTTTCTTTTTCTTTCTTTCTTTCTTTTTCTTTCTTTCTTCTTTCTTTCTTTCTTTTCTTCCCAAGAGATTTTTATAGGGAGCATGTACTCACCTATACAGAGACAGACAGAAAGCAAAAAATCACTCCCTGGGTGTTTGCCACACCACAATCCCTTCTCCTCCATTCTCTTCTTGGGATTTTGGGTACACACACACACACACACACACACACATGCCCGGCACAAGTTTTAAGCTGATACATCTGGATTCAAACCATGTTTGACTACATGGGAGTCCAGTGATATAACCATCTGCTGGTCCCTTATTTATTTATTCCTTGATCAACAAAGACAGAGAGAGAAAGCACTCCCTACAGGGTCCTGACACTACAATCTACCTCCAGCCTTAGCCAGCCCCAGATCATGGGTACACGTGTACCCAGCATACTCAGGGAGACATCCACACACAAGCCAGAAATCTGCCCACTTGGGTCTGCCTCACAGAGCATTAAATTTTATGCTGCACCATTGTTTGGTCCCTCTCCCAAGATTTTGAATCTGGAGCAAGTGATCGAAGTCTGAACAAGAAAGGAAAGGCCCACCTGACAGGTCTACTACAAGACCTCTTGTGGGGCTCCAGCTTCTGCAAAGTATAGGTTTTCTACTGCTGTGTAACAAGTTGCCCCAAAACTTAGCAACTGAAACAATAAACACTTACCGTCTCATAGTTTTTTGGGGTCAGGAATTCAGGCATAACTTAGCTGAGTGTTACCAGTGTAGGGTTTCTCACATGATTTTGTTCAGTGTGCTCACAGAATCTGTGGTCAGCTGACAGCTGTAATGTGACTATAGGATTCACTTCAAGATTTTAAAAAATAATTATTATTGTTATTATTATTATTATTTAAATTTTATGAGAGAGAGAGGGAGAAAGGGAAAGTGAGAAAGCAAGCTGCAAGGTCCAGGACTCGAACCATAGTCAGTCAAATGGGAGTTCAGTGCCTTAACCATCACGCCACCTACCAGCCCCTTTGAGATGGTTCCTAAGGGGACAGACAGTGGTGTAGCAGTAAAACACGATGCTCTGCAAGGCAATCCTACACGGGAAAGTTCCTGGTTCAAGTCCAGAGACTCTCTTGAGTTCACCAGGCATGTACTTGCTCACGATCTGGGGCTGGCTGAGGCTGGTGGTGGATTGTGGCATCAAGACTCTGTTAGGGATGATGTCTCTCTCTCTCATCCTCTCTCTCATGCATGCTCATAGAGGAAAAAAAATAAAAGTTTCAAAACAAAAGATGGCTCATTCACACACATGGTTACTGGCAGAAGTCCTTAGTTCCTTGCCTTGTTGGCCTCTTCCTGGGTGGTAACTTAGTGTCCTCACAACATGGCAGAACTCTACCAAGTAGCAAACCAAGAGAGTGAGCGAGAGAGTGCTGCAGTGCTTTGATGACCTCATCTCCAAATGAGGTCATTTCTGCTTCATTCTGGGAGCAAGTCGTTATGTGCAGCCCATATTCAAAGAGAGGAGAATTAGACTCAACCTCTTGAAAGAAGGAGTATTGACATTTTTGTGGGCATATTTAAAATCACTGGATGAATTCTTCGGAGCTGCTATGGTTCTCTTGTTTACAAGGTCTCTTTCCTACTTGCCATGCTCCCAAGGTAGGCCTAACTTTGTTTCATGGGCGTGCAACCTGTGAACACAATTGCATTTGGAAGGCTTCCACGCTTGGTTTAATCCTAAGATGTTCTGACTTCAAATTCTTAATACTCTTTGAACAAGAGGCCCTGAATTTTCATTTCACATTGGCCCATCCAAAGTATGTAACTTACTCCTGCCAGATAGTCTTCCTATAAATTCCGTTGTGTCTGAATTAGTCAAACTTTTTGTTTGTTTTTGGCTTGCCATCATAGCTCTATGATACAGTTGCCTTTTAAAATTCATATTTGTATATATTATAGACTAGCGCATAGTAGGCATTCAGCCTAATATCCTGATTAAGGAAATTCAGTCAAATGTAATTATAAGTTGAGCATCCCTAATCTGAAAATTCAAAATGCTCTAAAACTCAAAACTTCTTGAGTGTTGATATGACACCATTTTTTTTTTCACACCTGACTTTATATGGTAAGCTGCTGTCAAAACACGGGTACACAACACACAGTTTATTCAGGATCTCCAAGGGGAAAAAACCCTCCCAGGCCCCCCTAAGTTGTGAGATATCTTTTCTGCATATGCCCAGATTCTCCATGCCACCACATGGATGGCCAAGATACCAACACCTTTTCTTTCTGCTGACTGAATATACACAAGCTTTGTTTTATGCACAGAATTGTTTAAAATATTGTATAAAATTACCTTCAGGCTATGTGTACAAGGTGTATATAAGGCAAATGCATTTCATAATTATATGTGATGCTATCCCCATGATGTCTCATTATGTACATGCAAGTATTCCAAAATCTGAAAAAATTTAAAATCCAAAACACATCTGGTCCCAAGAATTTTGGATAAAGGATACTGAATCTATATATCCACGATCCAAAGAATAGTTTCTGATTTTATAAAGGGCAAGGACGATATCTTTGGTGGTTATTTCTATATCCCTGGTACACAGATAATAATTGGCCAATAAATATTGGAGGCCCCATTCATAGTGGCACCCACTGCTAAGATGCCCTGCTACTCAGGCTGGGACCACATGGGAGTTCCAGGTTCTATTCCTGGACCAACCTAAAGAACTGGGTGTGGCAGTGTGTGCCTGTAGTCCAAGCAACTCAAGGGGGCTGAAGAAGGAGGATGGTGAGCTTACGGATGGCCTGGGCAATACAGAAAGACCCTGTCTAAAACAGAGCTGGACTTGGGAATATGCACCTGTAGGTTCAGCTGGGAGGCTGAGACAGAAGGATTGCAATGAGACCCTGTCCTAGGAAAAAAAAAATCACTGATAAAAGCAGACAAGGATGGAAGATTAGAACCCAGATGAGTCTAACTCCAAAGCCTCGGTTGTTTTCTCCACCCCATTCTGTTTCTTCGATTGATTTATATTGTTTTAAAAATTCATGCCATTTATATGTCTATGGCCCTATATTCCTGTGCTATGCTAATGTATTGCCATTAGACTGCAAACCATGTGCGACCAAGCACTGTGTTTGTTCCTCTGTCTATGTGGCTTTGTGCTTTGCACAAAAGCAGGTTGAATGAATGGTAATGGGATCATATCCACAGCTAAGCAGCGAGATGGAAATACAGTAAAGGTCTGCTCTCCCATGTTTCTCAGCTAAAAATACTTAGACCAGTTGTGTGAGTCACTAGAAGGGCAGGTAAACTGCATTCGATTGAGAGGGTTGACTGTTAAGGACGGTAGTTCTATTAGTTTTCCAGAGCTGCCACAACAAAGTACCACCAGTTGGGAGTTAAAGGACAGACATTTACATTCTCCCAGGTCTGGAGGCTGGAAGGCCTAAGTCCAGGTGTCAGCAGGGTTGAGTCCTTCCGAGGTCTCTTTCCTTGGCAAACCTTTTGACTGTGTCTTTACATGGTCTTCTCTTTGTGTGTGTCTGTGTCCTAATCTCTTCTTATCAGGATAACCGCCATATTGGATTAATGATCTCCCTTGACTTAATTATCTTTTAAGGACCCTGTTTGCAAATAAGAGTCAATGCATTGCTTAATGATGGAAATCGGTTCTGAGAAATGAGTCGTTAAGTGATTTCATCGTTGGCAAACATCATGGAGTACATTTATACAAACCTAGGTGGCATGGCCTACAACACGCCTAGGCTAGCTGGTATAGCCTGTATATGTTATGGGACTACATGGGACCACTGTCGTATATGCAGTCCATTGCTGACAGAAATGTCGGTAACTAGCACATGACTATACAGTCACTTTCTGAAGCACTGGGGCTTAGGACTACAAATATGGCTCTGCGGAGGGAGCACAGTTCTGTACATAACAGAAATAATGCTATAATGGATGCAGGGACAGGGTGGGAATGAAAGGCTGGCACACAGGCCCTGTCACACAGTTAGGAACACACAGAAGCAGCCCAGGGAAGGGCAGAGGGTTTTTCAAGGAAATAAAGTTTTAGGGGATCCTGCTTTATCACAGAGCATGACTGAGAACTCGGGATCATCTTTGGCCCTCTTTTCCACGTGCCCCACCTCGCACTGTGGCTTGGTCCACTGCCTCTTACGGAAGTCAACACCTAGCCCACGAGCCTTTAACCTGCCCTTGCTCTGGAGTCTGACTGTTGGAGTCGGCTCCTACTGTTCTTCCTCAAAATGACCTTAGCAGCGGGAACCAGCAGTTAGCGTAATGGCTATGTCGCTGGACTCCCACGTAGTCGACCGCGGTTCATGTCCCAGACCCGGTGGCTTAGAACTCACGCCGGGCGCGTGTGCGTGCGTGCCCAAGATCCCGAGAGGAGAATGGAGGAGAAGGGATTGCGGCGTGACCATCCCCCCTGGGGGGTGATTTCTCGCTTTCTGTCTCTCTGTCTCTCTCTGTCTGTCTGGCGAGTGCACGCGCCCTATAGTGAAAACCTCTCCAAAAAATAAATAAATAAATAAATAAATAAATAAATAAATAAATAAAATAAAAAATGACCTTAGCAGCCAACTCTCAAATCCTTATTTATTTATTTTTCTTTTGTAAATATTTTTTCTTTTACTACTTTCTTTCCTTTTTTAAATTTTTTTCTTTTTAAATTTATTTATTTTTTACATTAATTCACTATACATCACTACAGCATACAAATGAATTTTCCATCCAAAATACACTGTGTATTGGCTCAATCAAGCACATCAACATACATGTTTTCAGCAAATAATTTTCCAATTCTTATGTCTTGTATACTTTGTTTTTTGTTTTGCCATCCTTGATTCCTTATCCCTCACCCTCTGCCATGTCCCACCCTCCTCCCACATTGTCTCTGGTATCCATGGTTGCTTTCTATGCCTTCCCCCCCATTTAATTGATTTGCTAATGAACTTAATTAGTCTAAATATATCCAATAGCTAGCACAGCTGATATATACCTATACATGAACCCAAGTCTGACTTTAGGCATAAACCCCAGTGAGTAGAATGAACATATTATAAAGTAGTACCCAGCTGGGGCTATATAGCTTACTGCAGTCATCAAATATGCATTTTTTAAAAAATTGATATGAACAGTTTTACCGTTGTTTTTTTCTCCTGCAACTTTTTTTAAAAAATTACTTAACATTCATTCCCTGAGCATCATCACAATGTACTAAATGTGGTCTCCCATCTAGAATAAACTGCATAGTGGCTTAATCAAGCATGTTATCATCAATAATATTCCATTTCTCCTTCCATACATATGTACATGTATATATATGTTTTTTACCCCATGTTTGACCCTCTGCCCTTTCCCATTCTCTTATTACACTATCTCTGCTATATACAGTTGTCTTCCATTCCTTTTTCCCCAACATTTTGTTGACCACACAATATCATAAGTAATCCAACTATTTTCAGCAGGTAATTTCAAGAAGAGTAGTTTTGAACTGGTAATGATATTTCCTTGAAACTTAAAGCCTAGAAACAGGTTAGTATTCTGTTCAAATAGTAGGTACATGCACCTATCAACAGCTCAAGACAGGACAAAAATCCTTTAAAACCGGAAAACAAAGTTTAGGAGAAAAGCAGCAATAATTTAGTCAAGTCACAGAATGTTGTTTCATCGGTTCAGTCTCATGTACTTAATCTTTCTTCTGTTAAGGTTTGATCTTCCAGATTGAATTCTGGGATATAATACTCATCTCCAAACATTGTCCCTACAATTAAGCTGCCCATTTTCTTAGTTTTTGAACTCTTATTTCTGTGTGCCTGCATTTAATTTTACTGACATAGCACTCCCTTAAGAACTTCTTGGAGATCTGGTCTGGTGCTGGTAAATTCTTTCAGGTTTTGTTTATCTGGGAAAGTTCGTGTCTTTTCTTCCCAAATGAATGATAACCTTGCTGGGTACAGAATTCTCGGTTGAAATTGCTTTTCCCTTAATAGCAAAAAACCTCTCCAAAAAAAGAAAAAAAAAAAAAAAAAAAAAAAAAAAGAATTTTGCTTTTCCCTTAATATTTTGAATATATTTTCCCATTCTCTCCTCGCTTGCATTGTTTCTGATGAGAGGTCTGCCGTTAGTCTGATGGGATACCCTTTGTGGGTAACTTGCCTTTTTTCTCTTGCCAGTCTTAGTATCTTGTCTTTGTCTGTGGTTTTGGTCAATCTGGCTATAATGTGTCTTGAAGAAGATCTTCTTGGGTTGATTCTATTTGGGGTCCTCTGTATTTCTTGGAACTGAATCTTTGAGTGCCTCTCCAGGTTTGGAAAGTTTTCTTGCAGGATTTCATGGAATAGGTTATCAATGCCCTTATGAGTCTCTTCACCCTCTGGGATGCCTATTATCCGGATGTTTGGATGTTTAATTGTATCTAGTATTTCTCGCATTATTATTCTCAAATTTTTGGGCCATTTTCTCAGTCTTTATGGTGGATTTTTCTAGGCCAGCCATTTTCTCTTCTACATTAGAGATTCTATTTTCATGTTCTGAATTCAAGGGAGATTTTATCAGACATTTCTATTGAACTGTGTGTGGAAGATGAGGAGCTCAGACATTTCCATTGAACTGTGTGTGGAAGATGAGCTATCCGTTTCCCTTGGAGGAGAGGCATTTTCCTGCTTCTCCATATTTCTTGTGGTCCTGCAGCGATTTCTAGTCATCTGATGGATGGTTGGTTTCTTCCCAAACTTGGAAGTTGAATCACGTGGGTTTTGTATGCTGGAGGCCCAGTTAGGAGTGGGACATCTTCCTTTCTCCCAAAATTGCTAGATTGCAGGAGCCATGGAGCAGACTGTCTCTTGAAGAAGGGCTGTTCACACGGGTTTTGTATGCTGGAGGCCCAGTTAGGAGTGGGACATCTTCCTTCCTCCCAAAATGGCTAGATCGCAAGAGCCATGGAGCAGACTCTTTATTTATTTATTTTTGAGTGGAGTCAATTAGAAACTGCAGGGAAAAAAAGTATTCGTCAAGAAAGGCTGTGTTTTCCCCACAAGAAATCAAGAAACCTGATAGGTTATTGATAATGGAGTCTTAAGAAAATAATGACAGAAATGTGGTCCAAGTCCCATATCAGAAGTAAATCTTTCCCTGTAGGGGTAGGGGGATGGGAATCCTTTAAAAAGTTCACAAAAACCGGGTATTATGAAAAAACTGCTTGGATTTCAATTTTTTTGCATCAAAATAAACTCATTTTTAAATTGTTTTCCTACAATCTGTTTGAAGTAACCTTGTATATATTCCAAAGGCAATTTCTTTCCCATTTCTAATTTTTACATGCTGCGTATGTAAACTATTCAGATCAGCAAGTTCAGCATTAGTTGTGTAAGAAACGTAACCGCTTTTCCATAACTGAGCACAACTTCTCTTCTGAGGGCCTGGTCTTCCAGAGGCAGAGACCTTCTGTGCACCTAAGGTTTTGTGGGGGGACTCTTACAGTGCAAAGAAATTGGGGGGGACATCATGTTCTCAGTTGGCATTGTCCATCTACACTGACACCCTCTGAGATGTCCCTGTTCCCTCCCTGCTCTCAGAGCATGGCCCCCACAGGTCACAGCTACATCCACCTGTTCAGGTCCTCCAGCTGCCTGGGCCATAGCCCTGCTCTCAGCTCTGCAGTAAACGTTCTGGTGCTCCCTGCACAATGCTGAGGCATGTGGGTTCTGGGAGCTCTCCCTGCCAGATTAGGGAGCTTCTGGGGCCTTCATGCTATACTGAGATCCACCTAAAAAAAATGAGAAGGCCAGCCCTGTAGTGCAGAGGATCCAGTTCCCTGTGCATTGGGAACTGGATCCCACATGGCCTACCACAGTTCGAGTCCTGGCCCAGGCATCTTGAATACATGTGGAGCATATGTGCATATGTTCCCCAAATCCTGACAATAAAGAAAAATGGAGGTGATCATACCCCATTGTGGGGTTCTCTGTCTGGTGAATGCAGGCACCCTCTGACAATTAAGAAGGAAAGGAAAGAGAAACAAAGAAAGAAAATGAGAGTATGGATTCCCTTGGGTTCAGATTCCCCAAAGCTCTGTAGTCATGTTTCCCACTGTCCCCAGGATTCAGCCCCTTAGCCAGGATGAAAGAACTTTTGAAAGATCCAGACCAGTGTCTAAGTGCTGTGTACTCCTCCTGACTTTTTTCCTACTCTCCTGGTTGGAGAACTTTCTGGGAATGGGCTAGCCTGACCCTTTCTCTAGACTTCCCAATCTATTGTTTATGACATCATCATGCCCTTCCAGGCTTTTGAAACTCAAATTCCAGGCTTCTATAATGTCATAGAATTTCTTTTTGCTTTTCTGCTGTATCTCTGGGCAATGGGCAAGGGAAAGGAATTAGGGATGGTGGGATGGGGAGTGTGGGGGGTGGTCTGGGGCAGGGAGGGTGATGAGAGCAGAGAGGAGCCTTAGTGAAGTATCTCTAAATATTATCCTGCCACTCTCTTATCTATAGATTTCTTCCTGCAAGGAATTTTGCTTCAAATTTGTGCCAGGCAATCTTACCTAGTTTCGATGGCTCATCAACAGCCTGACCACACAGCTCTCTGCTTCCTGCTGTCTGGGAAGCCACTCTGATTTCCCTTCAGAACCTCACTGCCAGATTGTGTGGCAGAATTACGCCTCCCAACTGACCCTTCTTGAGATAAAATCTAGGATGCACCCACCTCATCTTCTCTCTTGTGGTGCCGTGTTCCACTCTTCGCTGTATTTCCCTCTGCTCGCCCTAACCCCACGTTCCTTCAACATTCCCCTTCTCTCCACTTATCTAGTCCTTTGCATTTCTCCATAGGCGCCTTGTTTTCTTTTTCCCTGCCACAGGTTTTAGAACAGTGACATAGTACCCTAGTTGCTAGTTCCAAGCTCAGGTTTAATTCACTTCTCAAATCCCCACAATTTAACATCTTCATAGCAAAACAAAAACAAACAAACAAACAAAAAACTACCTTTACTCAGAGTCTCACCCTTGTTTTTGGCTCCTGGAGGTGATCTCTAAGTCCTGAGAATGTCCTACCTGAGGCCTTGGGCCATAGTGGACAGTCTAACAATGTGACTGATGATGGGAGCTTTGGACCATACCATATCAGTGTGACTTCTGAAGGGGCTGGAGCCTAAAGATCAGCCACCCAGGCAGCCACCCATGTCTATGTGATGGCTCCCCAGTAAAAATTCTGCACAACCTGCTCAGGTGAGCATCTATGACTGGAAATACTCCATCTGTGTTGTCACATATCATTACTGGGAGAAAACAATGCAGCCCATGATTCTTCTGAGAGGACACCTGGACATTCCATATATGGACCCCTCCAGACCATGCCCCATGAGTCTCTATCCTACATCCGTTCAGCATATAAACTGTGATTATGAATGTTTTTGGTGAGTTATGTGAAACAAGTATTTTGCAGAGTAGTGTGTATAGAAAGGCTCTATTCTAGTAAATACAAGCCAATAAAACTCCCATATAGCTGTATATATGCTTTTGTATGTGAACAAACACAGAAAAAGGCGTAAAAGAATATAATTCAGGAAGCTAGTAATGGTTATGGGATGGAGGTAGGGTTATACATAGATGATTGATTGATTGATAGGGCCTTACTACATTGCCCAGGCTGACCTTGAACTTGCAATACTACTGCCTCAGTCTCCCAAGTAGCTGGGATTACAAGTATATGTCACTTTGTCCAGCTCAGTTATTGCTTTTATATCTTTTTTTCTGAGAGAGATTTTTGCTATAGGGCATGTGCACTCACCAGAGAGACAGAGAGAACAAGAGACAGAAAGTGAGAAATCACCCCCACCCCAGGGCAGATAGCCACACCACAATCCCTTCTACCTCATTCTCCTCTTGGACTTTGGACACACATGCCCATGAGCCCAGCGTGAGTTTTAAGCTACCAGGTCCAGGACACAAACCATGGTCAACTATGTGGGAGTCTAGCAATGTAACCATTATGCCATTTGCTGGTCCTGCTTTTCTAACTTTTAATTAAAAAAAATAAAGTTAAGTAAATGTAAACATAATACAATTAATAAATATAGAAATAGCAAAAACAGGACCAGCCAGGTGAGTAGTGGTTAAGGCAGCTGGATCCTACATGGTTGACTTTGTGATTTCAGTCCTGAACCCAATGGCTTAAAAAATATGCTGGGGGGAGACCAGTTCAAGCTAGTGGCCTTGCCAGACACCAGGCTGCCTGTGCCTGCAGGCTGTAATGGCCAGGACCCATGGCTCATCTCGCCCCATAGTAACCTTTGGACTTTCAGGACTTTGGTGTTTTGCACACCACATGATCCTTTCTTTACTGCTGAGGAGAAGCTCAGCAGCTCAGTTGGACATGCATCTGTTCTTTAAAAACAGGTGGGACTGTGAGTCACCCAGGACCAGTGACAGCAATGCAGGGTATTGGTGAGCAACAGGGAGGCAGAACAGAAGAGAGATCGCCAATTTTCTACTCTTGCACACATTCAAACGCTCAGAGATACCTGAATAATTTAAGAAGGAATGTAGAGATCACCAGATGACTAGGAACAATTACAGAGGCACAAGAAATATAAGCAACCAACAAAATGTCTCTCCCCCAAGGGAAAACATTAATTCCACATCACCCACAGACAACACAATGAAAATCTTGGATATGTCTGATAAGCAATTTAGAATTTTTGTAGTGACCAAACTAATTGAGATGCAAAAGAAAAAAGACAACGAGCTTCAGGAGATGAGGAAGTCCTTTCACGATTTGAAAGAAGAAATAGATACCTTAAAAATAATCAAATTAAATTTTTAGGTATGGAGAATGTGATACAGTAAATTAAAACCTCCCTCAAAAGTATTAAAAGTAGATTAGATCACACAGAAGATCGAATCTTAAATGTAAAAGACAAAACCTCTGACCTCAAAAAAAGTATCAAAAAGATTGAGAAAACGACCAAGAAAAATGAGGATAATATACAAGAGATACTAGATACCATAAAGCACCTCAACATTTGGATAATTGGTATCCCAGAAGATGAAGAAAATAATAAGGGCATTGATAATTTATTTCGTGAAATCCTGGAAGAAAACTTTCTAAACCTAGAGAGATATTAAATGATCCAGACCCACAAAATACATAGGACCCCAAATAGAATCAACCCAAGATCTTTTCCAAGGCATATCAAAGCCAGATTGGCCCAAACCACAGACAAAGATAAGATATTAAAATTGACAAGAGGGAAAAGTCAAGTTACTTACAAAAGTCCCGCCATCAGGCTAACATTGGACTTCTCATCAGAAACAATGCAGGCAAGGAAAGACTGGGGAAATATAATCAAAGTGTTAAGTGAAAAACCATTTCAACTAAGAATACTCTACCCAGCAATATTATCCTTCATATGGGAAAAAAGATAAAACCGTCCTCAGATAAACAGAACCTGAGAGAATTTACCAACTCCAGACCAGATCTTCAAGAGATTCTGAAGGGAGTGCTACACCAGGAAACTAAAATGTCAGATGGACAGTTATAAGAGAACAAAAACCAACCAATAGAATGGCTCACTTAATGATAGGAATAGGTCTGGAAACAGCAATAGTAACATGAAACATTAATGGATTAAAGTATCCAATTAAGAGACACAGACTGGCTGAATGAATTAAAAAACAAAAACAAAAACAAAAACCAGAAACCCTCTATCAGTTGCCTACAAGAAACACACCTTGTGGATAAAGACATACATAGACTAAAAGTGAAGGGCTGGAAAAAGATATTTCATGCAAATGGAAATTTTAAAAAGGCTGGAGTTTCGATTCTGAATTCAGACAAAATAGGCTTCAAGATCAAGATTGTAAGAATAGACAAAGAAGGTCATTATATAATAGTAAATGGGCTAATTCAGCAAGAAGACATAACTCTTATAAATATCTATACACTCAGCTCAGGAGCACCTAAATATATGAAGGAAAGACTGCTGGAGCTAAAAGGAGAGAGAGGATGCAACACTATAATTGTTGGGGATCTCAACACCCCATTATCTCCTTTAGACAGATCTTCTAGACAAAAAATAAACAGAGAGATATAGGACCTAAATGATACTATAAATCGAATGGGCTTGACAGACATCTATAGAGCTCTCTGCCCTAAGACCACAAAATATACACTTTTCTCTCCCCAGCATGAACCTTTTCAAAGATTTACCATGTGATAGGATACAAATCAAGCCTTTACAGGTTCAAAGACATAGAAACTATATCCAGCATCTTCTCTGACCATGATGGAATTAAACTTGATATTAATTTCAAGAAACACCCTCGGGAACCAGCAGTTAGTGTAATGGCTATGTCACTGGACTCCCACATAGTCGACCGCGGTTCGCATTCCGGACCCAGTGGCTTAAAACTCATGCCGGGCGCATGTGCGTGCATGCCCAAGATCCCGAAAGGAGAATGGAGGAGAAGGGATTGCGGCGTGACCATCCCCCCTGGGGGGTGATTTCTCGCTTTCTGTCTCTCTGTCTCTCTCTCTGTCTGTCTGGCGAGTGCATGCGCCCTATAGTGAAAACCTCTCAAAAAAAAAAAAAAAAAAAAAACCCTCGAAAATACACAAACACACAGAAACTAAACAACCTACTCCTGAATGACTTCTTAACTACTGAAGAAATTAAGTCAGAAATAAAAAAATATTTATGGAAACAAATTATAATGAGTATACGAGTTTGCATAATCTATGGGACACAGCAAAAGCAGTCAGAAGAGGGAAATTCATAGCAATTAGTGCACATAAAAAAAGATGGAAAGGTGGCAAATAGACAACCTGACATCATGCCTCAGGGAACTGGAAAAACAAGAACAACAACAACAAAAATACCAGGCAAAAATAAATCATAAAGATTCAAACAGAAATAAATGAAATAGAAAATAAATGATCGATACAGAAAATAAATTAAAGCAAAAGCTGGTTCTTTGAAAAGATGAACAAGATCAACACATCATTATCTAGACTGATAAAGAAGAAAGAAAGAAACCAGATAAATCAAATACGTAATGAAACAGGCAACATTACAACAGACATAATAGAAATATGAAACATCATTAGAGGATACTATGAGTGACTATATGCCAACAAACAAGAGAAGATAGAGGAGATGGACAAATTTCTGGATGCATATAATCTACCAAGATTGAATCAGTAGGACATAGAAAACCTGGATAGACCCATAACACACCATGAGATTGAATCCATAATAAATAACCTCCTACCAAAGAAAGCCCAGGTTTGGATGGCTTCACTTCTGAATTCTACAAAATTTTTAAGGAAGAGTTAACCCCTCTCCTACTCAAATTATTTCTAAAGATCCAAAAGGAAGGAAACCTTCCAAATTCACTTTATGAAGCATCCATTATCTCATTCCCAAAACAGATAAGAATATGACAAAAAAGGAAAACTACAGACCAATATCTCTGATGAATATAGATGCAAAAATTCTCAACAAGATACTTGCAAATTGTATTGAACAACATATAACAAAGATTATTCATCACAACCAGGTAGGCTTTATCCCAGGGTTGCAAGGGTGGTTCAACATATGCAAGACTATAAATACAATACACCATATTAACAGAACCCTGAGGAGATACCTGGGAAGTGGCAACCTGTGCTTTTAAGAGAGCAATTTGAGTAAATGTTGGAGACTATAAGTCTGGGCATCCACAAGGCTACTCTCAAATTATCTTTTGGATAATTCTCTAGAATTAGAGAAGGCACTCATGAGAGTACATTTTTAGGGTTAGGGGTTAGGGTGAAGGTTACAGTTCAGGTTAAGGTAGGGTGAGTGTTATCTTTAGATTTAGGGTCAGGGCGAGCATTAGGGGTGAGGGTTAGGGTTAGTTTTCAGGTTAGGTTGACGGTTTTGGTTAGCGTTATGGTTAGCGTTAGGTGTTAGGTTTCGGTTTCGGTGTTAGGCTTAGGGTTAGGGTTAGGCTTACGGTAGGGTTACGGTTAGGGTTTGATTTAGGTTTAGGTGTAGGGTCAGAGGTGAGGATTAGGCTTAGGGTTCGGGTTTGGGCGACGGTTTCAGTTAGTGTTACAGTTAGGGCCAGGAGTTAGGGTTAGGTTGAGTGGTGAGGGCTAGGGTTATGGTTCGGGTTCTGGTGACAGGAGGGTGAGTGTTAGGGTTAAATTTAGGGTTAGGGAGAGAGGTAGGGATGAGGGTTAGGGTTAGGGTTAGGGTCTGGTCTAGGCTTCAGTCAGGGTGAAGTGTGACCGTTAGGTTTAAGGGTCAGGGTTAGGGTTGGACGGTAGGGTCAGGGTTAGGGTGAGGGTTACATTAGGGTTAGGGGTAGGGTTACATTGAGGGTTAGGGTTAAGAGTGAGTGTTGTTAGTGTCAGGGTAGGGGACTGGGTTAGGATTTGGTTTAGGGTTGGAGTCAGGGTCAGGGTAAGGGGTGAGGTTTAGGGTTATGGGCTAGGGTTAGGGTTACGGTTCAGGTTATGGTAGGGTGAGTATTATGATTAGATTTAGAGTCATGGTGAGGGTTAGGGTTAGTTTTCGGGATAGGTTGACAGTTTTGGTTAGCTTTATGGTTAGGGTTAGGCATTTGGTTTCGGTTTTGACGTTTGGTTTCAGTTTCGGCATTAGGCTTAGGGTTAGGGTTAGGCTTATGGTAGGGTTACGGTTAGGGTTCGATTTAGGTTTAGAAGTATGATCAGGGGTGAGGATTAGGCTTAGGGTTTGGGTTTGGGTGACGGTTTCGGTTAGTGTTATGGTTAGGGCCAGGAGTTAGTGTTAGGTTAAGTGGGTAGGGCTAGAGTTAGGATTCTGGTTCTGGTGACAGGAGGGTGAGTGTTAGGGTTAAATTTAGGCTTAGGGTGAGGGGTAGGGTTGAGGGTTAGGGTTAGGGTCCGGTCTAGGCTTCAGTTGGGGTGAAGGGTGACCATTAGGTTTAGGGGTCAGGGTTAGGGTTGGGTGTTAGGGTCAGGGTTAGGGTGAGGGTTAGATTGAGCGTTAGGGTTAGGGGTGAGTGTTAGGGTCAGTGTTGGGGTTTGGGTTAGGGTTTGTGTTAGGGTTGGGGTCAGGGTCCGGGTTAGGGGGTGAGGTTTAGGGTTAGGGGTTAGGGTTAGGGGGGTGATAGTGTCAGGGTTAGGGTTAGGGTTACGTTAGGGTTAGGGGAAGGGTTAGATTGAGGGTTAGGGTTAGGGGTGAGTGTTAGGGTCATGGTTGGGGTTTGGGTTAGGGATTGGGTTAGGGTTGGGGTCAGGTCCAGGTTAGGGGTGAGGTTTAGGGTTAGGGGCTAGGGTTAGGGTAAGATGAGGTAGGGTTCAGGTTACGGTATGAGTGTTACGGTGAGATTTAGGGTCAGGGTGAGGGTTGGGGTCAGGGTTAGGGTTAGTTTTCGGGTTAGGTTGACGGTGTGGTCAGTGTTATGATTAGGGTTAGGCATTAGGGTTTGGGTCTGGGCTAGGTTTCAGTCAGAGTGATGGGTGACCGTTAGGTTTAGGGGTCAGGATTAGGGTTGGGTGATAGGGTCAGGATTATGGTGAGGGTTACGGTAGGGTTAGGGGAATGGTTAGATTGAGGGTTAGGGTTGGGGTGAGTGTTAGGCTCAGGGTTGGGGTTTGGGTTAGGGTTGGGGTCCGGGTCCGGGTTAGGGGTGAGGTTTAGGGTTAGAGGCTAGGGTTAGGGTTAAGGTTCTGGTTATGGCAGGGTAAGTGTTACAGTGAGATTTAGGGCCAGGGCGAGGGTTAGGGGTCATAGTTAGGGTTAGTTTTTGGTTAGGTTGACAGTTTTGGTCAGCGTTACAGTTAGGGTTATGTGTTAGGGTTCAGTTTTGGCATGAGGATTAGGGTTAATGTTAGGCTTATGGTAGGGTTACAGTTAGGGATCGATTTAGGTTTAGGAGTAGGATAAGGGGTGAGGATAAGGCTTACGGTTTGTGTTTGGGTGATGGTTTCAGTTAGTATTACTGTTAGGGCCAGGAGTTAGGGTTAGGTTGAGTGGTTAGGGCTAGGGTTAGGGTTTGGGTTCTGGTGACTGGAGGGTGAGTGTTTTGGTTAAATTTAGGTTTAGGGCGAGGGGTTGGGGTGAAGGTTAGGGTTAGAGTTCGGGTCCGAGCTAGGCTTTAGTTGGGTGAGGGGTGACCGTTAGGTTTAGGGGTCAGGGTTAGAGTTGGGCTATATGGTCAGGGTTAGGGTGAGGGTTACGGAAGGCTTAGGGTGAGGGTGAGATTGAGGGTTAGGGTTAGGTGTGAGTGTTAGGGTCAGGGTTGTGGTTTGGGTTAGGGTTTGGGTTAGGGTCAGGGTCAGGTTCAGGATCAGGATCAGGGTTAGGGGTGAGGTTTAGGGTTAGGGTTCCAGTTCGGGTTACAGTAGGGTGATTGTTATGGTGAGATAGAGTGAGGGCGAGGGTCAGGGGTGAGGGTTATTGGTAGTTTTTGGGGTAGGTTGACCATTTTGATCAGCGTTACAGTAGGTTTAGGCGTTAGGTTTTGGTTTCAACGTGAGGCTTAGGGTAAAGGTTAGGCTTACAGTAGGGTTACAGTTAGGGTTCGATTTAGGTTTAGGAGTAGGGTCAGGGGTGAGGACTAGGCTTAGGGTTAGGTTTGGTCAACAGTTTTGGTTACTGTTACAGTTCAGGCCAGGAGTTAGGGTTAGGTTGAGTGGTTAGGGCTAGGATTAGGGTTCGGGTTCTGGTGACAGGAGGGTGAATGTTAGGATTAAAGTTAGGTTTAGGGCGAGAGGTAGGAGTGAGGGTTAGGGTACGTTTTTGGGTTAGGCTGACGCTTTTGGTCAGGTTACGGTTAGGGTAAGGTGTTAGGGTTCGGTTTTGGTGTGAGGATTAGGGTTAGAGTTAGGCTTATGGTAGGGTTACGGTTAGGGTTTGATTTACGTTTAAGAGTAGGGTCAGGGGTGAGGAATAGGCTTAAGGTTCGGGTTTGGGCAATGGTTTCGGTTATTGTTACGGTTTGGGCCAGGAGTTAGGGTTAGAATGAGTTGTTATGGCTAGCTTTAGGGTTCAGGTTCTGGTGACAGGAGGGTGAGTCTTGGGGTTAAATTTAGGTTAAGGGAGAGGGGTAGAGGTGAGAGGTAGGGTTAGAATTCATGTCCAGGCTAGGCTTCAGTAGGGGTGAAGGGTGACCGTGAGGTTTAGGGGTCAGGGTTAGGGTTGGGCGATAGGGTCAGGGTTAGGGTAAGGGTCACATTAGTGTAAGGATGAGGGTTAGATTGAGGGTTAGGGTTAGGGGTGAGTGTTAGGGTCAGGGTTGGGGTTTGGGTTAGGGTTTGTGTTAGGGTCAGGGTCAGGGTCAGGGTTAGGGGTGAGGTTTAGGGTTAGGGGCTAGGGTTAGAGTTAAGGTTCGAGTTATGGTAGGGTGAGTGTTATGGCTAGATTTAGGGTCAGTGCGAGGGTTAGAGGTGAGGGTTAAGGTTAGTTTTCGGGTTAGTTGATGGTTTGGTCAGCGTTAGGGGTAGGGTTAGGTGTTATGGTTCGGTTTTGCCATGAGGCTTAGGGTTAGGGTTAGGCTTTCAGTAGGGTTACGGTTAGGGTTCAATTTAGGTTTAGGAGTAGGGTCAGGGGTGAGGCATAGGCTTAGGGTTCGGGTTTGGGCGACTGTTTCGGTTAGTGTTATGGTTAGGGACAGGAGTTAGGGTTAGGTTGAGTGGTTAGGGCTAGGGTTAGGGTTCGGGTTCTGGTGACAGGAGAGTGAGTGTTAGGGTTAAATTTAGTTTAGGGTGAGGGGTAGGGGTGAGGGTTAGGGTTAGGGTCAGGGTCCGGGCTAGGCTTCAGTTGGGGTGAAGGCTGACCGTTAGGGTTAGGGGTCAGGGTTAGGGTTGGGCGACAGAGTCAGGGTTAGGGTGAGGGTTACGGTAGGGTTAGGGGTAGGGTTAGCGTGAGGGTTAGGGTTAGGGGTGAGTGTTACGGGGAGGGTTGAGGTTTGGGTTAGGGTTTGGGTTAGGGTTGGGGTCAGGGTCTGGGTTAGGGGTGAGGTTTAGGGTTAGGGGCTAGGTTTAGGGTTACCGGGTTACGGTAAAGTGAGTGTTATGGTGAGATTTAGGGTCAGGGCGAGGGTTAGGGGTGAGGGTTAGGGTTAGTTTTTGGGTTAGGTTGACAGTTTTGGTTAGCGTTCCAGTTAGGTTTAGGTGTTAGGGTTCTGTTTTGGCGTGAGGCTTAGGGTTAGGGTTAGGCTTATGGTAGGGTTACGGTTAGGGTTCGATTTAGGTTTAGGAGTAGGGTCAGGGGTGAGGATTAGGCTTAGGGTTTGGGTTTGGACGATGGTTTCGGTTAGTGTTATGGTTAGGGCCAGGACTTAGGGTTAGGTTGAGTGTTAGAGCTAGGGTTAGGGTTCGGGTTCTGGTGACAGGAGGGTGAGTATTAGGGTTAAATTTCTGTTTAGGGTGAGGGGTAGGGGTGAGGGTTAGGGTTAGCATCAGGGTCCGGGCTGGGCTTCAGTCGGGGTGAAGGCTGACTATTAGGGTTAGTGGTCAGGGTTAGGGTTGGACGAAAGGGTCAGGGTTAGGGTGAGGGTAACAGTAGGATTAGATTTAAGGTTAGATTGAGGGTTAGGGTTAGGGGTGAGTGTTTGGTGCAGGGTTGGGGTTTCGGTTAGGGCTTGGGTTAGGGTCGGGTCAGGATCTGGGTTAGGAGTGAGGTTTAGGCTTAGGGGCTACGGTTAGGGTTATGGTTCAGGTTACGGTAGGGTGAGTGTTATGGTTAGATTTAGGGTCAGGTTAAGGGTTAGGAATGAGGGTTAGGGTTAGTTTTTGGGTTAGGTTGACGGTTTCGGTTAGCGTTACGGTTAGGGTTAGGTGTTAGGGTTCGGATTCGGTGCGAGGCTTAGGGTTAGGGTTAGGCTTACGGTAGGGGTACAGTTAGGGGTCGATTCAAGTTTAGGAGTAGGGTGAGGGGTGAGGATTAGGCTTAGGGTTCAGGTTTGGGTGACGGCTTCGGTTAGTGTTACGGTTAGGGCCCGGAGATAGGGTTAGATTGAATGGGTTGGGCTAGGGTTAGAGTTCGGGTTCTGGTGACAGGAGGGTGAGTGCTAGGGTTAAATTTAGGTTGAGAGTGAGAGATAGGGTTGAGGGTTAGGGTTAGGGTTCAGGTCTGGGCTAGGCCTCAATCGGGGCCAAGGGTGACTGTTACATTTAGGGGTCAGGGTTAGGGGTGGGCGATGGGGTCCGGGTTAGGGTGAGGGTTACGGTAGGGTTAGGGTGAGGGTTAGATTGAGGGTGAGGGTTAAGGGTGAGTATGAGGCTCAGGGTTGGGTTGTAGGTTAGGGTTTGGGTTAGGGACAGGTTCAGGATCTGGGTTAGGGGTGAAGTTTACAGTGAAGGGCTAGGGTTAGAGTTATGGTATGGGTTATGGTAGGGTGAGTGTTATGGTTAGATTTAGGGTCAGGGTGAGGGTTATGTGTGAGGGTTAGGGTTAGTTTTTGGGTTATGTTGACAGTTTCGGTTAGCGTTACAGTTAGGTTTAGGCATAAGGGTTTGGATTCAGGGCGAGATTTAGGGTTAGGGTTAGGCTTATGGTAGGGTTACGGTTAGGGGTCAATTTAGGTTTAGGAGTGAGTTCAGGGGTAAGGATTAGGTTTAGGGTTCTGATTTGGGCGACGGTTTTGGTTAGTGTTATGGATAGGTCCAGGAGTTAGGGTTAGGTTGAGTAGGTACGGCTAGGGTTAGGGTTCGGGTCTGTTGACAGGAGGGTGAGTGTTTGGGTTAAATTTAGGTTTAGGGCAAGGGGAAGTGTTGAGAGTTAGGGTTAGGGTTTAGGTCCGGGCTAGGCTTCAGTAGGGGCAAAGGGTGACTGTTACGTTTACGGGTCAGGGTCAGGGTTGAGCGATGGGGTCCAAGGTTAATGTGAGGGTTACAGTAGGGTTAGGGTGAGGGTTATATTGAGGGTGAGGGTTAGGGGTGAGTGTTAGGCTCAGGGTTCAGGTTTGGGTTCGGATTAGGGTTAATGATAGGGTCAGGTTTAGGGTTAGGGGTGAGGTTTACGGTGAGGGGCTAGGGTTTGGGTTGTGGTTCGGGTGCCAGGAAGTGAGTGTTAGGGTTAAATTTAGGTTTAGGGCGAGGGGTAGTGTTGAGGGTTAGGGTTGGGGTTCGGGTCCGGGCTAGGCTTCAGTCGGGGCAGAGGGTGACGGTTACGTTCTGGGGTCACCGTTAGGGTTCGGCGATGGGGTCAGGTTAATGTGGGGGTTATGGTAGAGTTAGGGTGAGGGTTTGATTGAGAGTGAGGATTAGGGGTGAGTGTGAGGCTTGCAATTGGGGTTTGGGTTAGGGTTTGGGTTAGGGACGGGGTCAGGGTCAAGGATAGGAGTTAGGGGTGAGGTTTACGGTGAGGGGCTAGGGTTAGGGTTACGGTTTGGGTGACGGAATGGTGAGTGTTAAGGTTAGATTTAGGGTCAGGGCGAGGGTTAGGTGTGAGGGTTAGGGTTAGTTTTCGGGTTATCTTGACGGTTTCGGTTATCGTTACGGTTAAGTTTAGGCGTTAGTGTTCGGATTTGTCGCGAGGCTTAGGGTTAGGGTAAGGCTTATGGTACAGTTACAGTTAGGGGTTGATTTAGGTTTATGAGTGAATTCCGGGGTGAGGATTAGGCTTAGGGTTCGGGCTTGGGTGTCGGTTTCGGTTAGTGTTACGGTTAGGGCCTGGAGTTAGGGTTAGGTATAGTGGGTAGGGCTAGGGTTAGGGTTCGGGTTCTGGTGCCAGGAGGTGACTGTTCGGGTTAAATTTAGGTTTAGGGAGAGAGGTAGTGTTGAAAGTTATGGTTAGAGTTGAGGTACGGGCTAGGCTTCAGTCGGGGCCAAGGGTGACCGATACGTTCAGGGGTCAGCGTTAGGGTTGGATGATGAGTACCCGGTAAGTGTGAGGGCTATGGTAGTGTTAGGGTGAGGGTTAGATTGAGGGTGAGGGTTAGGGGTGAGTGTGAGGCTTCGGGTTAGGGTTTGGATTAGGGTTTGGGTTAGGGACAGATTCAGGGTCAGGGTTAGGGGTGAGCTTTACAGTGAGGGGCTAGAGTTAGGGTTACGGTTCGGTGACGGTAGGGTGAGTGTTATGGTTAGATTTAGGGTCAGGACGAGGGTTTGGCGTGAGGGTTAGGGTTAGTTTTGGGATTATCTTGACGGTTTCGGTCAGCGTTACCTTTAGGTTTAGGCGTTAGTGTTTGGATTTGGCGTGAGGCTCAGGGTTAGGGTTAGGCTTTCGGTACGGTTACAGATAGGGGTCGATTTAGGTTTAGGAGTGGATTCAGGGGTGAGGATTAGGTTTAGTGTTCGGGTTTGGGCGACGGTTTCAGTTAGTGTTACGGTTAGGGCTCCGAGTTAGGGTTAGGTAAAGTAGATAGGGCTAGGGTTAGGGTTTGGGTTCTGGTGACAGGAGGTGAGTGTTAGGGTTAAATTTAGGTATTAGGGCGAAGGGTAGTGTTGAGGGTTAGGGTTAGGGTTTAGGTCCGGGCTAGGCTTCAGTCGGGGTAAAGGTTGACCGTTGTGTTTAGGGGGGTTAGGGGCGATGGGGTCCGGGTTAATAGAGGGTTACAGTAGGTTTAGGGTGAGGGTTATATTGAGGGTGAAGGTTAGGGTGAGTGTTAGGCTCAGGATACAGGTTTGGGTGAGGATTAGGGTTAAGGACAGGGTCAGGTTTAGGGTTAGGGGTGAGGTTTAGGGGTGAGGGGCTAGGGTTAGGGTTATGGTTTGGGTAACGGTAGGGTGAGTGTTATGGTTAGATTTAGGGTCAGGGCGAGGGTTAGGGGTGAACATTAGGTTAGTTTTCGGGTTAGGTTGACGGTTTAGGTTAGCCTTACGGTTAGGTTTAGTGATAGTTTTCGGATTGGTGCGAGGCTTAGGGTTAGGGTTAGGCTTACGGTAGGGTTACGGTTAGGGGTCGATTTAGGTTTAGGAGTGGGTTCAGGGGTGAGGATTAGGTTTAGGGTTCGAGTTTGGGCGACGGTTTCGGTTAGTGTTACAGTTAGGGCCAGGAGTTAGGGTTAGGTTGAGTGGGTAGGCTAGGGTTAGGGTTCGGGTTCTGGTGACAGGAGGTGAGTGTTAGGGTTAAATTTAGGTTTAGGGCGAGGGGTAGTGTTGAGGGTTAGGGTTGGGGTTCGGGTCCGGGCTAGGCTTCAGTCGGGGCAAGGGTGACTGTTACGTTTAGGGGTCAGGTTAGGGTTCGGCGATGTTGTCGGGTTAATGTGAGGGTTACGGTAGAGTTAGGGTGAGGGTTAGATTGAGGGTGAGGATTAGGGGTGAGTGTTAGGCTCAGGGTTGGGGTTTGGGTTAGGGTATGGGTTAGGGACGGGTCAGGGTCAAGGATAGGGGTGAGGTTTATGGTGAGGGGCTAGGGTTAGGTTTACGGTTCAGGTGACGGTTGGGTGAGTGTTATGGTTAGATTTAGGTCAGGGCGATGGTTTAGTGTTGAGGGTTAGGGTTAGTTTTTGGGTTATGTTGACGGTTTCGGTTAGCGTTACATTTAGGTTTAGGCGTTAGGGTTTAGATTTGGCGCGAGGCTTAGGGTTAGGGTTCGGGTTAGGCATATGGTTGGGTTACGTTTAGGGGTCGATTTAGGTTTAGGAGTGGGTTCAGGGGTGAGGATTAGGCTTAGGGTTCTGGTTTGGGCGACAGTTTGAGTTAATGTTACTGTTAGGGCCTGGAGTTAGGGTTAGGTTGAGTGGGTAGGGCTAGGGCTAGGGTTCGGGTTTCAGTGACAGGAAGGTGAGTGTTAGGTTTAAATTTAGGTTTGGGCGAGGGTCGTGTTGAGGGTTAGGTTAGGGTTCAGGTCTGGACTAGGTTTCAGTAGGGGCAAAGGTTGACTGTTATGTTTAGGGGTCAGGGTTAGGGTTGGGCGATCTGGTCGGTAGGGTTATGGTGAGGGTTCGGGTTAGGATAGGGTTAGGGTGAGTGTTAGATTGAGGGTGAGGGTTAGGGGTGAGTGTGAGGCTCAGGGTTGGGGTTTGAGTTAGGGTTTGGGTTAGGGACAGGGTCAGGGTTAGGAGTGAGGTTTACGGTGAGGGGCTAGGGTTAGGGTTACGGTTCGGGTGACGGTAGGGTGAGTGTTATGGTTAGATTTAGGGTCAGGGCCAGGGTTAGGGGTGAGGGTTAGGGTTAGTTTTCGGGTTAGGTTGTCGGTTTCTGTTAGCAGTTACAGTTAGGTTTAGGCGTTAGCAATTGGATTGGCGCGAGGCTTAGGGTTAGGGTTAGGCTTACAGTAGGGTTACGGTTAGGGTGTCGATTTAGGTTTAGGAGTGGGTTCAGGGGTGAGGATTAGGCTTAGGGTTCGGGTTTGGGTGACGGTTTCTGTTAGTGTTACGGTTAGGGCCCGGAGTTAGGGTTAGGTTGAGTGTGTAGGGCTAGGATTAGGGTTCGGGTTCTGGTGACAGGAGGGTTAGTGTTAGGGTTAAATTAAGGTTTAGGGTGAGAGGTAGGTTGAGGGTAGGTTTAGGGTTCGGGTCCGGGCTGGGCTTCAGTCGGGGCAAAGGGTGACCGTTACCTTTAGGGGTCAGTGTTAGGATTGGACGATGGGGTCGGCTTAGGGTGAGGGTTATGGTAGGCTTAGGGTGAGGTTAGATTGAGGGTGAGGGTTACGCATGAGTGTGAGGCTCAGGGTTGGGTTTGGGTTAGGGTTTGGATTAGGGACAGGGTCAGGTTCAAGGTTAGGGGTGAGTTTACAGTGAGGGGCTAGGTTAGGGTTACAGTTCAGGTGACGGTAGGTTGAGTGTTATGGTTAGATTTAGGGTCCGGGCGTGGGTTAAGGGTGAGGGTTAGGGTTAGTTTTCGGGTTACGTTTACAGTTTCGTTAGCATAACAATTAGGTTTAAGCATAAGGGTTCAAATTCGGCGTGAGGCTTAGGGTTAGGGTTAGGCTTATGGTAGGGTTACGGTTAGGGGTCGATTTAGGTTTAGGAGTGGGTTCAGGGGTGAGGATTAGGCTTAGGGTTCGGGTTTGGGTGACGGTTTCGGTTAGTGTTTCAGTTAGGGCCCGGAGTTAGGGTTAGGTTGAGTGAGTAGGGTTAGGGTTAGGGTTCGGGTTCTGGTGACAGGAGGTGAGTGTTAGGGTTAAATTTAGGTTTAGGGCAAGGGGTAGTGTTGAGGGTTAGGGTTAGGGTTTAGGTCCGGGCTAGGCTTCAGTCGGGGCAAAGGCTGACCATTATGTATTGGGGTCAAGGTTAGGGTTGGACAATGGGGTCCAGTTTAGAGTGAGGGTTACAGTAGGGTTAGGGTGAGGGTTATATTGAGGGTGAGGGTTACGGGTGAGTGTGAGGCTCAGGTACAGGTTTGGGTTAGGATTAGGATTTGGGACAGGGTCAGGGTAAGGGTTAGGGGTGATGTTTACGATGAGGGGCTAGGGTTAGGTTTACGGTTCGGGTGACAGCAGCGTCAGTGTTATGGTTAGATTTAGGGTCTGGGCGAGGGTTGGGGTGAGGGTTAGGGTTAGTTTTCTGGGTTAGGTTGACGGTTTCAGGTTAGCGTTACGGTTAGGTTTAGGCGTTAGGGTTCGGATTTGGCACAAGATTAAGGGTGAGGTTTAGGCTCACAGTTAGGGTTATGATTAGGGGTCGATTTAGGTTTAGGAGTGGGTTCAGGGGTGAGGATTAGGCTTAGGGTTCGGGTTTGGCGAAGGTTTTGGTTAGTGTTACGGTTAGGGCCCGGAGTTAGGGTTAGGTTGAGTTGGTAGGGCTCGGGTTAGCATTCGGGTTCTGGTGACAGGAGGGTGGGGGTTAGGGTTAAATTTAGGTTTAGGGCGAGGGGTAGTGTTGAGTGTTAGCATTAGGGTTCGGGTCTAAGCTAGGTTTCAGTTGGGGCAAAGGGTGACCGTTACGTTTAAGGGTCATGGTTAGGGTTGGACGATGGGGTCCAGGTTGATATGAGGGTTACAGCAAGGTTAGGGTGAGGGTTAGATTGAGGGTGAGGGTTAGGGGTGAGTGTGAGGCTCAGGGCTGGGGTTTGAGTTAGAGTTTGGGTTAGGGATACGTTCAGGGTCAGGGTTAGGGGTGATGTTTACAGTGAGGTCCTAGGGTTAGGGTTACGGTTCGGGTGATGGTAGGGTGAGTGTTATGGTTAAATTTAGGGTCAGGGTGAAAGTTAGGGGTGAGGGTTAAGGTTAGTTTTCAGGTTAGGTTGATGGTTTCGTTTAGCGTTACGGTTAGGTTTAAGCGTTAGGGTTCAGATTTGGCGCGAGGCTTAGTTTTAGGGTTAGGTTTACGTAGGGTTACAGTTAGGGGTCGATTTAGGTTTAGGAGTGGGTTCAGGGGTGAGGATTAGGCTTAGGGTTCATGTTTGGGCTACGGTTTCAGTTAGTGTTACAGTTAGGGCCCGGAGTAAGGGTTACGTTGAGTGGGTAGGGCTAGGGTTAGGGTTCGATTTCTGGTGACAGGAGGGTGAGTGTTAGGGTTCAATTTAGGTTTAGGGCGAGGGGTAGTGTTGCGGGTCAGGTTTCGGGTTCGGGTCCGGGCTAGGCTTCAGTCGGGGCATAGGGTGACCGTTATGTTTAGGGGTCAGGGTTAGGGTTGGGCGATGGGGTCTGGGTTATGGTGAGGGTTAAGGTAGCGTTAGGGTGAGTGTTATATTGAGGGTGAGGGTTATGGATGAGTGTGAGGCTCAGGGTTGTGTTTTTGGTTAGGGTTTGAGTTAAGGACAGGGTCAGGGTCAGTGTTAGGGGTCAGGTTTACTGTGAGGGGCTAGGGTTAGTGTTACCATTCGGGTGATGGTAGGTGAGTGTTATGGTTAGATTTAGGGTCAGGGCAAGGGTTAGGGTGAGGGTTAGGTTTAGTTTTTGGGTTAGGTTGATGGTTTCGGTTAGCGTTCCAGTTTATGGTTAGTCATTAGGGTTCCGTTTCGGCTTTATGCTTAGGGATAGTGTTAGTCTTACAGTAGAGTTACGGTTATGGTTCGATTTAGGTTTAGGGGTATGGTCAGGGGTGAGGATTAGGCTTAGGCTTCGGGTTTGGGTGACGGTTTCAGTGACTGTTACAGTTAGGGCCAGGACTTAGGGTTAGGTTGAGTTAGGGCCAAGGTTAGGGTTTGGGTTCTGGTGACAGGAGGTGAGTGTTCGGGTTAAATTTAGGTTTAGGGCAAGGGGTAGGGGTGAGGATTAGGGTTAGGGCCAGGGTCCTGGCTAGGCTTCTGTCGGGGTGAAGGCTGACCGTTAGCGTTAGGGGTCAGGATTATGTTTTGGCAACAGGGTCAGGGTTAGGGTGAGGGTTACGGTAGGGTTAGGGGTAGGGTTAGATTGAGGGTTAGGGTTAGGGGTGAGTGTTAGGGGCAGAGTTGGTGTGGGAGGCTGCGCACCATCGAATATTGCTGGTTTCTCAGAGAGCAAACAATTACACAATGCCAAAGGCCATGATTGCCTCCCCTTCAAAACCTCACCTTCAAAACCATACTCTGATTGGCCACTTCCCATAGAGGCCACAACTGGCTCCCCTTCAGAACCTCACCTTCAAAACTATACTCCAATTGCCCACTAGAATACCTCAGATTTGCATATCCGGTACCTCATGATTGGTCCACAAAAGCAACCAATCATAACCCACCTTTTAAAAACCAATCACTGCCCACCAGCATGTATATAACCACGATCCCTGGCCCACAATCTCCAGACGACCCTGAAGACCCTGAAGAGTTGTAACACTGCATCATCTCCAGAGGATCCTGAAGAGTTGTGACACTGCATCATCTCTGGACGACCCTGAAGATTTGTAACACTGTGTCGTCTCCGTGTTGTAACACTGCATTGTTCATCCCATCTCCCACTCCTTCCCTCAGGAAACCTGTTCGACTGTCCCCCGGGCTGGGACAGGTTGGGGTTTGGGTTAGGGTTTGGGTTAGGGCCGGGGTCAGGGTCCGGGTTAGGGGTCAGGTTTGGGGTTAGGGGCTAGGGTTAGGGTTACTGTTCGTGTTAGGGTAGGGTGAGTGTTATGGTGAGATTTAGGGTTAGGGCGAGGGTTAGGGGTGAGGATTAGGGTTAGTTTTGGGGTTAGGTTGATGGTTTTGGTTAGCGTTCCTGTTATGGTTAGGCATTAGGGTTCGGTTTCGGCATTAGGCTTAGGGATACTGTTAGGCTTACGGTAGGGTTATGGTTAGAGTTCGATTTAGGTTTAGGAGTAGGGTCAGGGGTGAGGATTAGGCTTAGGCTTCAGGTTTGGGCGACGGTTTCAGTTAGGGTTACAGTTAGTGCCAGGACTTAGGGTTAGGTTGAGTGGTTAGGGCTAGAGTTAGGGTTCGGGTTCTGGTGACAGGAGGGTGAGTGTTAGGGTTAAATTTAGGTTTAGGGTGAGGGGTAGGGGTGACTGTTAAGGTTAGAGTCAGGGTCCTGGCTAGGCTTCAGTTGGGGTGAAGGCTGACCGTTAGGGTTAGGGGTCAAGATTAGGATTCAGCGACAAGGTCAGGGTTAGGGTTGGGGTTATGGTAGTGTTAGGGGTAGGGTTAGATTGAGGGTTAGGGTTAGGGGTGAATGTTAGGTTCAGGGTTGGGGTTTGGGTTATGATTTTGGTTAGAGTCAGGGTCAGGGTCCGGGTTAGGGTTGAGGTTTATGGTGAGGGTCTAGGGTTAGGATTACGGTTCATGTGCTGGTAGGATGAGTGTTACGGTGAGATTTAGGGTCGGGGCGAGGGTTAGGGTTAGTTTTCGAGTTAGGTTGACGATTTTGGTTAACGTTCCATTTAGGGTTAGCCTGTTAGGATTCGGTTTCTGCGTTAGGCTTAGGGTTATGGTTAGGCTTTCGGTAGGGTTACTGTTAGGGTTTGATTTAGGTTTAGAAGTACAGTCAGGGGAGAGGATTAGGTTTAGGGTTCAGGTTTGGGCGATGGTTTCGGTTAGTGTTACAGTTAGGGCTAGGAGTTAGTGTTAGATTGTGTGGTTAGGATTAGGGTTGGGTTCGGATTCTGGTGACAGGGGAAATTCTGGGAGACATTGGTGTAGGCAAAGACTTCTTAAATAAGACTTCCTCTTGATAACCAGTATACACAGGAAACTCAAGTACTTACCCAAAAAAAAATTATTAACCCAATTAAAAGATGGGAAAATGAGATGGACAAAAATATCTCTAAGGAAGGCATATGGGAACCAGCAGTTTGCATAATGGCTATGTCGCTGGATTCCCATGTAGCCGACCGCGGTTCAAGTCCAGGACCCGGTGTCTTAAACTCTTGCCGGGCATGTGTGCATGGGTGCCCAAGATCCCAAGAGGAGAATGGAGGAGAAGAGATTGTGGTGTGGTCATCCCCCCAGGGGGGGTGATTTCTTGCTTTATGTCTTTTTGTCTCTCTGGCAAGCGCACGTGCCCTACAGCAAAAACCTCTCCAAAAAAAGAAAAAAAAAGGAAAGCATAGGAACAGCCAAAATGTATATGAGGAAGTGCTCAACATTCCTTATCATAAGGGAGATGCAGATTAAAACCACAATGAGATACCACCTAACCCCTGTTAGAATGGCAAAGATTAAAAACACAAAAAGTGATAAGTGTTGGGGTTACAGTGAAAGGGGAACTCTCCTACACTGTTGGTTGGAATGTAAACTGGTTCACCCACTGTGAAAAACGATGTGGAGTTTCCTCAATGATCTACAAACAGATCTACTATTTGATCCAGCAATCCCACTTCTGGGTATCTACCCAAAGGACAGGAGAACGCTCAGTCAGAAAAGCACTTACACATCAATGTTTATTGCAGCATTATTCACGATCACTAAGACATGAAACCAACCTAAATGTCCACAAACAGATGAATGGATAGAAAAAGAGTGGCACATATACTCTATGGAATACTACTCAGCCATAAAGAACAAGATCCTGGTATTTGATAGAAAGTGGTCAAATATGGAGGATCTATTACTGAGTGAAACAAGCCAGGATATGAAAGAAAGATATTGTATGTGTCCATTTATTATATACTGGCTATCTGCACTTTATGGTAGAAATCGAAATATTGAAGGTCATAAAAGCATTGAAAATAGTTATTGATGCTGAAGACAGTGTGGAACAGGGCGGGAGAAGGAAAGAGTATAGGGAAGGATAGCAAGAGAGCAAATAGCGGGGCGTGACATTAGTGGGACACAGAAATGGTTTGATGATAACGTGTAGTAGTCTCAACTGGGCTGGTCTGAGAAGTAGTTCGTGTTGGATAAATTTTTCATACAAGTCCAATGATATATAGTGATTTAATGTTTTTAAAATGAGATATAATAATAATATAACAATAATATTATTATTTATATAATGAGAATAAATAATAATCTGAAAAAAATGATGAAAAGCTACTTGATAATGATGATGTGGATAGTAATGTCTTTGTCTTGACTGATATGCATGGTAATTGTGCTGAAAAAAATGTGATACACTGTAAAGATATATGTGATTCAATGTAATATAAAAAGATAATGCTAATAAGTAAAATTAAATTAAAAAACATTCTAGGCACGTGTATGTCCCAAGTCCAAAGAGGAGAATGGAGAAGAGATTGCAGCGTGATCGTCTTCCCCAGGGAATGCTTTCTCTCTCTCTCTCTCTCTCTGTCTCCAACAAGCAAATACACTCTGTAACAAATGGAAAGGAGAAAAAAAAAAAAAAAAAAAAAGAAAGAAACAACAAAAACACATCCCAAGAAGGGTTTTGTATGTTTGTTAAAATGTACTCTCAGACCAGCAGGAGGCATGGTGGTTTAGGCACTGGACTTCCACATGGCTGACCATGGTTTGAATCCCAGACCTGGTGGCTTACTTTCTCACTCTCCCCACCCTGCCCCTCCGGTGAGTGTATGTGCCCTGTAGCACATTTTAAAATAATAATAATGATAAATACAATTAAATAAATAATTCTTTTTTTAAAAAAATGGACTCTCATGAGTGCCTTCTCTAATTCTAGAGAATTATCCAAAAGGTAATTTGAGAGTAGCCTTGTGGATGCCCAGACTTATAGTCTCCACACATTTACTCAAATTGCTTTCTTTTTTTTTTTTTTTTCTTTTTTGGAGAGCTATAGGGCGCGTGCGCTCGCCAGACAGACAGAGAGAGACATAGAGACAGAAAGCAAGAAATCACCCCCCAGGGGGGATGGTCACGCCGCAATCCCTTCTCCTCCATTCTCCTCTCGGGATCTTGGGCACGCACGCACATGCGCCCAGCGTGAGTTGTAAGCCACCGGGTTCGACTACGTGGGAGTCCAGCGACATAGCCATTACGCCAACTGCTGGTTCCCTCAAATTGCTTTCTTAAAAGCACAGGTTGCCACTTCCCAGGTATCTCCTCAGTCATCCTCCCCTTGTCTTTCTATGGTCTTTGACACTGTCATCAACCCCTCTCCTCTCCTATTGGTCTCCTTCCTGGACTTTAATGGCACTGAAATCTGCTGACCTCTCTTCTGCTTCTCTGAATTCATTTTCCCATCTCCTTAAGCTCCTTTTCCTTGGTCATTTCTTGTATATGTTTCTTATCGTTGCCCAAGTGTAACCTAACCACAGTGGAGCTAGCCTCAGACTCAGATGTCACTGTAAATCCCCTGACCATGGTCCTCTGCACCACATGCTCTTGTGCCTTCTTCAACTTGACCTACATGAATAATTTAAAATCAGGCCAAGTTTAGACATGCATACTAGATGTACGTCCTTTGTTGGATAAACGTTTTGTAAATTTTCCCCCCAGGTTCTGGCTTGCTCCAACTCTCTGGCCTATGTCCTCTTCTCTCTAATCCAGGCCCACGATTTCACCTGCCATCACAATAAGGGTCTCTCAACTGACATCTCCTGCTCTCACAGGTACTGTTCCAGGTACCTGACAGACATCTCTGTGTGGCATTTGAAACCCAGCATGTCCCCAAATGAACTTTGCTATCTTTCCCACAGAGTATTCCTCATCTTGGTCAATGGCATTATTTTGCTAGTAAAAGATGAGATCAATTTGCCCTACAGACACTTGACGCTGGTCCATTGCCTGGGTCAATTCAGCCCACTCCTGGCTTGTTGGCTGCCTGTCTAGTTTTGACTTAGGTTCCCATTTTGGCTCCATTCCTGACTCCCTGGCTCCAGACTTCGCACAGACCCTGGATCCAGTTTTAGGTTCTGCTTCAGCTCCTGATTCAAGCAGTGTAGGAGTTTCAGTCCAGCTTGTCTGCCATGGTCACAGAGAGGACACCCTAGCCCACTTCTGACAGGTCTCTGCTGCCCCTTACTGGTCACTACTTTACGCACACGTACATGGGCGTGCGTGTGCAATTTTAAATAGGATCCTATTCTGTAATCCCCAAACATCTGGAGAAACATGGCACTCTGGTAGCTCTATCCCAAAACTTACCTCCTTGAATAGTATGTGCTTTCTTGTACACACTGTATCATGACCAAACCATGAACTCACAACCTTACTAGTATTGTGCCTCCTCCAGGGTCAGAACCCAAATAATGTCTGCTGAACGGAGGAATGCCTGTATCATTACTCTTCCTGCTTTAGTTGTGTAAGAGACTTAGGGCATAAATCAACTTACCCAAGAGCCCACAACTAAAATATTAATTTACAAATTCAAAAAGAAGAGGCAGATTTCAGGTCCCCCCCCCACAGAGCTGACGACCATCCAGCTCATCCGCCCTCAGGGACCCACACTCAGAAATGACATACCAAGCCCATAATACGTACTGGCAGAACCTCAGCTGACCTCGGTGACCTCTGGCCCGGGAACACAGGGTGCTTGCACCTCCCTCCATCTCTGAAGGTAACTGCATTGTCTACTTTTAGAGAAGCAGTTTGATGAAAGTAAGAAGCCCAGATTCTGTCCTACAGGTGAAGGAACAGAGGCATAGGGAACATAAACAATTTTCCAAAGGCCATGGGACTTATCAGTGAATGAACCAAGATTCAAACTCAGTCTAGGACCACACCTATGCTCTTAACCATTCCAAGCCATACTGCATTTGGATGTGGCCTCCTGAAATAAGATTAGATCTGATAAAAATGAAAAACTCAAATCCAAGAGGACTGATGAAATCCAAACATAAAAAAACATAAGGAAAAGTATACCATGGAACACTATAAATAATTGTTCAACACTAGTGATAATGAGAAAATGTTAAATATAGCCAGAGTGAGAAAAAGACACCCTCCATACAGAGGAACACAGATAAGAATAACTGCAAATTTCTTTTGGAAACAATAGAGTGAAGAAGATAGTTGAGTAATATTTTTGTAATATTGGAAGAACAAAGTTATTGGGCTATAATTCTTTATCCAGTGAAAATATTTTTCAAAAATGAAAGTAAAATAAAACTTAGGGTCTAAGACCTACAAAAGCGTCCATCAGAGTCAAAATCTGCATAACAAGAAATGTTAAAGGAAATCCTTCAAACAGAAGGATATGATGGGTGGAAATAAGGATCTACAAAGATATGGAAGAAAATCCAAATGTCATTCTACAACTAAATATGAAGATTATTTATTATTATTTAAATATCATTAAAATAGTTGGCATTTAAGTTGGAAAAAAAATTCAAACTCTAAAAAAAAATTCAAAAGATAAACAAACTAGCATAAAGATGGGCCATAAAGTTTAAAGAGAAACAATATCTGCATAGCCTCAAAGTATTTCCTCCATATTTTTATTAATTACTAAGGAGGAAATAGCAACTTTACAAGGGAGAAGCATGCTAAATACCATCTTAGCCGTGATTGAGTTTAAATAAAATATACTGACAGGGGCCAGCAGGTGGTGTTAAGGTGTTAGACTCCCACATAGCCAACTGTAGTTTGAGTCTCAAAACTGGCAACTTGCTTTCTCTCTCTTTCTCTTTCTTTCTGTCTCTCTCTGGCCAAATTCAAGAAGAAGAAGAAATTAAATTAATAATTATTTTTAAAAATACTGACAGTGTGTATGCCTGGTAGAATGTGCTAAGAAGGATGCATCACTTTTCTGGTATTTTACCAAAAATGTGTCATAAATCTAGTTATAAGAAAACATACAGTAAGCCCAAATAAAAGGACAACATATAAAATATCTGGTGTAAAGGAGAGGGAAAGGTAGAAAATAATGAATAGACACAAGAATGCATGTAAACAATTATAACAGGTTATAGAACAGTGTACCACAGCAGAGTAAAAACTGTCATTTATGAGCTCACAGGTGGTGTGATGGTTAAGGCAATGGATCCCAGATGGCTGACTTTGCAGTTTGAGTCCCAGACTTGGAAAAAAAACACACTGGGTGCATGTGTGTGCATGCCCAAAATCCCAAGAAGAGAATGGAGGAGAAGGCATTGTGGTGGATGTGATGGAGCTATCCCCTACAGGGGATTATTTCTAGCTTTCTTTTCCTCTCTCTCTGGCAAGCATATATGCCCTATAGCAAACACTAAAAAAAGAAAGAAAAAGAAAAACATTATTTACAATTCAATATATACTCCCCACAAAAAAAAAAAAAACTAGAACTATTATCAAATGTATATAACATAATGTTTAATGTCAAATAAGATGAATAAGTCTATATCTTTGATTAGATTATTACGCACTATATGTATGCCTTTTTTTTTTTTTTTTTTTTTTTTTTTTTTTTGAGAGCTTTTTGCTATAGGGTACGTGCGCTTGCCAGAAAGACAGAGAAAGATAGAGAGAAAGCGAGAAATCACCCCCCCACGGGGATGGCCATGCTGCAATCCCTTCTCCTCCATTCTCCTCTTGGCATCTTGGGCACGCACGCACACGCACCTGTCGTGAGTTTAAGCCACCCAGTCCGGGAATTGAACTACAATTGACTACATGGGAATCCAGCAACACAACCATAACGCCAACTGCTGGTCCCACTATATGCATGCTTTGAAAAACCACACTGTACCCTGCAGAGATATTCAACAACTACATGTAAATCAGAAATCACACAAACAGTCCCGAGCCGGGAAGCGGCTGAGTAGGTGGCTTGGCGGGCCCTGGCGGCAGAGGCGGCTGGCAGGTGGCGCCAGCAGCGCGGAGAGAGCGGCGCCGTTGCGTGGGCGTTAGGGGTAGAGGAGTCCACTCCATGCGTGCGGGCCACCGCCGGCCCCTGCGAGCCACAGACTTGAAGAAACACGTGAGGATCCTTCTGGTGGGAGAACCTAGAGTTGGCAAGACATCACTGAGCATGTCTCTGGTTAGTGAAGAATTTCCAGAAGAGAAGCAGAACAGAGTGATGAACAACTTCATCAAGAAATATCACAGGCTAATGTCATCTGCATAGTTTATGCTGTTAACAACAAACATTCTATTGATAAGGTAACAAGTAGATGGATTCCTCTCATAAATGAAAGAACAGACAAAGACAGCAGGCTACCTTTGATACTGGTTGGGAACAAATCTGATTTGGTAGAATATAGTAGTATAGAGACCGTTCTTCCTATTATGAATCAGTATACAGAAATAGAAACCTGTGTGGAGTGTTCAGCAAAAAACCTGAAGAACATTTCAGAGCTCTTTTATTATGCACAGAAAGCTGTTCTTCATCTTACAGGGCCCCTGTACTGCCCAGAGGAGAAGGAGATGAAACCAGCTTGTATAAAAGCCCTTACTCGTATATTTAAAATATCTGATCAAGATAATGATGGTACTCTTGGGACCAGCAGTTAGTGTAATGGCTATGTCGCTGGACTCCCACGTAGTCGACTGCAGTTCGAATCCTGGACCCGGTGGCTTAAACTCATGCCGGACGCATGCGCGTGCGTGCCCAAGATCCCGAGAGGAGAATGGAGAAGGGATTGCGACGTGGCCATCCCCTCTGGGGGTTGATTTCTCACTTTCTATCTCTCTGTCTGTCTGGCGAGCGCAGGCGCCCTATAGCAAAAACCTCTCCAAAAAAAAAAAAAAAAGATAATGATGGTACTCTCAATGATGCTGAACTCAACTTCTTTCAGAGAGTTTGCTTCAACACTCCATTAGCTCCTCAAGCTCCGGAAGATGTTAAGAATGTAGTGAGAAAACACATCAGTGATGGTGTAGCTGACATTGGATTAACTCTTAAAGGTTTTCTGTTTTTACACACACTTTTTATCCAGAGAGGGAGACACGAAACTACTTGGACTGTGCTCCTTCGATTTGGTTATGATGATGATCTGGACTTCACACCTGAATATTTATTCCCCCTGCTAAAAATACCTCCTGATTGCACTACTGAATTAAATCATCATGCATATTTGTTTCTCCAAAGCACCTTTGACAAACATGATTTGGACAGAGATTGTGCTTTGTCACCTGATGAGCTTAAAGATTTATTTAAAGTTTTCCCTTACATACCTTGGGGACCAGATGTCAACAACACCGTTTGTACAAATGAAAGAGGCTGGATAACCTACCAGGGATTCCTTTCCCAATGGACGCTCACAACCTATTTAGATGTACAGCGGTACCTGGAGTATTCGGGCTATCTTGGTTTTTTTTTTTTTTTTTTTTTTTTTTTTTTGAGAGATTTTTCACTATAGGGCGCGTGCGCTCGCCAGACAGACAGAGAGAGACAGAGAGATAGAAAGTGAGAAATCACCCCCCAGAGGGGATGGCCACGCCGCAATCCCTTCTCCTCCATTCTCCTCCCGGGATCTTGGGCACGCACGCACATGCACCCGGCGTGAGTTTTAAGCCACCGGGTCCGGGACGCGAACCGCGGTCGACTACGTGGGAGTCCAGCGACACAGCCATTACGCCAACTGCTGGTTCCTATCTTGGTTATTCAATATTGACAGAACAAGAATCTCAAGCTTCAGCCATTACAGGAACAAGAAATAAAAAGATAGACCTGCAGAAGAAACAGACTCAAAGAAATGTGTTCTGATGTAATATAATTGGAATGAAAAACTGTGGGAAAAGTGGAGTTTTTCAGTTGCTTCTTGGAAGAAACGTAATGAGGCAGAAGAAAATTTGGTATGATCATAAATCTTACTATGCGGTTAACACTGTTTGTGTATACGGACAAGAGAAATACTTGTTGTTGCACGATATTTCAGAATCCGAATTTCTAACTGAGGCCGAGGTCATTTGTGATGTTGTATGCCTGGTGTATGATGTCAGTAATCCCAAGTCCTTTGAATACTGTGCCAGGATTTTTAAGCAACACTTTATGGACAGCAGAATACCCTGCTTAATCGTAGCCGCAAAATCAGACCTGCATGAAGTTAAACAAGAATATAGTATTTCACCTACTGATTTCTGCAGGAAACACAAAATGCCTCCACCACAAGCCTTCACTTGCAATACTACTAATGCACCCAGTAAGGATATCTTTGTAAAACTGACAACAATGGCTATGTACCCAGAGGATCATTACAGAGACAGACTCTCCCGAGACATGGGCAACACTGATAGAATAGAGAATTTGAGAAAAATTTGAGTCTTTCTAAAAACTGCTTTCCATGCCCGGTTACGCTGTATGTGTGTGCACCTGCAACAGGTGTACATTTTGCATCTGTCAGAACTTCCTCAACTCAGACTTGCTGCAATCTGTAAAGAACAAAATCTTCACTGCAGTTCTTAACAGGCACGTGACATAAGCTGACCTCAAGAGCTCCACGTTTTAGCTTTGAGCAAGTTTTGGTGCTACTGTTTTTGCAGTTTTGGGCAGTTTTGGCTATGTACAAAGTATTATTAAAACAGTGATGATTCCCAAAAAAAGAAAAAAAAAAAAAAATTACTGGCCCTACCAAAAACAAATACTTTTATGTACATTCTGAATGCTTTAAATTCTGCTAGAACTATTGAGATATTTATACGTGCAGAGTTACTTTATTAATATTTGTAATTCATGCATAGGAGTATTTTAATAATAGTTATAACTGCAGTATTGGCTAGTATATGGAAAGAAAACAGCTTAACAGCCAAACTAAAATGGCTAAATTTCAGAGGCCAAAAGGGAATATTTTGTAAATAATGTACATATTTATGCAAGATATGGTCTCCCAAACTGAATTCTAGAAATGATGCTTCTAGACATTTCTACATGGTATTGTTAGTGCTCAGTTGGTTCATTCTCCTAGATTTAAGTCAGCTCAGAGATTGTATTTACTCATGGATCACTTATTTATTTCACATTCACTCAGAATGATCCTTTGGGTTCTACAAGTACAAGAGGATTTGCCATTGATCTCTCCATTTTTTTTTTTAAATTATTTTATTTAACTTTATTTATTATTTACATTTGTTTATTTAAATTTGCAGAGAGGGACAGCCGCTTGATGTCTCCAGTGCCTTTTGCCACCCACCGGCCCCATGATCTCTCCATTTTTAAAAACACATGAGTCAGCGTCAGCTTACCAGCACAACTTTCTTTCAGTTACTTATGGTAAGCCAGCCTTGAAGCGCTTGTGCAGTCTAGAAAATTGTGCTGAGTGTGTGGCTCTCCTTTAAGGAAGAAGTAAGGTAAAAGCAATTAGCCGAGGTGTTACCTATGATTATGTTGCTTCATCTGTCAGTGTTGAATTTTATAGCCCTTTCAATCAAATGAGAAAAAAAAATTGTGTATTATCAATGTTTTTAGCTTAAAAAAACAGTCACCCTTACTCTATCGAATTTCCTCCCAAGGTGTAAATCATTCTATAATGGCTGTGTCTGCCATAGTACAGTATAGCAACTGCATGTGTCATGGACTGTCCTATCTCTGGCTAGGATAACCTAGAAGCAGCACTTTTTTAAATGATAAAATAAATCTAATGACTATAAACCCATGATAAACCTATTTTTTCCATCATCAACCTTTTCAAGTATTTAAATAAATAACTGCTGTGTACTGTGATTTTGAGGGTTTTTTTTTTGTCTTAACCAAGTAAATATTTCCATACGGATGTGAGTCAAGTCCCCTGGTTTGTCGTTCCTTCATTGAAACTATATTTATATCAAAAGATAACAGAAGGAAAGAAGTCAAGTAGGCTTTAAATATGTAAGAGGGGATTGATTTACAAGTTGGAGAAAAGTCTGTTCTTAGAAAAGGCCAGTTGTCCTCTGTGCATACCTACTTAATATGGTTTCTGCTATAGTTTCCATGTTTGTTTCCCCTTCAGCCTGATGTACTTTTGCTTTTCTAAGGGACATTTTCTCACAAGATCACACTTCAAGCAACTGGTAGCAGCATAACCTACTAGCTGTGCGCTTGTACGTAACACATGCCATGTTTATTTGCATACTTCCCTGTTTCTCCCTTTCCTACAGCCATTCTTAATCTGAAGAAAAAGAAAAATGATGCAAAAACTTGTTGACTCCTCATTTTTATTATTTTCTGAGAATTTCCCTATAAATTAATACCAGTTATACAACTTTCAATGACAAAAAGAAAAAAAAAAAAAGAAAGAAAGAAAGAAATCACACAAACATAAAAAGTCTGGTCAGTACTATTAAAGTGTAAAATCATATAAGATGGGGCCAGCAGGTGGCGTGGTGGTTAAAGGCACCGGACTCCCATATGACAGACCATAGTTTGAGTCTTGGATCTTGACTTGCTTTCTTGCTTTCCCTTTCTCTCTCTCTCTGTCTCTCTCTGGTCAAATTAAAAAATAATGATAACAAATGGAATTAAATAAATGAATAAACAATTTTTTAAAAAAACTCATATAAAACAAGAATAAAGAATTGTCACAGGAGTAAAGAACTCCATAGCAGGTGGAATAGTGGTTAAGGTGCTGGATTCCCACATGGCCGACTGTGATTCAAGTCTCAGACCTGGTGGTTTGAAACTCACACTAGGTATATGCATGTGTGTGCGTGTGTGTGCCCAAAATCCCAAGAGGAGAATGGAGGAGGGACTGTGGTATGGCCATCCGTTCTGGGGGAATGATTTCTCATTTTCTCTCTGTCTCTCTGGCAAGTACATGCATCCAATGGCAAAAAAATTCTCTAAAAAGAAAAGAACTGTCACAGATTGGAGAAAACTAAAGGAACTTGATATATAAAGACACTGTGGGATCCCTATATTGAATTCTAGGACAAAATAATGACATTAATGCATGGTGAAGTCTAAATAGTATATATTGTACCTATCTTAATGCCTTAGTTTTAATAATTATACCATGGTAAATGAGATGTTAACATTAGAAAAAGCTAGGTGAAGGGTATAAAAATAAAAAATAAAAAAATTAAAAACCTCTGTACTATCTTGCAACTTTTCTGTAAGTCTGTACTATTTCTAAATAAAAAGGTTTTAATGATGAGCATGCATCAATGATCCTGGCTGAATAGACGGTTGGGGTAGGGGAAAATGCAGCAGGATAAGACCCTCTTGAGGGTGCCTCTCTCTTTCTCTCGCTCAATGAAATCAATTTTAAAAAATAAATAAGTAAACAAAGTTTTTTTTAATAGGCAAGAAAACATTATTAGTTATTGAAGAACTGCAAACTTTCTAAGTTTTCTTTCTTTCTTTCATGAGCAAGAAAGATAGAGAGCAAGAGAAAGAGAGACAGGACCCTGACAGGATCCTGACACTGTGATCCGCTCCAGCCTCAGCCAGCCCTGGCTCATGGGTAAGCACATAATCAGCAAACTCAGAGAGTGACTCTCATTGTGAACTTGGAATCTTCCCATGGAGATCAGCCTCAGAGTGTCCCATCTTACCACTACACCATCACCCAGCTCTAGAAATTCAAACTTAAACACCGATGAGGCTGCCACTACATCCTCACAAGAATGGCTGAACTAAAAAGACTGACCATATCAAGTATTGACAAATATATGAAGCACCTGAGACTTCACATACTGATGGTGGTAATGTAAAATGGTCCAACTATTTTGGAAAACAATGTGGCAATTTCTTTTTTTTTTTTTTTTTTTTTTTTGGAGAGGTTTTTTTGCTATAGGGCGCGTGCGCTCGCCAGACACACAGAGAGAGACATAGAGACAGAAAGCGAGAAATCAGCCCCCGGGGGGATGGTCACGCCGCAATCCCTTCTCCTCCATTCTCCTCTCGGGATCTTGGGCACGCACGCACACGCGCCCGGCGTGAGTTGTAAGCCACCGGGTCTGAGACGCGAACCGCGGTCGACTACGTGGGAGTCCAGCGACATAGCCATTACGCTAACTGCTGGTTCCCGCAATTTCTTAAGCTATTACACACACATACATCTTCCATACAATCCAGGCTTTAGAATCTTCATGTACTGCATAATGACATTTCAGTCCGTAACAGACCACATACATGACAGTGGTCCCATAAGATTATAATAGGTTGCAGCTGACAGATGGCTTGATGGTTAAGGGTGCTGGACATTCCCATGTCCAACCACAGTTCGAATCCTGAACCTGGCGACTTGCTTTCTCACTTTTCCTCTCGCTCTCACTCAGTCCCTCTCTGGTTAAATTAAAATAAATAGAGAAAGTTAAATAAATTAATTACAAAAAAGATTATAATACACTATTGCACATAGCTTAGGTGTGTAATAGACTATCCCAGCTAGACTTGTGTAAGTACACTCTACATGATCTTTGCATCATGATGGCATCACCTAATGGTGCATTTCTCAGAATGTATCCGTGTTGTTAAGCAACACATAACTGCATCACCAAGAGACATGAAAGCATATGTCACACAAAGGCCTGTACATGATCATTCACAGCTGCTTTTTTGAGTAACAGTCAAAAACCAAGGACAACCCAAATGGCCATCAGAAGGTTAATAATTAAGTAAATTGCAGAATACCTGTACACTAGAATACCACTCAGCAATAAAAATGGATAAACTATGGGAGACACCTTTCTCCATGGCTCCTGCGATCTAGCCATTTTGGGGCAAACCGAGAAATGAAGACTTCCCACTGATAATTCAGCCTCCAGCATACAAAACTCGTGTGGTAGGAAGACCCCTTTCAGGCCTCCTGTCTCTGTATCTGTCTTTGTCTCTCTCTACCTCTGTCTCTGTCTTCTCTCTTTTTTTAATTTTTGCTTTTTAGAATTTTTTAAGGTGAGGCATTTTTTTCCTGGGCCTTCTGGCCCCTCCTATCCCTTTATCTTGTTAATAATTCTCTCTCCCCCTCCCAACCCAGGAGAGGCAGAAGGGAAGGGAACAGGCCTTCTCGAAGAGACACCTTTCTCCACGGCTCCTGTGATCTAGCCATTTCGCGCTGCGCGCTTGCTTCTAATTTTGGGGTTTTATTGAAATTTTTTTAATATTAATTTTTTTTTTTTTATTTAAACGTTTTTCTCTTAGATTTTTCTTCTCTTTTTCTGTGTTTCTTGTCTTTTTTTTTGCTGCTGTTGCTGTTGTTTCTCTCTCTCTGTTTCCTTTTCCGCACACTCCTCTTCTCTCAGATTGGACTTCCAAATGTGGGAAGAAACCGACCATCCACCAGATGACTAGAAATCACTGCAGGACCACAAAAAATATGGGGAAGCAGGAAAATACCTCTCCTCCAAGGGAAAAGGATAACTCCTCTTCATCCACACACAGTTCAATGGAAATCATGGAAATGTCTGATAAAGAATTCAGAACATTCATAATGGCAAAGCTAACAGAAATGGAAGAGAAGAGAGCCAATGAACTGCTGAAGAGGAAGGAGAAAGGAGTTGAAGAGTTCCAGGAGGTGAGGAAATTCATGCAAGATCTAAAAGAGGAATTTCACACTTTACAAAAAAATCAAATGGAACTGTTAGAGATGAAGGCTATAATACAGGAAGTCAAAATCTCCCTTGAAAGTATTAAAAGCAGACTATATCATACAGAAAATAGAATCTCAGATGTAGAAGAAAAAATTGCTGGCCTAGAAAAATTCGCCATGAAGACTGAGAAAATGGCCCAAAAATTTGAGCATAATATACGAGAAATACTAGATACCGTCAAACGTCCAAACATCCGGATAATAGGCATCCCAGAAGGCAAAGAGTCTCATAAGGGCATTGATAATCTATTCCATGAAATCCTACAAGAAAACTTTCCAAACCTAGAGAGGCACTCAAAGATTCAGTCCCAAGAAATACAGAGGACCCCAAATAGAATCAACCCAAGAAGATCTTCTCCAAGACATATTATAGCCAGATTGACCAAAACCACAGACAAAGATAAGATACTAAGATTGGCAAGAGAAAAACGGCAAGTTACCTACAAAGGGTATCCCATCAGACTGACAGCAGACCTCTCATCGGAAACAATGCAAGCGAGGAAAGAATGCGAAAATATACTCAAAGTGTTAAGGGAAAAGCAATTTCAACCAAGAATACTGTACCCAGCAAGATTATCATTCATTTGGGAAGAAAAGACACGAACATTCCCAGATAAACAAGACCTGAAAGAATTTACCAGTACCAGACCAGATCTCCAAGAAGTTCTTAAGGGAGTGCTATGTCAGTAAAATTAAATGCAGACACACAGAAATAAGAGTTCAAAAACTGACATCTAGACATGCTGGGAGAAAGGAAGATGTCCCACTCCTAACTGGGCCTCCAGCATACAAAACCCACGTGGTAGGAAAACCCCTTTCATATCTCCTGTTTCTGAATCAATCTTTGTCTCTCTCTACCTCTCACTCTCTCTCTCTCTCTCTCTCTCTCTCTCTCTGTCTGTCTTTTTTTTTTAATTTTTGCTTTTTAGAATTTTTTAAGGTGAGGCTTCTTACAGGGCCCTTTGGCCCCTCCCTCCTAGGCCTTTGTTTTGTTAATAATCCCCTCTGCTCCTCCCAGAACAGCCCTTCTTCAAGAGAAAGCCTGCTCAATGGCTCCTGACATCTAGCGCGCCGCGCGGTTTTCTAATTTTTGATTTTTATTGAAATTTTTTTAATATTAATTTTTCTTTTTTAGATTTATTCCAAAACTTTTCTCTTTTTTTTCTCTGTTTCTTGTCTGTTTTTTTTTGTTGTTGTTGTTGGTATTGTTTCCCTCTCTCTGCTTCCTTTTCTGCACACTTCCCAACCCTCATATTAAACTTCAAAAGTTTGGGAAGAAACCAACCATCCACCAGATGACTAGAAATCGCTGCAGGACCACAAGAAATATGGAGAAGCAGGAAAATGCCCCTCCTCCAATTGAAATGGATAGCTCCTCTTCATCCACACACAGTTCAAAGGAATTTATGGAAATGTCTGATAAACAATTCAGATCATTCATAATGGCAAAGCTAACAGAGATCGAAGAGAAGAGAGACAAGGAACTGCTGAAGGGGAAGGAGAAAGGAGTTGAAGAGTTCTAGGAGGTGAGGAAATTCATGCAAGATCTAAAAGAGGAGTTTCACACTTTACAAAAGAATCAGATGGAGCTGTTAGAGATGAAGGCTATAATACAAGAAGTCAAAATCTCCCTTGAAAGTATTAAAAGCAGACTAGATCATTCAGAAAATAGAATCTCTAATGTAGAAGAGAAAATGGCTGGCCTAGAAAGGTCCACCATAAAGACTGAGAAAATGGCCCAAAACTTTGAGAATAATATGGAAGAAGTACTAGATACAATTAAACGTCCAGGGGCGGCAGGCGGGGGCTCCGCTCCGCGTGCCGGCGCGTGGGGGTGGGGAGGCGGGCGCGGGGGCTCCAATCCACGCGCTGGGGTGCGGGGTCAGGGCGCGGGGGCTCCGCTCCACGTGCCCTGTCTGGAGGTCTGGCCCGACGGGCTCTGCCCCACGTGCCGTGGCCGGGGCTCTGTCCTGTGTGCCATGGCCGGGGTCTGCCCCGTGTGCCGTGGCCGGGGTCTGCCCTGCATGCCTCGGCCGGGGTCTGTCCCGTGTGCCGTGGCCGGGGCTCTGACCCCGCGTGCCTTGGCCGGGGTCTGTCCCGCGTGCCGTGGCTGGGGCCCTGTCCCGCGTGCCGTGGCCGGGGTCTGTCCCGCGTGCCGTGGCCGGGGTCTTCCCCCTCGTGCCGTGGCCGGGTTCTGCCCCGTGTGCCGTGGCCGGGGCCCTGTCCCGCGTGCCGTGGCCGGGGTTCTGCCCTGCGTGCCGTGGCCGGGGCCTGCCCCCGCGTGCCGTGGCCGTGGTCCTGTCCCCGCGTGCCGTGGCCGGGGTCTGCCCCGTGTGCCGTGGCCGGGGCCTGCCCCCACGTGCCGGGGCTGTGGTCCTGTCCCCGCGTGCCGTGGCCGGGGCTCTGCTCCGCATGCCCTATCCAGATGTCCGGCCTGACCGGGGCTCTGCCCCGCGTGCCGTGGCCGGGCTCTGCCCCGTGTGCCGTGGCCGGGCTCTGCCGCGCGTACCGTGGCCGGGCTCTGCCCCCACGTGCCTTGGCCGGGGTCTGCCCCCGCGTGCCGTGGCCGGGGTTCTGCCCCCGCGTGCCGTGGCCGGGGTTCTGCCCCCGCGTGCCGTGGCCGGGGCTCTGCCCCGCGTGCCGTGGCCGGGGTTCTGCCCCGCGTGCCGTGGCCGGGGTCTGCCCCCCGCGTGCCGTGGCCGGGGTCTGCCCCCGCGTGCCGTGGCCGGGGCTCTGCCCCACGTGCCGTGGCCGGGCTCTGCCCCGCGTGCCGTGGCCGGGCTCTGCCCCGTGTGCCGCAACCGCTGATGGCCGTCTCTGCTTTCCTGAGCCGCGTTCCTGAAACTGTGTTCCATGGAGATTCACCTACATTTGCGGGGCTGCACGAGACCCACCCTTGGTCCAGCCCTGAGTGCAGTCTACGTTTCCTATTGTTGGGAACTTTATGATCTGATAATTGGAAAAAAAACTCATGTTTATCATAAAAAATAATTAGAATAATAATAATAATGATTGGGGGAAACATAGGAAAGATATTGAATGTTGAAGTGGGGAGATTAATGTCTCTGTACTGACTGACATGCATGGCATTCCCTTTTGAAAAAGCAATGTAATACACTGTAAAGTTATATGTAATTCAATGTAATAAAAAAAAAGATAATAAAAAAAAATAAAAAAAATTAAAAAAAAAGAGTTCAAAAACTAAGAAAATGGGCAACTTAATTGTAGGAACAAAAAAAAATGTGTATATATATGTATATATATACACATATATATATGTATAAATGGAATATTATTGATGATAACATGCATGATTAAGCTACTATGCAGTTTATCCTAGATGGGAAACCACATTTAGTATGTTGTGATGATGCTCAGGGAATGAATGTAAATTAATTAAAAAAATTTCAGAACAAAAAAACACTAAAACTGTTATCGAAATTAAAAAAATGCATATTTGATGACCGCAGCAAGCTATATAGCCCCAGCTAAGTACTACTTTATAGTATGTTCATTCTATTCACTGAGGTTTATGCCTAAAGTCAGACTTGGGTTCATGCATATGTATATATCAGCTGTGCTTGCTCTTACAAATATTTAGACAAATTTAGTTCATTAGCAAATCAATTAAACGGGGGGGGGGGGGGAGGGGGAAGTCACAGAAAGCAACCATGGATATCAGAGACAATGTGGGAGGAGTGTTGGACAGGGCAGAGGGTGAGGGATAGGGAATCAAGGATGGCAAATAAAAAAAAAAAAAAAAAAAGCAAAATATACAAGACATAAGAAATGGAAAATTATTCGTTGATAACATGTATGTCAATGTGCTTGATTGAGCCAATATACAGTGTATTTTGGATGGAAAATTCCTTTTGTATGCTGTAATGATGTATAGTGAATTAATGTAAAAAAAATAAATTTAAAGTAAAAAAAACGGATAAACTATGGACACACATAACAACATAGATGAATTTCAAAACAATGATTTGTAATGAGAAAAACCAGACAGAAGAATGAATCATGTGTCGTTCCATTTATATAAAATTCTGGAAAATGCATACTAATTTATAGTGGCAGAAGGTAGAACAGTGCTTGCCTGTGTAAAGGCACTTGCGGGGAGGTCAGGATGAATTGCAAATGGCTAGGAGGAAATCTTTGGGGGTGATGAATATGTTCATTATCTTGATTGGGTGATGGCTTTGTATCTATTAATATATATATTTGTATATGTCAAAACTCATCAAATTGTACACTTTAAATATATGCACTTAATATATATCAATTATATCTCATTAAACTATTAAAAAATGTATATCTGGGGGGCTGGCAGGTGGTGTGGTGGTTAGGAGCACTGGACTCCCACATGGCTGAACATGATTTGAGTCCTGGATCCGGCGACTGGCTTTCTTGCTTTCTCTCTCTCTCTCTTTTTCTCTCTGTCCCTCTCTGGTCTAATTAAGATAAATAAATGGATAAAAAATAAATAAAGTTCAATATAGTAATTCTTTTAAAAAATGTATACTTGGGCTCCAGGAACCTGTAGGAATAGCGTAATTGGCTTACATAGCCTTCTACGAGATGCTAAACCAGATCCAAATTAGGTGTGGAGTGGGACGTAATTTTCTAGTTATGGAGGAGGTGATAGATACTTCTAGGTTTCCTAGAGATTAGGATTTCATGTCGGTATCTCTTGAAGGGATGAGAAAAGTGATTCCTAAATTGCTGGGATTCAAAGTAGGAGTTGAAGGCAGCTAGCAGAGTCCTCTGGTTGATATCCTGGAGGAAGGCTTCCCTCCTCCCTTGGCGAAGGGTTTTGCTGCTGCACAATCCTTATTTTTAACATATTCTGACTTTCACAGAGGAAGGTAACTTGCCTGAGTCTTTCCTCATAGGGTGCCTCCAAACCACAAATTCCTGATTCCTACTCTGTTTTTTTTCTAATAAGACCTGGACTGATCCCTTAGTCTCTGTTAAAGGGTCCATATTTATTGAAGCCATAAACTCTGAGCAATGGGTCATAAATCACTCTTTAGCTGGGCCCAGTGCATGAAGCAGATGCAGGACTAGGAATGGGCACCCAGAGGCAATCTGATGAGAAATGCTGTATGTTCTCCAGTGTTCGTTCTTGTGAGTACCCCCTGTGAGCACCCTGTGCTGGCAATCTCTATCTGCCCTTGGAGATCCAGCTCTCCACTCCCTACCCTGCTCTGTACCTGGAAGAAGCACAGGGGACAGGACTGACTACATCACCTTTGCCCTAACTTCTAACTCACCCTGCCCCAATAGAAGGCACTAGTAGGCAATCAGAAAAGAGAGACAGAAAGAGATTGGGCTATTCATCCCCCAGCTCCCTGCCTGTCAGTCCACTGTTCTCAATGACTGAGCTTTCTCCCTGCAGGTGCCTCCTCTCACATGGTAGAGGCCCCAGTTGTTTCCAGTACAGTCCCTTGAGATCTTCAGATGGTCACAGCTCCCAATGTTCTGATAATTCCTGCTGCTTTACCTTTCCTAGACCTTTTTGCTGCTAATAACAGAAAATACCTGAGTCAGGGTAATTTATAAGAATAGAAGCTTGGGCCAGCCAGCCCATGATTGAATCCCACATGGCCAACTGTGTGGTTTGAGTGCCAGACTGGCAGCTTGAGAAATACATTGCAGGGGGGGGGGGGGGGGGGGGGAGTTGGTGGTGTGGAGATTAAGGTGGTTGGATCCCACATGGCTGACTACATGTTTTGAGTTCTGGACTCAGTGGCTTAAAAACCACATTGCAGAGCCCGCAAGTGGTGTGGTGGTTGAGGGCACTGGACTCCCATGTGGCTGACTGCGATTCATGTCCCAGACCTGGTGGCTTGATTTCTCACTTTCTCTCTCTTCCTTGCTTTCACATGCCCTATATAAAAAAGCTAATAAAAAAGAAAGGAAGGAAGGAAGGAAGGAAGGAAGAAAATATTAGGTGGATGTGTGTGCATGCCCAAAATCCCAAAAGGAGAAATGGAGGAGTGACCAACCCCATGGGAGGGTGCTTTTTCACTCTTTTCCTCTCTCTCTCTCTCTGTTAAGTGTATGCACCCTCTAGCAAAAAAATGAAAAAAGAAAAATAGAGGCTTACTTAGCTCATGATTCTGAGGTCCGAGGTCAGGGGCTGCACCTGGTAAGGGTCTTCTTGGTGACAGAAAACTTTGCAAAGGGCCTTACATGTCAATATGCAAGGGTTTGAGCAGAGCAGAGCATGCATCTCTGGTCTAGCCTTATTGTCTCTCCCTATAAACCCACTAGGAGCCAGTCATGAGCTCTCCCACCCGTCACCTCCTAAAGGCCCACTTCTTAGTCAGATTGTTTCCTCTTACTACTTTCACAATGCAATCAAACTCCAACCCATGAACCTGTGGTGGACATATTCAAACCTTCGCCTCAAACACCACCCTCACGGTCTTTCTCTTCCAACAGTGTGTGATTTACCCAAATACTTCCCATGGAGCTCCTGACACTTCTTTCCCTTCTTGGCCTAGAAACTCCTTCTGTTTCCCATTCTTCCTCCCCAGGTGCCCATTTCTACCCACCCAACTGCCCGCAGGCCACATCAACACTGCTATTACTCTACCTAAAACTGCTTCAACTAGTACCACCTCCCTGCTCCCCTATTCAGTTCCCGTCATCTCCCTCTTTCCAGGCACAAAGCTAAAAATAGGGTGACATGTAACTGCCCCAGAGGAGCCCAAGGGAAGGCCACTCCCAAAGCCTCCCTCAATTTAACTTATGGTGATGCCAGCCCTCATCTTTGCATGCAAAAGTAACCTCAAAGCAATTCCAATCCCTATAATCACATGGCCACCAGTAAGTCCTTCCTCTTTAGAAATTCTAGCACTACCCTTGTCTCTTCCCCTTTGTCCAAGGCTTATTCACAACCTCCTAAGGGGCAGAACCTTCTCTTCCTTCTATTCTAGGCAGTCATTATCTCAGCTACTGCTGGAGTCTCCCTGCTGGTTTCCTCACTCTCTCCTCACCACCCACCGTGCCAGCCCTGGCAAAGGATGCAAAGCTCTGAGCAAAAGTTTTCAATGGCTCTCTAGTGCCTGCAAACGCCATCCACTCCTCTGCTTCTCTATTGAATATTTAAGTTCTTACCAAATGCTCTTATTAAAAGCTAAAGTAAGGGCCAGCCAGTGTCCTAGTGGTTAAGGTGACTGGATTCCACATGGCTGACTTCACAGTCCAGTCCTGGACAGGCGACCTGAAAACACGCCGGGTGTGTCTGTGCGTGTGTGCCCCAAATCCTGAGAGGAGCATGGGGAAGGAATTGCATGGCTATTCTCACTGGGAGGTGCTTTCTCACTTTCCCCCTCTCTCTCCTCTCTCTTTAGTGTGTCTACATGCCCTAAAACAAAACTAAAAAGATAAAACGCACTTGAATTGCCAACTTGTGTAATGCTTAAAGGTGTCCGTCAGTATTTTGAGTTTCAAACAGAACAAACAAGCAAACAAAAATAAATAAAAACAAAACAAAAAACACCCCAACTGGAATGTAACGGAAAACTTCTTTCTTCAGCATCTCCGCTAAGGATCACACTTGCCTCTGCCTGTCACTACCTCGGCTGACGTCTGAGCAGAATGGGAGGGGTTGCCCAGAACCGTGGATAAACAAAAGTGCCCACGGGGTTTCTTCCAACAAATAAACTGTGGCCGGGTCCATACGATGAACGGTCAGGAAAAAAGGTCCCGGGAGGTTCCCACAGACCCAGCCTTGAGATCCCTCCCTTGGCCGTACGATCATCAAAGAGGCGATGGGCAGGGTCAGCAAGCGGAGGAAGCCGAAGGGAGCGGACTGCTAGCTGGCTGGGGGCCGCCACCCACAGCGGCCAGGTCCGGCCAGATGCCGCCGCTGAGTTTCGCCGGTCCATCCAGAGCGCTCCGGTTCCAGGCCCGAAACTAGTAAACAGGCTAGTCCCAGGCGGGCCAGGATTCCCTGGAGGAGACCCGCCTCCGGCCCGCGTTACCCTCGCCCCCATCCAGGACTTCGCAGAGAAACCACACGGTGCCCCAGAAGCAGCAAAAGGAGTCAAGAGTGGGGTTCTTCTAGGGGCGCGCTCTGGGGTTCAGGACGCTGGGCGGGGGGAAGGCAGAGCAGCGCGCTGGGCGTCAGGGCGGGGCGAGCGAGGGCAGGTCAGGGCAGCCCCCTAGGCCCCGCCCCGCCTTGCCCCTCCCCGAGCCGCCTAGAGCCAGGACGGCGGGACCAGGGTGACCGACAGGCCTCAGGACCAGCCACAGCGCGCCCAGCGGCCAGGGAGGCCAGCCGGGCCGAGCGAGCCGAGGGACTCCGGAGGGGGCGAGGGCGAGCGGGGAAGCCTCTCGGCAAGGGGCGGGGCCCCAGGATAACTGGCAGCGCCTCCAGCCAATGGGAGATGGGATCCGTCCCGTTAGCGCCGGATCCCGGCGGGCTGGGCGGGGCGGGCGGGGCCGTGGGGATCCCGGGTGGCTGAGGGATTCGACTCTGCTCCGCGCGGCGACATGGACCGTATGGCCAGCTCCATGAAGCAGGTGCCCAACCCGCTGCCCAAGGTGCTGAGCCGGCGCGGGGTCGGCGCGGGATTGGAAGCGGCTGAGCGCGAGAGCTTCGAGCGGACTCAGGTGAGGACGGGGTACTCCGGGGCATCGCTGGGACACCCCTCGAGACGCAGTGACCGGGACGAGGTGGGGGTGGTTGGAGGGAGTAATGATCTTTTAGGCCCAGAGAGCCCAGGGTGAGGGAGCACCTGACACACAGACTTAGGTGACCCTAGGAAGGTCCTGCATCCCATCTGTCTTGGGGAAAGGACAGGAGGGGCAGAGGCGGGCTCCGAAGAGCTGGCAGAAGCTGTGTGGCGCGGCCGAGGGGACCCGGGCTGGCGGAGACCCGGGTAGGAGTCACCAGAGAGGACGAGAGGGGAAGGAACCGAAATAGGGCCGATTGGAAGGGGTGCCCTGGGCAGAAGACCGCGGCTGGGGGCCACTTGGAGACGCAAGTGTGGGGGTGGAGAGTGGGGGCACTGGGTAGAGGATTTAAAGGAGGGGTTTTCTTGCTCTCTGGATTGCTTCTAGGTTAAACTAACTTGCCTCCCACCCCAACCCCTTAGCACCCTCTTCCTAGGAGTCTCTGGTTTGGCGGTCACCAGCCCCAGCTGTCGGCCCTGAGGCCAGGCAGTAGGGGTCTGAGCGGTGAGAGGAATGTAGGAAGTTCAAAGCGTGGCCAAGCTTGGAAAATGACTGGGGGGTTGGAGGGTCGGTGCGGACAGGGGCCTGGAGGAGCTGCTTGACCTGTCAGCTTGCTGCAAGTCAGGAGAGCTGCTCAGCGGTGCCCAGAGCCCTGACTTGGGGTTTTGGTTTCATCCCCGAGATGGGCCTGACAGCTAATAGGCAAACTGCCCTATTTGTCCAGCCCGACAAGGGCTTCAAGCCAAAATTCCTGTGTTATCAACAAAAAGCCACAATCCATTTTTACCTTGAGTTTTAATGCCTGGTGTATTGATTGGACTGAATAAAGCTGACATGTTTATGGTGTGCATCAGTTCATTTGTATGTAAAATCCATTTCAAAGAGTACAACACTGCTTTTAATCCCAGTGCCAGAGCTGTATAGGCAGATTTGTTCTCCACTCTGGGCTCAGCATGGAACCTTTGAAGATCCAGTTGGGCCTCTGTTGCCAGAGGTTGGTTCCTTTGCTGCCTTCTACAAATATGTTTCATTTTTCCCGTAAACACAGTACACTTTGAGGGGAAAAAGGGCTTTGGGGTGTTAGAAAAGATAGTGAGGACCTGACTAGGACCTGATTGAGTGCTCTGTATTTGGAATCTTACAATGAATCTTAGAAAGCCTTTCACCCCAGCGAACTTTATCCTCTCATTCCAGACACTTCTGGCCCACCCAGGTGTGCCTGGATGGGAAGAAGTAGGGAATCTCCTCTCCCTAGGTCATCCTACCCTAGGAAGGAAGGAGGAGGTGGCCACTCACTTTTGCCTTTCAAGGTCTAGTTGCATTTGAGATTTGTTCTCTAGCTTCAGGGACTAGATTCCTGAAAATAAGGAGGTTTTCAGTATGTCTGGGTGTTACTGCCTCATTTGGCTTCCTGGTCACATAGGCTTCTTGCTGTTTATATATATGTATACATACATATATACATATATATTTTTGTATATGTGTATATACACATACACATATATATACACATACATAATATATATACACATACATATATATACATACATATTTTTTTTTAATGAAAGAAGATAGATGTTCTTTTATAACAACCCATTTCTTCTAGAGTCTTTGATAAGTAAAAACTGGAGCAACAGAGAAATATGCATAAGCCTTTGACCCACTATAGTGATAGAAATTAGGTTTGTGAAAGTTTCCAGCCATGACTGGCATGTCCCCTGGCTATCCAGGGACAGCCCAGCAAGGAGAGTCTAGGTCAGTATTTTAAGGTGTTTTATATTCTGTGGAACCCTTTAATTGGCCAGATTTGACTTAGTGGTGAGTGTGTGTGCGTAAGATGAGGTAAACTGAAACAGGAACCAAGTTTTTCTATTGAAATTCTTTAGGGGAGTAGAAGAGTAAAGAAAAAGAACAGTCTGGAAACATAGCATTAGTCAATCTGCAAAAATTAATTTTATTTAATAACTACCTATCAATTGTATGAGATATAAAAATGAACTAGAAAAAAATTTAATGAGTTTAAAGATCATGAGAATCAGTCAAGGTATAATAATAGTTGTTACTAATTATTGCAATTGGCACCATTTTAAGTACTTTATTATATTACCTCCTTTAATCTTGACAATCTATTAGGTGGGTATCTGTGCATTTTTACTCCAAGGAAATTGAGGCACAGGGAAGTTAAATAACTTGCCAGAAGTCACACAGTTAGAAGTGGTATCAGCCTTTCAATCTCTGCATACTGAGCAGATCCTTGGCACTGGAGGTAGGAGACCTGTGAGTTTGGCAGTGGGGCTCATACGTGGGCCATGTGGCCTCAAGCATGTTCTCTAACCTTTCTAAGCCTCAGTTTCTCTATTGTTAAATAAAGATAACACCCACTTTGCTGTTTATTGTGGACATTAAATTAAATAGTAGGCATTTTGTAAACTTTGAAGAACTATTTCAGTGATTATTGTTAAAATCTGGCCAGGGAAATGAGACATAAGAAAATGGAAGTGTAAATAATCGTGCAGGCTGTGACAAACTCTTCCACAGATGGAGAGCAGTGTTAATGGTAATAGGATAATGACCAGGAGCCGGTGGATAAAGTACAGGCCGTGGGGGTGAGAAAAGGTTGAAGCCTTCACAGACGCTTGACAACACCTTTCTGCAGGAGTTAGCACTTGCCAGAGAGTTGGGAGGGGAGGAAGAGTACTAGATAGTATTGAAGAATGAATGAAGAAAGGTTTTGAGGCTGGTAGGTGGCGTAGTGGTTCAGGTACTGGACCTGGCAGCTTACTTTCTCACTTAGCCTCTCTCTCTCTCTGGTAGAATTAAAAACAATAAATAAATAATAAAAATAATTAATAAAAATAGGGACCAGCTTATGGTGTAATGGTTATATCACTGAACTCCTATGTAGTTCAAGTCCAGGACCTGGTGACTTGAAACTCACCCCAGGCGTGTGTGCGTGCATGCCCAAGATCCTGGGAAGAGAATGGAGAAGGGATTGCAGTGTGGCCAGCACCCCGGGGATCATTTCTCACTTTCTGTCTCTCTGGCGAGCGCATGCATCCCATAGCAAAAATCTCTAAAATATTTTAATAAAAATAATTCTTTTAAAGAAAAGAGAGAAAGGATTGGGGGTTGGGTGGTGGCACAGGAGTAAACTGATGCTTTGAGAGTCTAACTCATGTGAGAAAGTTCTGGGTTCATGTCCAGAGACCTCCCTGAGTATGCTGGGTGCACACTTATCCAAGATCCATGCTTTGCTAGCGGTGGATTGCATTGTTGGGACCCTGTTGGGTGTGTTCTCTCTCTGTCATTCCCTCTCTGTCCCTCTTGATCATGAAAAGGGGAATGGGTGAACTTTAAAAAAAAATGAAAAGAGAGGTCTGGAGGCAGAAAAACACCTGGAATGTGTGCAGATGAGACTAATTGACTAAAGCAGTAAGATGGGAAAAATGGGCTTCTTCCATCTCTGAACTCCAACAGGCAAGTTCATAAGCCTGTCTTAGCACCTGCTACCTTGGGCTGCCATCATTTCTCTCTGGGTGGCCTCAGTAATTGTGAGCTTCTTGAGGGCAGGCTCTGTCTTGTTCTTGCCTATGTCGTTGGATTCCTGAAGCTTGTGGCAAGTGGTGGATAGGCTGTACCAGAGGGCAGAAAATTACTGGTTAGCACCACCAGGGAAGCTCTGGCCTGGGTGAATCTCAGTTCTGGGCCACAGGAGACACCTGTAATTACTCAGTAGTTTTTTTCCGTGTCTCTGGACATGAACCCAGAACCTTCTCACATGAGCAGCACCAAATCTCCTAGTGGCCTAGCTGTGTCCCCCATACATTCAGCCAGGAGCCCTGCTTCATGCTTATCAAAGGATGCTGATTGCTTTGCCTGCCTTCTTGTGGCCCAGCACCTGTGCCCTCAGACTAACCTTTCTTTCTCAGCCTTGCCAGCCTCTACCAGGAAGCCTTCCCTCCCCAACTCTCCTGGCAACCTCCTCTCAAGTCTCAGGCCACTGTCCTGTCTGATGGCCTAGCCACTGCCACAGCCCCATCTCCTGATGTGTCCCCTGCTCAGCACATCACAAGCAACCTTCAGGCTTTAGGGAAATGAAAAGTAATTCTTACCTTCAAAAAAGCTACCATAATCATGATACTTTGTCTGGAGCACTTTGCAGTTTATATAGCATGATTTTAGCCACAACAGTTAGGTATCATTGTCTTCATTTTATACATGAGGACCTGATGACTAAGAGAGCTTGGTCACTTGCCCAGGGTCATCCTATTGGTGAGTGACAGCATCAGGATTCAAAGCTGGGACTGCAAGTTCCAAGTCTCGGGCCCATTTTAACTCCCCGTCCACATGTTGGCCAAGAGGGAAATTCTGGAATGAGCCAGGAGAGCTGCCACTCACAGACAATAAAGTACCCTGTCTGTACTTACTTAGCCAGAAAATGGTTTTTCTCTATAGTTTGTTTATTCTTTTGACATCCATGTAGTAAACACAGGCCATGGAGGGGACAGAAAAAATGAGTAAGATAAAGAGATCAGTCCCCGAGGAGTTTGTGCATCAGCGGGAAGGTGGACTGGGGGCTCCTCTGCAAACCTCGCTACTCCTGTGGGGTCAGAGCCCTTAGAAAGGCAGGATCTCAGGACCTGCCCCAGACCTGCTGAATCAGAGCCTACCTCTTAACCAGCTTCTTGGGTACTACTGTGCACACTGAAATTTGAGCTGTTATGTAGTAGGTGAGTGCTGGGCTTAAGCATAAAGATGGGGCTAGAGAAGCATAGAAGAGGGAACAAATCTGTAAAGGGTTGTAATCTCTGGGTGGAACATATCCCAGTGCAAAGCACTTTCCTTTTTGTAATGCCTGTGAGGGGTAGAGAGACAGGGAGAAAATGCCCCCTCCATGGGGCATGGTCACACCATAATTCTTTCTCTTTTTATCCATTCTGTTGGGATTTGGAGCACACATGCACATGTGCCTAGTATGTTTTCCAAGCTGCCAGGACTGGGATTTGAACTGTGTTTGGCCATGTGCAATCCAGTTCCCTTAACCACTAGGCCATGGGGCTGACCCAGCAAAGGATCTTTATTTTTTTAAAGAATTATTTATTTATTTATTTCCATTTGTTATTGTTATTTTTTTTTCTTTATTTGACGAGAGAGAGAGAGAGAGAGAGAGAGAGAGAGAGAGAGAGAGAGAGAGAAAGGGAAGGTGAGAAAGCAAGTCACCAGGTCCGGGACTTGAACCATGGTTGGCCACGTGGGAATCCAGTGTCCTTATCCACCACACCACCTGCTGGCCCCCCAGCAAAGGATTTTAATGAGTCATATGTTGGGAAGAGCCAGGAGACTTGGATTCTAGGGAGGAAGAGGTAAAAATGAATATTGAGGGTCTGCTAGGTACTGGGAACATGTTTGGTCATTGATATGCATTACCCATTTAAATAGCGAGGCTCAGGGAGGCTTAGGGATGTGTCCAAGGTCACGCAATGAGTAAACAGAGAACCCAGGGCTCCAAAATCAGACGGTAAAGTCCTTTTCTCTACACTGAAGTTGGGGGTGTTCCTTCTATCTTGCTCATGGTCTTTAGCAGATGCTGAGTCTTAGATTCACCAGCTGAAATATTTTATAAGGATGGGTGGTTCTTAGTGATAGCTGCACATTAGAATATCTGAGAGCTCTTTTAAAAAATACTGGTTTTTAGAACCAGCAGATGGCATAATGGTTGCGGCACTGGACTCCCACATAGTCAGCTGCTGTTCAAGTCCCAGACCCAGTGACTTGAAACTCAGGCCGGGCACGTGTATGTGCATGCCCAAAGTCCCGAGAGGAGAATGAAGGGATTGCCGCATGGCCATCCTCCCGGGAGGTGATTTCTCGCTTTCTGTCTCTCTAGCAAGTATGTGTGCCCTATAGCAACAATCACTCTTAAAAAAAGAAAGAAAAAAAAAAAAAAGAGAGAAAAAAAAAAAAAAAAAAACCTGGTTTTCTAGGCCATGTTGTAACAGAGTCTGTCTCTGCTGATTTGGAGGATCACTGACAATTTGTATAGTCCTAGGTAGTTCCCATGTGCAACCAGGATGGTGATCATTGGCCCTGATGAACTCCCACATCCCTGGTACCCTGGAACTCTGAGGTGGCTCAGTTCATTCAGGTTAATATTCCAAAAACCAAGATAGTGCCGTGCCTGCATCCTGCAGGTGAGAAGGATCTGTGTCCTAGCTTACATCTGGGTCTTTGTCATCATGAATGTGAGGAGCCAGGTTGGGTAGCTCCCTGAGCCTGGTACCTGGTATTACATTCCCTACTGCTGCTTGACAAGATGTCTAAATGCACATATTGCATGAGGTCTGAGCATGTGTCTTCTTGCATGAACCCCATTTTCCCATTGACTTTCCTTTATGATCAGAGATATCTCTTGCATAAAAGGTGCTGTGCCCCTCCTGTCCCCTCTGTGCTTCCTTAGTTGGTATTGAAAACATAGGAAGGAAACTTTCTTTGAGTCTCTGGTTTTGTGCTCTTTCAGTTTCCCTCTCATGGGAGTAATAGTAACAGTCAACATGTACTTTCCACTTACTCTGTGCAAGTGGTAACGGCCTTACACGAGCCAGCCTCTTCAATCCTTACAACAGATCTGCAATTTATAATACCTATTTTACAGATGAGGAAATCGAGGCTTCCAGAGGTTCATAACTAGTTCAGGTTCTGCAGTGAGTGATACCTGGGACTCGAACCCAGGAAAACATGTCCTGGAGCCCGACTTTACTCTTGCGCTCTCTCTCTGTCCCTCTGTCACTGCCTGGTGCCCTCTAGTTCTCTTCCTCTTCCTTCTCCATGACACTTGGGGTCCTCAAGGTGTTTCCCTCACCCCAGTTCTCTTTTACCTCCTATCCACTTCCTCTGTCCTCACCTCTGTCTGTCTGATGGTTTCTGTTCTCACCTCCATGACACTGACTCTCACGTCTCCTTCCCGACTCCCTAGCCTGGGCGACCACTTCCACTGGCCATCTGCATACTCGCCACTTTGGGATCCCTTTGGCTGGCCATTGGTCCTCATATGCCTCTGGTATCCATTGAGTCCTCCCTGCCCCTTGCCCTTTCAGCACCATTCCCGGTTGTTTCTACATCTCAGATGTTTCTCTTGTCCATCCTTCGTTTCTTGCTGTTTCTGCCCATGTTACCTCTTGTCTGAATCTTCGTCACCCTAAGTAGCCAATGCTGGGTGGATTGTCTCTAAAGCCCAACACTGTATCTATGACTCCCTTTTTAAAGCTTTATTTATTTCTTCCATGAACAGGAGAGAGAGAGAACCCCTAACGGTCTTGATGCCACAGTCCACCCCCCATCTTCAGACAGCCCTGGGTTACGGGCATACATGTGTCCAGCATACTCATTAAAGTCATGAGACTTGAACCAGGAACCTTTCCACGTGGGACTACCACACACAGCATTGCATTTTACCTCTGTGCCACTGTCTAGTTCCTATAACTTCTTTTCAAGAACCTTTGTTGGCTCCCCCAAGACCCTGTATGATGTGGCACCTTCAGGATCCCTGGTCCCGGTCCTTTTCCAGCTGTGACTTACACTGCACCTTCCAGTAGGCAGCCTCTGCAGTCCGGCTGTGGCTGAAACATGTGTTAAGGTGAGCCAGGGCTCTTCTGCTGTATGTTCTCACATTCATCCAAGTTCACATCTGGTCTTCCCTTCCAGACTGTAAACTCTCAGGACCAGGGTCTGAGTCTTAGTGCCCAGTGTACTCCCTTGCATGAGGCAGGCACCAATGCCTGTTTGCCACAAGTGTGAACATAGAGTAGTTGGAGGGTTGAGTGATGTGGGCAAGCCCAGCTCATAGAGCACCTTTTGTTGTTGTTGTTTTTATTTATTTCTTCCACAAGAGAGAAGGAGAGAAAGACAGAGACAGGCATCCCCATCAGAGTTCCCATCCCTTGATCCACTGCCAGTCACAGCTGGCTAAGATCAAGGCACATGTATGTGTATCCAGCATGCTCAGGGAGGTCCCAGGACACAAACCCAGTACCTGTCCCATGTGCCCAGCTGCACCACCCTGTACCACCACCTGGCCCTGTGAGCGCTTCTCCTTTGCACGTTTTGGAGATTCTCCCTTTGTCTCCTCTGATTTCTCCAGTGATTAATTCTTACCAGCTGCCTGCCCTGTGTGCCAGGACTGTGTACCAGGTTACCATGGAAGCCCCTGCCCAGCTCCCTGAGAGCCAGGCTGTAGAACTCACTTCTAAGAGAGTCCCTAAGGTCTAGAAACAGAATCAAGGCTCAAGGTCTATTTGAGTTTCAGTAAAGTTGAGAACACTGTAGTCCTAAAACATAGTCTTGGCCTTCCAGGACTTCTTTTGGGATTCAGGTGGGACCTTTCTGAGCTAGAAGACCTCACCAGAAGGGGGAGAGACTGGCCGTGTGTCCCAGGTACCTGGATGTGACTGACTGGCAGTCAGTGTGCCACACACCGGCCTGCGTGCAGGTGCTGGAAGTTGCAGCTGAGGAACAGGCATGCAAAGTTGAGTGTGAAAGAATAAGCGAGTGCTCCCCAGGGAGTGGGAAAACCTGGCTCTGCTACTGAATTGCACATTGCAGGATGAGGAGGCTGGAAAAGATTTCGGAGGGTCCTTCCAACTCTCAAATATTTTAGCTTCTAAAACTTCTGTAAGCTGGCTTTCACACTGTGAAATGAGGACACACATTTCTCCTGAGCTCTCACCTGCACACACTCTGCCTTATTTTTATTAATTGATGCATTAGAATTGTACATGTTTATGGGGCACAGTGTACTTTTTTTGATACTTGGGTTAATGAGCATTCTGTCACCTCAAACATTTATCACTACTTTGTGTTGAGATCGTGTAGAATCCTCTCTCTGGCTAGCATAATGCATAATGGCTAAGGTGACTGGAACTCACTTGGCCAACTGCACAATTGAGTCCCAGACCTGGTGGCTTGAAAAACATTCTGTGTGTGTGTGTGTGTGTGTGTGTGTGTGCCCACGTGCGTGTGTGTGTGCGTGCATGCACGCTCCTAAGTCCCGAGAGGAGAAATAGAGGAGAAGAAATTGCTGCATCGTCATCTCCCATGGAGGGGTGCTTTTTTATTTGCCCTCTTCCACTCTATCTTTCTCCAGGGAGTACATGAGTCCTCTAGCAAATTAAAGAAACAAACCAACAAACAAACAAAAAAACTTCTCTGCTAGCTACTTAAGGTGTACAATATATTATTATTTTTACATTTTTGCTAGAAGGGGTATGTGCTCACCATAGAGAGAGAGAGGGAGAAAGAGAAAGCACTCCTTCTGGGAATGGTCATGCTGTAATCCTTTCTTGCTCATGTCTCCATCTGTCAGGACTTTGGGCACACAGGCACACACACAAAGAGTGTCTCTCAAACCTCTGAATCGTACTTGAACCTCATGGTTGGCCATCTGGGACTCAGCTGCCATAACCACCAGGCCCTGTTATTTATTTATTTATTCATTCATTCATTCATTCATTTATCTATTATTATTATTATTTTTAGATTTACTTATTTATCCCTTCCTTGAGCAAGAAAGACAGAGAGAGACAGACAGAAAGGTACCCCTAGTGTGGTCCTCACACCCTGGTCCACCTTCAGCTTCAGTCAGTCCTGGATCATGGGCATGTGCACACCTGACATGTTCAAGGAGGTCCCGCAATGCAAACCTAGAACCTTCCATGTGGGTGGGTCTTGCAGAGTTTTGTGTTCTGCTGCACCACTCTCTAGCCCTGATGTATTATTAACTATAGTCACCCTTCTGTATTGTAGAGTCAGGAGTTTCCAAATGCCCCCTGGATGTGGAATGGGGACCAGGTCTCTCCAGAAGTTGAGCTGCCCTTAGGAAGGGTTGGGGAATGTTTTATTATTATTTTTTAATGCCAGAGGGCACATGTACATGCCAGAGAGAGGGAGCAAGAGAGCATGAAAACATCTTCCAGTGAGGCTAGGTTATGCTGCAGTTCTCTTTTCTCCTTTCCTCCTTCCTGTCAGGATCCTGGTCATGTGCACGCATGCTCCTGGCATGTTTTTCAAGCCACTGGGGCAGGGATTTGAACTGCAGGTGGCCATGTGGGGTTCAGTTCCCTTTACACGCTTCACCTCTGTTTTATGGAGCTGGCCCAGGCAGTGTTGCTGTGGCCTGGGAGAGCAGATTCCCTGTCCTACATGGGCAGTGGAAGGGTTCCTTGTCTAGTAAGTCTGTGAGGCTCTGATGAAGACCCTTTTATGCTCCCTATCCACTCCTCAGCCCCTGTATTCCACGACCCAGTACAGTGTGGCAGAGACCTGGGTGTGGCAAAGGGTGCCACCTGGCACAGTGGTGCATGGGCCAGTGGCCAGTTCTCCTGCTGCATTGAGAAGGGTTGATGGCCTGGAGAGATGCCCACCTAGGAAAGGGAACTTGTCAGCCCCACCTCCAGGCAGGGTGGAGGCTGCTTCCTGTTTTCCTGCCTGGGCAGGCAGGAAGGAGCCCTGTTTCCAGCCTGTGGGCACTAGAGTCTGATACTTGTGTGGGGTGAGGGACTGGGATTTAAGGTATCCCCTGGCTTAGACAGCAGAACAGAGAACGGCAGCTTGGATCAGAAACGCTGCTGCTGTTCCCTCTGCTAATACAGCCGTGAGACAATCCGGGAGCTGGCCTGCGCCTTGAGGGTGGCCTTGTTGCTTCTGATTGTCAGCAACAGCTGACACTGTAGTTTTTTGTTTGTTTAGTTTATTTCTTTTCTCTATGAGAGAGACACTGAGACAGATAGAGAGAGAAGCACCTTTTTTAAAAAAAAGAATTACTTTATTTAACTTTATTTATTTATTTACTTATTTAAATTTGAGAGGGACAGAGTGAAAGAGAGAGAGAGAGAAAGTGAGAAGGCAAGCCGTTAGGTCCGGGACTTGAACCGCAGCCAGCCATGTGGGAGTCCAGCACCCTTAACCACCACGCCACCTGTGGCCCCAAGAGAAGCACCTTTAATAGAGTCTCACACCATGGTCCTCCCCCAAGCCTTTGGCGTATGAATCATGCACATATAAGCATCTTCGTCTCAGAACTGTTGTGAGGAAGTTGAGACTGTCATGAGTCCACTTCACATGTTGCCCATGGCTCCCATTCATTGGGGTCTTGTGTCTGCCTTTCTGAGTGTTAGATGGGCCCTAAATTTCTTATCTTTTAGCATGTTACCCCAGCACCTAGCAGAGGACTTTACAGCCACTGAGACTCAGGATGTCTGTTAAATACCAAACAGGTTAAGTGGTGGAAAGGTCCTAAAGGGGAGAGGCTGAGTGAAGAAAGTGTGTCTCCAGATTCAAAGAAAAAAATAAAAAAGCATATTTAAATAAAATCAAAGACCTGGGTAGTAGCTTCTGGAATGCGTAACCTCAGGCCTGGCTTATATTCCAGAGATTCAGATCAAGTCGTGAATGGTGGAGTCCTGATGAGCTGCTAGTAGAATCTGGAGCTCGGGAATTGTCACCTGGAAGATGGCAGAACAGTGGTTCTTTTAGCTCTCTGGCTGGTTGCGTGGTCCCTGGACAGTTCTTAGGTTTGGAGGTTGCTGTGTGCTATTATCTTACCTGTTGTGTATCTCCTCTCCCATACTGGGCTGAAAACAAATGCCTTCTCTTTTTGGTTTTCCTTGGGTTTGTCTCAACAGTGCTATATTCTCCCTTCCCATTTTCCACAGTCCTTTGGAAGGAGTCACACAGGCATGAGCTCTGTGGTTCTTTCTCTGAGCCAAATCAAGGGCAACTTGCCTTGCAGTAACAGGGCAGCACAGCGGCTCCACCTCTCCAGGCGTGGCACATGGTGGGCATTCAAAAGGAGGTACATTGAGTGCCTTGTTTATCTTTTATCTTTTTTTTTTTTTTTTTTTTTTTTGAGAGGATTTTTTGCTATAGGGCACGTGCACTTGCCAGAAAGACAGAGACAGACAGAGAGACAGAAAGAGAGAAATCACACCCCCCCCCCCCCAGAAGGGATGCCATGCCACAATCCCTTCTCCTCCATTCTCCTCTCAGGATCTTGGGCACACACGCACATGCGCTCGGCATGAGTTTAAGCCACTGGGTCCGGGACTCGAACCATGGTCCACTACATGGGAGTCCAGCGACATAGCCATTATACCAACTGCTGGTCCTGAGTGCCTTGTTTATCTTTATAACTTCAGTTTCTTAGCTCAGTGACTCAGTGGCTGGCCCCAGGTAACACTTGGTAAGGGTTTGTAGAAAGAAGGATAACGTATTTTGAATAAAGAATTGAATGAACATCAGCCATTTCGGGTCCCAGTTCTGTACTGTGAACCTGAATGAGCTGTTCCTGTGTCAGTCAGTGAATCAGCACAATTGGAAGCCCCTGTCTCAAGAGGCCAGCTCTCTGATGTTAACCATGAGTGGTTCTCTGGGAGCATCCGTAGGGAAAGTGTCAGCTCCCTGACTCATGCTTGGCAGTGATTTGGTGGCCTCCTGTTTCCTTGGGGATCCTTATTCCAGGATGAGACCTCCCTGTACAGATTTAACATCCCGCCAATCCTCTTCTCTGCAGCCACTTAGTGCTCCTCAGCACAGCCCACTGCTCTCCTCCCTGTGGTTTTCCAGATGGCATCATTTTTTTTTTCTGCCAAAGATGCCTGTCCCAGGTTGTCCACCTGCCAAACTCTTCTTCATCCATGAAGTTCCACCTCAGATGTCACCTCTTCTAGGAGGTTTCCCCCTACTCTCCCAGGCATATTTATTTGTTTTTCTGTGTCCTGTAATTGTTGCTTTTGTCTTACAGTATGACGGTGTTTTTGTCTTTTAGTGTTATGGCGTTTATCTGGGTCTCTGTCCCACAGTGGCCTGTGAGCATCCCAGTAGGCCTTCCCACCATACTCTAAGCATAATGCTTGCCACACAATAGGACCCCAAGAAATATTTGTTGAATGAACTAATAATGTCAGTTATGAACCCAATTGCATTTGATTGTTGGTATAACAAGGAAACAGAATAAGTCTAGTTCCCGCTCCAAGGTAGATGCCTAACACTTATATGAACATATGTGATTTATTTTACCAAGCACTGAAATGACAGTTTTGACAACACTGATCAGATAAAAAGTGGAGAATTTGGTGGGAGGGGCATAGGAGAAGGAGGCTTTTGTGTCTGGTTGTAGCACACCCAAAGCCAGAGGACTAGGAGCCAGGATTCCCGATTTATGTCCCACAGGAGGTTGGTGCATGTTCCTTCAGTGGCTTGGAAGTGTGAAATGGGATGTGGTAGACAGAATAATAATGCTCCACCCCCAACACACCCACACCGAACGCTGGAATCTGCAAATACGTTATGTGACAGAAGGAACTTTGTAGACATAGTTAAGATCCTTAAGAGTGTCTTGGATTATCCAGGAGGGCCCACTCTAATCACAAAGGCCCTTCAAAGCAGAGAATCCTCTCCTGCCGGCAAGGGCAAGAGACACTCCAAGGATTCTGTGTGCTGTTGCTGGCTCTGAGATGTAAGGGTCTGAGAACAAGGACCAAAAGGGAGGCTGCTAGCAGCTCACAGCCAGCAGGGAGACCAGGACTTCAGGCCCAGAGCTTCAGGGCATTGAACTCTACCAACAACCTGAATAAACTTGGGGTTGGGTTTTTCCCAGGGTGTCCAGTAAGGAAGACAGCCTTCCTGCCACCTTGATTTTGACCCAGAAGACCTGTGTTGGCCCTCTAACCCACAAAACTGTGCAATAATAAATGAATGTTGTTTCAAGCTGCTGAGTTTGTGGTTAATTTGTTACAACAGTGATAGAAAAGGAATAAGGGATAACAGGTAACTCATGCCCCCTGGTAAGAGGCCTAATGAATCTCATACCTTGCTGCACAGACAGGCTCCCCTTTCAGACCTACAGGGACACTTGGTCTTTCATTTGTGTTTGTTGTGGCCATAGATCAAACATTGGATTTTCATGCTTGGCACTCATTCACAGACATTTTATCCTGGAAAAACAATTCAGAAGCCTGTTCAAAACATTTTTTTCCTGCTGGGCCGCTGTGGAGTTCTTTGGTGCAATTCCAAGTTTGAGGATCACAGGTATAATTTACTGACCCTTAAAAAAACATTTTTTTAAAAAATCCAACTCTGTGCTGTCTATTAGCAATGCTGGGTGGGAAATCCCACCGTTGGTCCAAACTACTAAATTATGGGCTCATGATGGCATCTCTACTACAAAGCTGGCTGAAAGTCAGGAAGTAGAGGTGGGAATAAGTGAGTGGCTTCCCCAGGGTGGACCTGCCATGGCTTGGTACTTACTCAGGTTTGTAGTGATCTGGAATTTTCCTGGACCCAGCCACAGAGCAACCACGAGCTTGCAGAACACTGGATAAGAATCAGGAAGCCTAGGTTCTTAAGCCTGTGGTTCTCTGTGCTCTGCCATGGTCCCTGCTCTCTGTAGATCTTCTATTTATATCTGTGGTTGTAGGAGATTGCTCCAAAGATGTAGAAAATTGGGTTCTGTGCAAATGCAGTTATTGAAGTAGCAACCTGCAGTAACGCTAACTGTGATGCTATTGAAGCGGGAACCTTGTCCTGTCCACTGCCTTTTGACAATACCTCATTGCTCCAACTTTCTGTCCTGATTCTCAGCATTAGACAGTGAATTCTGTTCGGTTCTCCCCTTTCTATGAGACCCCTCCACCTTGGCTGCATGTAGTTTCTGTGGGTGACTTTGGTGTTGGTCACATGGGCCTATACCTACAGAGCTGGCTTTCCAAAGTCACTTAGAGAACTTACCCAGTGAACAAATCCTTTTTTTGGTCACTTTAGCTTAGATGTTATCTTTTGCCCTGTGTTAGGGCTGCACAGCTTTGGTGGTGTCTTCTTATCTGGGTCTGTCTTTTTAAAAAAATAATTATTTTATTTAACTTTATATATTTATTTACTTTGATTTGACCAGCAAGGAACAGAGAGAGAAAGAGAGAGAGAGAGAGGGAGAGAGAGAAAGTGAGAAAGCAACCCACCAGGTCTAGGACTCGAACTGCAGTCAGCCATGTGGGAGTCCAGTGCCCTTAACCACCATTTACCGGCCTCTTATCCTGGTCTTTCTAGAGTTTTCCCGTTAACCCCAGCTTGTAGCATATAGCAAAAATAACTTTCCAGAAAGACCTTTTGACACTATATTAGGGGCCACATGGAGTATCTGAATATGATGCTGTTCTAGTAAGCCTGTGGTCCAAACTACTAAACTTACTTACTTGGCTTAGGATACGTTCGAGCTAGAAGGGATAGGAGAGATTCTTTAGTAAGCGATTGTAGGCTGGCAACCACCAATACGTTTCTTTACATTTTTAAAGTAAACTTGAATCCTGTTGCCTGTGTCAACACATTGGTTTGCCAGAGCCCCTTCTGCTCCCTGCTGTTTTCTACCAGCTTCATATATTGGCCTTCCCTTCCCTATTCCTAGTGTTGTCTGAGCCATGGTCTCTGATTTAATCCAGTTTTCTAGAGGAAACTGGGGATTAGCAAAGAAAAATAACTTTTCCAGGTTTATATCACATGTCTGTGCCTAAATCTGAGAGCAATCTAGCCTTCTGTCTGGGTCCGGGTTGTGTCCCAAGACTTGTGGAGGTTCTAAGCATGGACTTTTGTAGCTAGACAGTGCCCTGCCATGGGTGCCAGGCAGACTGTTTACAAAGACCATGGTGGGTGGAGGTTAATCTGAATTAGTTAAGTAGAAATCCATTAAAAGAGCATCAGCATCTATCTCATAGGGTTGTGGAAAGGATTAAATGACATAATGAGTGAAAAGTGCTTTATACATTGCCTTCCACATGAGCATTCAGAAATATCAGCTCTTAATGTCTTATACTGAGTGGCATCTCAGTTTGAGGACTAGTGTACTTGTTGGCACACAGTAGGTGCACAGATATTGGGTAGGTAAATGAAGGTCCTGGTTTCTGGTTTCCCGTTCCCTGGTTAGACCTAAGTTGAGAATTATGTAGATGAGGACGTGTGCTGGGAATCCCCTGCATTTGCAAGTGTGTTGTTTTCAGGGGTAGGGGTGGAACAGAACCATAGGAAGAATTACTGGGAGATCTCAGGGACCAGGGACCACGACCTGAACACACTGGCCTGCCTTTGTATGGAGTCTTGGGAGAACTGCGTGCTTGGAGGAATCTGCAGCTCTGGTTCTATGGCCTCAGGAAAGACACTGTGGCACAAAGGCAACTCAGAGGTGAAGACTAACTGAAATGATGGAGGGATACAGAGAGAATTATCCAGTTCTCTGTCAACAAAGGTTGAAGCACAGAGATAGATGGGGCGGGAAGAATACTGACTGGAAGTCAGAAAACTGGGGTGTGAGTCGTGGTTCTGTCCATTACCAATTGTGTGATCTTGATTTTTTTTGTTTTACATTTCATTTTTTATTTTTTTGGGGAGGTTTTTTTGTTTTTTGCTTTTCGTTTTTCTGTTTTTTGTTTTTTTGCTATAGGGTGCATGCGCTCGCCAGACAGAGAGAGAAGGAGAGATAGAAAGCGAGAAATCACCCCCCAGGGGGGATGGCCACGCCACAATCCCTTCTCCTCCATTCTCCTTTCGGGATCTTGGGCACACACACACATGCACCCGATGTGAGTTTAAGCCACCAGGTCCAGGACTCGAACCGCGGTTCGAGTGACATAACCATTACGCTAACTGCTGGTCCCATGTTTCATTTTCATTAAAGTTATACAAGTACTTAGTTGCACCATTCACATAGTGACATAGGTTTGTTATCAGAAAACAGCAGCCTCTCAAACTTATCTTTTCCCTTTTTCCATCCATTTTCTGCTTCCCAAAACAATCAGCTGATTCTTTTATCTGCTTTAGTTTGTAGCCATTATTATGAATCTGCCATGTGTAAGCTACGTATCTATTTACTTATATGTTTCCCTGAATCCCCATGACAAACACTTTCCCTCTCCCATTCTGCCAGCATTTTAACTATAATCGGTGTCAACTTTATCATGACTTATAAGTGCTAGGGGAAGCTGAACTTCTAGTATAGTTGATATCTTTTCCTTTCCTTTCCTTTCCATGAGTTTTGTTATTCCTGGAGTAATGTGCTATCTTTGTTTGCTTGGGTTTCTGTGTATTTATCATAATTGATCCACAACTGCCTCTCCAATTTGTGAATTGCCGCTTAGATAACAATTACAATTCCATCAATTTCACATCCCGGGGTCAAGTGAGAATGCAAATGGACAGGGGCTTTGCAAGAAGGCAGGAATCTGAAGCTGGCGTAGATTGGTGGAGATTGTTGACTGAAACTTTCTGCCCACATTTCCAAACTGGAAAGTAATAACAGTTGGAAGGATGCTGGTCACGGTGGGGAGTAAGACACATCTCAACCAGAAGTTCATAGATCATCTAGCTGTGACACACGTGAAGGGAGGTCTGAGGTATTCAGGGTGTCCTGTGTCACAGAGAATGATCTGGGCCTCTCACACATTCGGGGGGACCTAGCTAGAGGCAGAGGTTGAGACTGAATGGACTAGGCAGATCAGATGGCATTGCTGATGTTTCTGCAGGGGGAGAGCAAACTTTCCTCTAATGCTGAGAAAGACAGTAAATGCCAAAGGGGTGATGGTGAGGGTGTAGTCACCTCCTCTGTGCCCTGTTGCAGCAGCAGCTCAGAGCCTAGGAGTTCTGAACTTTTATTTATTCTAGTTCTTTTCTTTTTCTTTTTTGGAGAGGTTTTCGTTAACAGGGCCCGTGCACTCACCAGAAAGACAGAGAGAGACAGAGAGACAGAAAGCGAGAAATCACCCCCCCAGGGGAGATGGCCACGCCGCAATCCCTTCTCCTCCATTCTCCTCTCAGGATCTTGGGCACACATGCACACATGCCCGGCGTGAGCTTAAGCCGCCGGGTCCAGGACTTGAACCTCAGTCGACTACATGGGAGTCCAGCGACATAGCCATTACGCTAACTGCTGGTCCCTCTAGTTCTTTTCTGAGTGCCTGTTGAATATATTTAGATTTTTTTTTCTTTTTATCATGGGAAATGGAAAGTAAAAACCAAATGATGGGAGAGAGTCCTAAATGCCTGGGGTGGATTCTCAACCATTGTTCTGACTCAGCCTCAGAGTTTAGGGCAGTTCTGATTCATGATTGACTGTGAGACCACCTCTTTTGCAAATTATGAGGGTACTTTAAAAAGCTCATGGAAAATGGGGGGGGGGGGGGGAGTATGAGTTTATCTTGGTGCAACAAAGAATTGAAATCTATGCATTATTTTTTGATAAAATGTATTTTCCATGTCTTTACATAATAGTACAGGCCTATAATCCCTTATCTGAAGTTCTAAAATCCCTATAGCTCTGAAAACCAAAAGTTTTTTCCAAAGTTCGTGACTAGACTTGTATGTGTCTGTATAATACAGTCTTTATCATGTGCGCATCTTGTGCACCATGTCATAAAACATTACTGTGCTTAATTAGAGGGTGTTGCTCAGAACCCAGATTCTAAATTTGCAATCACCTGGCTCCAAGAGTTTGAGGATAAGGTATTGTGCTCCTGTAGCATCTACTTTATTATGTTGGAAAAAAAAATTTTTAACAGATTTTTGCTATAAGGCAAGTGTACAAGACAGAGTGATAGAAAGCAAGAAATCACCCCCCCCCCTCCCCCGAAGATGGTCACATTCCAATCCCTTCTCTTCCATTCTCTTCTGGGGATTTTGGACATGCATGCACACATGCCCAATCTGACTTATAAGCTGCTGGGTCCAGGACTTGAACTGTGGCTGACTATGAGGGAATCCAGCAATATAACCATTATGCCATCTGCTAGTCCCATGTTGGAAAAATTTGAATGAGGTACTTTATGTATAAAAGATGAAGCATTGTACCAGGCAAATAGTAGGTGCTCAATAAATGTCAGCTGTTATCCTTGTTATTCATTGATTTGAGACTCACATTCTTAGGACTACAGATAATTAGAGACATTAACCATCTAAATTCAGCTTTCCGTAAAGGGTCTTCAGAGTGTTCATGGAAGGTGCTATCGTGAAAAAACTATATATGAATTTTAAAAAAAATAAATAAACTTACCCTTTATTTCTGTTTCTTCTTGATTTTTTTTTTAAGTTGCCAGAGGGCACATACACTTGCCAGAAAAAGAGAATACTCCCTCACATAATGGGATGTAGTCACGCTGCAATCCTCTTCCTCCATTTCTTCATCCCATCAGGATTACGGCACATTGCACACACACACCTGGCATGTTTTTCAAGCCGCCAGGACCAGAATTTGAACCCTGATCAGCCATGTGGGATCTGGCTCACAATGCATAGTGCTTAACCACTGCACTGTAGAGCTGGTTCTTGGGGGGCTGGCAGGTGGCATGGTGGTTAGGGATGTTGTATTCCTACATGGCCAACTGCAGTTTGAGTCCCACACCTGGAGGCTTGCTTTCTTGCTTTCCCCCTCTCTCTCTTGCTCTTGCTCTGTCCCTCTCTGTCAAATTAAAAAAAATAAATAAATAAATAAATAAATAAAGTTAAATTTTTAAAAATTCTTTAAATTAAATAAAATAAAAGCCTTTTTCCCCAAGAAGTTTGTATTTATTTATTCCATGAGCAAGCACGCAAGAGAGAGAGAGACAGCACTCCCAACTGGTTCCCGTCCGTGATCTACTCAGCCTCTGTCAGCCCCAGGTCATGGGAATGCGCATTCCTAATAGACTCAGGGTGGTCTCTAGATGCAAACCTGGAACCTCCCCACATGGGTCAGCCTCACAGAACATTGTGCTTTACAGCTGCACCTCTGTCTGATCCCCATTTCTCTACAAACTTTTTGAAGTCCTTCATATGTTCAGTCAAGGTCATACTGAATGACCTCGAAACTATTTTAAATGAGAAAGAATTGAAGTAACAGCTTGGTGTGTAATAGGAAAATCCAAAGACAGAACTTGATTTAAATTCTCTGTCACTTACCACCACCGTAACCTTGGACGGATGCCTTAACCTCTTTGCCATAGTTTCCCCACTTGTGTAATGGAGATAAAAATATGCATCTTGAGACCAGCAGTTGGTGTAATGGCTATGTCGCTGGACTCCCATGTAGTCGACCGCAGTTCGAGTCCTGAACCCGGCGGCTAAACTCACACTGGGTGCGTGTGCATGTGTGCCCAAGATCCCGAGGGGAGAATGGAGGAGAAGGGATTGCAGCGTGGCCATTCCCCTTGGGGGATGATCTCTCGCTCTTTGTCTCTCTCTGTCTTTCTGGCAAATGCATACACCCTATAGCAAAAACCTCTAAAAAAGTAATAATAATACGTATCTGCCTTTAGGACTGAGTGAAATTCAAGCAGGCAGTGTATTAAAATGAGTGCTCCTAATGTGATGTTCTGAGCAGGCATAATGCCTCTGGTTTTCTTGCCCAAAGGGCATAACCTCAATCTCATCATGGGAAAACATCAGACAAACCCATCTTGAGGGATGTTCTACAGAATACCTGACCAGTACTCTTCAAAAGTGTCAAGATTATAAAAATGAAGAAAGGCTAAGGAACTGTTACAGGCTGGAGGAGACGAAGGAAATTCATGCAAGGTGGGATTCCTAGGTTGGATCTTGGGACAGAAACAGGACAAATGTGGAAAAACTGGTGAAATCCAAACTAATTCTGTAGTATAGTTAATAGTATTGTACAAAGCTGAATCCCTCAGTTTGATGCCTTTTCTGTGGTTATATAAGGTGCCAGCTAATAAAAGGGGACTATGGGGAAAGAGTGTATGAGAATTCTGCACTATTTTTTGCAACTCTTCTGAAGATCTAAAATAATCTCGAACTAGAATGTTAAAAGTTAAAAAGAATGGCATGTTGCTTGGCAAATAAAGTAAATGTGCATTTTTTTTTTTTGGCCCCATGGGGTCTTTCATTCCTGGGGACACCAGAGACCACACATTCATTCTCTCTCTCTCTCTCTCTCTCTCTCTCTCTCTCTCTCTCTCACACACACACACACACACACACACACACACACACACTGGTTACTGAGAAGGAAAAGTGTAACTAGTCCAGGCTGTATGAGAGGATGGGGAAGGTTTCATGATTACTCCACAAACGAGCTGCTCCAAGTGCCCCAAGTCTAGGAAGCAGAAATAGAGTAGAACCTTTCCATGCAGTCTAGCAGAAACCTTTCTGTCGATCTCCACCTGTTTCATCAGCCTAGAATAGGGCAGTAGTAAGACTCTGCTGTCAGCCAGTCTTCAGTCCAGCGCCAGTTTTGTGCTTTATCATCTCGGGAAGACCTGAGGAACGTTACTCATCTGTAACATGAGATGTTGTATTGACATTCGGGCTCTTTGAGTGGGTTGGGTGAGAGGGTCCATAGTAGCAGCTAAGGCTGGTTGTGCTTCCCTTCTCCTCAAGACCTTCCTGAATGTCCCCTCACCCTCTAGGTTCCCCATGGCAGTAACCTTATGTCCCTCCAAGGGTCCTTTCTAGGATGGCCTTCTGGTCCCTGGTTTTCAGATCTCATCTGTCCTGTGATATAGAGCTCTGTAGGTCAGAGGGTTTTGCATGTATTTTCATCTCCATTATACAGATGGGGAAACTATGGCAAAGAGGTTAAGGCATCATTCAACACTGAAAACATGCTGAATGAAGAAATAAGTGAGTGAGTAGATGAGTCAGTGAGCAAGTGAATTAATGAGTAATGAGTTGATTGAATAAATAAATGAATGAATGAATGAGTGAGTGAACTAGTGACTAAATGAGTGAATGAATGAATGAGTAAATAAATGAGTGAATGAATGGATGGGTGAGTGAATGAATAAATGAATGGATGTCCTCCGCCTCACTGATAGAAGGCCGTCTATGTATCACATATGATTACTGACCCAAATAGTTGCCCCGTGTCAAGCTGTTCCCCAGGGTGACTTTGGAAAAATCCAGACCAGACACACCCTTTGTTATTTACCCCTCTACACACTAACTTGGGTGCCAGTCATCTATCCAGAAAGAGCACTTAGCTCCTTTTCCTGCACTGTTTGGCCATCACAAGCTTTAAAGCTGTCTGTCAGTGCCTGGGAATTCTCCTGGCCTCTCTCCTTGTTGCTGAGAACTTTTTGCCACAGGAAATCAGGCTCATTTTGAGGGCCAAATAGTCGCTAAATATAGACTCCCAGCACAGACATTTAAAGAGCTATGTTGATGATGTTATGTCTGAACAGAGGAGAAGGGGGAGAAAATAACTTTGGTTTTTTCTGTAAAGAAGGGTGCAGTTACACCAGGTTTTCTGTGGGGCGATAGGGAGCAGAGCAATGGTGGGGTGTCAGTGTTTTAATTATGGAACTACCAGATGTTCATCCCAGGGCTATCACTAGCTTGGGGCTTGGGGTTTAGATTTCTGTTGCCAGGCAGTCATTTTTTGATAAGTCCTTCTGTCGCTATTTAAAAATACCTCTTGCCCCAGAGAACAAGCTCAAATGAGTGTGCCTACCCACCAAGCCCAGGAGAGCTGTGCTCAGTGGGGTCATTGGTAAGAGCCACCCTGCCTCCTCAGCCCAGGATCAGCAGGGGGCCCAGTGAAAGAGCCCACTGAAGAGGCTGCTACCCTCATAACATCACTCTCTCCCAAGTGCTGAGAGAGCAGGTGACAAAGACAGAAGTTGAACTGGGATGGGGCCCTGGGATCTATACTAGTGAAGAGCGAGCTGCAGGTACAGAGACCAGGGAATAGTCCGTGCCTCAGAGAGGAGTCTGGACTGGAATCCCCTCAAGCTGGTCTTGGTAGTATCCTGAGGCCTTCTGTGGGGGCAGATAGCTTCTCACCTGCTCTCTTCCCTGGTCTCCTTGGGCTCATCGGGTGATCAGGATATGGTCAAGAGAGTATAGAACTTTTGGGATGATGTTGTTTTGGGGTCTCAGATATTTCTTCTAGACTATAAGTAGGATTATTCTAGGAGTTCTGAACTTTCTTCGGAGCTGAATTGATCTCTTTGGGAAGAGAAACCAAGTAAGTAGCTCTTTCTGTACAGAGCTCTGCACAGGGACAGTGGTAACATGCTCAAACAATTCTGGATCATATGGAGAGTTGCAGTTCTATTACCTGGTTGACCTGTATATGCTGGGCGAGGGTACTTGTGATCTTGGCTGATTGGGAATGCTGACTGGGAATGCTTGGGTGATGTAGTTGTGACATGAGACCTTGTTGTGAAAGATTTGTACATGAAAATTGTTGAGGGTGCTTGTCTTTCTCTCTCATGCTCATAAGATAAATAAATAAGCTTTAAAAAAAAGAAAAGAAAACTTTGGCTAACTCCATGGCCTGGTGGTTAAGGAAGCTGGGTTCCACATGGCTGACCCCATGGTTCTACTTCTGGACCTGGAGGCTTGAGAAACACTCTGGGCATGTATGTGTACATGTCCAAAATCCTGAAAAGAGGGAGAACAGAAGAGACGTGGTTGTTGGGACCAGCAGTTAGCATAATGGCTATGTCGCTGGACTCCCACGTAGTCAACCGCGGTTCGAGTCCTGGACCTGGTGGCTTAAACTCACACCGGGCATGTGTGCGTGCGTGCCCAAGATCCCAAGAGGAGAATGGAGGAGAAGGGATTGCTACGTGGCCATCCCCCCTGGGGAGTGATTTCTCGCTTTCTGTCTCTCTGTCTCTCTCTGTCTGTCTGGCGAGCACACGCACCCTATAGCAAAAACCTCTCCAAAAAAAAAAAAGAGACATGGTTGTGAAATGACCATTGTCTACCAGTTGCTTTCTTCCTTTCTCTCTGGTGAGTGCGTATGCCCTCTGGCAAAAACTTGTAAAAAATTTTTTAAAAAGCTTTTGTGCAGTGAACTCTCTTCGTCTTTGTGTGCCTGAAGATATTTTTTCTTCCTCTTACAACCAAGATTTGATTGTTACTTGTATGGTGGTCACTACACAAATACTATAAAGTATTGCCACTGATAGATATGAAGACAAAAGACCATACAGAAGATACATAGACAGGGACTAGCAGATGGCATAATGGTTATGTCACTGGACGCCGACATAGTGACTGCAGTTTGAGTCCTGCACCTGGTAGCTTGAACTCACGCTGGACACATATGCATGCATGCCCGAAATCCTGAGAGGATTATATAGAGCTCATGCAAAAAACAAAAAAACTCTAAAAAACAACAAAAAAAGGAAGAACAGAGACAACAATACTGGGGAAAAAACACAAATATGAAAGATGTTTGGTTATGACTGTCACCTGGGTTATGTGTCATTTCAGAGGATTTTTTACAATGTTCTTTATAGTTTATAGAATGTTAAATTTACATCAAGCAATACCTCCCTTAATCAAAAATTTCACCAGTTTCTAGCTTCACAGAATTTAAATAACCAGCACAGGATTTTTACCTCTTAGAGGCATTTGGGGCCAACTTATTAGCATAGCAGTTGTGTGCTGCTTGGGTAAAACTAGATCCATGTGGAAGATAGTGGGCTCCTTTCTAGAACTCACTGCCTGGGGTGCGGGGGTGGGGGGGTGGGTGGGGGGGAGTTTCAAGGGATTGCCATATGGGACCCTATTGAGGATGCTGGTCTTTCTTTTTCTGTGTCTGTCTCTTACTCTCATGGACGAAATTAATAAACTTTAAAAAAAAAAAAAAAAAAAAAAAGGCATGTGGGACTAACACAAATCCATCTCAGACTTTTTCCAAAAATTTAAGAAGGAACACTCCTTAATTTACCCATGAATCCAGCATTACCCTATACCAAAGCCAGACAAAAATACAAGAAAACTACAGACCAGTTTCTTTATGAATATTGATACAGGAAACCAGCAGTTAGCGTAATGGCTATGTCACTGGACTCCCATGTAGTCGACCACGGTTCGCATCCCGGAAACTGGTGGCTTAAAACTCATGCCGGGCGCGTGTGTGTGCGTGCCCAAGATCCCGAGAGGAGAATGGAGGAGAAGGGATTGCGGCGTGACCATACCCCCTGGGGGGGGTGATTTCTCGCTTTCTGTCTCTCTGTCTCTCTCTGTCTGGCTGGCGAGCGCACACGCCCTATAGCAAAAACCTCTCCAAAAAAAAAAAAAAAATTGATACAAAAAAACAGTAACAAATATGACCAAGTGGGATTTGTTCCTGGAATGCAAAGATGGTTCAGCATGCAAAAATCAATTACTGTAGTACACCAACCACATTAACAGAATGAATAGGAAACAGATGTCACATGATCATCTCAAGTGAAGCAGAAAAGCATTTAACAAAATCAAATACCCATTCCTGATAAAAAGAAAAAAAAACACTCAACAAACTAGGAATAGAAGGAAACTACTTAACATAATAAAAGTCATATATGAAAAATCCACAGCAAGCATTATACCCAATGGTGAAAGACTGAAAACTTTTCTTCTTCTTTTTTGGAGAGATTTTCGCTATAGGGCACGTGCACTCGCCAGACAGACAGAGAGAGACATAGAGACAGAAAGCCAGAAATCACCCCCCGGGGGTATGGTCACGCCGCAGTCCCTTCTCCTCCATCCTCCTCTCGGGATCTTGGGCACACGCACACACACGCCCAGCGTGAGTTTTAAGCCACTGAGTCTGGGACGTGAACCGCGGTTGACTACGTGGGAGTCCAGCGACATAGCCATTACGCTAACTGCTAGTTCCCTGAAAACTTTTCTTCTAAGAAACACGGAACAAGTAGGAGAAGGGATTGTGGCATGACCATTCCTCACAGGGTGCTTTCTCCCTTTCTCTCTCACTGTCTCTCTGTTTCTCTGGTGATCACGCATGCCCTCTTTCATCTTAGAACTGGAAGTCCTACCTGCAGCAATCAGGCAAGAAAATTAAATAAGAGGCATCTGAATTGGAAAGGAAGAAGTAAAATCATCTCTGTTTGCAGACAATATGTTCTTATGCTAAACAATATGATCTTAAGAATTACACAACAAAACTGTTAGAACTAATAAGTGAATTCAAAATATACAAAGCAGGATACATGATCAACACATAGAAATAAGTTGCATTTCTGTACACTGACAAGGAACAATCCAGAAAGGAAATGAAGAAAACAATTCAATTTTTAGTGACATTAAAAAGAATAAGTTACTTAGGAATTCACTTGGCCAAGGAAGTGGAAGATTTGTACATGAAAACTACAAAAAAATATTCTGAAGGAAGTTAAAGAAGACATAAATAAACAAAAAGATTCCATGTTCATGGATTGGAGGACTAGCTATTGTTAAGATGTCAGTACTACCCAAAGCTATCTACATATTTAAAGCAATCTCTACCAAAATCCCAATGTCCTTTCTTTCAGACATAGACAAATCCATTTTAAAATTCTTATGGAATCTCAAGGGACCCTGAATAGGTAAAACAATCCTAAAAAGGAAGAACAAAGCTGAAGAACTCACACTTCCTAAGTTCAAAATTTACTGGAAAGCTACAGTGGCACATTACACATTACAGTGTTGCACTGGCATAAATACAGAGATAGAGCCAAAAAAAAAAAAAAATAGAAATTCCAGAAATAAATCCTCATATACATAATCAAATGATTTCAACACTGGTGCCAAGACTATCCAACGGGGAAAAAAACAAAAACAATCTTTTCAACAGATGATGCTGAGGAAACTGAATATCCACATGCAGAATGAAATTGGACCCTTATGTATTACTATATATAATAATTAAAATGAACTAAAAATTGATTTATGACCTAAACATAAGACTTAAAAACTATAAAGTTCTTAGAAAACATAGGGCAAAAGCTTTATGACATTAGACTTGGCAGTGGTTTCTTGGATATGACACCAAAGACATAGGAAACAAAAGAGAAATAGGCAAATAGGATTTCATAAAACTTGGAAAACTTTCAGAAAATTCTTTCAACAGAATGAAAAGGCAACCCACAGGATGGGAGAAAATATTTGCAAATCATTTATCTGATAAGGGATTAATATCCAGAACTCCTAAAACTCAACAACAACAATGATAAACAACTACAAAAAAATACATAAAGCACTTGAGTAGACATTTCTCCTAAGAAGAGAAATATGGGAGGCAGCAGATAGTGTAGTGGTTAAAGTGCTGGACTCCCATATGGCCAACCACAGTTCGTGTCCTGGACCTGGCAGCCTGAAACTCCCGTTGCATGTGTATGCATGTGTGCCCAAACTCCTAGGAGGAGAATGGAGGAGAAGGGATTGTGGCATGTCATCCCCCCTGGGGAGTGATTTCTCACTTTCTCTCTCTGTGTGTCTCTGTCTCACTCTATTTTTCTGTCTCTAGTGAGTATACACACCCTAAGGCAAAAATATTTTTAAAAATTTATATTCAGATGGCCAATAAGTATGTGAAAAGATACTCTGCATCACTACTTATTAGAAAAATGTAGATTAAAAAAAAAGAATGGGACCAGCAGATGGCGTAATGGTTACGTCACTGGACTCCCACATAGCCCAACTGAGTTTCAAGTCCCAGACCCAGTGGCTTGAAACTCACGCCAGGCACGTGTGTGTGTGTGCCCAAAATTCTGAGAGAAGAATGGAGGAGAAGGGATTGCAGTGTGGCCATGCCCCCTGGGGGGGTGATTTCTCACTTTCTGTCTCTTTGTCTCTCTCTGTCTCTCCAGCAAGCACACAAACCCTATAACAAACATTTCTCTTAAAAAAGGAAAAAAACAAAGGGAAAATGCAGATTAAAATTATAAGAGGTGGAATGAGCAGGTGGCAGCGTGGTTAAGATGCTAGATTCCTATGTGGCCAACCGTAGTTCAAGATCAGATTTAGTGGCTTGAAAATCATGCTGGGCACATGTGTATACATGCCTAAAATCCCAGGAGGAGAAGGGAAGGTGGTGTGGCCACCCCTCCTGGGGGGTGATTTCTCAGTTTTCCCTTCACTATCTCTCTGTCTCTTTCTGGCAAGTACATGCGTCCTATGGCAAAAACCCTAAAGAAATTTTCTTAATTAAATATATATATATATATATATATATATATATATATATATATATGAGGTACCATTACATCCATTAGCATTACGGCTATAATGATGATGATGATGTTAATAAAATAATGAGACGAGACTTTAGAGAAGTTAGAATCCTTGTGCAGGGTTGGTGGCAATATAAAATGGTGTAACTGCTCTGGCAAGTGTTATGACTATTCCTTAAAAAAAATTAAGCATGGAATTACTAGATGATGCTGCAGTTTCACTTCCGGGTATATATGCAAAAGAGGTCTCAAAGAGAGATTTATACACTCATTTTCATAGCAGCATTTTTCATATTAGCTAAAATGAGGAAGCAGTTCAAGTGTCCATCCATGGATGAATGGACAAGTAAAATGTGGTACAAACATACAATGGAATATTATTCAGCTTAAAAAGAAGGAAATCCTGTCACATGCTATAACATGGATGAACCTCCCACCACCAATGCCATAATGGTGGCTTCATGAACACCATAGGACTGTCTTGTTTACTGTTAAATCCTTAGTCCACAGTACAATGGAACAGAAATTAACTCCAGGCTTCTCCTTTGTAGGTTAGATCATTCAACTCTGTGATACTTTTCTTCAGAATTCGTACCACTGATCTTTTAGGAAATAACACTGGACTTAGGGTTTAAAATCAGTGTCCCATTCTGGCTGCAAGGTATATTCCCTGGGTCATCTGGGGCAAGTTATTTAACTTCTTTCAATCTGCATTTTGTCATCTCTAAAATGAGTACAACCATACATGTTAGAGTTTTTACGAGAATGAAATGTGAATATTCTCATCCCTTCGGGAGAGGCTACAGAAATCATTTTTATTTAGGGATAAAAGTGTTCTGTCCTCAGTGAGGGGCACAGGAGTTGTCACCATAGCCCTGTGAAACTTTTCTTGCCCCTTCTTGTTCGTTTCCTCTTGTGTGGTCTTTTGGATCTGTTGTGGCTGTGTTTTGGGTGGCTATTTGGATGGTAAGCTCCATGTTAGTCAACCAACAAATATGTTTTTGAGGACATGTTCTAAGTGGCAGGTATAAAGAGTAGATCCTGGGCCAGCCAGGTGGCATGGTAATAAAGGCAGCTGGATCCCACATAGCTGATTGCATGATGCAAGTCCCAGACATGGTGGCTTTAAAGACTCTGTGAGGGTGTGTGTATGTATGTATAAATCCTAAGGGGAAAATCGAGAAGGGATTGCAGTGTGATCAATCCCCCACCCCTGGAGATGATTTTTCACTTTCTCTTACTCTTTCTCTGCCAAGTACATACATATACCCTATAGAAAATTATCTATTTTTTTTGAAAGAGATTTTTGCTACAGGGCGCATGCGCTTGCCAGAGAGACAGAGACAGACAGAGAGAGAAAGCGCGAAATCACCCCCCCCCCCCCCGGGGGGGATGGCCACGCCGCTATCCCTTCTCCATTCTCCTCTCGGGATCTTGGGCACGCACGTACACGGGCCCAGTGTGAGTTTAAGCCATTGGGTCCGGGACTCGAACCGCGGTCAACTACATGGGAGTCCAGCAACATAGCCATTACAGTAATGCTGGTCCCCACTCTATAGAAAATTAAAAGGGAAAATAAATAAATAGAAGAACAGATCCTGACCTCCTGGAAGGCAGAGGCCCTGTCATCCTCTTTGGCTTGCTTTACAAGAGTCTAGATAAGTGGGCTAGTTGGAATGTCCACTGCCCCCAATATCGTTTATCATTGAGCAGATAAGTTTCCCCAAGTGCCTGCAGTGCCGGGCGCCAGGAGTCAGCGATGAATCAGACTTGATTGCTGAGATCAAGTTGCTTCTAGACCCCAGGAAGAGCGGAAGGGCTAAATGGTTGTCGCAGTGTGCTCAGCCAACCACAGTGGCATAGGATGCCAGAAAGGGTGGTAAGAGCTCAGGATGGCTTGATTGGCTGTCTCAAGGTTCTTATTAAAGAACTCAGTGCTATGCTGTGGCTTGCAGTCATTCTAAACCTGATAGCCAAGAAGAGAAGCTCAGAGGGCCAGAGAAGAAGGAGCCCACTTCGGGGCAGGTGGGTCTGGAGGACAGCCTTTGAGAATGGTTGAAGGGAAGAGAGGAGGGAAAGTGTGAGTGAACAAAGATACGCCACAGCAGAGGCTGCAAACTGGTGTCCCAAGGGCTGGATTCTTTTGCGGGCTTGTTTTGTTTGGCCCATGCTGCACATTTTAGAAGTTGGAACTTAATGTCTTTATATGGAGAACTCCCTTTTTCCTTCACCACAGTCCTCACCATCCCCATCCTGCCTAAACACATTTATGGAACCAGCTTTGTCTACTGAAAACCCAGCAGACCAATGGGAATAATGCTATGGAATTAACAAGCAAGTCTGGTATAAGGAATAAAAGTGGTGAGGGTGAGCTGTATAAAAATCAATAGTATATTTTTCTATAAACCAACAACTAGCTTAAAAGTGTAATAGAAAACAGATCCTACTCACGAAAGCAGCAAAGTCATAAAATACCTTTATGAGACTCTGGGAAATCTCCAGTCATTCACTCAAAACATAGTTACTGATGAATTGGTTCCATGGTGCAGTAGCAAGGTGCTGCTCAAGAGAAGCCAGGTCTAACATGGTGACTGCAGTTCGAATCCCCAACCCAGTCAACCTGAAACATGCCGGTCACATATACTTAGTTTCCAGAATCCGAAGGACTGGAGAACCAGAAGAAGGGGATCGCAGTGTAACCAGACCCTGTGGAGGGTGCTCATCTCTCTCACTCTGTGTACACACACTGTCATGAATAAATAAATAAAATAATGTGTCTGATGATAGCACAAAAATGAATGAATCTTAAAAAATAGTTACTATTTCCTATGTATTTTATTTAAAATTTTTTCTTTTTATTTGATTTTATTTGTTATCATCATCATTATTATTATTATTATTCAATTTGACCAGAGAGGGACAGAGAGATAGAGAAAGCAAGCTGCCAGGTCCAGGACTCGAATCGCAGTTGGCCATATGAGAATCCAGTGCCTTAACCACCACACCACATGCTAGTCCCTTAAATTTAAATTTTTAAAATATTATTTAATTTTTTAATGGTGAATACATTTGCTTGGTCCTGAGAAAACAGTGAAAAGGCTCCCTTCCATTCCTGTTCCCCTACTGCCTAGTTTCTGCTCAATGCTAATAAGAGATAGAACAACTCATTTACTAACCTCATGTTGTGTTTATTCAAATATTTTCTTTCTATATACAAAAAAAATAAATGCATGGGGATGTTACCCTTTCTTCTCCTTATATATAATGATCAAGGTTAGAATCTTGCTTTTTCACTTAACCAACATATTTTCACTTAACCAACATTTTTATATCAGCTTATAATAAACTTCCTCATTCCTTTTTACAATTGAATAGTAAAAATACTGAATTTTAGATAAGACCATAGGCCCCAGAGTGCAATTTTCTAGTTTTGAAATCTGATCCTACCACTGTGACTTTGGCCTGATTATCTCTCTGTGACTGTTTCTTTGTGTGTAAGTAGACCCAGTAAGTACCCACTCTCATTGTAAGAATTTAGTGAGTTGATGCTCATTAAAGTGCTTAGAACAGAGCCTGACATCTAGTGGGCCCTCTAAATATTAACTGCATTTCTTATTCTTTTTATAACAATGACTACTATAAATGCAAAATAGGGTTAAGGGAGAAAGGGTGACCTGGGAGCTATTTTAGATCGAACAGATCTGATGAAAATGATAAAACTTTACTGAGAAATAAAAAGCAGATGAATTAATGGAGAGAGACACACTTTGTTTCTAGATAGAAACTGTGGAATTCACAAAGATGTCAGTTGCAACCAAAACCCCAACAGGATTTATTTTGGAACTTACTAAGTTCTAAAACTTTTCTGAAGGAATAGATGAAAATAACTTTAAATTAAAAAAAAAAAAAAGATTGCAGCAAGGAGAAACTTGTCCTACAAAATACCAAAACATATTTTAATGATTAAAATAGTGACTTAATTAATGCCTTTAAAACAAACAGATTGGTAGATAAGATAAATAGCCCAGAAGTATACCTTTTTATGCATGTAAATTATTTACATGAATAAATATGAGACTAGAAAGATCATTTGATAAATTAGGCAAGGCTTATTTCTTAGCTGTTTGGGAGGAGAATGTGTTATATTCTCACTTCAGGCTGCATGCCTAGATAAATTTCAGATAGATTAAAAGTTAAATTGGGGACAGGGGGTGAGGAGTGGAGAATCAAACAAGTAAACAAAAACCCCTACAACCCTTGAAAAATGTAGAAGGAGACATTTGGGGTAGGGGAAACCTCAGAGTTTTGGAGCTGTCAGAAATACCCCAGTGAACAAAACACTGACTTACATAATCACAAAAAGGTAAGGGCTCTGTATGAGTTTTCTGGTCGCTACAACAAGGTACTACATACTGGGTGGCTTAAAACAGCCAACACTGGGGCTATATAGCTATATAGCCCCAGCTGGGTACTACTTTTTTTTTGTTTTGTATTGTTTTTTTTTTTTTTTTTTTTTTTTTTGGAGAAGTTTTTCGCTATAGGGCTCGCCAGACAGACAGAGAGAGACATAGAGACAGAAAGCAAGAAATCACCCCCCAGGGGGGATGGTCACGCCGCAATCCCTTCTCCTCCATTCTCCTCTCGGGATCTTGGGCACGCACGCACACGCGCCCGGCGTGAGTTGTAAGCCACCGGGTCCGAGACGCGAACTGCGGTCGACTACGTGGGAGTCCAGCGACATAGCCATTACGCTAACTGCTGGTTCCCGGTACTACTTTATAATATGTTCATTCTACTCACTGGGGTTTATGCCTAAAGTCAGACTTGGGTTCATGTATAGGTATATATCAGCTATGCTAGCTATTGGTTATATTTAGACTAATTAAGTTCATTAGCAAATCAATTAAATGGGGTGGGGGGGGTAAGGCATAGAAAGCAACCATGGATACCAGAGACAATGTGGGAGGAGGGTGGGACATGGCAGAGGGTGAGGGATAAGAAATCAAGGATGGCAAAACAAAAAACAAAGTATACAAGACATAAGTATTGGAAAATTATTTGCTGAAAACATGTATGTTGATGTGCTTGATTGAGCCAATACACAGTGTATTTTGGATGGAAAATTCATTTGTATGCTGTAATGATGTATAGTGAATTAATGTAAAAAATAAATAAATTTAAAGAGAAAAAAAAAAAAAAAAAAGCCAACACTTAATTGTCTCACAGTTCTAGAGACTGGAAGTCCAAAATCAAGCGGTCAGCAAGCCATGCTCCCTCAGAAACCGGTAGGGGAGAATTCTTCCCTGGCTCTTCTAGCTTCTGTTGTTTGTTGGCAATCCCTGGTATTTCCCTGGCGTGTAAACATGTCATTCCAGTCTATGTCTCTGTTGTCACATGGAATTCTCCCTGTGTGTCTCTGTGTCCCTCTTCTCTTCTTAGAAGGACACTAATCATATTGATTGTACTCCAGTACAACCTCATCTTACCTGATTACATCTGCAATAACCTGTTTTCAAATTAGGTTATCTTCTACGTCTCTGGGGTTAGGGCTTCAACCTATCTTTCGCTGGGGTGAGGAGGGGTTATAATTCAACCCATAGCATGTTTCATATGTAAAAGCATTAGAAACTAGGACTTCAGCTGAAGTAGAAGATGGGCTGCACACTTCCACTTCCCAAGATTTGCTACATACATAACAGTAAAGAAGAATGATAAAGATCCACAAGGACAAAGAGAATGAGAGAGGGATCATTATCAAATTAGCTGTTTCTACACATGATGGGGAGAAGAGATGTTGACAGGAAGAGACCAGATGCTCAGAGTCTCGAGCTAGGAGGCAGGACTGCAGTCAGGTAGAGAGGATGCCAGCCTGTAAGAACTGGTACCTTTAGCCCCTGCGGGATCCCAGCAGACAGTCATTTATCCTGCAGCTATGGTCTGGGTAGTAAAAACTGACCCAGCAGAGCTCCTTACTCAGAGACTCCATGTGGCAGAGAGTTGAATTATAGTAGATGCTATAAACAAGGGGATTAATGGAACATCTAGAACCTTCCCTCCATTCAGGTGAGCCAAGTGCAAGCCACTAGCATCCATCTCCCAAGCAGGTGATCATTAAATGCTACCTGGAGAAACCCAAGATCTCAGAGAAAATCCTGCATAACCTGACATTTAGGAGCCTCCAGTGGGAGGCTGGCTCCCTGCCCACTCTCCCTAAAATGAAATTTGCCCGTTGATGAGCTCCACCATGGACATGGAATTTCCAATTAACTTTATAGAGCTTCACTGCTAATATAAATAGCTAACCAAGGATCAGCTGATATATAGGAAAGTCGAGAATCTGTATGAACAAAAGAACTAAAATAATCAGGAAAAAGCAATCTGTAAGAAACAAAGGCAATGCAAGTTCAGAAGAAAGCTTCAGGAACTTTTAAATAGTATTCTCATAGTGTTCAAGAGGACAGTGCATCATAAAACAAAAATTGAATGCCATGGAAAGAGCTCAAAATTTCATGAGAATGTGGAAAAGAAAAATCTCCCAAAAAAGCAACACAAAAGAACAGGGGATTGTCCCATAGAACATGTGCTCTGAAGGGGGGCAACCATGGATTAGAAAGTAAATATTAAAATAAACACACAGAGACACACAAGTAGAGAAAAGTGGAGATTGGGTGGTCCTGACTTCTCTGATGGAGGTAGCCACCATGGCCCTGAACTGTTCCCAGGTTTATTCTTTTAAATGGCAGAAAATGGGGAAAAGGGAAGTGGAATGCAATGCCAGTTGTTTTCAGATATTAATCAGCTGAAGATGCAATGACATCTGGTGCCATGTAGTTCTATGTACGTTTTCTCTAATCTCTTAGGCCAATTTTGATGAACACATGTGGTTTCCTTTAACTGAGTTTTAAACACAGGCAGCTAGCATATTTACATGTTAATGGCATTCAATGCCTTGCAAATGACTGCCCATGGAACCGTGTTTCTGCATGTGTCTAAAGGTCACCATGTTTGCTCAAATTCGGGCTGTTCTCTACAGAGTTGGAAAGTACAAAGGAACAGATAAGAGAGATAGTCAATCAAGAAGGTTCAATATAAAAATATTTGGAGTCCATGGGACCAGCAGGTGATGTAGTAGCTAAAGGTGCTGGACTCCCACATGGCTGACTGCAGTTTGAGTCCCGGACCTGGTGGCTTGCTTTCTCACTTTCCCTCTCTCTCTGGTCAAATTTAAATAATAATAATAATAAATAATTAAATAAACAATTCTAAAAAGAAATGTGGAGTTCCATAAAGAGACTACAGAGCAGGGCCTGCAGGTGGTATAGTGGTTAAGGCTTTCACATGGCTGACCACTGTTCAAGTGCCAGACCTGGCAACTTGAAACTCATGCTGGGTACATGTGTGTGCATTTCCAAAATCCTGAGAGGAAAATGGAGGAGAAGGGGTTGCAGTGTGGTCATCCCCCCATGGTGGGGGTGGGGGTGGTGTGATTTCTCACTTTCTGTCTCTCTGGCTGAGTGGACATGCCCTATAGCAAAAACTCTCAAAAAAAAAAAAAAAAGAAAAGAAAAGAAAAAGAAAAAAAAAGAGAGAGAACACAGAGGTAAGGAAATGAAGTTGTGTAACACATTTTCTAGGAAACACTTCCTTAGGCTACAAATTTCTAGTGCAATAAGTCGCAAAAGATATACCAACACATAGCATTGTAAAATTTTAGAACATCAGAGTTAACGAGGGGATTCTACAAGCTTCCAGAGAGGATAAACAGGTGTCAGGTAAAGGAGTAAGAATTGGATGGTTCTGACTGCTTCAAGAACAGCATAGATGCTAGGTATTGTGTGCTTCCTGAACTCTGAGAGAAATTTTCTATTATTTTGTACCCAGCCAAACAACTAATAAATGTAAAAGCAGAACAAAGACATTCTCAGAGGATCTAGACTGCAAAAGATTTATCTCTGTGATTTTTTTTTTTAAACTGAAGGATGCCCTTCAGCAAAACAAGAAGAAAGCATAATATCTATGAAAAATAGATCTAGTACCAGCGAAGGGTGCCGACAGGGTACCTCCTGGGAACAAGTTATCATACGGGATACCTTATACAATAGAGCATTTATGAAAAAAAGTGCGTATTGTGGGCTAACTGGTGATGTGGTGGTTATGGCAATGGGACCATGCTTGGCCAACTGTGTGATTTGAGTCCAGGACCTGCAGCTTGAAAAACAAGTAGGGCACATGTATGTATCCTGAAAGGAGAATGTAGAAAAAGGGATTATGGCGTGACCATCCACCGTGAAGGGTTCTTTCTCACTTTTTCTCTCTCTGTCTCTCTCTGGCAAGTGCCCATCCTCTCTAGCAAATTAAAAAGTAAAAGGGCATATTGCACAAAGAAAATTGGCAAATAAAATAACAAAGGAGTGTCTGGCCAGTGGCACAGCAGTAATGCAATACTTTATAATGCTAGACTTACATGGGAAGGTCCTGGGTTCTCTTTCCGGAGTCTCCTTGTACACACCAAGTGCACACACTTGCCCATGATCAGGGCTAACTGGGGGTAGAATGCAGTGTGAAGATGCCATTGGGGCTTTCTGTTCTCTCTCTTGGAAAAAAAAAAATTAATAGGACCAACAGGTGAGAGGTGAAGGCAGCTGGATCCCTCATGATGAACTGAGCCTTTCCAGTTCTGGACCCAGTGGCTTGAAAAACACAGGGGGCATGTGTGTGTATGCCCGGAAACCTGAGAGGAGAATGGAGGAGAAGGAATTGCACCATGGTCATCCCTCTTTCAAGGATGAGTTCTCACTTTCTCTTTCTCTGTCTTCGGTGAGCACAGATGCCTTAGAGCAAACTAATAAAAAATTAAAAACAAACCTCTTTTTTTTTTTAAAAAAAAAAAAAAGGAGTTAGTAACTCCAAGAAAAACAAAAAAATCGAACAAGGATGAAAATTAAGTGCAGTTTTCTACTTGGCTTTGTGTTGAATGGCATTTGTATTGTCACAATTTAAACACTAATTATTTACTAAATTATTTGTGTAACTCTCTCTGGAAGAGGTGGTATGATGTCTAAGGATTATATCTTCTCTGTCTGATAGAAGTTATTAGGTAACATTTAAAAGGTGTAAAGAAATAACAGCTTTAGTAATTGGAAATAGCAGCTTTATTACTATCTACTCAGGGAAGAGAGGTAAAAAGCAGTACTGCCTCTGGGGAGTGGAAATGGGAGGGTGGGAATGTGGAACAGTGCTTGTTAGAAGCTCTCCTTACCACTTAAAAAATTGAGATAAAATTCATGTAACATAAAATTAACCATTTTAAAGGGCACAATTCAGTGGCATTTAATACGTTCACAGGGTTGTGCAACCACCACCTCTGTCCAGTTCCAAGATATTTTTATACCCACAAAGGAAACCACATACCCATTAAGCGGACACCGTGCATTCTTCTGTCTCCTCTCATCACCTCCCCAGTCCTCGGCAACCACTAGTCTGTTTCCTGTCTCTATGAGTTTGCTTATTCTGGATGTTTTATGTAATGAAACTAAACAATATGTGACCTTTTGTGTCGGGTTTCTTTCACTTAGCATAATGTTTTCAAGGTTCATCCACATTGTAGCATGCATTAGAACTTCATTCCTTTTTAGGGCTGAATAACATTCCATTGCATGAATAATACAGTCTTTGTCTATTCATTTGTCAGTTGATGGGCATTTGGATTATTTTCTACTTGTTGGCTCTCGTGGATAGCACTATTACAAACATTCCTCTACATATATTTGTTGGAATACCTGTTTCTAGCTCTTTTGGGTACATACTGAAGAATGGAATTTCTAGGTCATAATGGTAACTCTGCTTAACTTTTTGAGGAATTACCAAACCATGTTCCACTTTACTTTCACCATTGTCTGTTCTTACAGCAATGTACAAAGGTTTTGATCTTTCTATGTCCTTGCCAGTTACTGTTATTTTCTGTTTTTAAATTATAGCCATCTGGGCCAGCTAGGCGGCATGGTGCTTAAGGTAACTGAATCTCATATGGCTAACTCTGTGGTTTGAGTACTAGATACAGAGGCTTGAAAACACACCAACCGTATGTGCATGTGTGTCCAAAATCCTGAGAGGAGAATGGAAGAGAGGAGATTGCAGGGTGGTCATCCTCCCTGGTGGGTGATTGTTTTCTTTCTCTCTCTCTGTCTCTTTTTGGCAAATGCACATGCCCTATAGCAAAACAATCAATCAATCAATCAATAACTAGCTAGCTAGCTACCTAGCCATCCTACCAGGTGTGAAACAGTATTTCCTTGTGGTTTTGTCTTTCTCTAATCACTAATGATGTTGAACATCTTTTCAGGGGCTTTTTCGCCATTTGTATATCTTCTTCAGGGAAATAGTGATTAAAGTCCTTATTTTTAAATTAGTTTATTTGTTCTTGTTTTTATTTTGAATTGTAAAAGTTCTTTATGTATTCTGGATATATATTAGACTTTTTATCAGATCTCTGATTTGAAAATAATGTTGCCATTCTGTAGTTTGTCGTTTCACTTTCTTGAGAGTATTACCACTTGATACTTAAATTATATTCACATATGGCTTTGATTTTTTATTAAGTAATTAAAATTAATAAAGATATTCTTTTTAAATGTAATGTTTTTTAAAATGATAAAGAGTAAATATCTTTAATATTTTTATTTATCTGTAGGTCCAGGTTGGGGTACTGGACTCCCACATGTTTAACTATGGTTCAGGTCCTGGATCTGGTGGATTGCTTTCTCAATTTCTCTTTTTCTCTCTCTGATCAAATTAAAGAAAATAATAATAGCAAATTAAATTAAATTGATAATTCTTTTTAAAAATCTTTAAAATTGTATTATGATTAAAAAATGGGGGGTGGGGTCAGCGGGTAGCAAGGGGATTAAGGCTCTGGACTCCCACATGGCCTGCTGCAGTTCAAGTCCTGGATCTGGAAGCTTGAAAATAACATTGGGCATATGTGTGTGTGCCCAAAATCATGAGAGGAGAATGGAGAAGGGATTGCTGTGAGGCCATACACCACAGGGTGATTTCTCACTTTCCCTCTCTCTGTTTCTGTCATTGAGTGCACTTGCCCTATGGTAAACAAACAAAAACAAAAAGCAAACAACAAAAAAACTTATCTCGGGGAACCAGCAGTTAGCATAATGGCTATGTCGCTGGACTCCCACATAGCCGACCACGGTTCGTGTCCCGGACCAGGTGGCTTAAAACCCACGCCGGGCGCGTGTGCGTGCGTGCCCAGGATCCCGAGAGGAGAATGGAGGAGAAGGGATTGCGGCGTGGCCAACCCCTCTGGGGGGTGATTTCTCTCTTTCTGTCTCTCTGTCTCTCTCTGGCTGGCGAGCGCACACGCCCTATAGTGAAAAACCTCTCTCTCAAACAAACAAACAAACAAAAAACTTATCTGGAATATGGCCTGGCATCTTTTTCTTAAGATTTTATTTAATAATAAAAATGAAGACCAAAAGAGAACATGAGAAAAAGAAGGAGATAAAATATTATGCATCACCTCTCCATAGTAGAATATTAAATAAGCAAAAATATGCCATCTCCTAACTGCTGCACAGTTATCACATTGCCTCAGCTAGGACAGTTTTCTCACAACTTCATCGGCTGAGAAGGAAAGACCATTTGACAAATAGAGCCCCTGGCCTCTACTAGGCTCTTGCTTCTTTGTTAGATTGTGTAAGTAAAGACTTTTGCCTTTACTAGTGCTGGAGACATCTGATTGTCTTTCCTGAGCATGCTCAGAAATGCAAAATGAAATTTCTTCTTCTTTTTTTTAAAGTCTAATTTATATTTTATCTTAAAAATATTTTATAAACATGTAAATGTTTATTGTAATGCTAAGCTTTTTTTTTCTTTTTCAATTTATTTTATTGATAAGCCAGTGGAACTCTGATAACAGAAACAAAGCCAATGTAAGGAAAAGAAAACTACAGATATAGTCTCTCTCATGAATAGACCCCAAAATAAGTAACAAAAATGTAGTAAAGAAAATCTAGCTCGGTGTGTGTGTGTGTGTGTGTGTGTGTGTGTATGTTTGTTTAAAAAAAATTAGTGTGTAGGTTTGCATTAAGATTAAAAGATTGATTTGAATAATATTTGAAAATCAATATAATTTACAGTATTAACAAAATAAAGGAGAAAAATCATATGATCACTTCAAGAGATATAGAATAAACATCTGACAAAATTAAATAAAAAAAAAAAACTTGATACTGTTTATGTGTACACACTCACACATTTTTTTTTTTTTTTTGAGAGAAATTTCTACTATAGAGTGCATGCGCTCACTAGAGATACAGGGAGAGACAGGGAGACAGAAAGCAAGAAATCAGCCCTCAGGGAGAATGGCCACATCCCAATCCCTTCTCCTTCATTCTCCTCTTGGGATTTTTGGACACATGCACATACATGCCTAGCACGAATTTTAAGTCACCAGGTCCGGGATTCAAACTGCAGTCGACTACATTGGAGTCCAGTGACGTAACCATTACACCATCTTCTGGTCCCAATTTATTCTTAAGCTCTTACTGGCACCTTTTTTACACCAGGGACCACAGACACAAATTTCAAGGATCCTTTTATCCCAGGGAGTTCATATTCAAGATCAAATAAAACCTACCAGTGCTCAGCCTGATGGAAGAGTTAATGGTGTACTAAACTATAGTGCTGGAAACCACGTGCCAAACAGTTTGAATCCTCTTCACCATTGGCCTGGAACATGCAGGCATGTGTGCACATGCTCACGATCCTGATAAGTTGAAGGGTTCAGGAAGGGACATTCTTACTATTATGAATTTTAAAAACAAAAATAAAAGTTAAGTAAGTAAAATCCATCAAGATGGGCACAGCGGTACAGGCCTGTAATCCCAGCTACTCAGGAGGCTGAGGCAGGAGGATTGTGAGTTTGAGGCTATCCTGGGCAATATAGTGAGATCCTGTCAGAGATAGATAAATGCATGGATGGATGAATAGATGGATGGGAGAGAAGAAGGGATGGAGGGAAAGGAGGGAGATTACATCAGAGTTTCAGATGGGACCAGGCCATGCAGATCTCCGTGCATGCATAGTGAAGGATGACACAGTTTACCAGTTTCCAGACATTGCCCTCAGTACACCCATCACAGCCCACTCAGTTGACATTCTGCAACCAGCAGGCAGTCCTGCTCATTTTGATGACAGCCCTTACCCCTATTTGTTTTCGTGATTTCCTTTTGGAAATGCAGAGGTAATCACTGACTATCTTCCAAGGAGACTGACTGCCCCTGAACACCAAGGCACAACTAAGATTTTTATTTCTTTTATGTGCATATATGTCTTATATTTATAAATGTGCATATGTTCAAGGGGTCTTGAGAAAGGTCTTCAGAAAGGTATGTGGTGCTGCTGAGCACCTATTTTCTGGTCTTGGGAGTGTGTGTTGTCAGAACCACTGTAAAGATCAGTTTGGAAACAGCATTTAAAATGTGCATTTGGAATCCCCGCAATTTCAGTTGTAGGCACATTTGTATGAGGATGTATAAAGGTATGCGCATGTGTTCAGGGGGTCTTCAGAAAGAAGTGCATAGTCTGAAAAAACTATGCGTGGATTTCGAATTTTTTTGCCTCAGAATAAACTCATACTTATCCCCTCATATTTATATAAATCCTTTTCTCTGGTAAACTGGTATTGCCTTAATAATAAGGCAAAAACAAGAGTCTGCATGAGTTTCTCTTTGGGGATTTTCTCTGCTTGTTTGCTTTCATGGCTTGTTGACTGCAGGCTGCCCAGAAGGCTCTGTAATGAGAGGACAGGGGTCCTGAGCATGGCCACAGTGTGGAGCTGAGCCAGGGACCTCAGAGAGGACAAAGCAGGCCTTGAAGAGAGCCTGGTCAGCTGGTCAGCAGGAAGCACTGGTCCTCTGTTTGTCATCCCAGTCAGGGACACCCAGGTGCTATGGAGCCGCTCTCTGCTGCTGGCTCTCAAGATTTGAAGGTTAGGGAGCCAGAGCTAGGAGAGCTGTGATGAACCACCTCCCACCCACGGGTTTGGTGCAACTGTCTCGGGAAGAGGACCAACGGGCCCTGAGAGAGGGAGGTAAGGAGGCAGCTAGTGGCAGGCACAGGGTTTACATAGAGGACCCGACAAGTGGGGTTTTGTGTCCAGGTGCCCTCATCCAGACGAACTTTTAAACTTTAGAGGAAAATGTAAGAGAATATCTTTTTTTTTTTTGGAGAGGTTTTTGTTATAGGGCACGTGCGCTTGCCAGAAAGACAGAGACAGAGAGACAGAAAGCAAGAAATCACACCCCACCCCCCCCCCCCCCCCCCCCAGGGAGATGGCCATGCCGCAATCCCTTCTCCTCTATTCTCTTCTTGGGATCTTGAGCACGCATGCACACGCGCCTGGCATGAGTTTAAGCCACTGGGTCCGGGACTTGAACTGTGGTCTACTACGTGGGATTCCAGTGACATAGCCATTATGCCAACTGCTGGTCCCGAGAAGATCTTTTTTAAAAAAAAAATTATTTAATTTTACTTCTTATTATTTTTTTAATAATAATAACAGAGGGACAGAGAGAGAAAAAGGGAAAGTGAGAAAACAAGCTGCCAGGTCTGGGATTGGAACTGCAGTTGACCATGTGGGAGTCCAGCTCCTTAACACCATACCACCTGCCAGCCCCTATAAAAGAATATTTTTATGATCTTAGAGTAGGGGGGAAATTAAGTAAGACTCAAAAAGCACAAAAATAAAAGAAAAAGATGGTTCAGCAGGTAGTATGGAGGTTAAGCCAGCCAGATTCCAAATGGTCGATTACACGGTTTAAGTCCTAGACATGGCAGCTTGAAAAACTTGAGGCATGTTTGTGTGCATGCCAAAATACTGATTGGAGAATGGAGAAGGGGTTGAGGCATGACCATCTCCCCGAGGAGGGGGATTGCTTTCTCACTTTCCCTTTCTCCTTTTCTCTCGCAAATGCACATGCAAAACTTAAAATAAAAAAGGAAAATGTTGATAAAATCATCAACTTTGTCAACTAAAGATGCCATTGTAAATAAAAAGGCAGGTCACATGCTGAAGAAGATATTTTTTATGCTGAAAACTGACAAAGTATTGATAATTAGACTATATAAAGAGCTAGTACAAATCATTTGTTTTTAGTTTTTGCTATAGGGTGTGTACACTCACTGGAGAGACAAAGAGATAGGGAAAGTGAGAAATCACCCCCTGGGGGGGTTCGCCATGCCCCAGCCCCTTCTCCATTTTCTTCTTGAGATTTTGGACACACATGCACACAGGCCCAGCATATTTTCCAAGCTAACAGGTCCAGGACTTGGAATCATGTGGAACCCAGCCTCCTCAACCACCATGCCACCTGGCTGGCCCAACTAGTACAAATCTTTAAAATGACAATCCAGCTGAAAAGGGGCAAAACATTTCTAGGCATTTGACGTTGGAGAAAATGTGAATGGCTATCCAGCATATGCAACACATTTCACATCCATTAAATTGCCAAAAATGTAAAAGCCCAACAGAACAAATGCTGGCAAGAATGTGGAGCCACTGGGCACTTATTTTCTGGTCTTGGGAGTGTGTGTTGTCAGAACCATTGTAGAGATCGGTTTGGAAACTGCATTTAAAATGTGCATTTGGAATCACCACAGTTTCAGTTCTAGGCACATGTGTATGAGGATGTATGAAGCACTAAATAAATTATGGAAGGTTGCAAGCAGCCTAAATACCCACCTTTATGAGAATGGCCAGGTGGGTACAATAGGAGACTGATGGGTGGTTTATATTCCATTGACATGGCTAGTTCTGAAAAACTACAAATGTTGGGTGCACACAAAAAAATAGCAAGTGGGAGTTTAGCTTCTGCTTAGAATGTGAGGAGGAAAAAGGAGCAAGTAGCAGAAATGATACTACCATTTATATATCGCTTATATATAGTTTGAAAACATTGGTTTAAATACACACATATGTGTAAATGTTAGCAAAACGTGCAAGAGGGCCAGATGGTGGCTCAGCAGTAATGCAATTAGACCTCCATGGGAAGATGCCAAGTTCACAGCTTGGGGCCTCCTTATGCATAGCAGGCACCCATGATCTAGACTGACTAAGGCTGGGGTGGATTATGGCATGAGGACCTTGCTGGGGCTGCCTTTCTCTCTCTCATGAAAAAAGTAAATGGATTAACTTAAAAAATAATTTAAAAACATGTAGGAGAACAATAAGCACTGAATTCTAGATCATAGTTCCATTTGGGAAGTGATGGAACGCGATGGAGTTGGGGAGGGATATGCAGGGAGACATAAGGTTAAAATTTGACAGTGCTGGGGCCAGTGGGTGGTGTAGTGGTTAAGGCTCTGGACTCCCATACGGCTGACCATGTTCTAGTCCAGGACCTGGCAGCTTGACTCTCATGCCAGATGCGTGTGCATGCATGCCCAAAATCCCAGGAGGAGAATAGAGGAGAAGGGATTGCAGCGTGGCCAACTCCCCTGGAGGTTGATTTGTTGCTTTCTCGCTCTCTGTCTCTGCAGTGAGCACACACGCCCTATAGCAAAAATCTCTCCAAAACAAAACAGAAGGATTTGACAAGTGCTGGGGAATGAAAACATAGTATCATTGCACTTTATTTATTTTTCTGCATGATTGAAATTAAAGGAAAAGAGGAAGAATACAGGCCCAGAACAAAGCGGAGAAGTGCTGGTAGGATGAGGATTTGGGGAGTGAGCAGCAGGCAGGACCTAGAGCAAGTTCCTGGAGGGCTGAGCTGGTGAAGCTCAGGGCCTGGGAGAACAGAGGAGGTCTGAACAGACCCTTAAACAAATGGAAGGAGCAGGTGTTCTTTCTTCCGCAGCACCAGGTGGTAAGGTGGGAAGTGGGTGGGAGGTTCACAGAAGCCCGTGACTTCCCTTCTCCTCAGGCACCACACCTAGAGCCCAAGAGCCTCGGGTGCCTCTCTCCTCGGTGTGGGAAAGGAGAGGCTCCAAGTGGTTTTGTTTAGAGCTGGTTTTTTGCCTGTTCCTCCAGCTTCCGTGAGATGCAGCCACACCCTTACATACACATGTAAACATGTACGTACACACATACACACATGCACTCACAGCGGCCCTACAGGCCTCCCTACTGTCCGCCCCACTTCCAGCATGTGCACAGCCACTAAAACTATTTCCTCACTTTATGCTCAAACTGGTTCCTGCCCAGGAACACCAGAGGAAAGGCTTTTGGGGTCAGAAAGGACCATTACAGCTCATTGGTCAAACAGCCTCGTTTGAGGCACACTGGATTCTCACTGCAAGCCCCTCTGGCACCTCGCAGGCCTCTGTGAAGGATGGCTGCTCCAGATGTTTTCCTCTTGCAGGTCATTTCAGTCCTCCAGCCTGACTTCCAAAGCCCTTGAATAGTATCCCCCATGCCCTTGCCTGACCAGCAGAGCGAGGATGGATTAGCAGCAAAGTCCCTCCAGGGCAGCAGTCTGGGACACAGCAGAGAGGAGGAGGCAGTGGCTCCCATTGGCAGAGCTGTTTGCTCCCATTTCTGAGTTTGGTAGCATGTATGTTTGGAGTGTGTGTATACATGTGTATGTACATGTGTGTGTATATCTTTATCTATGTCTGTATCTGTATCAGTGCCTCATTAAGCATTCCAAGGTCAAACACCTGCATATATGACTAAAACTTTTGTCTCCTGGAATTTAGAATATTAATTTTCTCTGGGTTCCACTTTTTCTTTTTTTTAGAGAGATTTTTACTTTAGGGCGTGTGTGCTTGCCAGGGAGAGAGAGAGAGAGAAAGTGAGAAATCATCTGCCAGGGGATGGCCATGCCACAGCCCCTTCTGATCTTCTCTTGGAATTTTGGGCATGCACACACGTGCACACACCATGAGTTTCAAGCTGCCAGATCCGGGACTCAAACTGTGATCGGCCATGTGGGAATCCAGCACCTTAACCACTATGCCACCCACTGGCTCCAAGGATTATTTCTAGGATCCTGGCTTTGACCACAGCCAGAAGCACAATGATGTCCTCAGATTTGCAGAGACAGTTAGGTGGATTTGGGACATCTTAAGTCTGAAGTCACTGTGAGACACTGCTGAGTACCCCTGGAGGTCAGAGAGGTGGAAGTTGAGATGAAGGAGAGAGTGCAAAGAGCCATGGAGGCCTATGTCTGTCCTGAGAACCCCAACATTTAACACACCGGTTGTAAAGAAGCCACCAAGGAAACAAACAGGAAGAGGCAGAGAAAATTTTCCAGGAAATCCCAGTGCCATGGGGTCAAGGGAGAGGGTTCTAGGAAGGTTGGAGCACAAGCCCTAAAAAATTGCTGTAAATTCAAGTGCTAGTTAGATGGCAACTAAACAAAGAAATGTTCTTTGGCTTTTGCAAATGTAGATTTGTCGTTGAACGAACAAAAGCAGAATCCATGAAATGAAGGCAGTCAGCGAAGACAGGAGTTTTAAGAATTTTAACTGGGTTGGGAAGGAGGGGGCTGTGACTGAAGGGATGTGTGACTTCGGGGAGGGATTTTTTAAGTTGAAGAATCTTGTTTAAAGCAGATGAGATGAGAATAAAATGCTGGGTCACTAGAAAAGTCATGTTGAATTTCTCTGTGTTTTTCTATATAAAAATGTGTCATGGCTTTTCTGATGACCCAGTAATTTAGAATGGTTGAAGTTACAGAACAGAGAAGGTATCCAGGTTTGATCTAAGAAACAACCATTTGGGGACGGTCATCCCTATGTGTCCACAGCTTGGTTCTAGGGACCTCCCCACCTCATGGATACCAAAATCTACAGATGTTCAAGTCCCTTAATGCTGGTATAAAATAGTATAGTATTTGCATATAACCCACATATGTTCTCCCATATACTTTAAATGATCTCTAAATTACTCATAATGCCTAATACAATGTAATGCTATGTAAATAGATGTTATATTGTGTTGTTTAGGGAATAATAATAAGAAAAAGTCTGGGGTCCAGCAGGTGGCGTGGTGGTTGAGGTGCTAGACTCCTCCATGGCTGATTGCAGTTCGAGTCCCTGACCTGGCGGCTTGCTTTCTCACCTTCCCTTTCTCTCTCTGGTCAAATTTAATTAATTAGTTAATTAATTTAATAAAGTAAAGTAAATAATTATATATATATATATAACTATATAATAATTTTATATATTTATATATGTATATATATATGAAAGAAAAGATGTACATGTGTGGTATAGATGGCCACCATCATAGCCCTAACTATAGTACCTGTCAGCAACAGCAAAACATTTTCCATCTGTGATCTATTGAGACCACAGGTGCAAAACCCACAAATAGAGAGGGCTGACTGTATGTATAATAAGGATTCTATTATAAAGATTTGACCTTGTACAAGACAGTGGCACAGCAGTAGTGCAACTGGACCCACAAAGGAAAGTTCCCCAGTTTGCATCCCAGGACCTCCTTGTACACAGTGGGCAGTTTTTAACCTTACTTTTAACCTAACTCCCAGTTATAAAAACCTCTGCCCAGGGTCAGCATCACAACTGCTTCAAGTGATGGGTGATAGTTGGGGCAAATAGGCTAAGGTAAAGTCTAAAAGGAAAAACGGAGGAATGAGGTGTCTTTCGGGGGCTTTTAAAAGCTCTGACATATTTCTGGAACCCTGAACACCATGTACATGTGTTGTTTGTGTGCGTGTTCATGAAAGACTTGAGAAGGCAATAATCTCTCACCTCTTAATGACCGAGAGGCTCTTTGTAATAAGCAGGAAATGAAAGCTGAGGCATAGTTACTGACTGCCTGGCTAAGTGTTGAAGGTATGCCCCCACCATGGGCTCTGATACAGAGCTTCTCAGCAAAGAGTGGGAGATATATTGGTTCCTAGAAGTTAAGGAAATCTGTGTCTAATTATTAGCTGACTTCTAATTCAACTAAGCAAGATCTCAGTGGCCACACATAATGTAGAATACATAATTATCAGGAAAGCCACTAAACAAACTATAGTGATTATGTTGAGCAGGAGCAACAACAACCAGAGGGGGCAGAATCTGATTCCCAGGTTGCCACATTAATTATTTGAGATGTTTGGTTTTAAACAAAAATTTATGAAATTTGCAGAGAAACAAAATTATCCACATGAACTCAAGAGGGGAAAGCGGTCAATAGAAACTGTTCCTGAAGAACCCCAGAAGTTGAAATTTCTAGATAAATACTTAAAACCAGGTGTTGAAATATGTATAAAGAACTGAAGAATAAATAGTATGAAAACAAATAGAACTGGGGCAACTGGATATTCACATGTGGAAGAATGAAGCTGGACCTTTACTTCACACTGTATACAGAAATTAACTCCAAATGGGTCAAAGAACCTCAATGTACATACTAACCCTATTAGAAGAAACCATAGATGTAAGTTCTTCTTGGATCACACAATGGTTTCTTAAATCTGATATCAAAAGCATAAGCAACCAAAGAAAAAGTAGATAAACTTTACCTCACCAGAATTTAAAATGTGGGCTGGCCCCATAGCCTAACCCTAACACATTTATGGGAGCTGGATCCCAGTTCCAGTGACTTGAAAAACACAATGGGTGTGTGTGGACATGTGCACGCCCAGAGTCCTGATGGGATGGAGAAATGGAGGGGAAGGGATTGTGATGTGCTTTCTCTCTCCACCCTCTGTGTCTCTTTGTCTGTCTCTGGTGAGCACTGATACCCTCTGGCTATTAACAACAAAAATTAAAAGTGTGCTTCAAATAACACTATCAAAAATGTAAAAAGACATGCCACAAAATGGGAGAAAAATATTTCCAAATCGTGTATATAAGAGCTTGATATCCAGAGTACATAGAGAACTCCTAAAACTCAGTAGCAAAAAAATAGCAACCTGATTAAAAAATGGGTCAAGAACTTGAATATATACATCTTCAAAGAAGACATAGATAATTAGGGGCCAGCAGGTGGTATGGTGTTTAAGATTCTGGACTCCCACATGGCCAGCTATAATGCAAGTTCCAGACTTGGCAGCTTGAAAATCACACTGGGCATGTGTGCATGTGTGCCTAAAATCCCAAGAGGAGAATGGAGGAGAAGAGATTGTGGCATGGACATCACACCCCTGGAGAGTGATTTCCCTCTCTGGCCCTTAAAAAAAAAAAAGACAATAGATAGCCAGAGAGTACATGAACCGATGCTCAACATCACTAATCATTAAGAAAATGCACCAGAATACAATGAGATACCTTCTCACACTCATTAGGATAGGTACTATAAAAAAAGAACAAAAGGAGCTGGCTGGTGGCATGGTGGTTGAGGGTGCTGGACTCCCACATGGCCAACTGTGGTTCGAGTCCTGGACCTGGTGGCTTGCTTTCTCACTCTCTCTCTGTCTCTCTGTTGCGCTCTCTCTGTCCCTCTCTGGTCAAATTTTTTAAAAAGTCAATAAATAAATAAAGTTAAATAAAATAGTTCTTTAAAAAATAAATATACACTGTTGTTCTTGTTTAAAAAAATAGTTGAGGTTATGTAGCAGTCGGAACCCTTACACAGTGCTGATGGGAATGTAAACAGCTGCTGAATGAGAACACTATGGCAGTTCCTCAAATAATTAAAAATAGAAAACCGTTTGATACAGTAATTTCATATCTGGTTATATTTGCAAAAAAATGAAAAGAGTCTCAAAGTGATATTTGTATGTCCATGTTCAACATTGTTCACATTAGCTAAAAAGTGGGAGCAACCCAAGTGTTTGTTGACAGATGAATGGATAAGCAAAATGTAGTATATACATGCAGTGGAATATTATTCAGCCTTAAAAAGGAAGTTTTGATATGTGCTACAACATGGATGACCCTGAAGACATTTTATTGTACTAAGAGAAATAAAAGTCACAAAAAGATAAATACTGTATAATTCTATTTACATGAGGACAGTAGTCACAAAGAGACAAAGTGTCTGCTAGGTGCTGAGGGGAAAGGGGGAATAGGGAGTTACTGTCTAATGGGTACAGAATTTCAGTTTCACAAGATAAGAAGAATTATGGAGATGCATGGTCATTATAATTGTACAAAATTATAATGTATTTAATACCACTAAAATGTACACTTAAAGTGGATAAAATGGTTCATTTTATGTGTATTTTACCACAATAAGATAAAATAATTTTTAAAAAGGAATTATGTACCAATACATACTATAACATGGATGAACATTGAAAACATACTGGCCCAGCCTAGGTGGTGCAGTCCATAGTGTACTAGACTACAGTGCTGGAAGCCACATAGCTAACATGGGTTTGGATCCCTGGGTTGGCCTGAAAATATGCTGTATGCACATGTTGGTCCTCAAGATCCTGAGGAGCTAGATGGATGGGGAAAGGGGATCAGAGTGTGATAAGACCTGTTGAAGGTACTCTCTCTCACTCTCACTCTGGTCTCTCTCTTTCTCTCATACACATGCTCAGTGTCATTGAAAAAAAAAAAAAAAAAAAAAAAAAAAAAAAGACAGGGGCCAGCCAGGTGGCTTGGTGGTTGAGGCAGTGGGATCCCTCATGACTGAGTGTGCGGACCTGGTATCTTGGAAAACACACCAGGTGCCTGTGTGTGGGGCCTCAGAATCCCAGGAGGGGAATGAAGAAGAGGGAATTGCAATGTGGATATCCCCGCTGAGGGTGATTTCTTGCTTTCTCTCTTTCGGCCTTTCTCTGTCTCTCTTTGAGTGCATATGTGCGTATGCCCTATGGCAAAAACTAAAATAAAGAAAGAAAGAAAGAAGATGCATGCTAAGTGAAAGAAGTCAGATAAAAGTGACCACATATTTTATGGTTCCATTTATATGAAATATCCAGAATGGGCAAATCACTGGAGATAGAAAGTATTAATATTATAGCCGATGCCAGGGGTAGGGAGGGACCACTACAGAGTGACTGCTAACAAGAGTGGGTTTCTTTTTTGAGTGAAGAAAATGTTCTGGAATTAGTGGTGATGTTTGTACAATCATGTGAATCTTCTGCACCGAAAACCACTGAACTTGTACCATTAAAGTGATGAATTCTATGGTGTCTAGATTATATCTGTTGTTTAAAAAAGTATTCTGATTGCAAAATGACATAGACTGTAGAGGATGTCGAGAGTGAAGCTGGGACGGTGTTGCAGCCTGGCCTAGTGAACTGATGGTGCTGTAGTTGGGTTGGAGTCTGGTCCAGAGGGATGAAGGCTTGAAAAGGGAGAAGGAATCTCAGGGAGAGCTGATCCTCAACAGGAAGCGGGATACCTCCCATCACTGAGGCGGAGGGAAGAAGGAAAGGTGGGTTTGGGGTAGGCCTTTTAGAAAGTTGGTCTGACTTTGGTTAGATAGTAAAAGGAGTATGAGTCTTTATAGGCAGGGGCCACCAGGCTTCAAATAGCCATGGACAAGCAGAGAAGATGGCCTTGACTTCTGGGAAGAGCCCTGAAGCTGGCCGTGCAGGGAAGCAGTCATCTCGAAGTGCACCCAACAGTGAGTGCTGAGTTGAATAACTGGGAGACTCAAGGTATTCATCATAACTGTCGTGGTTTAATAATTTAATCCATAGCCTGATTTGGCATTTGGAAAAATCCGATTGTAGATTTGGAATGTCTGTTTTATAAAATCAAACTGACAAAGTAGTCAAGAATTGGCACTGTATTTTACCATCACAGTTTAATACTGAACTGGGCTTATGCCAATGTATTAATAAAGAAGCAAAAAGTATGATTAATAATATTAAACTAATAGTATTTAATTGTGTATAGAATTTTTTCACTTCCAATGTCTTATTTGCTTCCCAAGTTTGATGACTTTCATGCTCATATTTATATAAGGAAGTGGGGGCTTAGGGAGTTTACACTTTTCTAAGTCATCTGAATGCAGGTCTTCTAAATCCCACGTTCTTTCCATTATTACTCCATGAATCAAGCAGGATACTTGGTGCTTATTCAAATTCTCAGACTATGTTGCCAAGGTACCTTTTTCCAGAAAGTCCATTTTTACCGAATGCCTTTGATACTTGCCCATTCCAGTGACTATTTTAAATAATATTTTTTTCCTGTTAATTATATTAATGTAGAAAATCTAGGAAAAACAGTTTTAAATATCATCTCAGGGCCAGTAGGTGATGTGGCGGTTGAAAGCACTAGACTTCCACATAGCTGACCACAGTTCAGGTCCTGAACTTGATGGCTTGCTTTCTCACTTTCCCTCTCTCTCTCTGTCTCTCTCCAGTGAGGTCATGTGCCCTATAACAAATTAAAATAATAATAATAAATTAAAAATTTTAAAAATCACCACTCATAGCCTCTGTTAACATTTTAGCATACTGCTTTCCAGCATGTGCCTTAAAAACACTGCCTGGGGATCAGCTGCAGGTGTAATGGTTATGTTGACTGCAGTTCAAGTCCCGGACCTGGTGACTTAAAACTCATGCCAGGCGTGTGTGCATGCATGCCTAAGATCCCAAGAGAAGAATGAGGAGAAGGGATTGTGGTATGGCTGCTCCACCCTGGAGGGTGGTTTCTCATTTTCTGTCTCTCTCTCTCTCTCCAGTGAGTGCACATGCCCTATAGCAAAAATCTCTGAAAAAAAGAAAGAAAGAAAAATACTACCTGTAGATACACACACACACACACACACACACACACACACACACACACACATATACATATGTGCATATCTTTATTTTATAAAAGTGTGCTCATAGTATATAAATGGTTCCATCTTGCTTTTTCACTAAGTATGGTACAGTGGCTCCCCTTATCCACTGGAGGTATGTCCCAAGACCTCTGTGGATACCTGAAACTGCAGACAGTACCAAACCCTACCTGCAGTGGGTTTTTTCATACTTGTGTATATGCATGTATCTATATGAGAAAGCTTTAATTTCTAAATTAGTGCAGTGAGAAATGAACAATAACTAATAATAAAATGGAACAATTATAATAATGTACTATCACAAAAGTTATATGAATGTGGTCACTCTCTCAAAATATCTTTTTTTTAAGAATTATTTTATTTATTTATTTAGTTAGTTAGTTAGTTATTATTTTTACATGAGTTTTGCCAGAGTAAGACAGAGAGGAAGAGTGAGAAAGTAAGCCGCCAGGTCCAGGACTTTCATCGTGGTCGGCCATGTGGGAATTCCAGCGCCTTAACCACCATGCCACCTGCTGGCCCCAATATCTTATTTTTTTAAAGTTTATTTTCTCCACAAGTGAGCAATAAAGAAAGAGTGTGCCCCCCTAACAGGGTCCACTCACAGCCAGCTCCAGATCATGGGCATATGCATGCCTGGTGTGCTCAGGGAGGTCTTCAGACACGAACCCAGACTATTCCCATGTGGGTCACTCTCACGGCCAGTGGCCCCTCTCTAGAGATATCATATAGTGTGTTCACCTGTTTTTAGACCACAGTTGACCTGGGTAACTGGGGGTAAGAGGAACTGGTAGACTGGGAGGATCAGTGAAGCACAATGGTGAAGGTCAATAGGCCCTGGCACTAGATCATAGTGCCCTGTTAGCCCTGTGCCCTTGTGAATCACTTAACCTTTTCGTACCTAGTTTGCCTCCTCTGATCCCTGGAGGTCCCTGTTCTGGGCCTCAGGAACTGTTCTGTGTTTGAAACACATCCTCTTCTTTCCATTGGCCAGCAGAATCCTTGCCTTTGACCTGTCTTGCTTGTGTCTCACCACCCTTGTCCCATGAGTCAGTAACACCCACTCTAACCTCAGGCCACTAACACCCAGGTTCCTGAATGCTGCTGGAGAAAAGCACACAGCAGAGAACGTCGGTCTCCATTGACACATGGCCTTCTTGTCCTTCCCTTTCTTCCTTTGTAACGTTCCTTTTTGGATTATATATCTATATCTTTCATATGTAATATGTGACAATGATTCTTTTCAAAATCTATGGCACAAGAGGGTAACCCTCCACCTCAAGTCCACCAACCTCAGGTCCTCCCTGGAGACGGTTCCCCCATGCAGGCTGTGCATCTGCGGGCATACCGCCCATGTGGATTTGCATTCATGGAGCTGCCTGGCTGTTCTAGGTTGTTTGTTTTGAACTGCCGAATAGAGGGAAGGCTTTTTAAAGCATGCCTCAAAACCTATAAGGTATATAGGAAAAGTTGATTAATTTGATTATGTAATAATTAAAGGTTTTCATACAAGATAAGGTGCTATGAGCAAAGTCAATGACCAGATGGCCTCTACTTTGCACTGGGCCATCAGAACTGCTTGGTGGTCCTCATTATACCCTCCACACCTTTCTCCTCAGTGACTCTTCCCAACCTTCCTGCTCCTCAGAGCTCCAGCTCCATCCCTCCTTGCTCACTTGTCTCCTACTTCAGCCAAAGCCATCAGTTAGAAATGCCCTCTGCTTCCAGCGCCAGACCTTTAAGTGTACTTGAACACAAACCTGCCCATGTCCCCTCTCTCCATTCAACAGACAGTATCTCTCCCCATCTGGTCTTTCGACTTTGTTCACAGCGGGTGACCTAGAGGCACCAGCCTGCCACATACCTTCTTCCAGGAACACACTTACAGCCCTCCCTGAGCAGAGCAACTGCTGTTAGACCTTCAAAACTCAGCTCAGCCTCATTACCCTTGAGCCTCAGGCTGGGTAAGGACTGGTCCCTCCTTGGCAGTCCTGGTATCCTGCACAGACTTAAGTGGTTGTCTGAACAGTCTGGGGGGGCTGGCGTGGCTACCTCCCAGGAAGCTGGTTGGGTACTATCTCTCTTTAGAATGTAGAACATTTCATAGCACATATCACTTGGTCCCCAGTTTGGGTCCTAACAGCCAATTCCTGTTTTTTTGTTTTTGGGTTTTTTTTTTTGTTTTTTTTTTTGTTTTTTTTTTTTTTTGCTATAGGGGACAGGCACTCACTGGTGAGACAGAAAGTGAGAAATCACCCCCAGAGGGTATGGCCACACCGCAATCCCTTCTCCTCCATTCTCTTTGGATCTTGGGCATGCATTCAGATGTACCCAGCGTGAGTTTGAAGCTGCCAGGTACAGGACTTGAACTGCCATCAACTACATGGGAGTACAGCAACATAAGCACTGCACTATCTGCTGGCCCTCTAACAGCCAATTCTGGGGCAATAGGAAAAATCCCACTCACTCTCTAGAATTTGCTATGATATTGAAACTATATTAAAATGATCTGTCTTTGAATTTGCCTCCCTACACTACAGACATGTAGAAAACAAGAACTTTATCTTGTTGAATCTAGGTATCTCCGGTATTTCCTTCACATGGCCTGGCACATACTCATACACACTTGAACCGAAAAAGAACTTGGCAAGTACTGACTGTTTAATACTGTCTTGGTCACAGTTCTAGAATAAATTATCATAAAGACAGCTTATGATATAGAATTAGCATAAGTGGTAAATTGTTTTTAAGTCAGAGTCTTGCCCTGTCATGATTCACCTCCTGCCTTAGCTTCCCCACTAGGACTACAGGTGCATGCCCTGTGCCTGACTCTTTTTCAGAAAGGGTCTCTCTGTGTTGCCCAGGCCGGCCTTAAGCTTGACCTCTTCCTGGCTCAGCCTCCCTGAATCCCTGAATTACCGTGCCCAGCCTTTAGGTTGGACTGAGATCTGAACTCAGGACTCCCATGTGGTCCCAGCCTGTACAACACAGCGTCTTAGCAGTTTGCACCACTGCAACTGGGCTGAAAAAAGTGTAAAATCTTGTAGTTAAACCTGAAAATAATAGGTGTATGAATATCAGAGAGGCATGTGTGGCTTGCAGCAGTTCATGTGGAGAAAAGGTGGGGACTTTCACTGAGGAAGCATCTGCATGGGTCACAGGTGTGGTGAAGCTGTAGGACACTCCCAGGGTCTTAGACGGTAGTATTAGTGTCCCCTGAGGTCTTGCTCTGTCATTGCCATTCCCTCTTATGTCTTCGGTAATTTTCCCTTCTATCCCTCCTCTCCACCTAAGAACATGACTGAGTCCCCTAACATTTAAAACCCCCTTTTCTATCCGGCCTTTTCCTCAAGGACCCTCCTTCTATACTTTCCTTTTATAGCCTTGAAAGAACAGTCAAGGGACCAGCAGTTAGCGTAATGGCTATGTTGCTGGACTCCCACGTAGTCGACCGCGGTTCGTGTCCCAGACCCGGTGGCTTAAAACTCACGCCAGGCGCGTGTGTGTGCGTGCCCAAGATCCCGAGAGGAGAATGGAGGAGAAGGGATTGCGGCGTGGCCATCCCCCCTGGGGGTGATCTCTCGCTTTCTGTCTCTATGTCTCTCTCTGTCTGTCTGGCGAGCGCACACGCCCTATAGCGAAAAACCTCTCAAAAAAAAAGAAAGAAAGAAAGAACAGTCAAGACTCAATGCTCCCATCTCCTTACCATCCACTTCTTAGGTGGTATTCAAAAACCTGTTTCCCACCTTGGCTTCCAAGATACCACTTTCTCTTGCTACTTCCTTTTTCTTTTAAGTTTATTTATTTCATGAGAAAGAGAAAGGGAGAGACAGGCACCCCCAACAGGATCTTTACACCCCTGCCCAGGCCCAGGCTCAGCCAGCTGGAATCACAGCATGCAGGTGCATATCCAGCATGCTGCAGGAAGTCCTGGGGTGGTCCTTGCCCATGTGGATCCAGTCATGTGACTGCTGTGTCCCCCATGGGCCCCACTTGCTTCTGCCTTCCTTCTCCTTCCTACCACCTCCTTCCTCTCAGTAGGTAACTTCGTCACATTGACAAGCGGACTCCTCCAGTACAAGCCTCTCCATTTCTGGTTACATCCACCATGATGTTGTTAGCTGTGTCCCCTCCACGTGCCCTACCTGTGACTCACTTATCCACTGTTCCCGGGGCTCATCCTCTCCTCAGAGAGCTTGCTCAGTCATTCATGTCTTCCCCATCTTTACTAACTCTTGCCTTCTCTGCATTTTTCCTTCCCCTCAGGAACTTCCTGTGATTCTCTGCCTTTCACCACCAGCCTTTTCCAAAGGGAAGTCCACCTCCCTGCCTCCCTCTCCTGCCTATTGCTCACAGCTGCTTCCCACATGGCATGGAAGAGCTAGCAACACTTTTGGTACCTTTCTCCTCCCCGGAACTGCTCATCCTTGGGGATCTCTCTGCAGGATTCAACCAATTCCCCCTTCTTTTTTTGTAGAGAATTATTTATGGGAACAGCAGATGTCATGGGGGTTAAGGGCACTGGATTCCCACATGTCCAACTGCAGTTCGAGTCCTGTACTTGGCAGCTTGCTTTCTCTTTCCCTGTCTCTCTCTCTCACTCTCACTCTGTCCCTCTCTGGTCAAATTAAAATAAATAAAGTTAAATAATAAAATAAATAAAGCTTAATTCCATTTGTTATTATTTTTTAAATTTTGACCAGAGAGAGAGAGAGAAAGGGAAGGCAAGAAAGCAAGCTGCCAGGTCTGGGACTTGAACCACGGTTGACCATGTGGGAATCCAGCGCCTTTAACCACCACACCACCTGTTGGCCCCTACCCCTCCTTTTAAGAAAGCTCACAGTCCTTTTCTTTTCTTACCTCGTGTCTCTTTGCTCTTTCTTGGGTTCTTGCAGTGGCTGCTCTTCCCGTCCTAAATGTAGGCTTTCCCCAGTGCTCTGTCCTTGGTCTTTTCCTTCTTTGCATGTTCCCCATCATCTATCGTAATACACAGAGATGGAGAGCAAGTGCTGAGTGACTGAGGATAAGGGGAGTTCTTTGTGTTGATTTCATGGTATCGTTGGTTTTTCATTGTCGTTTGCTTTTTCTTTGGAATGGCATGAGGGATTCCTTAGAGCACAGTGCAGAGAGTTGGAAAGAGACCAGCAAACCACATGCTTTTACTATTTTCTGGACATGCCCCAACATTTTTGTTTTCATGGTCTTTTGTAGATCATCTGCTACCTGCTGTTCTCTGTTATTAACCTGTTAATATTCTGGTAATGCTTCTTTTCTAATAAAATATGACCTGTAATCACTTTACTATCTACTGTATATTAAATACTTTGCCACCAGGGGGCCCTATAGCACAGTAGTTAAGTGCTGCACAAAAGAAGCTGGATCCCACATGGCTGACCAGGGTTCAAGTCTTGGCTCTGATGGCTGAAAAAAAAAAAAACAGGCATACACATGCCCAGGATCTTGATGGGATGGAGAATTGGTGGAAGGAGGATTGTGGTATAACTGGACCCATTAGGGTATGCTCGCTCTCTCTCTCTCTCTCTCTTTCCCTCCCTCCCTCCCTCCCTCCCTCCTCTTTTTGTGCATGTACATATCCTCTGACATTAAAGCCAAAACTGAAACAAAACAAAACACAGAACAGACCAAAAGTCCTTCACCAATAGACAGCCCGAGATCAGGGTTGGATTTATTTTATGCCACCAGAGCACTTAACAGAGATCCTCGCCTCTGATAAATGCTTTTTTTGGCAGCATCAGCTGATGGGAAGTGCATGAGTTTTAGATGTAAACAGACCCAGGTCTGATCCTGTTCCGAGCCTTGATCCTCGTTCCTTGGGAACCCTGGGCTTGTGGCTTACCTTGGTAATTATAGTAAAAGCCACAAAGCATTGGCAGATTGAAGTTGATAAGAGATGCTCAGAGACAAAGGGCCCCATCCTTACACAGCTAGGAAGGAGCCAAAAGAAGGGCAGCATGGTGAGCAACAGCATGGGGGACACTAGGACACCCAGTGAGACCAAAGCCAAACATTTCAGGATTTAGGGGAAAGCCATTTGCAAGTTCCCCTGCTTTACCATAACATGGGATTCGTTTGAGTGAGCTACGGTTTGAATCCAGGACTGGCCAGAGGTAGGAGGAAACAGAATGACGTAAAGCAGTATCTGAGGACATAGTGATGTCACTTAATGTGTCTCCACCCAGTAACTTCTCTGCACTTCCTATGGCCCCTTTGGCCTTTACAGTCCTGCCTTAGCTTGCTTTCCTGCTATTTTTAATAGCACCCCCACCCCACCTCCTTCCCTCCCTTGACCACCACCACAGTATACATACATACTAAAACCCAAACCCAGCTGCCCCCTTCCTTCCTTGACCTTCCTTCAAAATTTAGCTGCTAGTAGGACATTCCCAACCCTCATCTCAATTCTGGCAGCCAAATGGCATCACACAGTCTAGTCTTGGAGCTGAACAGATTTTTTCTCCACCCTCCAGAATCCTTTCAAAACTGAGGAAGAGGCCAGCAAGCCATCTAGTAAATAGTTTTGGAGTGATCCAAGGTGTCGACATTTTTTAAAAATTTGTTCATTTGTTTTAGAGATTTTTCTCTGCCAGCATTTTGAGATCATCTGCATTCTTTTAAACTGCTACATAATATTCCCTAGTAATAAAGTGCCCTCCTTTGTTTCAGTTTTCTGCTATTGCTGGAATATTTTAAGTTCTCACTTTTTCCTTGGGAACAGTGCTTGAACTTGAGAATGTCTTTGAACATGGCTCACTGTGCACCTATGGGACCATTTCTAGAACTGATGCCCGGGAGAAGACGATACGTGCATTTTAACTTTTATTAGATGCTGCCAGATTATCCTGTTCAAAGACTGAACAAGAAAATGTTTCCTTTATTGATGGTTTCATCATTTTATGTCTTGCTTAAGGTCCTCTCAATGTTAAAGTTGTGAACTGCTGTTCTTTATTTCCTTCCAAGTTTACAGTTTTCCTTTTTACATTTGGCTCCTTAAGCTAGCTGGGATGTTCCTCCCCTGAGTTAAGAAAAATTTCCCATAGTATTGGTCCCACCTGAATAGTCTGCACATTATCTGCTCACTTGAAATATCATCTTTATCATAAACTAAATTCCCTTAAATACACAGGTTTGTTTTTAGATCTGCTGTTCCATTTCCCTGATCCATTCATCTGTACCTATACTACTGTCAGGTTGTGTGTGTGTGTGTGTGTGTGTGTGTGTGTACTTTTTAAAAAATTATGGTAAAATATACACAACAAAAAGTTTGCCATTTAACTATTTCTTTCCTTTTTTTTTTTTTTTTTTTTTTAAGGTCTTTTCCGTAGGGCACTTGTGCTTGCCAGAGAGGGAGGGAGAGGGACAGTGAGAGGGAAACTGAAAAGTCACCCCCCAGAGGGAATGGCCACACTGCAATCTCTTCTTCTCCTCTATGCTCCTTTAGGGATTTTGGGCATGCACGCACAAGTGCCTGGTGTGATTTTCTTTTTTTGGAGATTTTTGGGTTTTTTTTTTTTTTTTTTTTTTTTTTTTTTTTTGGCTGTAAGGTGCATGCACTTGCCAGAAAGACAGAGAGACAGAGAGACAAAAAGCAAGAAATCACTGGGTGACCACACTGCAATCCCTTCTCCTCCATTCTCCTCTTGGGATCTTGGGCACACAAGCACAGGCGCCCGGTGTGAGTTTAAGCCACTGGGTCTGGGACTCAAACCACAGTCGACTACATGGGAGTCCAGCGACAAAGCCATTACGCTAACTGCTGGTCCCTGCCTGGTGTGATTTTCAAGCCACCAGGTCCAGGATTTGACCTGCAGTCAACCATATGGGAGTCCAGTGCCTTAACCACCATACCACCTGCTGGCCCCTTAACTATTCTTTTTTGAAGTGTACAGTTCATTGGCATTCACAGCATTGTGCATCAGCAATCACTATTTCCAAAACTTATCACCATCCCAAACAAAAACTCCATGCCCATTAAGCAATAACTTCTCTTTTCCCATGTGCTCCCATCCTGATATCTACTTCATGTCCGTATGATGTTATACATTCTAGATCCCTCACATAAATAGAGTCATGTAATATTGGTCCTTTTGTATCTGGATTATCTCACTTAGCACAGTGTTTTCAAGGTTCATCTACACTGTATCGTATGTTAGAACTTCATTCCTTTTTATGGTTAATATTCCATTGTATGGATATGCCACATTTTGCTTATCCATTTGGCTGTCAGTTAACACTTGGGTTGTTTCTACCTTTTAGCTATTGTGAATAATGTTGACACGAATCTGTGCACAAGTATCTGTTTGAACTTCTGTTCTCAGTTCTTTTGGGTATATTCCTAGTAGTGATGTCACTGGGTCATATGGTAATTCTGTGTTCACCTTTTTGAGATATGCCAAACTTTTTTCTGTAGCAGCTGCAGAGATGTGTTGTCTCTTTTGCAGAAAGAGTTGTCCGTGAAACCTGTTCTTACCCCAGTTTAGCAGTCACTTTCTCATACTCCCCTCCTACACTGGAGCCAAGCACAGAAACTGGTATCTGGCGGAATCAAGTGAAGGTTGGCTGGTCAGGGGGTTGGATGGACACATGAACTCCAGACCACAGAACTGTATAACAGAATAGTAGGAAGCAACATAATGCTGTGGAAAGAGAAGCTGTAATATTTTGTGAATGAATTAGAGAAGAGACATGAATTCTGTTTCTTAGATGAACTCTTAGCCTCTCTGTATCTCCTTTGGCTCATCTGTAAATGTTGTTGCACTCTTGATTCACAGGGTTGAGAGACGTGATCTGGGTGTGAACGTCCTTTGCTAAAGTGAAAGGCAGCCACCAATAGTAGGGATTGCAGAGTCCCCTGTGTGCACAGCACTCAGTATAGGCATGTCGGTGAGATGATTTCTTGCATGTGTTTATTCATACATCCGACACATATTCATGGAGTGCCTGCTCTGTGCCAGGCTCACTTCTGTCAAGCTTTCTGAGCCAGTCAGGACCATGAGTGCACATGCCCAGCATTTACAGATTGACCAGGGAACCAAATCTGTGATCTTATGGATCCTATCACATGAGCAGTGTATTACCGCTGTACCAGCAAGCCAGCCCAGAGGCATCTCCAGTTTTAGGAAGAATGAGGGCATGGTTAAGGCAGCTGGATCCCATGTGGCCAACTTCACAGTTGTAGTTTGGATCTGGTGGTGGGCACATGTGTGTGTGCCCCAAATCCCAAAAGGAGTGAGAAACGGAGGAGCAATTGTAGCATGAGCATTCCCCATAGGAAGTGTTTTCTCACTTTTTCCTCTCTCTCTGTCTTTCTGTCTCTCTCTCTCTCTGTCTCTCCCCAGCAAGTGCACATGCCCTCTAGCAAAGGAGCCAGCAGGTGGCATAGTGGTTGAACTGCTGAACTCCCACAGAGCTGACGCCATTCGAGTCCCTTACCTGGGGGCTCAAAGCTCACACCAAGCATGTGTGTGTGTGTGTCCAAAATCCTGAGAGGAGAATGAAGAAGGGATTGTGGCATGGCCATCCCCCCTGGGGGGTGGTTTCTCACTTTCTCTCCCTGTCTCTCTGGCAAGCACACACACCCTATAGCAAAAATCTCTCTTAAAAAAATGAAGATGGGGGCCGGCTAGTGGTGTGGTGGTTAAAGGCACTGGACTCCCACATGGCCAGCCACAGTTCAAGTCCTGGACCTGGCGGCTTGCTTTCTCACTTTCCCTTTCTCTCTCTCTCTCTCTCTTTCTCTCTCCCTCTCTCTGTCTCTCCCTGGTCAAATTAAAATAATAATAATAATAAAGTTAAATAAAATAATTCTTTAAAAATAAAAAGAAAGAAGGGACCAGCAGTTGGCGTAATGGCTATGTCGTTGGACTCCTATGTAGCCGACCGCAGTTCGAGTCCAAGACCCAGTGGCTTAAACTCATGCCAGGCTCATGTACGTGTGTGCCCAAGATCCCGAGAGGAGAATGGAGGAGAAGGGATTGCGGCGTGGCCGTCCCCCCTGGGGGCTGATTTCTCGTTTTCTGACTCTCTGTCTCTTTCTGGTGAGTGCACACACCCTATAGCAAAAACCTCTCCCCCCCCCCGCCCCCAACAAAAAGAAAGAGAAAGAAAAGAGAAGGAAAGGAAAGGAAAGGAAAGGAAAGGAAAGGAAAGGAAAGGAAAGGAAAGGAAAGGAAAGGAAAGGAAAGGAAAGGAAAGGAAAGGAAAGGGGAGGAGGAAGGAAGGAAGGAAGGAAGGAAGGAAGGAAGGAAGGAAGGAAGGAAGGAAGGAAGGAAATGAAGAGCAAAGAAAGAATAAGTTAGGAACCTTGAAGGTTACACAGTTTCAAAGTCCACAAGAGGAGCCTTTCTGTTTGTTTTTGTTTTATGTGAAAGGAACAGAGAGTAAAGATTAGAGACAGTCCACACACACTGCCACCTCTGCCTCCAGAAAAAAAAAAAAAAAAAAAAAAAAAAAAAGAGCCAGGGCCTTTGTGCCTCTTTTCAAGAGAGGTCAGAGGAGGACTGGACTGGGCTCTCTGCAATACCAGATCCAGTCAGGGGATGTGCTGGCTGACACCGTGGGCACATGCTGTCTGTGTTGGGAACAGGACACTAATGGCCTGCCTATTTGGCTAGGTCACTGAGCTCTGTCTCCCAAGAGCCCTCTGAGAAGTTCAGGGCCACTGAGCATACATCCTGTGCTGGTGACTGGGCCGAGCACTGAGTATTATTCTCATTGAATCCTCTCCGTGACTCTTGATCACTTCTGGAAAACAGGTGCAAGGAGAGTAGGACCTGAGTCTGGGTCATGCAGCTATGCAAGGCAGAGTCAGAGTCCTCACTCTCCCAGGACACTAAGAGATATGCGGGGGAGGAGCAGTGAGGCTGATGGGGCAAGAACTGGCAAGAGACTCCATCTAATAAAACCCATTATACCCACAGGGCAGATTTTTTTATTTACTAATAGAACTTAGCAATTAAGGGACATTTTTGTAGCTCAGAAAATTTTATGGGCATTAATAGTTTTCTAAGTACTTTCCCATATGTTATTTTTATTTGATCCTCGTAACAACCTCTCACGAAGGGAGTGTTTGCTATGCCTATTTTCTGACTAGACAAACTGAGGCTCACAGAGAGTAAAATGCCTCAGATTACACAACTAGTATAGGGACTGAGTTTTCACTTAACACTTTTATAATCAACCTAGTCTCCAAACCATGAATTTTGGGGGGATTTTCAAACTCTAGCAAGGCCTCAATGATTGGATGAAGCCCACGTATACTGGAGAGAATAGTCCTGCTTTACCGAGTCCACCAATTCAAATGGTAGTCTCATCTAGAAATACCCTCACAAACACACCTGGAAATAATGTTTAGGTAGTATCTGGGCACCCTATGGTCCAGTCAGGCCCACACATAGCATTCACTGGGCATGTGATTGCATCACCAAGCACTTCCTGTGAGCTTTGCTGGGGACTCCATTTGTGTTGTTAACCCTTTGTGCCCCTCAAAAGAGTATGGGGGGAAACAGCAGATGGCATAGTGGTTATGTCACTGAACTCCTATGTAGCTGACCACAGTTTGAGTCCCAGACCTGGTGGCTTAAAACTCACACTGGGCGGGAAACAGCAGTTAGCGTAATGGCTATGTCGCTGGACTCCCACGTAGTCGACCGTGGTTCGCGTCCCGGACCCAGTGGCTTAAAACTCACGCCGGACGCGTGAGCGTGTGTGCCCAAGATCCCAAGAGGAGAATGGAGGAGAAGGGATTGCGGCGTGGCCATCCCCCCTGGGAGGTGATTTCTTGCTTTCAGTCTCTATGTCTCTCTCTGTCTGTCTGGCAAGTGCACGCGCCCTATAGCGAAAAACCTCTCAAAAAAAAAAAAAAAAAAAAAAAAAAAAAAAAACAAAAAAAAACTCACACTGGGCACATGAGCATGTGTGCTGAAAATCCCAAGAGGAGAATGGAGGAGAAGGGACTGTGTCATTGCCATCCCCCCCGGGGGGGGGGGGGTGATTTCTCACTGTCTCCCTGTCTCTCCGGTGAGCCCACGTACTCTACATGAAAAAAATCTCTGAAAAGAAAGTATATAGAGCCAGTAGGTAATATAGTGGCATGGTGGCTGAGGCACTGAACTCTCACGTGGCCAGCTGTGGTTTAAGTCCCGGACCTGGCGGCTGACTTTCTCATTTTCCTTCTCTTTCTCGCTCTGGTAAATGCCTGCATAAAATTTGAAGAAGAAGAAGAAGAAAAAAAAAAGATGATGATAAATAAAGTTAAATCAATAATTCTTAAGTGTATATTGATCTGTTTCAGGAGGGAAAACTAAGTCTCAGCATCCATACCTAAATGGAAGCAAAGCCAATTCCACGCCCCTCCTGGACAGGCATTCAGTTGTGAATATGACTTTCTGTAATTTTACCTGTTTTCCACTTCAGTCCTTCTGTGACTTTTATCTTCATACACTATCCTACCCTGATATACTATTTTTAATTATTTTATTACTTACAGTAATCATAAACATATGTATGTAGCTTTAATAAAGATGATAGCCAACTCATATATAACACTAGATACCCAAAGCAGTTTTCTTTAAAAAATTTTTAAAAAAATTTATTTCTTCCATGAGCCAGAGAAATAGAGAGAGACGCAACGCCCCAGCAGGGTCTCAATGCCACAATCCACCCCCAGTCTCAGCCAGCCCCAGATCATCGGCACATGTGTGCCCAGCATACTCAGGGAGGCCTCCAGACTTGAACTGGGTACCAGCCCATGTGGGATTGTCTTGCAGAGCATCACATTTTACCACTGTGCCACCATCTGGCCCCCTTGTACCAGGCAATTTCTAAGTGCTTTACATATATTAACTCAATCATTCTCTAAAGAATCCTGAAAGTCACTTTATTAGTCCTGTTCTATAGGGGAGGAAACTGAGTTATAGAGAGGTAGAGTCGCTTGCCCAAGGCCACACTAGAATACGCACTGGGCCAGGGTTCCAGCCCATGATCTCCTCTGGCTTTCACAGTGACCTGCCCGAGGCCATACAGCAATAAAGAGCTGAAGGGAATTCTGATTTAAAATCTTCTCTTCATTCATCATCCCTACTCTGCCTTCAGAATCCTGGGATGTTTTTACTGGGTGGAGGGCTCTTGAAGATCCTCTCACCCTCCTTCCTTCCTCTACAGGGCGAGTGCTCCCAGGTGCCCCTTGCCCCATCCACCTGTGTGAGCAGCTGGCTCCTGCTAAGTGGTTTTTGTACAGAGCCCATGTTATGACTCTTAAGAAGTATGTGGGATAAACATGCACTTAAAAGGGAACAAGCACTTTTTTTTTTTTCAGGGAATGGGGTGCAGCTATGTTTTCCTTTTTCTTTCCTTTTCTCATTCCCTTCTTTCCTTCCTCTGCCCCTAAGGCCCATACATTGTTGCTGAGAGATGACTGGGCCAGGCTGGCTTCCTGGGAGACTGTAATGACGGGGAATTAGTCAGGCCACTGCCTCCTCCAGGGCAAGGACACCAGTGCTTGGTCACTACAGGCATCTCTGAACTGGTCCTTCTGCCCTCGGCCTGATTCGTGCTTCTGCAACACACTTTTGCTTCAGAAACAGCTGGGCAGAGATTCTTGGACTTGCCCTCCCAGGAGGAGCAGCACAAAGACCTCTCCGTGTACACAGCTGACAGCTTCTGGGCTGGGCCATCCGAGGGTGCCCAAAATTACTGCCTCTGGGGCAGACTTGGGCAGAGTTGGGCAGAGTTGGGCGGAACGGGCAGAGAGCTCTGGCAGTCGGGCTCCATGAGCTGAGGTTTCCAGGCCAGCTGCTGACGCAGGAACTTGGCTGAGTGGCTCCTGTCTGTCTTCGTGCCTCTCACCGGCCCCATGCCCCAGCCAGCCACCCGCAGCCTGCCTGGAGAGGCTTTTGAAATCCAGATTCTTCTGCCCAGAATATGCCAGCTAAGAGTGGCATCCGAAGTCCAGGCCAGTTTTGATCCTCGCAGGATCTGTCTGGCCGAGTGAATAAGGCCCTGGGGGTGTGCTGGGCATCTATGTACAGCTCAGCCAAGCTTGGGATCTCTTCCCCTTTAATGTCAAATGTATAGGAAGGGTCCATTGACACCCATGTTTTGTTAACTTAAAAATTTGGGCTGGGGGCAGAGGGCAGATGTGCTCACCAGAGAGAGAGAGAACGTGCCCCCCATGAAGAATGATCACTGCAGTCCCTTCTCCATCTCTGCTTCCTTTCAGGATTTTGGACATGCACACACATGTGCACGGCATGTTTCTCAAGTTGCTGGGTCCAGGACTCGAGCTGCAGGGTCAGCCATGTGGATTAACCATCAGGCCAAAGAGCTGACACCCGTGTTTATTATGGGGACAATGGCAGTGTAAAGAAGAAAAATCTACCAGGGGCAAAATCTACCAGCGGCAAAGGGTTCAACAGTTTTCTGCTTACACTGAGCCTTTGGCCAAAGGGTGGAAAATTCCAGGTGGATGCTTGGAAATTCCCAGTTAGGAAAAGCCATAAGGGAAGTGCCACACTTCCTTGACTCCCATCCTCTGCTCCACCTCAGCCAGCTTGGAACGGGAGATTCCGAGTCCTAAGTTGGGCGTTCATTTGTTCTTGGTCTACATATCACGTCTTCTGGGGGAGCTTTGCAGTTCTGATGCTCAGGCTGCCCCAGACGGGTTACATCAGAATCCCTAGGTGTGGCCCAGTCTCCCAGGTGATTATAACGCACAGCTGGGTGGAGAACTACCACAGTAATAACAGCCTCATTTTCCTCCACCCTCTGTCTTGCTCCGTAATTCCTGGATTCCTAAATGCAGGGCTAAGCATGCCTGTGCATAGCAGGCGCTTGGTCAATGTTGAATGCCCTTGCTGCTACTGCTGATAATGATTATTGAAGGCTAGAAGCATTTGCAAAGTGCTTTTCTATTATTTCATTTTTTAATGTTCCTTAAAATACTGAAAGGGGCCTGGCAGTAGTACAGCAGTAACACAGCTGGACCCACAAGGAAAGGGTCCTGGGTTCATGTCTAGGGACCTTCTTGAGCATACCAGATGCATATGCACACCCATGATCCAGGCCCACTGGTACCAGGGATGTATCACAGCATGGGGACCTTGTTGGGATGTCTCTCTCTCTCTCTCGGAGGAAATGAATGAATAAATTTTAAAATAGAACAGCAATGGGAACCAGCAGTTAGCGTATTGGCTATGTCGCTGGACTCCCACGTAGTCGACCGCGGTTCACGTCTCGGACCGGTGGCGCGTGTGCATGCATGCCCAAGATCCTGAGAGGAGAATGGAGGAGAAGGGATTGCGGCGTGACCATCCCCCCTGGGGGATGATTTCTCGCTTTCTGTCTCTATGTCTCTCTCTGTCTGTCTGGCGAGCGCACGCGCCCTATAGCGAAAAACCTCTCCAAAAAAATAAAAATAAAACAGCAAAACACTGAAGGGAAAGGATCAGTTGGAAAGTTGTACTTAAGAGCCAAAAGGGATTAAAAACAAAAGCTCTCCATAGACCATAGCTAGCAAAGGGCCAGGAGGGCCTCAGAGGTTTTACTGCTTTCATCTGGGCCTGGCCCGAGATGGGCTCACATCCTGGTGACTAAGTGAGCCTCTCAAATGGCCCTCGCAGCTTCCTTGACACATAGGTGACTCATGAATCTGGTCTCGGGTCCCAACCTGCCCAAGCTGCAGTGAGTCCACTGTGTCTCCTTTGGCAGATGGTGAACCAGCAGAGCAGACTTCCGTGTGTAAGACCAGTTTCTTCTCCACCACCCTGGAAGGCAGGGTCTTGTCCTGGTTCCTCCTGATTCCTCTCCAGGTCACTTCAGGATGGTCTTGTAGACTAGTAATTAAGGAAGCAGGCTCCCAGATGACTGACCATGATTCAAGTCCCACTCCCAGTGGCTTGAAAAGCGTGTGTGTGTTTGCACGCGCATGCATGTCCAAAATCCCATGGAGGAGAGATTGTAGTATGTGACTGCACACCTTGAGGGTGTTTTCTCCCTGTTTCACTCTGTGAGGACTCTAGTGAGTCCTCTGGCAAAATTTAAAAAAAAAAAAAAAAAAAAGAATTGGTGTTAATTCTTTAAAATATTAAATACCAAATATTAAATATTTGGTAGAATTCACGAGTAACACTATCTGAGCTTGGACTTTTCTTCGTGGGTGAGTAGTTATGATTATTCCTGCAGCTCCCAGTCTGGCTTCTCCCAGGACCTCCCAGGTATCATTGCCAGAAACTGGCCTAGAACACTGCTGGCATAAGAGAATCTTGAAGCTGGAGGAGCCACCCTCCCGCCCACCCTCTCAGCTCAACTCCCCACCACGACTCTCACCAACTGCTCCAACCAACCTCTACCCCAGCTCCAAAAGCGAGGAGGTGCTACCCTGGAGTGTGTGTTCAGCTGACTCACTGGCCTGCCCCTTCCTCCACAGCAGCCCTGTGGCTTTCTGTTGCCTACACCAATGACCTCAGTGTCTAGTTGGAGCTCCTTTCCCGTCTGGAACTTCCTCGCCCTCCCCTCGTGTTGTCTGCTCACTGGGATGGTTCTGCTCCTGCCACAGGACACACATGGTTCTCTTGGTTACCCTACTGCTTGTGCTCAGCTCTGCTGCACCCCGATCTGCCCCAGCCACAGGCCTCTCTTTCACAACTCTGTCCACACATGCACAAGCTCGTGGCACTAAGTGGGGACCTGGGGAGTCCCTGTCCTTGCAGAGGAGTCAGCTGCCTGCCAGGACCAGGTCACAGCCCTGCACAGGATCGCCCAACTCACCCTTCGGAATTGCGCAAACTCTCTGGGCGTGCTGCTGGTGGTCTGCCCACTCACTCACCCCTCATGTATCCCTTCCTCTGAAAAGAGGCCTGCTGTTGAGATGGTTCAGCTGGCAGCTGCCACCGCCGAAAGGTGGCCTCAAGTAGGCAGGGCTAGAAACAATTCTAGGTCTCAAAGTTCACAGATGGTAAAGTCAAAGCTAGGTCATCTGGGGTCATGCACGCTTTTGTTGGCCTCAGAGTGAGATGGGCATTCGGGACCCCCCGCCCTCTTCCTGACCAGAAGAGTACACTTCAGGGACCTTATATACTGGGCTACACTTAATGAGTGCTGAGTGTGCTTCTCAGACTGACCTTGGTCCTGGAGGGGGCCTGACGTTTGCCAAACACTGTACCTTTCCCGCCTCTAAGTGCCACTTTAGGTCTCATCTCATTACTCATTTATGCTGTAGCTCTCCAGGCTCCCCAGAGGCAGCTCTGACATCCCCAGCTGGTGCCCAGAGAGTGCCCTGGGGCAGACAGGTCCCAGCTAATGGCCTCACTCCTAAAAGGCTGAAAGTGATATGAGCCCTTGTGCTGACTTGACCCCTTGGGGAAGGTGAGTCACAGATGGGGGAGTAGGGAATGATGACTATTTAGGCAGATGACGTAGGAGTTAGCACCTGTGGGACCTTAGGCGAGTCACCAACTTCTCCATTGCTCAGTGTCCACATCTCTGAGCATGCATGGAGGATCAGGACAGGTTGGGCAGTGTCGGGCCTGGTTCCTTACATATTATAGGGGAGTGCCTTGCTCCCGTGGACCCTGTGGTTGGCAGAGCGCTGCACAGATTTTTTTTTAAGAGAGATTTTTGTCATAGGGCACATGTGCTCGCTGGAGACACAGAGACAAAGAGAGAAAAAGTGAGAAACCACCCCCCAGGGGGATGGCCTTGTTGTAATCTCTTCTCTATTCTCCTCTCGGGATTTTGAGCATGCACATACATATGCCCAGTGTGAGTTTCAAGTTGCTGGGTCTGGGACTCCAACTGCAGTCGACAATGTGAGAGTCTAGCACCTTAATCACTACGTCACCTGCTGGCTCCTGTTTATTAGATTTAATGTAGTCTCAACAACACAGTCATTTTGCTTGCACTCTGGTAACCAAGTCTTTTTTGGTTTTATTCTTTCTTTAAAGAGTTATTTATTTGTTATTATTATTTTAAGTTGCTATAGGGCACATGTGCATACCAGAGAGGGCCAAAAAGAGAGAGAGAGAAGAAAAGTGAGAGAGCAAACCACATCCGGGACTCAAACCACAGTCAGCCACGTGGGAGTCCAGTGCCTTAACCACCACGTCACCTGCTGGCCTGGTAACTAAGTCTTTATGAAACAGCCCTCACAGGGATCTGGGTGGCACTGTGCTCAGCTCATGATGGAGATTTATGGAGATAGCAACCTATGCTCTGGTTTGGTCTACCATTTGACAGTCAGCACATGTGTGGCTGGCGTAGGCAAGGACAGAGCTCATGGCCTATCAGTGGTTGAACCCAGAGTGTCTGCAGGCCCAGCATCTGGCTGTGGTGTCAGAGTTCAGCTGATCTCTGATGGCAACCTGGCCCTAATTCTCTGTGCCTGGCTCTAGGAATTTTATGCATTACCACTTAAACTGCCTGCCTCAGAGAGGGCAGGCATCCCTTGGGCAGCATGATCTTGAGTGCAGATGAGGAACAGGTGGTCTGGAATGAATTGCCTGCCTTCCTCTCTGGCTTTCCTGCATATTAGCTATGGGGCACTTGTACCAGTCACTTAACCTCTCTGGGCCTCCTTTTCCTTATCTGTAAAATAGAGGTAATGGTAGTAATGACTTACTGTATAGGTTGTTACTGGGAGTATAAGAAACAAAATTTATAAAGTGCTTGTCTTAATGCCTGGCATGTACTGAGAACTCAGTGAGTTGTTTATTCACAGAAGTCCCCTCCTCCCTAGTGATACTCACTTAGCCAGTTTCCATGTGACTCTCTGTCTTCCTGGTGTGCTGAGATTGATTCTAGTCTTGGAACCCCTGTGTAATTAATTTATTAATTAAATTAATAAATAAATCAAATTAAATAAGTAATTCTTTTTTTATTTATTCATTTAATTTAATTTGACCAGAGAGAGAGACACACAGAGAGAAAGTGAGAAAGCAAGCCACTGGGTCCAAAACTTGAGCTATGGTTGGCCATGTGGGAATCCAGTGTCTTAACCACCACACCACTTGCTGTTTTCCTTATGTTTAAGTTTTAAAATTCTTTTTTTAGAATTACTTAACTAATTTTATTTGTTATTATTTTTTAATTTGAGCAGAGACAGACAGAAAGAAAAAGTGAGAAAGCAAGCTGCCACATCCAGGACTTGAACCACAGTCAGCCATGTGAGAGTCCAGCACTTTAGCCACCACGCCACCTGCCAGCCCCTTATATTTAAGTGTTTTTTTTTTAAATTTTATTTATTGTCCTTATTTTATTTTTTATTTTTTGAAGTTGACCAGAAAGAGACAGAGCGAGAAAGAAAGTGAGAAAGCAAGCTGCCAGGTCTGACACTCAAACCGCGGTCAGCCATGTGGGAGTCCAGCCACCTTAACTACCATGCCACCTGCTGGTCTCCTTATGTTTAAGTTTTTAAAAAAACTAGATCATTTCAGGAACTAGCCACAAGCTTTTGGATTGTTGGAAAAGTCATGATGTATTTTTTTGTGCAAAAATGTGTCATGACTTTTCTGATGACCCAATAAATAGGAGATGGATATGTTGAGCCAAGCCCAGGGCTGGCCTCCCACTGTACTGGGTGCTTTATAGGCACTGATTTACTTAATTGTCACATCAAGCATGGCAGGTGTAATATTTATTAGCCTATTCTTTCAAGTAAGAAAACTGAACATCAGAGAGGTGAAGGAACTTACTCATATCCAGGAAGCAATGGAGCCATAATTCAACTTGAAATATATCTAAGTCCAGAGCCTACATTTTCTTTCTTATTTTACTGTGCCTTTACTATCATTTACTATCCCTTTCTTCTTTTACTATCCATTATTATACAAGTAACAGTGTTTCATCATATTCACTTTATAAAAATTTAACAACTTTGGAACACACCTCCCTATCCTATCTCAGTCACGACTGTTCTGCAACACCTGTGTATCCTGGGCATGTGTGTTTGTGCCTGGTGTTTTCAGGCCAGTTGGACCGGGGGCCCAAGTTACAGTTGGTGTGTGGCTTCCAGCTCTGCAGTCTGATATGCTCTCAGCTGTGCCAGATGCCTTACATGACTTTTTTTTTAAAGAGTTATTTTACTTACTTACTTACTTTATTTATTTTAATTTGAACAGAGAGAGAGAGAGAGAGAGAGAGAGAGAGTGAGAAAGCAAGTTGCTAAGTCCAGGACATGAACCGTGGTTGGCCATATGGGAGTCCAGCGCCCCCAACCACCATGCCATCTGCTGGCCCCACCTTACCTGACTTTTTAAGGGTTGAATGAAATAATGGAGAAAGACATATAAATAGCCTTCTGCATATGTTTATTGTTAGCAATGGCATAGTAATATATATTATGTAAGTGCCCTCCCCCATATTTTTTATTGCCAGAAAGCACCCCCCAGTGGGGCATGATCATGTCACAATCCTTTTTCTTCTGTTTCTCCATCCTGTCAGGATTTAGGGCATGCATACACACTCACCCAGTGTGTTCTTTGAGCCACCGGGTCTGTGATTCTGACCATGGTCAACCATGTGTACAGAGCTCAACTATTGTGCTCCGGGACCAGCCTTACATAAGGCCCCTTTATAGGGAGTATAATTTGGCTCAAATGTCATTACTGGGGATTAATGGACTTGATGCCTGTAAAATGCTCTGGAACGCCCTACCTGAGTGAGGATCCTCCGGGTGCTATTTATAGGGCAGGCTCAGAGTCCTGGCTAACCAAGTTCTGGTGGCAGTCACAGTACCTTGAGTACATGGTCAAGGAACTAAGAGCCTCCTGGATCTGTTCTGTACTTTTACTTGCCGTTAAATATGGAGCAGCAGTGTGGACCATGGGCTAAAGAGAGCTCTGGGGCAGGAAGGCAAGAAGGAAGGCACTCAGGATGATAAGCCAGTGAGGCAAAGCCTCAGCTTGAGTTTGCTTGCCAGGAGCAGGGAAAGCCCTGGGCAATGCAGGCTGTGGCCAAGAGCTGTCCATGGTCAGAAAGGATTCCTGAGCAAACTGTGTATGGGTGGGTCAGGATGACTTCATAGGGAAGGTGACTTCTGAGTTGGGTACTGAAGAATGAGAAAGAATCTTTCAAGCTGAAGAAGTGAGAAGGGTCTTCCAGGACATTCTTGAGTACAAGTGAGCTGTCTGATGGGGTGAGGGGATGGGGCATGGTAGGCTGGAGAGGAAAGATACGTGACTATTTGTTAAAAATCTTGACTATCAAAGGAACCATAGGAGAGGTTGGTTGGTTGGTTGGTTGGTTGGTTTACATTTGGGGTGGGCCAGTGATGAGTCACAAGTAGATGACTTGGGTAGGAAAAACCTGGAGGCAGAGAAGACTGTTAGGAGGCTGTGGTTGAAAGTCTTAGCTAGGGGGACCAACAGTTGGCTTAATGGCTATGTTGCTGGACTCCCATGTAGTCAACCGCGGTTCAAGTCCCGGACCTGATGACTTAAAATGATGCCGGGTATGTGTGCGTACGTGCCCAAGGAGGAGAAGGGATTGCGGCATGGCCATCCCCCCTTGGAGGTGATTTCTATCTCTCTGTCTCTCTCTGTCTTTCTGGTGAGCACCCACACCCTATAGCAAAAACCTCTCCACCCCCCCCAAAAAAAAAAAAAAAGTCTTAGCTAAGGCAGACATGATATCAACTGAAAGCTCTTTAAGAGAGGATTGCATGGAGTGGCCTGATTTGATGGGATGGAAGTAGAGGGTTGTCAATGGAGAAATTAAGGCTGACTTTGAAGATTCTAGCTTGAGAAGCTAAGTGAAGGTAGAACCACTAGTTGAGACAGAAAACACAGAAAGGGGCCAACTGAAGACATGATGGTTAAGGTGGCTGGATCCTGCATAGTCCACTGCGCAGTTCAAGTCCTTGACAAGACAGCTTGAAAAACACACTGGGTGCATATGCCTGCATGTCCCTAAATCCTGAGATGAGGGAGGTATGGATAAGGGATTGCAGTGTGACCATTCTCATAGGAGTACTTTATCAGTCTCCCCCTGACCCCACTCCATCTTGCCTCAGCAATTGCATGTGCCCTTCTAGCACATTAAACACTCACACACACACACACACACACACACAGAGAGAGAGAGAGAGAGAGAGAGAGAGTAGATTGTGAAAACGAGAAAAAATTTCATCTTTGAATCTGTTGAATATGAGATTCCTGTAAGACCAAGATCTCCCTCCCGCAGACAGAAGGTTCAGTAGGCGGCTGGATACAGTGGCCTGGGCTCATGAAGAAGGCCACAGCAGCTGCGTGAGGTTTGCCCCTTCTTGCCTCTGGAGCTGCTGTTCCTCTTTCTGCCCGGTTGATTCAAAAGAGGCTCCCCTCACCTGAGCTACATGCCCAAAGCCTCATGGAGAGCCTTTCAGATTGCTTCTCACCAGAGCAGCACAACTAGCAAAGGCAGGCCTGATACTCTGCATCCTGACAGAACCAGGTATTCCCAGGCAGGCCTACTCATCACTGCTGATTGACGTCTGAACCTGTAGGAAAGGCACCCAGATGTTTGTGTGCTGGGTAGGCCTGGTGAGGGGATGGGTTAGCCATGGCAGGAAAAACCCAACCTCTTTTATGAAGCTGTTTGCCAGTTCCCAATGCACACGTGTGAGCATACTCATGCCCCATTTCATATATGCTTTACATGTAGGCATTTGCTTCTTTACCAGGGGCTGCTGGCGGGGAACTATCCCACCCACCAAATTGTAGCAGGAGAGTAGAGGCTGCTCCTGGCTGGCCTCCCCTTCTGCTGTCACTTGCAAGAAAGTCCTACAGAGAGGGCAACCTTGAGGTGGACATCTGTCAGGGGCCATGACACCAGCATTCATTGACCTTTGTGCAGTGCATTTGTTTCCTGTGACCACTGAAACAAATGACCACAGACTTGATGGCTAAAACAACAGAAATGGATTTTCACAGTTCTGGAGGCCAGAGTCCAAAATCAGTGTTACTGGGCCCAAAGCAAAGGGGTTCGCCGGGTAGTGCCCCCTCTGGCAGCTCAGAGGGAGACTGTGCTCTTGCTTTTTCCAGCTGCTGGTGGCTGCCAGCATTGCTTGACTTGTGGCCGCATCTGTGCAACCTCTGCCTCTGTGAAACAATGCCTTGCCTTTCCTGCTTATAAGGGTACATGTGATTGCATTTAGGGCCTATGTCGGCAACCCAAGATCATCTCGGCTCAGAGTCCTTAGTTTAATCATATCTTCAAAGCATTTACCATGTAAGGTAGCACTAAAGGTCTCAGCGATTGGGACCTGCTATCTTTGGGGGCCATTATCAGCTTGCTACAGGTAGGGTTTGAGAAGGCACTTTTACTTGACCCTCAGCACCCACTGGGTGCTGGGTGGTGCATGTCACTCTCCCCACTTTGTGATGAGAAATGGGTTTTGCCAGTAAGGTACCAAGATCTGTAGGGAAACTTTGATCTAATTCATAACATTTTTTTAAAGAGATATTTTTTGCTATAGGGCGCATGCACTCTCCAGAGAGACAGAGAGACAAAATGAGAAATCACCCCCCCCAAGAGGGATGGCCACACTAATCCCTTTTCCTCCATTCTCCTCTTGGGATTTTGGGCACACATGCATATGCACCAGATGTGTTTTAAGCTACTGGGTCTGGGACTCAAACCACAGTCAACTATCTGGGAGTCCAGTGACATAATCATTACACCATCTGCTGGTCCTCATTTTGTTTAGAGGTTTTTTGTTTTGTTTTGTTTTGTTTTGTTTTGTTTTTTAAATCTTAGGGCACTTGTGCTTGCCAGAGAGAGACAGAGATAGTGAGAAGGAAAATGAGAAATCACACCCACAGGGAGGCTGGTCATGCCTCAATCCCTTCTCCATTCTCCTCCCAGGACCTTGGGCACACATGCACATGTGCCCCATGAGTTTCAAGTATCCGGCATGAGTTTCAAGCATCCGGCATGAGTTTCAAGCATCCAGCATGAGTTTCAAGCCACCAGGTCTGGCATTGGCCATGTGGGAGTTTAGCAACATAAGCACTGGGCAATCTGCTGGCCCCATTGACTTTGTTGTTTTTTTTTTTTTTAAACATACAAAATTTACCTTTTTTTTTTTTTTTTTTTTTTTTTTAAGGAAGAACCATAGTTTATTTAATCAAGCAGCAATCATTTCCGCAGTGGATGACCCTCACTGGCTCAGGTAGCCTGGCTCCCTTCCATGTCAGTGTTGGATGAGGGAGCAGTGGCATGCTCCCCTCCCTCATCCCATTGCCTTTGGGGTCACTCTCAAGGGCATGAGTCAGTGGCAGGGAGCAAGGGAACCCAGCACTTCAGAACAGGACAGCCTTCTTCCCCAGCTCTCCTGGGGTGCAGCCCGGGAAGAGCCTGGCTTGCCAAGGCAGCCCTAGAATGTGAGGAGATAGTTTGAGTCAGACTGCAGACCAGACCATGGGGCTAGAGATCCCTTACCTGAAGCTGCAGGACCCCTGATGAGGCACCAGGCGGTCAGGAAATGAGACTACCCACCACTATGAAAGCCCCTTACATTCCTGTACTTCTGTTTTTATGTCATCTTTTATATCATGGTGTTCTCACATCCCCCTAGGAGACAGGCAGATAAATAGTCCCAATTTCATAGACCAAAGCTCAGGTTTGAAGGGGAGAGGGCTATTTTAGTTCATGCAGCAGATCCAGGGTGGGAGCCTTTGGTGGGTGCTGCCCTCTAGCCCCGCCCTCTTGGCCCCTTGAGTGGTTGCAGAGGGCCGCCTAGTGGCTGTGACTGGGTCCCATCACCTGCTCATTGGGAAGAATTTTGAAAGCTGAGTGCTCCGCTGCAGGGCCGCCCAGTGGCAGCATGGGGAGCTCTCTGGGGCTTGGGCTGATTGTCCTTATTGAGGTCTCTCCTGCCCCCTAGTTCCTGCCAGATGTGTGTCCTGGGGCAAATCCCTCTCCTTCTCTGGGTCTCGGTTTCCTCCCTGTGTGATGGGGATTTGGTCTAAGTGAACTCTCAGGTCCCTGCGACTCTGCTGCACCCAAAATCTTCCTGTTCATCTGATTTGGGGGGCAGCCTGTGTTGAAACTGCAGGCGTGGATGGCCAAGCTTTTTCTGGAGACCTTGCTCCAAGGAGCCTCGCTAGGGGCCCTTTTCTAGTCACCTGCAGAGAGGAGCTTGTCCCGCATTTCTCTCAGCCAGGGAGGGATGGAACCCTGAGCACTGAAGGAGCTCTGAACTCAGTGGGCGGCATCATTTAGAAGCCTCGCAGCCAATTCCCCTCTCCAGGAAGGGCTGGCAGTACCTCACTTGGCGGGAGGCGGGGGCTCCGAGCCTTCCTGGAGATACCTGTCCCACTTCCTTCTATTTGACCATCTGTTTGGAGACCCCTGGCCCATTTGGGAGGCCCCTCCAGATTAGCCGCAGGACGCCAACAGTTGGCTCTGAATTCTCCCTTTGTCCATTGAAGCCAAGTGAGGAGGGGCCGAATGGACCCCCTACCCCCACTGGAATGTCTGCTGGCCGCGGCCCCCCACCTCTCTCTCCTTTTCGGCCTCCTTTACCCGCCCCCCCTCCAGTCCTCCCCGCTCACTTCCTGACTCCCACTGATCCCACCACCAAAACACACGCGCGCGCGCACACACACTCACACACACACTTCCTGGCGGGCCCGGCGGCCTCTCGCTCCCAGCTCGGCGATTGCAGCCGCCCGGGCTCGGGGAGAAGCGATCTTTTGTTATTCAAATCACATCCTCGCGTGCTCCCGGGGGCCGCCGGCTCCGGCCAGGGGAATCCGTCCCCCGGTTTCCCGCTCGCGCCCCCGCGCCGCTCCAGCGGATCTCAGGCTTTCCCGGTCTGCCGGCGGGGCCGCGCCTCCCCCGCCCCCGGCGCGCGCTGCGGCTCCGCGCGGCCCCCTCCTCCTCGCAGCCTCCCCTCCCCCTCCCCTTCCTTTCTCCGGTTCGGCCTCGGTGCTGCCGCCGCCGCCTGCCCCGGTCCACGGGGGTCCTGCCGGCCGCCCTCCCCGCAGCATGGCCCCCTCCGGGCCGAATTAGCCGCGAGCAGCATTTGGGGGACACGGGCTCGCTAGGGGTGGGGGGGGTGCCCTGCAGCCTCGGTCATGGATGTGAGCAAGATGGTAAGTGAGAGCCGGGGATCTGCCCGGAGCCTCCCCCGCCCCCCACCCGCGTCTCTCTTCCCTGCCCCCTCCCCTCCCAGCCGGCGTGATCCATTGAAAGTTTCTGGATTGTTGATCCTGCCTGTTGGCCCCAACTCCGGGCGTGCTGGAAGAGGGAGCCGGGCCAGGATTCCGGAGGCGGCTGGCCGGCCAGGATGGGCTCCCGGTTTCCCGCCGCGCTGCCCGGAGATCTCGCTAGACTCAGCGAGTCTCCAGGGAGAGAGGGTTGTAGGACTCGCCTTCCAAATCGGGAAAGCTGCCTGGTGGAGGGAGGGCAGGGCTGCGGAAGCAGGTTTGCGCTAAACCCCAGACCTCCCTGCCCACACGCCTGCTTGGGATGTAGGGATCTCGGAGATTTGCAGAGCTGGGCCACTGGGCAGGGAGGCACAGGTGGGTGGCCGTGGGAGGATGGTGAGGAGAAGCTAGGGCTTCGGCTATCCTGGAAAGTGAGGGGAGCAAGGCTGGAATCCTTGGCATGAAAGGGGGACGCGCCGGACTGACCACTTGTAACCCCAGCTGGGCCTGGGCAGCGCCAGACACTTTTGCCTCTGAATCATCTGACTCCCCATTTTCCTTAGAGATGGGGTTCCCTGTGGGGGTTCAGTGCCTTCCCGCAGAGCAGCTCCCCACCCCTCCACCCGGGACACAGTTGGAGCTGAAGAAATAATTGTTCATTGATTGAGACAGAGGAGAAGCTCTTGGGAGCAGCATGTGATTGGGGAGATTCTGAAGGTGGGGGGTTTCGGGAAGCTGTTGGAGGCCTGGCAACTGCAGGTTTTCTCAGGGGTCTCGACTGGTTCCCACTCTGGGTGGGGATCTAAGGGTACCCTTGAGACTACTGTCACCTTGACTCTGGCTTCAGACCAGGGCACTCCCCCCAATCGCTCCCCAAGCTTTGCAGTCCTAAAGGGCCCATGTGTCAGGTCTGTGTTTCCTGGGGACTTCTGAGTAAAGAAGCTGACGGGTATGTCTGTATGCCAGGCCCAGGGAGGGGGCTGAGAGTCTGGGTCTGCTTGTACCTCGCAGATGAGAAGGTACTGGAATCTGAGTTCAGCTTGTACAGCATTAGGCTGGTTTTCCCCAGAGGGTGCCGTCTTTGGAGGGAGCCATCCTTATGAAGAATGTAATTCCTAGGTCCTGCTGGCCTTCGGCGCTCTGTGTTGGCTAAAGGACAGTAGAATAAGTGAGTTTCCACTTCCTGTGACTTGAACCTGTCTCTGACTGGGGCTGGGGGTGGGGTGCACGTGGGCTTCCATCTTCAGGTAAGGAATCATAATGTCCATGGCTGGGTGATGCTGAGAGACTGAACCACTGCTCCCTGAGTGTATACCATGAATACTCACTTTCTTTGGACAAATATGAGAACTCCTCCCTCAAAAACAAAAGTCCTCCCTGTAGTTCTGGCATAGAGATGTGGGAAACCGAGCAGTAGCTGACCCTGTCCTGGAGATGTGTGAGCAAAACCAGAGTCACCTGTCTGGGCTATGGTTGAGGGTTGGGGACCCTGGATCTCTAGTCTGATGGCTGTTGAACCTCATTAAACCTCATTACCCCGGGCCTCGTCCTGGCCCTGCGCTAAGATTTCCTCCAAACCCTGGCCTGGGAGGACCAGCTCACAGGGTTTAAGGACCTGTCTTTTAGGGGGTCACATCACAGGTGATGTTTCCATCCCTCATTAATTCAACAGCATTTATTTCATTTTTATCATTTCTATAGCAAGTGCTGGGTAAATGACACAAGGAAACATAAGGGCCCTCTCCTCTGGGCCTTTAGTATCCAAGTGAAGGCTCCAGAGAGACAGGTCAATTTACCAGGTAGCTGTCAATACAGGACCCTATCAGAAGTCCACAGCTCCAAGGAGCCTGAGCAGGCCCTGGACTGTAGAGTTCAAATGGAGGACTAGGACCCAGGTTGGCTCTTTTTTTAATGTCAGAGGGTACATGTGCACATAAGAGAGAAAGAAAGCATCCCCCAGCTGAGCCTGATCACACTGCAATCTCCTCTAATTCTTCCCCCATCAGTATCACATGCACACGTATGCTTGCCCAATGTGTGAGATACTTGGGGCAGGACTCGAACCCAGGATGACCATGTGGAATCCAACCTTCTCTTTATAGCATGCAACTGCTGCACAATGAGGTGGGCCCTACGTTGCCTCTTAAAGGCTGGGTGGAGTCGGCTCTAAGAACAGTGAGTGTTGCCTATAGGGAGAGTCACAGGAAGATAAGTGGGCAGAGCCTTTTGGGTGAGGCTGAGGGCATTGAGGGAAGTTTGAGATCAGGAAATGTTAAGATGGTTGGGGCCAGCCAGACCAAGAAGGACTTAAACCTAGCCAAGGTTTTTCCAACCCTGGCCAATAGCCACTGGGTAACCTACTGGAGAATTGTGAGCTTGAGAGAGATGCATTTATTGCCTCTTTCCTCTTTTAGCTTGGGGTCCAAACAAAAGTGGTATTAGATTCTCATTAATCATTGAGCAGCCAAGTGCCCAGCCCAGAAACAATTGTCCTCAGCTCTTTGTAAAGAGCACAGACTCTGGACTGTGTAGCAAGAAGAGCCTTACCCACCCTGGGGAATTGGTGCCTGCTCTCCATTCCTGCAGAAGGCCAATGCCGCTTTGTGTTCTGACCATTAAATCCCACCTCTGGCTTGAAGTTCGAATTCTGGGGGACTTTGACTCCAGGACTAACTTCAAACCCAGCATTTCAGCCACTTTGACAGAGTCCAACGTTAGCTTTGGGAATTTCTCTTGCTTGTGGCTGAATGAGAAAAAGCAGATTATAATTCACTGGAGTCCTACATGATTTTTGAGCAAGTTTCTTCCCTAACCTCTTAGCCTCATCTGTAACATGCACATAATAGTACGTGCCTTGGAGATCCTAGTGAGGATTGAGGGTTGGAAGTCATTCTCTTAAAGGCATTAAAGGTGGGGTAGTAGTCCTCCATGCAGGGTGGCTTTTCCCATAATGATGATCTCTAAGGTCTCTGGTCCAAAGGTGACCCTGGTTTCCCCCACACCCTTTAATTTCTTGATTGGTTGGAAGAGCTGAGCCATAGGCTCTCTATCAGTTGACTGCCCTTGGGACCATTTCTCCCAGGTCTAGTTATCTTTCTGAATGAGGGTACAGACGACCAGAGACACTGGGTTCACCAGCTGCTGTACCTAATGAATTTTTGATGACATCAGATACCTGCCCAAGGGAGAGCTGATTTAACTGCACTCAAGAAGAAAGTGCAGATGCCTTTTAGGGGTTGATGATGGAGTCTGTGCCATCACTGAACACAGAGAATGCATGGAGCTGTAATTTGGGAAGCAGAATTAACACTATCAATTCTTACAAAAGAAAATATAGTTTATATAACAGTTTGTATTCGCAAAATGCTTTCTAGCCTACAAAGCATTTTCACACCTGTTCTCATCACAATTCTGTAAGGAAGTCGAGGAAGAAATAGTCACCTTTTACAGATAAGGAAACTGGAGTTCAGAAAAGCGAAACCCAACATCTCATAAAAGGGGCACAACCAGGTCTTCTACCCAGTTCTTCTAATAACCAAAATATATACAATGGTGACAAAATAGATCAAAGAGAAGAAAAAAGATTTAATGACTGCATTCTAGAATGGAAACAGCTAATCTCAAAAGATGGGCTGAGGATAGTGGCCTTTGATCTCTGGGTCCCTTAGAGGAGAAGACCCAGGGAGGGCGGATTAGTATCCATGTGTATTTGGATTACATGCCTCGTAAATTGCCTGCAGCTGCTTTTAGAACTTGCTAGTGTCTTCATGATGTCCTCTGCCTCCTCCCCAAATGCAAGAGACCCGACTTAGCCATTCACGAAGATAGGCAGGGTAGAGAAAATGTATTTGGGGTGTTGATAGTGGGGCAGAAAAAACTTCTAGTCTCCATGCTGTCACTGCTGGTGTGTGTGCTTGCTGGGTTGGAGGAGAAATGTGGTCGAGGCTAAATGCCCAGCTGGGGAGCTCTCTGTGCAGAGTGATGCCAGAACACTGCTTGCAGCCCATGCCATCCAGTAATTGTCTGGAAAAGAGGACATCCTCCCATTTGGGGTCTGAGCTAAACAGTCAGTTCAAGCTGGACAGCAGGACATGGGTGACTGGTTCAGCAAAACCAGAGCGGTGTTTCCAGCTCTGGGTCACAAAATCACTTTAGTGGGTTGAATGAAGTCAGCACTTGAAAGAATGGAATAGATTAGGAAACATCCGGGTGTATTTCATGTAAGAAGGTATGCATTAGCTTGTGAAACTGATTGTGGTTATAAATACCCAAGCACAGAATTAAGTACTGAGTGGCCTTATAAAATACATTTTTGGGACCAGCAGTTAGCATAATGGCTATGTCGCTGGACTCCCACGTAGTCGACCACGGTTCGCATCCCGGACCCGGTGGCTTAAAAACTCACGCCGGGTGTGTGTGCATGCGTGCCCAAGATCCTGAGAGGAGAATGGAGGAGAAGGGATTACGGTGTGGCCATGCCCCTGGGGGGTGATTTCTCGCTTTCTGTCTCTCTGTCTGTCTGTCTGTCTGTCTGGCGAGTGCACGCGCCCTATAGCAAAAACCTCTTAAAAAAATGCATTTTTTCCTAGGATCAGTTTCTTAGTCTATGTTTGCTACTATAGCAAAATATCTGAGTGGGTTATTTATAAAGAACAGAAATTAATTTTTCTCAGTTGCAGGAGTCTGGGAGTCCAAGATGATGGTGCCGGCAGGTTTGAGGTCTGACGAAAGCCCGGTCTCTTCTTAAATGGCTTCTCATGCTGCATCTTTGCTGTGTGGCAGAAGGAACAGGAGAACAAGAGAATGTTCCCTTCAGCCTCAAGTCTTTTTATTTTATTTAATTAATTAATTTATTTATTTTTAAGGTTTTTGCCATAGGGCATGTGTGCTTGCCAGAGAGAGAGAGAGGGAGAAAGAGACAGTGAGAGGGAAGGTGAGAAATCCTCCTCCAGGAGGGGGATGTCTATGCCGCAATCCCTTCTCCTGCATATTCTTCCTGGAATTTTGGGCACGCACGCACATTGCCCATTGTGATTTTCAAGCCACCAGGTCCAGGACTTGAACTGTGGTCGGCCATGGTCTTTTAAGAAGAAAAAAAAAAAAAAAATCCATGTCTGCTGTAGATTTTCTGAAGTTCCAAAGCATCTTTGATTTGGAGGTGATTTCTGTGGTCAAGTAGGAGGGCTGAGGGAGTGAGAGGCATGCTTGTAGATTTGAGTGGGACCCAGCTGGACTCCCTGGCACCATCCCCTATGCATGGAGGATTAGGGAGCTTCATCTGTGTCCTGAGATAATTCTAGATGCTGAGCATGGGCTTTGGAGTCGCTTCGGCCAGAGGCTAAATCCTGATGCTGCCACTTAGCTTTGCGTGGACTGGTTAGTTGACCTCCCTGTGCTGTTTCCTCATTCGTCGAGTGGACTGGTGTCTGCAGATTTGTGGGAGTGTTGAGATGCCCATTCAAAGTACTTGGCACATGGGAGGGACTTAGTAAGTCATGGCTAGAATTACTAATATTTTGTTCATTCAATTAACGCAGCAAATAAAATTTTAAAACTTCAGGCAAAGGGGTAGAACCTTCTTTCTGAACTGTCCCTGTGCCAGGTGAGTCCAGTCTAGTGGAACAACCAGACACCTTAGCCAGTAATTACGGTACATGCACTATGCACACCGAACACATCTGAGGCATGTGCTAGTGTGGGAATGTGGGATTAAGTGGCTGGCAGCCCAAGGAAGGGTATCACTGAGAAAGCTGGGAATGGAATGGGAGGTCCCTCGGAGCAAGGAAAGAAAGGGTATTCCAGGCACATAAAATCAAACCTCCGGGTTTGTTCACGGTAACAACATGCTAGAAGAGTAGTCAGAGTCCCCTATTTCTGCAGGACTAGCAAAGTGGCCAGGACGCGGGATCGGTATCTTTTCATACCTTTGTGTTTCCTGGAAGGGCTGTTTTTCAAGTAGAGGAGCAAGAGTCAAACAGTGATGCAGCAGTGAAACGTGACACTCTGCAAGGTGATCCCACATGGGAAGGTTTCTGGTTCAAGCCCAGAGACCTCACCAGGCACACACTTACTTGTCCATGATCTGGATCTGGCTGAGACTGGAGGTAGATCGTGATGTCAAAACCCTATTAGGGGTGCCTCTTTCTCTAGTTCATGGAGAAAATAAGTTTTAAAAACTAACCAAATAAACAACTTTAAATTTCATTGGTGGGGGGCCGGCAGGTGGCATGATGGTTAAAGATGCTGAATTCCCATGTGGCCGACTGCAGTTCAAGTCTCAGAGCTGGTGGCTTGCTTTTTCTCTTTCCCTTTCTCTCTCTGATCAAATTAAATTAATAATAACAAATGGAATTAAATAAATAATTCTTTTAAAAAATTTCATTGGTGGAAATACACGACCTACAGTAGGTGCTGAATGAATGGATGACTAAATGACTAAAGGAGACGTCATTCCAGTGGAGAGAAGAACACAGACCAGCACAGACAGCCCAGGGGAGTGAATTTTGAGTAGGATTGTTAGGAGCAGGGCCAGAGGGATGGGAGAGGAGGAGTGGGCAGAGGTGTGAGGGCCCCTGTTAAAAATAATCAGCAAGTCTCAGTAACAGTAGCAAGACTGTCTCCATTTGACAGTGAAATGTCAGCTGTTCTGGCCAACAAGTTTACACCGCCTTCTGGTCCCAGTGCCTGGAGATGGCCTTCTTTGGCACCAGGATAAGTGTGGGAGCAGCACACTGTGGGTTGGGGCAAGTTTTGGTTTTTGGTTTTTGGTTTTGTTTTGTTTCATTTTGGGGCAAGGCTTTTTTTTTGAAAGAATTACTTTATTTAATTTTATTCATTGTCATTATTTTATTTTATTTATTTATTTTAAATTGACCAGAGAGAGAAGGAAAGTAAGAAAGCAAGCTCCCAGGTTTGGGACTAGAACCTATGGTCAGCCATGTGGGAGTCCAGCTCCCGACCACCATGCCACCTGCTGGCTCCAGGAGAGGTTTTTGCTATAGGGCGCATACACTTGCCAGAAAGACAGAGAGAGAAAGAGAGACAGAAAGTGAGAAATCACCCCTGGAGGGATGGCCATGGCACAATCCCTTCTCCTCCATTCTCTTCTCGGGATCTTGGGCACACACGCACACGCACTGGCGTGTGTTTAAGCCTCCGGGTCCAGGATTTGAACTGCGCTTGACTGCATGGGAGTCCAACGACATAGCTATTATGCCAACTGCTGGGTCCCAGGGCAAGTTATTTTTTTAAATGAATATTTCATTGACTTTCTTTCATAACCTCTCTTTGGAGTAGTCAGCTCAGCCTCGTTTTCTAGGACCTAAAATAACTTTTCTCTTATTAGATTCCTCTCAGGCTAAAAAGAAGTCTTATGAAAGCATTGCCTCCCTACTCTCTCGAGTTCATAGATCCATGCCACTAGATCTGGTGCTGCATAGGGATGTCCGCAGTGTCTACTACCAGAGTCCTGGTCGTCATCCTTTTTGCCCTGTAGATATGTGAAGATTGTCCTGAGTCAGCAGACAATGAGCACCCCCTCAGACCTATGCTAGACATAGCAAATATAAAAGAGAATGTGATAGTTTGATGGCTGTGGCCTCCAAGGAAGTGGAAGAGACAAATAACCATAACGTGATGAGTGCAATATTAGAGATTTAGGGACAGTCCTATAGAAACTTAGGTAGAAATAACTAACTTTGCCACACGGCACAGGAGGTAGGTTGGAGAAGGTGATGTTTCATTCATTCATTTATTCAGAAAAGATTCATGGAGTGCTCTATACTGACAGCTGCTGTTCTAAGCACTTGGAATACTTCACTGAACCAAAGATCCCTGCCTTATGGAGCTGAGCTCCTATGTGCCTGTGGCAGGGTGGGAGGTAGATAACAATAAATGTGAATGAACAAATTGTGTAGACTGTTGGAAAAGGGGGCAGAGTACAGAAATACCTGCATTGCCTAAGGATGCTAGGATAAGAATTGTGAAAGGGACGAGCCAGCCATTCCTAGGAGGAGATTTTCCTTGGCTGTCTGTGGACTCTGGGACCCCAATTCATAGTCTATTCCTGGCTTACAGTCTGGCTGAAATCCCAGTGGAATTCCACCCCTGGCTCTTTGCTGATTTGCCTGAGTCTAGACTTCAGGGCCCTTTGCCTGTGCCCTAGCTCCCATACGTCACCATCCTGTGATCCATTCAACTGTGGGCCCAGGAGCTGGCAGATGGTTTAGAGCAGTGGTCCCCCACCTTCCTGGCACCAAGGACAGCCTTCTAGAAGACAATCCCCCACAGACTGCAGTGGGGAGAGGTTGGTCCCAGGATGACCCATGTGCATCACACCCACATGCACCCTGTTTCCATTCCTGCCACATTGCAGTATATAGTGAAACCATCACATGACAGTATGGTCCACGTTCCCATGAGAATCTCAAGCCACCGCTGATCTGACGGGAGGCGGAGCCCGGGCAGCAGTGCGAGCTTTGGAAGGTGGCTGCAGACACAGATGAAGTCTTGCCCCCCTGTTGCCCATCCCTTGCTGTCCAGCTCTGGGCAGGGGCAACAGGCCATGGACCAGGCATTCCTGGTCCAGAAAACACTGAAAGCTCATCCATTTCTGCCAGAAGGTTGGAGAGAAGATGCTGCCTCTTGTTTCCAGCAAACCACCAGTAAGGGAGCCACTTGCCAGATATTTGGGCAGTACTCTGGCCATGGTCGTGGGTGTGAATTTAGTGCCACCAACCACAGAGGAGGCCCTTAACCTTACTCAAATGACATCAGCTGGAATGAGGGTGGGATGATAGTGCACTTTTGGTCATGTCTCACTCCATTCTCAGAAAAGCAAGGTCCCTACGTTCATGTTCAAGATGAAGAGACTGGGGAACAGAGAAGTGGAATCACACAGAACATCTTGATTTTGAGTTGTGGGCTTTCTCAGTAGCAGCCTTTCGCTCGCAGTTCAGTTTCTCTGCTTTCCAGGAGAGATGGCTGTGAGTGCACTGACCCCCATGCTGTAGTTTAGGGGAGCCGGGGCTCCTGCACTTGGAGGGCATCTTAATACCACATAGCTGTGGTCGTCAGTGAGGAAAGTAACGCACAGAAAGTGTTACATTTCTGCTGTTTTTCAGGAAATGTGAAAAGGCATGATGAAAATAAAGATAAAGCATTCCCCTGCCGTATAAAGCTAACGATTTGGTGTAGGTCCCTACAGACTTTTCTCTGTGTGATTGTGTATGCGTGTATGCATGTCCTAGGTTGAACTGTCTGGAAATGCTGTTTTTATAGGTCAAAAAGAGCCAAGTTTTCATTTGATTCAGCCAAGCATATACACATAGACAACTACGCACATGATTAAACAAAGTGGGGCTACGTCATAATACAGTTTTCTAGATTTAAAAAATAATTATTATTTAATTTTATATATTATTATTTTTTAATTTGGCCAGAGAGAGAGAGAAAGGGAAAGTGAGAAAGTAAGCTACCAGGTCTGGGACTTGAACCGTGTTCTGCCATGTTGGAGTCTGTGCCTTAACCACCGCGCCACCTGCTCGTCCCACTCTAGGCTTTAATTTAGACTTCACTGTGCTGTAGATCTGGGAATATATGAATGTGGTCAAGGACTTGGGCCCCCATCTCCACTCTTTATGCACTTGGGCAGGGTACAGAGCTCCCCGTGCCAAGGTTTTTCCCTTTGGATAGTGGGGATAGTCATTATACCCTCCGTGTGAAGTTGTTGGAGGGCAGATGAGATAACATACCTTTAAAGTGCCCAGCGCAATACCTGGAATGTAGCGAGCAGTTCAGGAATTGTCAACAAGTGTTACTGCATTTCCAGATGAGGGGGGATCGTTTCATTATAATCAACTCTCAGTTAATATATTTTCCACTGTTGAGGTGAGGTTCTTGTACATAAGCAGGGTCTTCCAAAACTTTGTGGGAAATACATATTATGGAAAAAAAGATGGATTTCAGGGTCTTTTGTTTGTTTTTGTTCTGTTTTTGCTTTGGGAGGGGGAGAGACAAAGAGAAGGGAAGTAGAAATCACCTTCTGGGGGGATGGCCACACCACAGTCCCTTCTCCATTCTCCTCTTGGGATTTTGGACACACACACACACACCTAGTGTGAATTTCTAGCTCCCAGGTCCAGGGTTTGAATCACAATCATCTGTGAGAGGCCAGCACCTTAATCACTTTGCCCCAAGGTTTTGTATATTTTTTGTTTTTGACACCAAAATAAACATACTTTAATAACATTTTCCCACAAACTATTGGAAGTCCTCTTATATTTTCTTTTACAACACAAATCCATTTTTATTCATTTACATTTCATTATTTTAAATCCTTGAGGGGTACAGCATCACACGGATTCTGTGTCCAATAGCCTTAGCAGGAAGGTTGCTTCGGAATTTGGCTCGAACCATGCCACTGTTTCTATGGGCACGGGTAACCTTTCCCCAGATTACTCTAATTTTATTTGGTTTGCCACCAGGAGTCACTGTGTTGTTTTTTGCTTTGTACACATAAGCACACCTCTTGCCTAAATAGAATTCCATTTCATCTCGTGCATAAACACCTTCAGTTTTAAGAAGAGCTGTGTGCTCCCTTTGGTTCCTGAGACCCCACTTATAGTCAGCAAAAATGGCCTTGGACCACAGCCTTCCAGACATAGTTGCCTTTTAGAAGTCCTGTTCCCAGCAGGCCTCCACAGGCTCCAAGATGGCGGAAAGAGCTGAAAGTCCTCTTATTCATCTAATAGTATTTTCCTGTTCTCTTCTTTGCATATTGAAGTCTTAGCTGGGAAGAATTTTTTTCATTGATGTGTTTTGAGCTGGCTGGTGACTACTGGGGGAAGGTCCTTAAACCCTATAAACTAGACTCCCTTGGTCGAGGCCCCCTCTCAGCTCTGCTCCTCTCTACCAATACTGTCACTTGCCTGTCTTCCCAACCCCCAACGGGGTGCTGTTCACATCTGCACCTTGGTCATGCTGTCCTCTCATCGTGAAAGCCCTTGCAAATAGAAAGAAAGAGGTGTCTGGCCACCTTGCAGCCACCAGGAGCTAGAAACTAGGAGACTATGGGCTGTCAGGCCTGGAGGCAGTGGTGAGGGGGTTGGGGCTCACCCAGCCTGGGGCCCTCTGTGCGACTCTTCCTGCCACACCCCTGTGGCTCTCCTGAACTTGGGGCTCTCCTTCCTGAGCTTGTCCCCCCCTAAGGAAGGGCTCCTCTTCACCTCTCCAAAAACAGAAGTGTGAGTGCTAGCAGCTCTGCTCTCTGAGGAAGTCACATTACAGCCTCACAGCTGATGATGAAATCTGCCTCCGGAATTAGCAGCAGCCCCCTTTCTGCCTCAGAAAACTCTAGCATATCCTCCTCAGCTTGTTCTCACTCTGGGCTCAGAGCAGTGTGTTTATTGGGGACCTCGCCTGCCAGTGGTACTCTCATGGCTTCCCAAGAACAAGCAGAGCCTGCACTGCTCACTCGATCTTTGGCTCTGACCTGGGATCAGTGAGGCCTGCTCTTTGGTTGAGTGTTGAGAAGGACTTCAGTCCCTGGAACCAAGGGCTTGACATTGACCTGTGCGTTCTTTTTACTTTCTTTCTTTTTCTAAGAGAGATTTTTTGCTGTAGGGTGTGTCAGAGAGATAGAAATTGAGAAACCACCCCCTGGGGGGGATGGCCTCACCGCAGTTCCTTCTCCTCCATTCTCTTCTCAAGATTTTGAGCACTCATGTACATGTACCTGGCGTGAATTTTAGGCCGCTGGGTCTGGGACTCAAACCATGGACAACTATGTGGAAGTCCAGCGACGTAACCGTTACGCCATCTGCTGGTCCCAACCTGTGCATTCTTGTTAGTGGAAACGAGTCTGAATTCGCCTTCTCAGGCCAGGAAAGACATAGCTGGGACCAATAGGGGCCTGCAATGAGGGTTTTTTGTTTGTTTGTTTATTTTTCCCCAGAGACTGGCTCTGCTACTGACTAGCTGGGTCATCTTGTTAACTAGGCATGACCACTAGCTGGGCAAGTCACCTCACCATTCTGAGTCTCCGTCTCCCTATCTGTCCTATGGAGTTAGTAGTCCCAGTGTTGCTATGGGCTTGTGCGGGGTGATAGATGGACACGAATCTGGGGTTGTTATAGGTGGGGGTGGTGAATTGAATTAGAGCCTGAACCACAGCAAGGTGGAGGCCATCCCGTCTGTGTTTTAGATGGAAAATCGAGACCCGAATGGGGGAGAGAGAGAAGTTGAGAGAAGAACTGAAGAGACAATCTGGATATTTTGCACTGGTATTTCTTCTACGTCCTCCCTAAACTCTTCATTTACCTACTCCTCTCCCTTGACACATGCACATGCATGCACGTGCGCACACACACACACACACACACACACACACGTGGGCCAAGGCCCTGAGCCTGTGTCCCTCAAGCAGTCAGTTCCATCAGTGTTCTTTCTGAAAGCTCTCACTTAGGAATAAGAAGAACACAAAAGTGACCAAGTTATGCGAATATTGATTGCATCAGGTCTGAGCACTTGGGAGGCTGGGAAGGCAATAAGGGAGGGAAGGGTTAGTGTGAGGAAAAGTGAAAGGCCTGGGGAGACCAGAGCTGGGGCTGGCGCAGAGGAGACAGAGGCTGGCTTCCTTGCAGTTGCACTCAATGGGACTTCGATGCAGCTCCTGCCTCTTGTGCATCCCAGTGGCCCTCACTCCCAGCCCAGGACCTGGCCGCCATTGCACTGCGAAGATGCAACTTGAGAACTTGCACGTCCCCCACCAGTGCTCCACCTGCACCTGGGTCCAGACTCTGTCATCTGGCCCATCACTGTCATAGGACAGCTTGGCCTCCAGGGTCCATGAGATCCTGGCCCCATCTTCCTTCATACATACACACACACACACACACACACACACACACACACCCTATCATTTTCCCCATTTGAAACAAGAAAGCCTGGACCTACCTCTTTTTAGCTGCCACCCATGCTCTGCCCCCATTGCCAGCAGAAATGCTGGCAAGCGTGGACTGACTCCAGCCTCCTCTCCTCTGTCATGGATCCCCATCAGAGAGGCTCACCCCTTCCATTCGACCAGAACAGCCCTTGGTGGACGTACATGACGTTTAGTCGGAAAGTCGGTTTCCAGCTCATCCTGTCTGCTCTGCCAGCAGCGTGCAGCACAACTGAGCACTCCCAGCCAAAACACACTTCATTGGCTCCCAGGATACCTCACTGTTCTAGGTCTCCTCCTGCCTCAGTGGCTGCCGCCTTCTGTTTCCATCACTGATGCCTCTTACCTTTGTTCCTTGAGTGTCGAGGTACCTTCACACTGTCCCTAGATTTCTCATCTGAACTCACTCTACATGGTCATTCTTTTTTAAAAAGTATATTTCTCTCATGAGAGGGAGAGAGAGAAATTAGGAACCCCTGACAGGGTCTTGGCATGCACGGTCCTCCACCCAGCCTTCCAGGTATCCAGGATCATGGGCATGCCTGCCATGTTCAGGTCAACCCAGGATCCAAACCCTGAGCCTCCCCTTCACCACTCCTTTTTTTCTTCCTAATTTTTGCTATAGGGCTCATGTATTCACAGTGGGGGAGGGGGAGAGTGTGGAGACAGAGATCTAGTGAGAAAGCACCCCCTAGGGAGATGGTCACCACAGTCCCTTTTCCATTCCCCTCCCAGCATGTTTTTCAAGTCACTGGGTCTGGGATTCAGACCATGCAATTGGCCATGTGGGATCCAGCTGCCTTAACCACTACTGGCTTGCCCCATCCCTTATCCATTCCTAAATCCCATCTGTATGTTGATGACTGCCAAATGCATAAATCCAGCTTGGACCCAGTTTGATTTCCAGACTTGGCACATCCTACTGCTCACTTGTAGCTCCATTTGAATACCCGATGGGCATCTCGTGTTTCCCCTGTCTGAAAACAAACTCCTATCTCCTCTGCCCCAGACCTACTTCTCCCATGGTGCTTTCCATCTTGCTCACGGCAGCTCAGTCCCTCTAGCTGCTCTAGCAAGTAATCACAGTGTCATCTTGGAGTCTGTCCTTCCTCATGAAAATAGCAGATCCCATCAGCTCTGTCTTCAAATTCTGACTCCGACCACGTCTCAGCAGCTCTCCACTACCACCCTGATCTGAACACCGTCATCATGGCTTGAGTTAATGCAGCTAATTGTGTCTGCAGCTTGCACCCTGTCCCTGCAGTCTGTTCTCAGCATAGCAGCCAGAGGGATCCTTTAAAAAGTGAGTCAGATTATGTCACTCCTTTGCTCCAAACCTTCCGGTAGCCTCTGACTTACTCGGACCCAAGGCTAGTCCTTAGAGTGAACCATGAGGTCTCTTTCTTATTTGGCCCCTCGCACCCGTGAGCTCAGCCCCAGGAACACACAGCCTCTAGCTCCTTTACCAGGTGGGCTTCTGCTCAGGACCCAGCGCTTCCTGCTCCTCTGCCTAGAACACTTACTCTGAGTGTCTGCCAGGCTTGCTGCCTCATCACTTTAAAGTCTGTCCCTCTGTCACCTCAGTATGGCCTTCCTCAACAATCTCTTGAAAGGTTATAGTGCCAACCCCATTCTCAGCTTTATTTTTCCTTCCATAGCACCTCTGGCCATTCACCCTGTGTTTATTTGTTTTTCTCTCTTCCCCCCTGAAATACCAGATACGTGAAGGCATAGATGTGTCATTTCTGTTCTTTACTTCCTAGGTAGTGCCTAGCACATGATAAACCTTCAAGAAATAGATGCCTAATGGGGACCAGCAGTTGCCTTGATGGCTATGTCGCTGGATTCCCATGTAGTCGACTGTGGTTCGAGTTCCGGACCCAGTGGCTTCAACTCATGCCGGGCGTGTGTGCGTGCGTGCCCAAGATCCTGAGAGGAGAATGGAGGAGATGGGATTGCAGCGTGGCCATCCCCCTTGGCGGGGGGGGGGGGGGGGGGGGGGGGTGATTTCTCACTTTCTGTGTGTCTCTCTTTGTCTTTCTGGTGAGTGCACAGGCCTTATAGCAAAAAAAAAAAAAAAAAAAAAGAAAGAAAGAACAAAATAGATGCCTACTGAATGAGTGACTATGAGAACAATTTAGAGAAGTTGGCCCCTAAGAAACTTAACTGTGATTGGAATAAGACAGAAACAGGTGACAGTGAGCAGGGCTGGGTATCTTGGAAGAAGAGAGGTGACCATCTGTGCTGGGCCAGTTCTATAGTTAGTAACACTACATGGGAGGAGGGCTATATTTCTGAGCTTTATGTAACAGATGTGGTTTCATATAAATCACACTTCTGTAAACGGAATCCTATTTTAAATGTACTAACGGAGATTGCTATTTAAAGGAATCTGGTGCCAATTTCTCTTGTAAAATGAATAATAATTTCCTAATTTGTCCTTAATGTCAATTCATATTTTCAGGGAAAAAAATACATTTACTTAAATCAAGGTACGCGTGTATAAACAGAGGAAATCTTCATTTTCCATGTTTCCACTATCTTTATTACTCCCTCTCTTCTTCCCTTTTTTGTTCCTGCTTTTCCTTTTGTATTTTTGTCATACGGCATGTGCATTCACCAAAGAATGGAGGGGGCCGGGAGTGAGAAATCACCCCCAAGGGGGATCACCCAACCACAATCCCTTCTCTTCCATTCACCTCTTGGGATTTTGGGCACACACACACATGTGCCTGGCATGATTTTCAAGCCACTGGTTCTGGAACTCGAACTGCAGTCTGCCATGTGGGACTACAACTGCCTTAACCACTACTATGCCACTTGTTGACTCTTCTTTTTTATTTTTAAGACTTTTTTTTTAATTGCCAGAACGCACATGAAGAAGATCCCTTTTTAGTACCTCACCCACCCTCGCGATGTCTTAGATGAAAGCAAGGTCCTGTGGCTGCTGCCTGCTGGTTTGTTCAGGTGTTTACCACAGGGCTGACTGAGGTAGTGTCACTCTAAAGAGAAGACAGCTGTGCAGTGCAGATGTGTGGCAGGTGTGTGAACAGCAAAGACCAGAACCTGCTTCCTTGAAAATAATAGAAGGTGGACTTGTTCAGTGGGTGTTCAGCCTTAGGTCTGGTATTCTTCAGGTACTATTCTAGGTTTTCTGAAATAACTTCCTCCTTTTGGTTCTTAATGTGCCAAAAGATTATAACATCTGTTTGTAGGACAGATGTACTTTTTATAAGATAAGAGAAACCTATTTTTAAGATAACAAATGTGCTGAGGTCTGGGCAGCGGTTTAGTAAAACAAGTTGGTTTTGGTTAAGAGTTCAGTTATAACCACCTAACTAGCAGGACAGGTGCCAGATGATGGCACAGGCCTAAAACAGTGCTCTGTGAAGCAGTCACACATATAAAGGTACTCAGAGACCTACCTGAGTACCCCAGACACTCATTTCCATGATCTGGGGCTGGCTGTGGCTGGGGGTGGATTGTGGCATTAAGGCCCTGTCGGGGTTGCTGCCTTTCTCTCTGGCTCAACTGAAGAAATAATGAATAAACTTGGGGGGTGGAGGAAGGAGAATAATAAAAATAAAAGTAAATAAATACTAGAACTTAGAATTCGTACCTGATGGAGAAAAACCGTGCCAGCCCTGCTGTGTGGCCTGACCACAGAACCCACTTATTTATCTATGAAGTGTCCCCCCACCTCTGTCCCCGGTTTGCTCAGCATCAGTGAGATGGTACTGGGAAACCTCTTTGAAGATGGTAAGGGGCTAAACAAAAATGAGAAATGCTCCTGTTTTTATTCCAGTGGATCTGGTGTTTACAAATTTAAGTGAGCCAAACAGATCAGTTGGGGTGTTTAATATCACAAGAGTATTTGCCAGAGTCAGATAAGATGTCCTCACATAGCCACTCTCTTATGTATGTAAAAGGGGATTCTGTTTACTTATTAACTGTATTTGAAGAAAGCTGGATCACAGTCGTGTGAAGTTCACCATCTGAAGCGAGAAGTGAAGTTGAAGAGCAGCTTCAAGAGAGGGTGGTGGTGAAGCCGTGTTGGAGAGTTTAAATTTCACAAGATCCAGAACATTCTAGATTTTTAAACTGGGAGAACTCATGAAGAAACTTATTCTTACTGCTCTATTTGGGGTTGACTTTGGTGGAGACTAGAGGTAGGAGACCAGCTCTATAGCAGTAGTGGGGTGTGTTTGTTGTGGAAATAGAACATAAAATAGGGAGGTAAATGATGTTGGGGAAGGAGAAGCAGTAGGCTTTGGCCTTGCCGTGATGTAGCAGGTGCTTCCTAGCATTTGACAGACAGGTCACTTACACATCAGGATCTGTAAGAGACACAGAGCTGGCTATTGGGTGGTTCCCATGCCCAGAGACCACCCGTTAGTCAGACATCAACCCTCTCACATCTGGAGCTCATTGGAGAAGAGTTGGAGTACAGTACTAAATGAGAAAGGATGAACCTAACCTCACAGTTAGAAAGCTGGGGGAAGCAAGAGGGGAAAGAGGGAAGTTGGGCAATGCCAGGGTTTTTGCGGAAGTCACCGCCCAGGGTTTTCAACTTTAGCAGACAAGTTGTTAATCTAGAAGGCCTTCCCTGGAAGCCCTGCACAGGACCTTGTGAGAGGCCACTCCAGCCTGGCTCCGTGAATGTTAAAGTCCAGGGTATGCATGTGGGATTTGCCCAAGGCCTGGCTTTCTAGGTGGTGACTTGCCCCAAGAGCAACTATAATAAATGAGCTGTCTGGCGTGAGCCCTGTGGTAATGTGATGTTGCAGTTCAGGGTGTGAAGGAAGAGGAACCAGGGCTTCCTCCATGACGAAAGAAGCAGTCCTGTAAGGGAGGGTGCCTTTTCAAAGCCATGGCTCCCTATGAATGGAGAAGGGGAGATAGGCCAGCTTTTCCTTTTCCTTAAGACTTTGTGTCCCAATATCTTATCTTGTGCCCTATATTCCAGGACCTTCTGAAGGCCTAACTAGGTGTGCCGAGAGTTGTTGTAGATGTTTTCTTGTGGACAGAGGCAGTTGGCATATAGGAAAAAGGAAAACAGCTAGGCTGCTGAAGTCAGTGGGTGACAAGGGCATTGATTGGTTTTTGGGTTGGAATACAACAGTACAGGTGTTCCCCAACTTAAGATGGTTCAACTTAAGATTTTTCAACTATTATTGGTGTAAGGTATCATTGGTCTTATTTTTTGTTTGTTTTTGTTTTTTAAGAAACTGACAATGACTTCGTTTTAAAATAAGGATTGCATTCTGATTTTTCCTTTTAGTAGTCAATAAATCATGTGAGATATTCAACACTTTTGTAAAATAGTCTGTGTTTGATTTAGCCCTGCTGTAAGCTAATGTAAGTGTCTGAACACATTTAAGGTAAGCAGGACTAAGCTGTTATGGTCAGCATGCTTGTGCACTTTCAACCTAAAGATACTTCTGATTTGTGATGGGTTTATTTGGACATAATCTTGTAAGTCAAGGAGCATCAGTACTAGGAAGATGGTGGTCTTTACCTGAGGTCGTGATGGGATGACCTGGCCGAAGGAAATGCTTGGGTAATGGTAGTAAGAAATGAGGGTGGTAAAGAAATGAGGGTGGAGGCGTGGAGATACAGCACAGACTCCATTCACTTCTCCAGGCAGATGGAGACAGTGGTCAGCAGGGAGGGGCTGGGGACCCCTTTCTGTAGTCTGTTGTCTCTGCTGAATGGTCTGATTCAGAGCCTGTAGTAGAAGTCCTGGGGGGCTTTGGGAGCTACTGAGCTGGGGATCTCCCAGCGTAGTGGCAGAGAAAGCAAGAGTGTAAGGAATGTTCAGAAATGTGTGACAGCAGGTAAGAGATGGTGACCCAGGCCTCAGAGCAGTGAACGTCAAGCAGTGTTGGAAAGAATGGAAGCTGTGCCCTTTGCACACTCATTTTGTCCCTCTGAAATGACAACCTGTGGCTGAAGAGATTCGAGACTAGTAACCAGGGGGCGGAAGGGAAAGGGGTCTTGTGTGGAAAGGGAGGTCACTTTTGTAGGGATTATGAGCATTCTGGATCATTTTTAGAGAAATGATGTCTCTTGACAACAGAGATGGTCACTGAAGCCCCTGTACCCAAATCTGAAGAGATTCTGGGCCTGTCTGTAGTGCTTGTCTTCCAGACAGTATCTGGAGAAGGAGGGCCACTGTGGGGCTGCCATTCTCTGTGGACACAGAAATGAGCTGTTGGGCAGTCGTGGTCCCTGGGCTGATGCCACTTTTGTCCAGAGAACCGTTCCTCTCTTGCCATCCTCTCTCAGCCCTCTCCCTCAGGCTTTCACTTCTGTCTTGCTCCTACAGCAGCCCTCAACCAGGCCATCGATGACATCCTCGTGGCAGTGCTTAGTCCTCATGTGCCTGCCCTTCAGCATTTACACGGTAGCCCGCACACTCTAACTCATAGCACTTTTTTCTCTGATACAAGTGCCTCCCCGTCTCAGTACCCTCCTAGTCTCCTGGCTTTTTTTTTTTTTGCAGTCTCTTTTCTGACTCTCTGTCATCTCCCAGACTTGACTGGAATGTCCTGGGCCTCATCTCTCTCTCTCTCTCTTTTTTTTTTTTTAAAGAGAGATTTTTTACTATAAGGCACATGTGCTCACCAGAGAGACAGAGAGAAAGAAAGCAAGAAGTCACCCCCAGGGGAATGGCCACACTGCAGTCCCTTTTCCTCTATTCTCCTCTCGAGATCTTGTGCACACATGCCTGCCATGAGTTTTAAGCCGCTGGGTCTGGGACTCAGACTGCAGTTGGACTATGTGAGAGTGCAGTGATGTAACCATTACACCATCTGCTGGCCCCCTCATCTCTTAGATACTTCTAGGTGATTTCATTCAGTTTGTGGCTTTGAATGCCATCCCTAAACTGATAGCTCCCAAATCTCTGTTTTCCAGCTATCTCTATAATGGGATGCCATCTTAGTCTGTTCAAGATACTGTAAACAATACATTCAGCACAGTCACTGTGGTGCAGCAGTAACCCAGTGCCCTGCAAGGCTGAATTGGGTCCCCAGGTCACCTAAAAACACATTGGGTGTATACACCGATGCCCAGGATTCTGAGAAGCTGAAGGGTGGGGGAAAGGGTGGCAAGGGTGCCCCTCCTTTCTTGTGCATGCGTGCACATACTTGTTTTCTTTTGTTCGTTTCTTGGGGTTTTTGTTTGTTTGGTTGGCTTTTGCATATGCTTTCTGTCATTCAGAAACTAGCTTTAGACTGGGTGATTATTGCTTACAGTTCTGGAGGCTGGAAATCCAAGACCAAGCACTAGCAATGTGTCTGACGAGGACTTATTTTCTACTTCACAGATGCACCTTCTCTCTGTGTCCTCACATGGTGGAAGGGGCAGGCAAATTCCCATGGGCCTCTTTTATAAGAGCACTAATCCCATGAGAAATCTCATGTCCTATAATCACCTCCTAAAGACTCTATTTTTAAATTACACTGGAGATTATGTTTCCGCATACAAATATGGGGGTATGAAAACATCATATGTACCTACCCAGTAGGTACCACAAACTTAACCACACTCTGGCCGTCCCCTTAAACGTGCCTTCTCTCCAGTTTCCCTGCTCAATAAATGGCAGTTTTGGGGCCGGCAGGTGGCATGGTGGTTGAGGGCGCTGGACTCCCACATGGCCAACTGCAGTTTGAGTCCCAGACCTCGAGCCTTGCTTTCTCACTCCACCCCTCCTCCCAACACACGCACACACACACTCTGTCCCCTCTCTGGTCAAATTTAAATAAATAAATAAATAACGTTAAATAAAATAATTCTTTTTTAAAAATGGCAGTTTCATCCTTTGGTCACTCTGGCAAAAAAATCTTGTTTTTATTCCATCCTTGATTCCTGTCATTTTTGCACACCCCACGTCCAAACTATCAGCATGTCCACAGTATGTCCTTCAGAATACATTCTGACCCCTTATCCTTAAGTGCCCTGATCCAAGCCACCAGCGTGTCCAGCCAGGGTTGTTATAAGTCTCCAAATGATTCCCCCGCATCCTCCTACCTCCTACTGTCTGTTCTCAGTACAACAGCCAGAGTAATCCTTTTTTTAAAAAAAGTTCGGCTTGTTCCTCTGCCCTGAGTCCTCACTGTAGTCTGTGAGGCCCTCCCTGATCTGGCTGTTTCCCTGCCCTCATCCAACCCTGCCGGTTTCTTGCTGTTCCTCAGGACTTTGACTTGCTGTTCCGTGACTCCTCATGGCTCCCTCCTTCCCTCCAGGGCTCATTCAGTTGTGACCTCGACAGGGAGGTCTTCCTTGGCCATCTCATGCAACATTACAGCTGTCTAGCCCCCACACTCCATTTAGTTTCCTTTTTTTGCTTCATTTTTCTCTGTGCCACAGAGAAATATGGCCCTTAGTATTAGAATGTAATAATAATAAAAATGAAGTGCACAATAAATGTAGTGTGTTTGAATCATCCTAAAAACACCCTATTGCCCTGGTCTGTGGAAAAATGGTCTCCCACAAAACCAGTCCTTGGTGCCAGAAAAGTTGTGGAACATTGCAAAAGGCTGGGAACCATTGTTCTATGGCACTTAACCCTGTTCCATCTCCTCCCTCCACTAGAACATGTGTCCCATGAGAGCTTTTGTCTTTTGTTCACCACTCTTTGTGCCTGGTGTCTGGCACATAGTAGGCCCTCCTGAAATTTTACTTTAATGCAGTCTAAGAGAGGCAAAGCCTGAGATCCTGGAATCATGGAATCAGATAGTTAATGGTACCTTAAAAATTATCTCATGTGAACACATCTGCAGTAGCTGAACACCCTAGCCCAGGCCATGCACCAGGGTCCACCCTCTAAGGTCTCCTTATCCTCCTCTCACTAAACCTGGCTTCGGCTCCTTCTCTTCCTTCTCCCTTGACTTCTCCTCCTCCTTTTCTTCTTCTTTTAATAATTTTTTAAAAATTTTTCTTTATTTATTTGTTGTGATGTTCAAGTCACCAGGACTGAGACTTGAACCATGGTCAGCCATGTGGGAATCCAGCACCCTAACCACCACACCATCTGCTGGCCCATCCTCTTTTAGATTAATTTGTTTATTTTTCCTGTGAATGAGAGAGACAGACAATACCCCCAACAAGGTCCTGACCCATCAGTCCACCCCCCCACCCCAGCCCTGGCCAGCCCAGATCATGGGCACACATACGTCCTGTGCACTCAGAGAGGTCTCTGCACACAACAGGCAATCTTCTATGCAGGTCCGCCTTGCAGAGTGCCATGTTTGGTGGCTGTGCACTGTCCATTCCCTACCCTGGCTTCTTTATTTTGAAAGCTATGTTTATTGAGGCATAACTTATATGCAGTAAAAATTCATCATTGTTAGTGTACAGTCCTATGAGTTTTGACAGTCACATACAGTTAGGTAACCTGCACACTCACACGTTAGAATGGTTCTGGGCCAGCTGGTGGTGCAATGCTGAACCCATATGGCAAGGTTCCAGGTTCACGTCCCAGGGATTCCTGCTACACAGAAGGCGTGTGCATATGCCTCTGACCTGGGCTGGCTGAAGCTGGGGGTGGATTGTGGTGTGAAGATCCTGTTCGGGGTGTCTGTGTGTGTGTGTGTGTCTCTCTCTCTCTCTCTCTCTCTCAAAGTAAATATATTTTTTTAAAAATAAGAATGGCTCTATCACCCCCAAAACTCCCCCCTTTTGTAAGCAGCCTCCTTCCCTCTGCCACCCCCAGCATCCACTGATTTGGTTTCTAATAGTTCCGATTCTCCAGGTTATCAAATAAATGGAATCCTAGAGTATGTGGTCTTTTAAGTCTGGCTTCTCTTACTTGACATAATGCTTTTGAGCTTCGCCCGTGTTGTTACAGAGTCACTAGCTGTTCCTTTCTGCTGCTGAGTGGCATCCTGTGGTATGGCTGCACTGCAGCAGTTGGTCTGTTCCCTACTTGAAAGACATCGGTGTTGTTTCCAGTTTGGAGGCTGATAAACACAGAACTTGGCTTTTTAAAGATAAAATAAATAATTATTTATTTTATTTTATTTGTTGTTACTATTTTTTAATTTGACCAGAGAGAGAGAGGAAAAAAAAGGGAAATTGAGAAAGGAAGCCACCAGATCTGGGATTCAAACCACAGTCAGCCATGTGGGAGTCCAGTGCCTTAACTACCATGCCACCTGCTGGCTCCAAACCCAGCTTCTTAAGTGTCCCTATTCTAGCCCTTGAGGCCCTCTAAATCTTACAGGTGTTGAGTAGAGATCTGAAACCCCTTCGACTTTCCGTGATTTTTGTTCTCTTATCTGACCTTCACTGGTTCATCATCCTTGGTGGTTTTCTGTGCACACACCGACTTTATCTCTATTCTACCTTCTATTTCACTCCTTTAGGTAGAATCATACAGTATTTGTCCTTTTGTAATTGGTTCACTTCACATGGCATCATGACCTCCAGGCTTATCCATGTTGTGATGTGCGTCGGGATTTTCTTCCTCTGTAAGACTAACTCATGTTCCACTGTACAGGTAGACCACAGTTCATTTATCCAGACATCTGTTGACGGACACTGGGTTGCTTCCACCAGTGTTTTCCATTTAAACATTTGTTTCTTTAGCTCTTCTCCTGGCTGCCCTCCTTCACACAGGCTTGGACATTCATTCAATTTGCTGCAAAAATGATTTACATTTTGAATCTTCTCCATTTTTTTAGTCTTTGCTATAGGGTACTTATGATAGCTGTGGAAAGACAGACAGAAAGAGAGAAAGAGGGAAAGTCAGAAATCACTCCACAGGGGATGGCCAGGCTGTATGCAGTCCCTTCTCCATTCTGCTTTTGGGATTTGGGGCATGCAAGCACACACACCAGGCATGATTTTCAAGTCGCCAGGTCCGGGGCTCAAACCACAGTCAGCCACATGGGATCCAGCCACCTTAACTTCCACACTACCTGCTAGCCCTCTTCTCAGTTTTCTTAATTCATCTTCCCTCTCAGATGATCAAACTGCAGAATAGTGCCTTTCTTTTTGAAATCTGCCTAACCCAGACAATTCAGTTCCTTACCACATACCCCCAAATCAGAGTTTTTGAGAGAGAAAAAAATGAGAGACATGTTCCTATTTTCAGTGGTCCTTGGTTTATGGAGCAGATCCATTGCAAATACCTTTTATGGAAACATGTAAATGATGGGCCAGCAGGCAGCATAGTGGTTAAGGTGCTGGACTCCCACGTGTTTGTCCACGGTTCAAGTCCCAGACCCAGTGACTTGAAACTCAGGCTGGGCATGTGTGTGTGCATGCCCAAAATCCAGAGAGGAGACTGGAAGAGAAGGGATTACAGTGTGGCCATCCCCCTGGGGGCTGATTTCTCACTTTCTGTCTCCCTGGCAAGTACACACATTCTATAGCAAAAGTCTCTCAATAAAAACACAACGAAACACATGTAAATACATCGTAGTATTTAGCTACATGGAGCCTAGATAAGTTCTAAAGAAGCTTAGAAAAAATAGTTGGGTATTATTAGTTAGAGCAGCTTACACTTAAATAGCAGCAAGATTTTTAGTTGAAGAGCGAGAAAGAAATGTGACTTGGAGAAGGAGAGGGTCCTAGGCAGAAAACATAATGTCCAGATCGTAAAGCAAAGAAGATGGCAAGTGCTGATGAGGGTGTCTTTTTGAAGAGTGCTGGCAGAGCAGGTCTTCTTTTTTTAAAGTTTGCTATAGGATGTGTACACTTGCTGGAGAGAGAGAGCGAGCGAGAGAGAGAGAGCACGCATGGGTGAGAGAGGAAGTGAGTAATCCAGGAAGAATGACAACACTGAAATCTCCATTCTCCTGGGATTTTGGGCGTGCATGTACATACACCCAACATGTTTTTTAAGCCACTGGGTCCAAGACTCTGACCTCATGATTGGCCATGTGGGATCCAGCCACTGCACTATGGAGCTGGCCCCAGGCTGTCTTTTATTTTTGTTTATTTATTTATTTTTGAGAGATTTTTGCTATAGAGTGCATACACTCACCAGAGAGAGAAACAGAGACAGAAAGCGAGAAATCACCCTCTGGGGAGATAACCACACCTCGATCTCTTGTCCTCTGTTCTTCTCTCAAGATTTTGGGCATGTATGCACGTTTACCCAGTGTGAGTTTGAAGCCACCGGGCCTGGGACTCAAACTGCAGTTGACTGCATGGGAGTCGACAAGGTCTCACCCTTTTGTGATCCTCCTGCCTCAGTCTCCTAGCTGTGTGGCACACACCACAACAACCAGCTGATTTTTAGACAGGGTCTCCTATGTTGCCTAGGTCAGCCTTGGGCTCACAGTCCTGCTTCTGCCTCACAAGTCACTGGTTTTACAGATGCACACCACCAACCCGGCCTTTAGGTTGCATCAGAAAGCAAACCCTGGCTTTCATGTGTTCTACGCAGAGCATAGTGTTGTAGTAGCATGTGTCTCCTTGGCTGGGCAATGCAGGCCTTCTTTATCTACCAGTTCATCCATGTTGCTGGCAGAGTGTATGTATTGGAGAGACAGCAGGGGACATGGTTCCTGCCCTGAGAGAGCCCATGCGTTGCTGAGGAGACTGACAGTATGCAAATGAACAAGGGAATTTCAGATTGTGACAAGGGCCTCTGTGGGAAATAACTGTGGTGGTTGTGAGTTGTGATAAAGAGATATTGCCAGGCAAGGTATGGGGTGAGGCTTTCATTTATGGGATAAAGAAGGAAGGAAATCTAGCCTTGCAAGCAATGGAGAAAGACCATTCCAAGTAAAAGGAACATCAGGGACAGAGGGAAAGCTTTGGCAGTGTTTGAGAAATTGTATGGTTGGTTAATGGTTTGTTCCCCAAAGTTACATGCTTTGGAATTTGGCCTTAGTGGGCAGTGATTGGATCATGGTGATTGAGTCATGGCAGAGTTGGCCTCATTATGAGTGGGTTAATGCTGAGCGAATTGAGTGAGTTCTAACTCTCATGAAAAGGAGTTAGTTTGCACGAGAACGGGTTGTTATAAAAGAGAGAACTGTCCAAGTGCTCTCTCTGCACTCACCCACCCGCCATCCTCTCTGCTTCTGTCAACCAAGTTGTGGCATAGGCTGGCCTGATGCCAGCCCTGTATATCTTCCAGCTACTAGAATCATAGGTTAAATAAACCTCTATTTCTTTATAAATCATCCAGTCTTGGGTATTTCTGTTAACAACACAATAGTGAACTAAGACAAGGAACAGAAAGGCAGCCCATGTGGCTGGGGCATGGCAAGGAGGAGAAGAGCAGGTCTTGACACTTCTGGTAGGCCTCAGGCCACCCTGAGAGTGCAGGCTTCACCACAAATGGCAGAAGGCTCTAAGCAAGGACATATGATCTCATGCATGCATTATAATGAGCCTTCTAGCTGCTTTACTGAGTGACTTGGGGGAGGGCAGTCCATTTGGAGCTATTTCACTGGTCCACTGGGGACATAGAGTGATTTGAGCTTGGCTTGAGGCAAAGGGAATGGTGAGAAATAGAGGAATTTTGGAGGTAGAATGGACAACATTATTGATAGATTGGATGGCAACGTTCAGGCAAAGGCAGTGATCCAGGATAACTTCTAGGTTTTGGTGGTTGATACAGTGAGATAAAGGACACTGGGAGAGGAACAGCTGGGGAGATGAGCATGCTGGCAGGAGTTGAGAGTTTAAAGCCATGGGCCGAATTGAGATCACTAGCTAAACAGAGACCTGGGGATGAGCCACTAAAGAAACTAAGGGAGCCGGCGTCATGGGTAGAAGATGAGCCAACAGGGAGGAGATGTTGGCAGGTTTGTGGTGGACTGCTGGGAGTGACTGAAGGTGGCACAGAGTGGGGAGGGGGGGTGCTTTCAGATGGGCCAGGGCCTCAATTCTGGCCCTACTTCTTGCTGCGTTTGTTACTTTGGGCAGCTTGAACTGGAAGATAGAGGGTCAGATTATTGCCTCCAGTGCCCAAGGGGGAATCAGAAGCAAATTATGAGTGGTGAGAGCAATGCCTCATAGGTGGAGGCAACAGCTAAAGAGAGTTAGCTGCTGCTGCCAGTAATCTGGTAACTGCAATGACAACTGATCTAGAAAAGATTAAGGAGACCTTGATGTTGGACACCAAATTCCAGTGTCACAGCCTAGTCCAAAGCAGCCTCACTGAGAACAAAGGGCATCCCTGCAACAGAATGCTGTGTTTGACAGTCTCTGCCTCACCTGTCCCTTCACTCATCCCAGGCTTACCAGATCTCCACTTGGCTCTGAAGTCCCCCTGTCATCCTCGCTCAGGCTTGAGGTCCAGCTGTTCATTTAAGCTGTCCCCAACTATACCAGCAACCTTTTGGGTTCTGACTCTCTCCCCCAGGTATCTCATCCCATCCTTCTTCATCATCAGCCATGTCACTCCCCAGGTGGAACTGTTGTCTCAGAGACCCCTCTGTCCTGCCTCTAAGAGAGTATCAGGTACTAGGGGAAGATTTTTTTTAGCCCCACATGGGATGAGTATGTTTTATGCTGGACACCATCACAGGAATGCAGGCAATGAAAGGCCGAGAACCTAGACCACCCACTTGGTCTATTCTCTGCAAGCTTCCAAAACCTTGCTCAGTGAGCTGCTGACTCAGCAGGGTTGGAATTCATCACCGAGGCCACTGACAATGGTCACCTCCGCCTTCCTTTTATCTTACTTTCTTTTCCCCTCTGCCCTGCCTGTTCTGAGGTTCTCCTCTGGCCCAAACAGTGGGCCCTCTGGCCCCTGGGGGGTCTGGACCTACCACCCCCTCCTGGAGCATATCCCCTGTGTGCCATGGAACCTTTGCGAGCCAGCCTGGCCTTGGCAGCCCAAGTGCTGGGCCCCTGCCAAGAGCTGTGTGCGTGACCGGACAGTAACCAGCTGGCCCTGAAGAAGCCAGGCCTGAAGATTTTCCATTGGCTCCAGCCTAGCTGGGCTGTCCTGGGGAGTGGAGGACAGGGAGGGCTGGTGGGGGAGGAAGAGAGGCTGGGAGAAAGCCGCCCTTCCTGCGGGGCCTGCTGATAATTGGCTCTCCGGAACCAGCTCAGGACACCAGGGCCAGCTGGGTCAGGAAGTGGTGTACAATGCTGCTCTTTCAGGGGAGACACTGCTCGGTCTTAGGGCCTGTGTGACTCCAGGGAAATCTGGAGAACAGCCTGTTCTCAGAGGATGTTCTCTAACCTAGACTCCCCTCCAGAGGTGAGACTCCAAGCCCCCAATTCCCACCCTTTGTCCTATAAGGGGTCCCCAGACATGGGCCTATAGGTGGCCAGGACCAAGTCATCTCCGAGGGATTTCCCAGAGAGGATCTGAGGCAGAGAGGAAAAGGGACTAGATTTTCTCAGGAGACCTTGAATTGTGTACCTGGTATTCTTCCGAGGGGGAGTCTTGGGAAACAGCCAACCCTAATGATTTATTAAGACTTGCCTCTGTGCCGTGTCTTAGCCATGGCGGGCCTTCAGGGAAGAAGGCAATATACCAACTGGCGGACATTGGCGGACACAGTAATAAAACAGGAATTAAAAAAAAAAAAAAAAAAAAAAAAAAAAAGGAAGAAAGAGAAACAAATTGTTGGCTGAGTAACTTGTATGTCTACATCTAAGGAAAGGTACAGTTTGATCTGTGTTCTGGAGGCGGGGTAGGATTTGGAATGGAGAAAGAAGGGGAGGCATGTGTGGTGTAGGATGGGGTAAAAGGGGCCTCCCAGGCTCATGGCCTTAGGTAAGCAAAAGGAAACTGGTCCTAGTGGGGATCTTCTGCCCTGGGAAGCCCCTGGTTCCGAGGGCCCTAGGGCACCCATGGCTTGCCTTAAAGAGCCCAGAATGCTGAGGCTCAGCCCTGCCTGCACCGCTGAGCCCTGAGAAGCCTTGTCACAGAACCTGGGCAGGGGACAGCACAGGATGGACTCTTACTCTTGGGGATATCTACTGTGGAGAAGTGTTGCTTGGAGAACTTCGGGCAGCAAATGAGAGCTCCTATGATCTGCCAAAGCTGTAAAAGAGGGTCTTGGGCAAGGACAGGCAGAGCTTCCAGATGTCTTGTGGCTATTGGTTTAGGAAGAAACCAGTGCTAGGCAGTGTCTGTGGTATTGGACTCACTGTGAGGCAGTGACTCCTAGGGTGCTCCACACGTTCCTGTGGAAAGAGGGCGCTCCTCATTCATGAGGATGGAGGGGTGTTTGTATCAGGTCCCTCTCCTGCTCAAGAGCCTTCCATGGATCCCCAGTACCCATCAGATCATGCATGATTCCTTACCTGGAATCTAAGAATGAGAAGGGACCTAGAGGTCACCTAATCCAGCCTGAGCCTATCAGTCTTTTCCAGTCATCCAAAGTAAAGGGTGCCTCACCTCTGACTTTATGCTTCTACTCATGAGGAATTCTCTTTCATGAGACAGCTTTAAGTTTATGCAAAAACTACCTTCCTGTAATTCTACCCATTGGTCTAGGTTTGATCCTCTAAAATAATTTCTCCTTTCATTAGACCACTCTTCAAAATATGGCTATTCTTTGGGCTGGCTTCTTTGCCTCATGGTTAAGGCAGCCAGAACCCACATGGCCAAGTGTGCAGTTCAAGTCCTGGACCCAGCAGCTTGAAAAACATGCTGGGTATATGTGCATGCATGCCCCAAATCTCTACAGGAGGGAGAGATGGAGGAGAAGAGATTGCAACATGGCCATTTCCAATGGGGGTGCTTTCTCGCTTTCCCTCTGTTTGTTTCTTCAGTGAGTTAATGTGTCTTCTGGCACATTAAAAAAAAAAAAACAGAAGAAGGGACGAGCAGATGACGTAATGGTTACGTCACTGGACTCCCTGCAATTGACTGCAGTTTGAGTTTGGGACCCAGTGGCTTGAAACTCATGTTGGGCATGTGTGCAAGATCCTGAGAGGAGAATGGAGGAGAAGGGGGATGTGGCCATCCCCCTTTGGGGGGGGGGGGGGTGATTTCTCTCTTTCTGTCTCTCTGTCTCTCCAGTGAGCACAAGCGTTCTATAGCAAAAATCTCTTTAAAAATAAATAAATAAAAGAACACCCTGCGATTTCTGCCAGCAGCAGTGGTAGGTGCTGCTAAGATACTGTGCTCCATAGGCTGGGGCCTCATGAGAGGTCCAAGTCTGACTCCTGGTCCAGCTTCAGGCAGGTATGGTAGTATGTACCTGGAATCCCAGACTCTGAGAGGCTGACACGCAAGGATGGCAATACCCAAAACTCTGGTGGGCTCCGTTTTCATCATTGCATTCGGTGTCCGCCCAGCCAGAGGCTCTTTACCATCTTTGATACATGAAGTACCTGTTTGCCAGTCCTCCCAAAGTTCCTTTCACAGCCCACCTCACTTCCTGTTCTTTCCGTTTCCACTTTCCTCATTTGGTTGAGGGCTTTCTGTTTTAGGTTTTGCCATAAGAGCAACAGAGAGACAGATTGAAGATTTTATTCCTATAGTTCCGTGCAGTTAAATATCAGGTTGCTGGGGAAGTCATGGCATATTTTTCTATGCAAAAATGTGTCATGACTTTTCCGACAACCCAATAGCTGTATCCCTGCACTCCCTACCTCCATGCTCCATCTCTACTACTCCAGTATAAGCAAGACACATAAGTGGATTTCAGAGGGCTGGAGCAGGGACTGTTGCAGTTCCCATCCTTCTTCCTCTAAGAAGTCTTCCCTGAGCAGTGTCTCAGTTTACAGGGATTTCTCCTTCCTTTTAATATGTGTAACACAAACTTCTCCCATTCTCAGTTATACACACGCACGCAAAGGCTCTCTAGTTACAGTGTATGTGATATACTGAAGGGAATTTTTTAAGTTTTTGTTTTGTTTTGTTTTGTTTTTGCAGGCAATGCTTATCATGACCACAAGCTTGGATAATTAGGCAGCATACACACACATTTGTAGGGTAAATCTGAATCCCACCCATCACAGTCCTCCTCGAGGCTCTGAAGTAGTGTTGGTGTTTAGCATTTGTCGCTCTGTGGTTTTTTCCTTCTCCCTCACAGCCTGTACTCCTGACCAGCTCTCCCGAGGCCCTGAGAACCTTTCCACTTCCAGTTCAGCGCCTGACTGCATGTGGGTTTCTCCTTGTCCCTGCACATTTTTATGGCCTCTATAAATTCTTGTAGACTGCTGGCAACCTTTAGGGGCACAATAAATATGGTGACTTTGCCCAGAGGTCTGTCTGCATCCAGAATCCCGTCATTGTCCTGAGCCAGAGAAAATAACTTGGTTTAAAGGTCTGTAATTCACCTGAGTTCATCTGCATGAAAGAGACTGGCCTGGGACCCTTCTGAAGGCAGAAGCTGAGGAACAATTCCAGGGAAGGACACAGAAAGAGGAAGCTGTAGGAACAGCCTCGGTAGTGCAGTTGGCATTCTGAACTGCTGCACTGGAAGCCATAGGGCTGACCATGGGTTTGGATCCCCAGGTCAGCCTGAAAGCCTCCCTCGTGTTTGTGTGTGGATGGCCATGATCCTGACTGGCCTGGAGGACTGGGGAAAGGAGATCGAGGCATGATGAGACACTTTCGAGGGTGCTGCTCTCTCCCTTGTTTTCACACTCTCTCCTGTCATGTGCATGCTCTCACATTCCTCATCCTTAACCTAAAAAAAGAAGAAAAAGAGAGACCAGCAGGTGGTGTGGTATTTAAGGCTCTGAATTTCAACATAGCTAACCACGGTTCAAGTACTAGACCTGGCAGCTTGAAAAATCTTACCAGGCACATGTGCTTGTGTGCCAGGAGGAGAATGAAAGAGAAAAGATTGCAGCATGGCCATCCTCCCCAAGGAGTGATTTTTCACTTTCGTTCTCTCTCTCAAGATTTTGCTTTAGGACGTGTATGCTCGCCAGAAAGTGAGCTAGAAAGACAGAAAGTGAGAAATCACCCACTGGGGGAATGGCCATGCCACTGTTCCTTCTCCATTCATTCTCCTCTTGGGATTTGGGGCACACACATGCACCTGGAGAGAGTTCCAAGTCACCAGGTCTGGAACACAAATCGTGGTCAACCACTTGGGATTCCAGCACCTTAGCCACTATGCTGCCTGCTGGCCTCTTCCCTCTCTCTGTCTTTCTCTGGTGAGTTCATGAGCCCTATGGCAAAAACCTAACCAAAAAAAAAGAAAGAAGAAAAGGAAAGAAAAATAAAAGAAAAGGAAAAGGAAAAGAAGAAACTGTAATCTCTGGGTATTCATAGGAGACAAGTATGGCTTCATTGAGTGCTTTACCTTTTTCTTGGAGCACCTCTTACATGAAAAGACCTGGAAAGTTTGTGGAAACTGAATTAAAGTATGAGTTTATTTTGGTGCAGAACCAGACAATCACCTGGTTTTGAAAGTGAAATTTTATTGATATGTGATCATAGTCATTCTTTCATGGATTCACTTAGCATTCAATGGCAGAGTTGAATGGTTGTGATAGACTTCAGCCTGCAAAACTGAAAATATTTACTAACTAACTCTTCTTAGAAAGTATTTGCATATTCTTCAGTTCTAGGAAATGTGGCCAAGCTAGGGACTAAATGAGGCCTTCTAAGACATCTTCATATTTATATATGTTTGGATTTTTCCATATTAAAAGGTTAAAAAAAGTTTAAAAAATTTTTTTTGATCCAGTAATCTTAGTCCCAGGAATTTATTCCTTAGGAATTATTCCTTAGAAATGAAGGTGTCAGTTAATAAGGATATATATATATATAATATATATGTATGTGTGTGTATATACACACACACACGTATTTATTTACTAAAATAGTTTACAATGGCTAAAAAAATCTGGAAATAAATCAATAGTCTACCAGTACAGGAATGCGTGTATAAATCATATTCATCCACACTGTGGAATACTATGTGATCTTTTTAAAGAATGAACTAGAGTTTTATAGTCTACTTGGAGAATGTACCATGAGCTATCTTCAAGTGAAGAGAACAAGATATAGAAAAGTCTGTGCAGGACAATCTCATTTTTATAGAATAGTGGCAAAATGAACACCTTTGTTGTATAGGTCTTTGTGTGTGGGATGCATAACGGTGGCTAACAGGGGTTTGGGGTGCAGTGACATGTGGATGGGAAGCAGGGAAAATAGAGAAAGGGAAAGCCTATACTTAAGAAAGTAGTCTGCTCTGCCACAGTAGCATATACTGTAGGCCCATGTTCAACTCCAGTCCACCCTACAAGCCAGTGCAGTGTTACACACATGTAGTCCCAGTGACTCAAGAGGCCGAGGAAGGAGGATCACAAGCACAAGGCCAGCCTGGGCCATGCAGCAAGACCCCTGTCAAAAAGAGCAGGGCGTGGTGGTGAGCGCCTGTAATCCCAGCTGGGAGGTTGAGGCAAGAGGATTGTGACAGTGAGACCTTGTCTTAAAAAATAAGGGACCAGCAGTTAGCAAAATGGCTATGTTGCTGGACTCCCATGTAGTCGACCGTGGTTCGAGTCCTGGACCTGGTGGCTTAAACTCATACTGGGCGTGTATGCATGTGTGCCCAAGATCCCGAGAGGAGAATGGAGGAGAAGGGATTGCAGTGTGGCCATCACCCCTTGGGGGTGATTTCTCACTTTCTGTCTCTCTCTCTTATCTCTGTCTTTCTGGCGAGTGCACACACCCTATAGCAAAAACCTCCCAAAAAAGAAAAATAAATAAAATAATAATAATAATAAAAGAAAATTTAGAAGATTGGAAAGGAGTGGGTATTTTTAACGCCCTTTGATGTAATTAAGGAAATAAAAGGGAATTTGCTTAGGAGTTGGAAAATGCCCAGAAGTGGGAAAACGAGAGACTAACTAAAATAAAGAGGCCACTGACAGCCCAGGCCAACCAGGGAAAACTCTGTGTTTCAGAGGTGAGAGAGGGCAGCTTGATGGTCTTGGGCCATCATCCTGCCCTGATCTCTGTGCCTCTTCCTTCTGCTCCCCGAGAAATAATGTTTCCCCGGGGGATGAAAAGCATCTCTTTGTGAGAGCTGTAATTGCCATGTTGTTATGCCAAGCCAATGAGTGGCAGGCGGGCACAGCAGCTGGGCACAGCCAATACTAGACAGCAAAGGCTTAGGGCAGCAGGGACCAGCTGGCCTGGGAGCGCTGCCCACCTCTGCCCCCAGCTGGGCTCCCGCTGAGGAACCAGCCTCTGTTGCAGGTGGGGGTCAGTGGAGCAGAAGATCATTGGAGGAAGAGAAAGGGGCCGGGCGTCTGGGAGGGTCTCAGCACTTTCAGAGGCTTATTCATCTCATCCTCCTTCCCCTTCCCCTCCCTCTTGTTTTGCAGACTGTCAGCATCAATAAGGCCATTAATACGCAGGAAGTGGCTGTAAAGGAAAAACACGCCAGAAATATCCTTTTGGATCTTGCTTGGAAGACCAACCCTGCAGGGGTCAAATTGTGGAAACCGAGGTCAGGGGGAGGCCTCCTTTGCTCAACTCCACATGAGCCAGGTCACTGCAGGTTTAAATAACAGTATCTCAGAGATCTCTGGTTTCAGAGACCACGGTCAGAGTGTAAGGGACCAGTGAGGCCATCAGGCCCAGTGCCAAAGATCCTGCTGCTCTCCTGTAGGACGGAAGCTTTCCAGAACTTCAGAGTCATTTGGAAGTGACTTTCCTTTGAGCCATCTCCAGGGGCTCAAGACAAAGTGCTTTGGCTGGAATGAGGGTGTCACTCTGTGGTGAGGGCTGTGGATCCTTTCCCAGATAACCAGAAGCCCACCACAGCAGGGAGCCTAGCTAGGCCTCGACCTTTATCCCCAGGAAGGCACAGTCCCTGGTGGTGGTGCATCACATTTGGTAGCTTTGCCATGGTGAGAAACACACCAAGAAGGCCTGGCTGCTGTGATGCGGTGGTAATGAGGTGCCTCTCAAGGCTAGAAGTCTCATGATCAACTGAGTGCAGATTCCTGGGTTGACCTGGAAATACATGGGCATGTGCATGGCTACCCAGGATCCTGAGGAGCAGGTGGCCTGGGAAAAGGGGGTCATGGCGTGCTGAGACGCAGTCAGGGGTGCTCTCTCTCTCTTTGTCCACTAATTCATGGGGATATGCTCTCTCTGAAAAACAAACAAGAAAAGCCTTTAAATGCCCTGGTTGAGTTTCTCAGAATTAGTTCTGACCCCTACCTGCTAAGGATTTGTAATTGGTCTAATGTGTAATAGGAGGTAAAAGACAAAGACAGTTGTCATAGGCCTGTGTGCTTTTTTTTAAGAATTATTTTATTTAACTTTATTTATTTAATTTATTTATTTTAATTTGACCAGAGAGGGACTGGGGGGTGGGAGGAGGAGTGAGGAAGCAAGCTGCCAGTTCTGGGATTTGAACTAAAGCCGGCCATGTGGGAGTCCAGTGCCCTTAACCATCACACCACTTGCTGGTCCCAAGACCTGTGTGCTTTTATGGATGGAGACTGGCACACAGAGGCCAGCCTGCAGCAGCCTAGAGCATAACCCATGCTACAAGGAAGGCTACCTGGATGAGGGAAGGGACAATGGAAGAAGTTTTAAATTCCTAGCGAAGGAAAACAGTAAACATTCATTCATTCATTCATTCATTTATAGGAATTATTTATTTAATTTTATTTTTCATTATTATTTTCTAATTTGCGATAGGGCACATGCACTCACCAGAGAGGATCAAAGAGAGAGAGAGAAAGTAACCACCTGGTCTGAGACTTGAACTGCATTTTGTCATCCTTGCGCTGGGACCATGCTAATCTTCCCTGTATCATTGCAATTTCAGTGTATATGCTGCCAGAGCAAGCACTCGAACCACATTCCAGCCATGTAGGAGTCCAGTGCCTCAATCACCATGCCACCTGCTGGCCTAATACTTATTCTTTATAGGTTCTTCTATCAACTGTCCTGTTGATAGATGTCAGCTGAATAAGCATTAGGACATCAGGCTGGTGAACAGGTTGGTCTGTGCGCCATGGGATTTGCTCCTGGAAGGCCCAGGGGCCAAGTATTATTTTTCTTTTTTCTTTTCTAAGTTTCTTTATAGAAAGAGAAAGACAAGCAACAGGGTCTCACAATATGATTCTCCCCCAAGCCTCTCCGAGACAGCCAGGATCACAGGCACGTGTGTGCACACCCAGCATGTCCAGGTCCACCTGGGAACCAAACCCAGGTCTTCCATATGTCTTCCAGCATTGCAGAGTATTACACTATCACTGCTCTGCTGTGAAAGGATCATCTTTCTTGATTTCTCCTTTCTTCTCCCAGACACCTTTAATGATGCCTAACACATAATTGGGGATGTTATAAAGATTATAAAATTTAAAAAATGATGTCAGCTCTGTGGCCTAGTCATTAAGGAAGGTGGATCCTACATAGCCAGCCACATGATTTGAATCCCATTTCAGTGCCCTGAAAAACACACACGTGTGTTTGTGCCCTAAGTCCTGACAGGATAGAGCAATGGAGGAGAAAGAATTGTGACGTGACTGTGCCCCATTGGAGGGTACGTCCCCCTACCCCCCAGTGAGCACACACATACCCTCTGGGAAAATCAGTCAGTGAATCAAAACAGCAGAAAGGTCTCTCCTTACTTCTTTCCCAGTCAGGGTGCCTGGCTGGCTCTGCACTTGGTCTGCCCTTGAGAGGAGTCAGCACATGCCAGGGTGCCCACCTCTCCTCATTGCTTCTTTCTAGTCTGAGAGCATTTTGCTTTAGGTGGAACTGTAAGTTATCAAAAATCGCTCCAAGGCCAAAAGCTGCTTTAGCTTCTAGACCTAAGTCTATGTCAAGCCCACCCCTAAAATGAAAATTTCTTCTGGAGAGAAACTGGTATCTTCCAACTCAGAAGCAGGTCAACATGTGTTCTATATGAGTCATTTTGTTTCTGCCCCAAGGCGAGTCTGTCTGCCCTAAATGGCACTGGCTTCTTACCTGGGCCTTGATAAAGAAGCAGAATGTTCTAGGTAAAAACTCAGTTACCAGGTCTGAGAGGCCTGTTTAAGCAGTTACAAAGACATGTGGAAATCCTCAACACACTCCCAAAAGGGCTCACTAATGACTAACATCTGGAATGTTAAACTTAGAAATCACAGTAGGCCAGATGGACATTTTTTACATGCAAACTGTGGCCAGCAAGCTGGGCAGTGGGTGTGTTTGGAATTGAGTCTGAGAAGAAGCAGCCCCAGGATTCTATCTAAGAGAGTTCTAGGTGTTCGGAGATATGGGCACCTCTGAACAAAGCCACGAGGGTTTATGGATGAGTACAGTCCCCATTATTTTACATCTGCAGAAAGGGCATTTTTCACAAATACTGCTGCTTTCAAAATAAGAGCAGGGCTCAAGACAAGATTCAAGGCTAGCTGAATGCAGAGGAGTGGAAGTCCTGCCTTGAAGAGGCTCCCAGAGAGTCCATAGGTCAGGGTGTAGCATCCTCCTAGGGGAGATAGGCCCTGATTATAAAGCTGAAGCATGCCCTCACTTTTAATAATAGATAAGAAAGAACTCTCAGAAGCCATATGTGTTGTGCAGTTGTTATCCCCCATGTACCTCATCACCAAATCAGCATACCCAGAGGAAGGGCAGACCAGAACTGTTGCTGACCCAGAGGGCACCTGAGTAGATTAGAAACAAATACCACTTTCCCCAGACATATCCATCTTTGGAGAAATTTTCTAATGAAAAGTCTTTTTTGTTAGAATAAGACATTTTATTGCCAGGTGCCAAAAAATTGCGAGAATAATTGTACAGATCCATGGTGTCTTAGCTAGGAGTGTTGCCCTTCTGAGGTGGGCCACTATCTCCTTCACAGCTCTCTACCCTCCGCAGTGACCTGTTGCAGTCTAGATCCCAGTAATTGGTGGCCCGAGACAGACCTGTGCCTTTGTTTTCCATGACCTTCCCTTTACCATGTATCCTGGGCACCCACCATGAGAAAGGGGCTCAGACCTTTTGGTCTGTGGTCAACCGACTGCCTCTCTCTAGCAACGCAGTGCTCTGCTGGAAGTTCTGCCATGTGTTTCATAAACTCCTCCGAGACGGACACCCGAATGTGAGTTCCTGGGACTGTGGGGATGGCCAGGGAGCCAGGGACCCATTGGGGAACATGGGATTGCCTGGGCCACAACATAGACACTCTCACTCTGCCCCCTGCTCCTGGCCTATTGGTTACTAATTAAAAGTGGCTATGCCTCTCTTCAATCAGCCACTTTTCCCACCCTGGGCCTAGCTTCCCCGTCTGTTCCCTCACAGGCTGTTCTCTTCTCTCTTTCCAGGTTCTGAAGGACTCCCTGAGATACAAAAATGAATTGAGTGACATGAGCAGGATGTGGGTGAGTTTGGAGATGTGCCCAGAGCCACCTGCTTCTCCTTCCCCAGAGGCTGCAGAGCAAGGACTGTGGAATGAAACAAATGCATCTCTTTCAGCTTGTTTAGGATTTCTCCCAGGAGCATCAGGGAGACTAAGGGTGCTGCTACATAGTACCATGATATCCATAATCTTGCCTGGGGTTGTTGGAAACTCTAAGAAAGTTTAAAAGCTTGGGAACTTCTCTTGCCAGTGGATTCTTATGTCACAAAGCTGTCAGGCACTGAGATCCCTCAGCAGGGGCATTGCCACAGTTCCTACTTTTTCTTTCCATGGTCCTATTTGGGACATAGTACATTGAGAATTAGCATTCCCAGTTCTTAATTCTTTCCTGTCTAGGGATTCTCCGTAATCTGCATTCTCAAGAATAACCCTTGTTTGATTCTGGTATGCCCTTTTGGTCCTACTAGTTAAGAACTACTGTAGCCATTTCCCTCAAAGTCTTATCCTTATCCATTTATACTCACAAACTATTAGCAGTCATGTAGTCCAATCTATCTATCATAGGTAAAGAAATACAGTCCCATTTGTGGAAACAGCTTGTCCAAAATCACAAGTCTAGTTACCTAAACAATGCTAAGAGTTGTCCCCAAATCTTCCAACAGCATGCTAGAATGCTTTCCCTATAACATGTAAAATGTTTATCTTTTTTCTTTTAGAATTCCCTTGGCTTATTTTTTTCTAACCTTTTCCTTTCTTATATTCTTATGTTTTAGAAATACCTTGTAAATAACATTTAGTTGCATTTTGGTTTTATTGCTGTTTTGTTTTTCATTCAAAATGCAATCTTTGTCTTTTTAATTGGTCATTTAGTCCATTTATACTTATTATAATAAATACATGATATGTTTATATTTCTATTACCCTCTTATTATATGATTTTTGTTTCTTTCTTTCTTTGTTTTGTTTTTTGTTTTTAATTTGCTGTAGGGCACATGCACTCACCATAGGGAGACAGAAAAGGAGAAATGCCCTCTGGGGGGAATGGCTTTATCACAACCCCTTCTCCATTCTCCTCTTGGGAATTTAGGCATGTATGTGGTATGTTTTTCAGGCTGCTGGTCTGACTCAAACAATGCAGTCAGCCACGTGGGATCCAGCCGCTTTAGCCACCATGCCACTGGCTAGCCCTAGAATATCTTTATTTCATCCTCAGTCACGAAAGATATTTTCTCTGGGTTTAGAATTCCAGGAAGACAATTGTTTTCTCTCAGTACATGAAAGGTATTATTAAAGATATCTTTCCACTGACTTTTTAAAATTTTATTTATTTTAATTTGACCAGAGAGGGATAGTGTATGAGAGAGAGGGACAAAGTGAGAATGAGAGAAAAAGAGAGGGAAAGTGAGAAAGCAAGTCACTAGGTCAAGTACTCAAACCGCAGTTGGCCATGTGGGAGTCCAACACCCTCGACCACCAGGCCATCTACCAGCCCCTCCACTGACTTCTGATTTCTATTATTTTCGTGAAGTCAAATAGTTTGATCTTTTAAAGTTAGTCTGTATTTTTTCCCCTCTGGTCTCTATTTTTAGAGGTTTTTGCCATAGGGCGCATGTGCTCACTGAAGAGAGAGATACAGAGACTTTCCAGGAGGGCAGTAAAAAATCACCCCCTAAGATGGGTGTCCACACCACAATCCTTTCTTCTCCATTTTCTTCCTGGGATCTTGGGCATGCATGTACACACACCAGCATGATTTTCAAGCCACCCTGTCTAGGATTCAAACTGCATTTAGCCATGTGGGAGTTTAGCAACTTAACCACTCCACAATTTACGGGATCCTTTCTGACCATTTTTAAGATGTTAGAATGTGATATAAATAAATAAATAAATAAATAAATAAATAAATAAAAGATTGTATCTCAGAGTAAATCTATTTTGGAACTTTAAAATCCTTGGGTTAATATCTTTTATCAGTTATGGGACCAGCAGTTAGCGTAATGGCTATGTCGCTGGACTCCCACGTAGTCGACCGCTGTTCGCGTCCCAGACCCGGTGACTTAAAACTCACGCCGGGTGCGTGTGCACTTGTGCCCAAGATCCCAAGAGAAGAAAGGATTGCAGTGTGGCCATCCCCCCTGGGGGGTGATTTCTCGCTTTCTGTCTCTATGTCTCTCTCTGTCTGGCTGGCGAGCACACACGCCCTATAGCAAAAACCTCTCCAAAAAAAGAAAAAAAAATCTTTTATCAGTTATGAAAAATTCTCATGGTCACTTCAAATATTGACTTTTGTTATATTCTCTTTGCCTTCTGAGACTTTGGTTAGAAGTATGTTAGACTTTCTCACCCATCTCCCATATTTCTAAACCACTATTGCATTTTTTTCTGTCAACAAGAGACTTCAAAAAGTTCATGGAGGGAACCAGCAGTTAGCGTAATGGCTATGTCACTGGGCTCCCACGTAGTCGACCGCGGTTCGCGTCCCGGACCCGGTGGCTTAAAACTCACGCCGGGCGCGTGTGCGTGCGTGCCCAAGATCCGAAGAGGAGAATGGAGGCGAAGGGATTGCGGCGTGACCATCCCCCCTGGGGGGTGATTTCTCGCTTTCTGTCTCTATGTCTCTGTCTGGCGAGCGCACACGCCCTATAGCAAAAAACCTCTACAAAAAAAAAAGAAGAAGAAGAAGAAGAAAAAAAAAAAGAAAAAGAAAAAAGGTTCATGGACAAACTAAGTATGCATTTGGGGCTGGCCTTGTGGTGCAAATGTTAAGCATTGTGCAGAGGGAATTTAATTCCACCTGACTGACTATGATCAAAATCCCAGTCCCAGAGGCTTGAAAAACATGCTTGGTGTGTGCACACATATGTAGGATTCCACCAAGATGGAGAAATGGAGGAAAAGAGTGTGACTAAGCCCTATGAGCGGTACCACCTCTGTTTGTCTCTCATGTGCACATGTGCCTTCTGGTATTGAAAACACCAGTTTATTTTGGTGCAAAAAAAAAAAAAAAATTTGCAATCCACAAATGGCTTTTCCATAATACTCATTTTCTACAAACTTTTCAAAGACTCCCTTAATTTGTCTCTGCTACATTTTGGATACCTTCATCAGATCTGGCTTTCAGCGCACTGTTCCCTCTGTAGCTGAGTCTAATCTGTAGTTAAACCTCTTCCTTTTCAGAAGGATTTTACTTTGTTAGTACAGTTTTTATTTCTTTGCCAGAGGACATGTGCACTCACCAGAGGAAGAACGCATAAGCACCCCCAGTGGGGCATAGTCACACTATAATTGGTTTTCCTTTTCTCCATCCCATCAGAATTTGGGCACGCATGCATATGTGCCTGTGTGTTTTCCAGACCTCCAGGGCTGGGATTCAAACTGCTCGGTCAGCTACATGGGATCTGACTCTCTTAACTACCAAGCCATGGGACAACCTAGTTTTCACTTACTAAAATTCTATTTTTTTCCTTCAAAATCTGCTTGGTAGTCTTTGTAATTTCGTGTATTTTGAAACAATCTCTTATTTCTTTAGATATATTAAACAGTTATTTTATACTTCACTGTTTATAATTTGATTATCTAAAATCCTTAGCAATCTATTTCTGCCGTCTGTCTTTTTTGGTAAATTTGGCTTACACTCTATAGTTTTCTTTTGTGCTTAGTTATTTTTATGGTGAGGTGCTCATCTTCCTTAGAATTTTATTTCTGGGAATTCTCTGAAGTCTGTAACAAAGGCAGGTTCTTCCAGAGATAATTGACATTTGTTTCTATTGAGATCACTTTACATTAAATTTTTAGCTGATGGTTTTGTGAATTCTGTGTAGATTCCCTTGAGGAAATCCAATTCTCAGCAGCAGTTTTTCCCTCCCTCTGATCCCAACAGAGGCCAGAGAGTTCCTTCACGGTCCTCAGGGAAGACTTCCTCTGTGCACAAGTGCCGCTGTGTGCTATTTTCAGTTTACTCTTCTTTTGCACCAGGGAGACCATCTTTTGACTCTTCTACTAAAACCCACACACACACACACACTTGGGTTGGCCAGAGCCTTACCTCCTTTTCCACCTGGCCATTGTGGCCCAGAATATTAAAGCTCAGGTTCACCTAGTGTGGCAAAGCCGCCCTCCCCTCTGTTCTTATACCCTATCATTTCAGTTACCTGAGTTTCTGTGTCTACTCAATCCCTGGCCTGAGGATTTCTTACTTTTTGTTAATTAATTAATTCCTTCAAAGAGAAGTTTTTAATATTTTTATATTTTTAGTAGTGTTTAGTACTCAGGTACCTAGCTAACCTTGTTATTGAAAATGTAATCACCTTAGGTCTTTCTCCCTATGTATTTCTGTCTATTCCCTTTAACTAAGACTTCCTGGAAGTTAAGACCACATTTTTATTTATTTACCCTTTATGAGAGAGGGAAAAATATAGGATACATATTTTTGACAGAATCTCACTATGTCACTCACCCTCCTCTTGCCCTAACCTCCCAATTAGTTAGGATTACAAGCACAGTTGTTCCTGATGTATGTTCAGGTTGGCCCAGGAACTGAATTCAGTCCTCCCATGTGGCTTCCAGTCTCCCAAGCAATAGTGTTATCTATGCACCACTGTGATTGGGCCCGTCTTTTACTTTTTTGATCCTTGTGCATTTCATGTTAAGTATACTTGTCTTTGCTGATGAGAACATTTTTACTCCATTTCTACTTTTCTGTAGTTTCCAATTTTTCTATCATTATTAAGTTTTACATTAAAATGAATAAAATGAGTGGTTCATAGAAAATTAATAGATAATGGAAATACTGCCATCTCGATTCTAGTCTCCTCTATGTACTTGGCCTCCTTTGCTGCCCTCTCAAGCATGTTTCAATATAGTTCACTTATTCTATCCTGGAGGATATAAGTGCACTTAAAAGAAAAGGCAGAATTCAGAACAGCTATTCTGTTTAAGTGTTCTTTGTGCCCACATTTCTCTCCTTTTTCATAGATATGTGGGGTTACTGACATCCCTCTGCTAATTTAGCATCTTCTCTGGTACCCAGCTTGTGGCCTGGCTGCGTGGGCAGGCCCCATGGGAAAGTTTGTGCTTCACCTGCTAGGACTGGCCCCACTTCCAATCACCATCCTGTGTATAATATTGTAGATGTGCTTAGTCTATTGGAATCCATTTGAGGTCTTTCCTCCCCTGTTCTTTGATAGAAAGAAAAAAGGAAATATCCCATAGCTGAACTGTGCTTGCAAAGAGTGGAAATTTAAAATTCTTAAAAAGAAACCTCATCCAGAATTTATCCTAAGAAAACGCTCATATTTTAGACAAGATCGTATGTACTGTAACAATGTTCATGGAAACATAGTTTATAACCACAATTTTTTTTTTTTTTTTGGAGAGGTTTTTGCCATAGGGCGCGTGCGCTCGCCAGAGAGAGAGAGAGAGACATAGAGACAGAAAGCGAGAAATCACCCCCCAGGGGGGATGGTCACGCCACAATCCCTTCTCCTCCATTCTCCTCTTGGGATCTTGGGCACGCACGCACACGCGCCCAGCGTGAGTTTTAAGCCACCGGGTCCGGGACGTGAACCGCGGTCGACTACGTGGGAGTCCAGCGACATAGCCATTATGCTAACTGCTGGTTCCCTATAACCACAAAATTTTCAACCACAGTTGACCCTTGAATAATCTGAGAATAACACTGACCCACCTCCCACTGCACACAGACTTAACTACTAACAGCCTACTGTTGAAACCTTGCTGATAACATAAACAGCTGATAAGCACATATTTTGTATGTTATATGTATTATACATGATATTCTTACCGTAAAGTAAGCTAGAGGAAAGAAAACGTTATTGGGAACATTGTATGCTGTGTGCTGCTGCTTGGCAGGCTGACGCCACATGGGAGGCATGGGCTCAATTCCTGACCCATCCTGAGGTCAGAGAATCTTGATATGATGAGACCTTGTTTAAAAATACACCACACATGGGGACCAACATTTAGCGTAATGGCTATGTCGCTGGACTCCCATGTAGTTGACCATGGTTCGAGTCCCGGACCCGGCGGCTTAAACTCACGCCGGGCGCGTGTGCGTGCGTGCCCAAGATCCCAAGAGGAGAATGGAGGAGAAGGGATTGTGGCGTGGCCATCCCCTCTGGGGGGTGATTTCTCGTTTTCTATCTCTCTCTCTCTTTCTGGCGAGCGCACCCGCCCAATAAGAACAAAACCTCTCAAAAAAAAAAAAAAAAATACACCACACATGAATAAATTGATGAATTAAATAAAGGGAAGGCTATACATCCACAATGTTACTCATGATTATATCTAGTAGTTAGATTAAGGATGATTTTTAGGATAGGTACCTTTTTATATTTTTCAAATTTTCAACAATGGTCATTTGTTACTTTAATAATTAAAAAAAAAAACATATCTTACAAAAGAAGTTCTGACTGCAGGCTCGCGGCCCAGTGTTCTCAGTGCTGATGCTCTGCTCTCTTTCCTCTTCCTGAAAGGGCCACCTGAGTGAGGGGTACGGGCAGCTTTGCAGCATCTACCTCAAACTGCTGAGAACGAAGATGGAGTACCACACCAAAGTGAGTCTGGGCGGTTCGGGCACACTGCCAGCGCCTTGTCCCGTGGTTCCCCCAGCCCCTTTGGGCTTAGCTGTTAGGCCTCTTAGGCAGCAGGAGCCCAGCCTCCTTGGGGAGGGTGTGTACCACATCCCAGCTGTGTGAGAGGAGAACCATGTTTGGGGCAACTGTGGTCAGATCCCTGGGGTGTGGCAAGAGGGATTGTGGCCTGTGTCTTCTGTACCCTTTGTTCTCCATTTTTCAAATAGAAGGAGGAGCTCTATGGCCAGCCCGGTAGCCTAGTGGTTAAGAGAGCCAGATCCCACAGGGCTAACGAGTTCCAATCCTGGCCCTGGCAGCTTGAAAAACACACTGGGTTCATGTGTATGCCCTCAATCCCAGTAGGATGGTAAAGTGAAGGAGGAGGATAGTCACGTGATCATACCCTGCTGCACTGGGGGTATTTCCTCCTCTCTGTCTCTCTCTAGCAAGCAAATGCACCCTCTGGCAAATTTAGAAAGAAAGAGAGCGAGGGAGAGAGGAACCCTTTTCATGAGGTTACCTTAGGAAAATGTTACAGAAGTGCCAATTCTACTTCAAAAACAAACAAAAACAATAAAAAGCTATTCCCATGATGTCTGTAATGAGTTTCCAAACAACCTTCTATTTATTAATTTTTTATATTTTAAAAAAATTTTGCCAGAAGGAGACCAGCAGATGGCATAATGGTTACGTTACTGGACTCCTACATAGTTGACCATGGTTTAAGTCACAGCCCCAGTGGCTTAAAACTCATGCCAAGTGCATGTGCTCATGTGCCCAAAATCTTGAGAGGAAAATGGAGGAGAAGGGATTGCAGCGCAGCCACAATCACCTCTGGGGAGTGATTTCTTGCTTTCTATCTCTTTGTCTCTTCAGTGAGCATATGCACCCTATAGCAAAATTCTCTACAGGAAAAAAAATAAACTTGCCAGAGGGCATGTGCCCTCACCACGTGACAGAGAGAGAGTACCCCTTCATAGAAAAAGGCCACACCACAATCTCTTCTTCTCCATTTCTCCCTCTATTTGGGATTTTGGGTGCATGTGCACATACACAAACACACACCCAGCATGTTTCTAAGGCCACTGAGTCTGGGACTTAAACCACACAGTTGGCCGTGTGAGAGTCATCCACCTTAACCACCGTGCTTCAGGCAGGCCTAGAACCTTCTTTTAATCAGTTCCTAACTTTACTCAGTAAGTATTTTTCAGGCATTGAGTGCCCATAAGAAATGAGTGGTTTGCTCTTAGGGGGGTTCCAGATGCAGGGAGAAGGCTGTACGCTTGCACAGCTGTGTAATAGTGTGAGCACTGACCTATGCTTGTGGGAAAGTGTCAGAGACACTTGTGAATGACGGAGCCTTCCAGGGTCAGAAAGGGCACAGTGAATGTGGACTTCGTAGGAGTATGTTGGGGGGTGGAGAATAGTGCCCGGGGTGGAAAAGAGTTTAGTTAGGGCACCGGCCATGGAAATGGAGATGGGAGGAGAGTTAGAAAGAAGTAGCATACAGCCATGTGTCACTTCATGGTGGACACATTCAGAGAAATGCGCCACGTTGTCATATGAACGTCATGGAGTACTTATACCCGAGAGGACGGCCCACCACGCCTAGGCTGCATGGTAGCCTGTTGGCCCACTGTTCCGTGTGATGTCCATCATTCACCGAGACGCTGTCATGCAGCACCTGGCTGCCATTTAGCAAATTTATCACTAGTACATTTCATGCACTTGACGAGCAGCTTTGATTCATGGATCCTGCTCTGCTCCCTAAGCCTTCTCGGGGTATCATTCAGTGCTCACAAGTGGAGGAGAAGGGACTGCAGTATCATCGTACTAGGAAAATGACATCTGGAGAGTTCGAGGGCCCAAGTCCAGCTCCTGGGTGGCCCGGCAGGTATTTGAACCTGTCAAGCATGTCAAGGCTGTGCTGTGCCCAGTGACCACCCCCCCACCCGGTGCCTGGTCAAATGCCTGCCATGGGCTAGAGTGGGTGAGGTTCTAAAGGGAAAGGGACATGGACTGCTGCCTTCAGGAGCCTTACGGTCTGCTTGGGAGGGACATGGCAGAGGGAGAGCAGATGGGCAAGCCCTGTAAGGACTTGAGAGTGGCAGGAGGTGGCACAGAAGCATGTGCTGGCACATGGAACCCAGGTTCGGGGACAGGGAGGAGTCTCTGTGGCAGTAACCCCCAAGCTCAGTCTTAGCGCCTTATGGTTATAGCTGAGCTGCATAACACATCACCCCAGAACTTAGTGGCTTGCAGCCACGGTTTTCAGCTCTCACACTTCCCATTGGCCATGATTCCAGAAGGGCTCACCTGATCTGCTGGGCAGAAGTCTCTCATGTAGGCACAGTCAGATGCTGGCAGGAGCTGACCAGGGGTGGGGCAGGGGCACCGGCCTGCAGTCCTGGCCTCCTGCAGAATATAGCCACCCCTTCCCCATGACACAGTCTGCCCCGTAGGTAGAGAGGTGATGGCCAGGTGAGGACCAGGTGGCAATCAAGACCTGAGGCATGAGGCCCAGTGGAACTAACCACAGGCCTGCGATAGCGTAAGGCACAGTGAGGTGGAAAGCGTCAGGCACCCGGGCAGCCCTGGGAAACTGTCCTGGTCATAGAGGCCTTGGTGCCCATCCAGGCAGCCCTGGGGACTATTCTATACCCATGGGCCTCTGGCTGTCAAGCAGTGACATGGACCACTCTGCATTTTAGGTTGCTCTTTCTGGGGGATACAAAGAAAGACTAGAAAGACCCAGGCTACCAGTGTGGACAAGACAGGGCCAGAATTAATCCTCACCCCAGGGCACAGACGGGGTGGTGCTACCTGAGGATTGACAGGAAAGGGAGGAGAGAGAGAGTGGGCAGTAATAAGAGGAAAGCTGCAGGGCCAATGGGAAAGACCCAGGTGATAGGAAGAGGCAGGAGCATAAGCAGCTGGGGTTGGAAATGGCAAAGAACAGGATCTGAGTGCTCTGGGCTGTGGGCTTCGAGAGGACAGAGGACAGGCCTCCTCGTGCCCTTTTGTCTGCTCAGCATCTAGCCCAGAACAGGCGTTTGGTCAGTTTTGCTGCATGAACAGCAGAATGAACCAGAGCCTAGATCTGATCTAATGGCACAGGGAGGGGCTGGTCCTGAGTAAGGAGAGAGGCTGGCTGTTCCAGAGGCCAGAGGAAAGGAAGGCCTGCCAGGTACATTCAAAATGGGGAAGGGAGTGGAGCAGGATGCGGAGGTAGTAACCGTAGGGTGGAAGAAGGGAGGGTACAAGCTGAAGGCTGTAGATTCGAGGGTGGGACAGTTACTGACCGGAAAGAAACTTGGTTAATACCCAATAAACTTGGGTAATAGCAAGGACCATTAAGGGACACTGTTTCGGGCTGAGTGATTGTTCCCCCACAGTGTGTGTATTGAAACCCTGACCCCCAGTGCAATGGTGTTAGAGGTAAGGCCTTTGGAAGGGAATAATAGGTCATGAGGGCGGAGTCCTTATGAATGGGATTACTGCCCTTACAAGAAGAGAAGGAAGAGAGCTTGCTTCCTCTCTTCCATGGGAGGGTCCTCACCAGGCACAGATCTGCCCCACCTTGATCTTGGGCTTCCCAGCCTCCAAGAACAGTGAGAACTCAGTGCCTGCTGTTCAAGCCACGATCTGTAGAGGTGAACCCTAAGGGCAGGGAGTGCGAAGTAGCAGTGACACCAGCTGTGAGTCCCTCTCCAGGGACATTTGGCAGCTGGTCAGAGGTGCAGGGCATGTGAGAAGGATCCAGGCACAGTGGGTGTTAGCAGTGATGGAAGGACTGTGACTAGAAAGGCAAGTGAGTGGGAGAGCGAGACCAGGCTGTCACCCTGACATCCAGGTCAGTAAGGTAGTAAGTTTGGCCTAAGGGGCAAAATACCAGCAGAGCACGAAGGAGCTGGACATCCCAGAGACAGAGGAGCAGCAATAGTGAGTGGGCATGTGGGTGGGAAGGGCAGGGGCCTGGAGGTCCCAGCCAGACAGCAAGGTGTTGGGGTGGCAGATGCCATGTAGGGCATTTCTGGGTGATGCAGGATCTAGAGCGGCTGTAATCAGCTGCAGGTGGAGTAGAGGCAGAGGTCAAAGTTGTACTCCCAGAGGCAGGACTAGAAGACTGACCCAGGGGCCAGGGCATGGGTGAATGCCAGGTAGTGACCATGGAAATCAGTGAATCAAATGAACCTTCAAGCAAGAGCCATTTTTATGTAGCATGGAGAGACAACAGGACCTGAGAATGCTGACCATACTTCCTAGCTGGTAGTAAGCAGAGTCATGGGATATGGGTGTCCATCACTCCAGAGAGCCACATTGTCCCTTTGGAACAGGTGACAGATTGAGGCTGGAGGCTTCCCTGAAATTCTAGGAGAGCAGCGGGGTGAGAGACAAAGTACAGAAAGCACCATGGGGCAGGCAGGAAGGAAAAACCAGCCAGCTGAAGAGCCCTGTACTGGGTACCTGCAACTGAGCGTGACAGGGGCCTCGTGGTGCCTTATAAAACTCTAGAGTCAAGTCCAGGCCCTGTGCAGGCTCACAGTGATTAATCAGGATAATTAGTATGTCCGTCATCTTAGCCCTTTATATTGGGAATACTCCAGATCTCTACTTAGCTACTCTGAGCTATTGACACACAATAGGTTGTAGTTAACTATGGTGACACCACTGTGCTTTCTAACACTAGACCATTGGCATTGTTCCTCTTATCTCTGTAATTTTGTGGCCATTAACCAACATCGCTCTATTTATCCCCCAATCCTTCCCAGCCCCTCCTGGTTGTTCTACATTCTGCTTCTAAGAAACCATCCCTTTTAGTTTCCACATAGGAAGAAGAATGTGTAGTGTTCCTCTTTCTATGCCTGGTTTATTTTTAACATCATGTTCTCCTGGTATGTTACCTCACATAACAGGATCGCATTCTTCCTAAGGTCTGAATAGAATTCCATTGTGTGTTTATACCATGTTTCCATTCTCCATCCGTGGAGCTGCAGGAAGCTTTGGGGTATGGGTGTCTGTATGGCATACTGATCTTCTTTCCTTTGGATATACGCCTAGAAGGGGGATCGCTGGATTTTGGTCTGGTCTATTTTTAGTTTCTTAAGGAACTTCCAAACTGTTTTCCATCATGGTTGTACTAATTTACATTCAGGGATGGGATTTTATGCAGAATGTGGGTGGAAATGGGAGCCAGAATCCTGAACCCTAAGATCCAGCCCTGTTTCTCCGTTGCCCTGACCTGCCCTGCCCTATGGCAGCTCCCGGCATGGAGAGATTTGTCAGGCAGGATGGTGGAGAAAAGAGGTGAAGAAGGGCACTCCCGAGCACAGAGATGGAAAATTGAATGGAAGGTGTGAGAAAGGCAGGAGGGTACAGAAGACAAATTGTCAAAAGAGTTCAGGGATTTAAGATTAAATGGCATTCAGATGCCATCATATCTCATATGTGCCTGGCGCTGGCAGGTGAGCTCATACCTCAAAATATATTCCATCTTCAGAGCCCACCTGAAGTATTCGCTCTAGAATGAGGAGCTTGCCATTGCGAGGATGGCTCTCTCTCTCTGCAGCCCTTTCCCTCTGCCGTAGGTTTCTTCCTCCCCAGATGAACCACATGGATTAAGAGATCATGCTGGAGATAATCCACAATGATGGATGGTACTGAGTGATGTCTCTTGACGGGGCAGGGATGGTGCGTTATGTAATAATTTCCTGCCATTGAGTTTATTCTATTTGGACAAGCTCATAGGAGACTAGGTTTGCCTGCCTGAACTCACAGCAGCAGCTTTAGTACATGGCGGAGGGCAGCAGAGAGCCTGATGGATTCAGAATGGATCCGGGATAAGTAAACGCTCCGCCGCCTCTCGTGTTGCAGGTGATTGTGTGTGACAACTCTCACACTGGGTCTCATTGCACAGCATCCTTAGAAGAAAGTGAAGAAAGTCCCAGGGCGCAGATTGTAAGGGAGGAGCCCTCTCCTGGCTCTGAAGGACCTCTGATGATGGACAGTGGGTATTCTTAGGTGTGAACCGTCCCCCTGAGAAGAGTAGGTACCCAGGGGAGCACAGGCTACACGAGTGAGGTCAGCTTGCTGCTGCCTGAGCTGGGTGTGGATGGCTTGCTTGCTGTGGGCATAGCTGGACTTGCACAAAGAGCTCTTGACGTGCCCCATTCTGATTTCCTCTGCCTCCCTTCCAGAACCCCAGGTTCCCAGGCAACCTTCAGATGAGTGACCGACAACTGGACGAGGCTGGAGAGAGTGACGTGAACAACTTGTAAGTGGCTGTCCTCATGCTTGGACCCCATGGGGAAGAAAGCTTTTGTAGGTGTTGTCACTTCCTGGTGGGGACTAAGCCCACCCTGGGTGACTTGGCCTTGGGGCCACTTTATGACGGGTGTCTCCTCTGAAAGCCCTGCCTGGCTTTCCTCCCTGCCTCACCCTCCACCTTCCCATCCTGCACTATTATTTGTCTTCTCCCTTTCCACTGTCACAGTTGACTCTTAACCACGTTAGGTCTTCACATGGCCTTAATACTCACAGGGGCAGAGGCTCAGAATTGGAGCTGGGGGATGTGCCTGCATGTTCATGCATTCATGTGTACACTGGGCATGGAAGCAGCAGTCCAGAGCACGGGGGAGGGCTGGTAAAAGATTGACCTAGGGTCTGTGAAGTATAAGCTCTCTTTCTTCTTGGACCCAGCTTCCAGTTAACAGTGGAGATGTTTGACTACCTGGAGTGTGAACTAAACCTCTTCCAAACTGGTGAGTCTCTTCCCTCCCATCTCATCCAAGTTCTCCTGGGAAGTGCCTAATTCCCTACTTGAACCAGCTGGCCCAGCCCTCACCTCCTTATAAATAGTGCAGCACAATTGCAGGAAAATAAAGAGAGTCCAAGCACAGTTTTATCATAATGCACATTTCCCATGAACTTTTTGAAGATCTCTAGTATACTGTCATGGATACCTTTTATTTGAATAAAGAATTATTTTATTTAACTTTATTTATGTATTTACTTACTTTAATTTGACCAGAGAGGGACACAGTGAGAGAGAGAGAGAGAGAGAGAGAGAGAGAGAGAGAGAAAGTGAGAGGGCAAGTCACTAGGTCCAGGACACAAACCACAGTTAGCCATGTGGGAGTCCAGCGTCCTTAACCACCATGCCACCTGCTGGCCCCCATAGCTAACTTTTAATTCTTTTGCTTTGGGTGAGAAGGACCTAGGTAGATAATTCAGAATTCATTTACATTTAGCTTTAGGATAAATGTAGTTGTAGAATTGTCATCCATGGGAAAGTCTGATCTAGAAGTTGCTGCTCAGCCATTCAAAGCCCTCTCCCAGCAGCCCCGGCCTCCTCCTTGGAGCTGACTGCCCCTCTGCCACTGCTATAGCAGTGAGGGACCAGCATGAAGAGTTTTCCCACCTTTGCCGGTGTCCTCCAGCTCTGGCCAACAGACAGTGAATAAGCAGAGGTGGTGATAACATCAAAGGACTTGAGCAGGCTGAGAGAAAGGCATATGGGGCACAGGTGCTGGGCTCAGCTGTTCTTTTTGTCCCGCATCTCATGATCTGTTCTGGTTTCCTATGCATTGTTCCCTTCTGTTGTTACCACGAGGTGCTGAGTTCTTCCTCCTCAATATCAGGAACTGTGTCCTACTCATCTCTGAATTCCCTCTACTCTTGCCTAGTATCCACTATAAGGGGTCTTAAAAAGGTTTATGGGACCAGCAGGTGGCGTAGTGATTAAGGTGCTGGACCCTCCCACATGGCCTACCACAGTTGGAGTCCTGGACCCGGTGGCTTGCTTTCTCACTTTCCCTCCCTCTCTGTGTGTCTCTGTCTGGTCAAATGAAAATAAATGAATGAATAAATTAAATTTAAAAAAGGGTTGGGGAGGCAGGTAGTATAGTGGTTAGGAGCACTGGACTTCCACATGGCTGACCATAGTTCGAGTCCCAGACCTGGTGGCTTGCTTTCTCGCTTTCCTCTCTCTTGCTCTGTCCCTCTCTGGTCAAATAAAATAGATAGATGATAGATAGATAGATAGATAAAGCTAAATAAAATAATTTTTAATAAAGATTGCCTTTAAAAAAAAAAAGTTTATGGATTTTAACAATTTTTTGCACCAAAATAAGCTCCTACTTAAATTTCAAACTTTTTGAAATACCTGTGTGTAGCAAAAAGGCAACAATAAAAGGACTCTTTTTTTTTTTTTTTTTTTTAAGGCTATAGGATTTGTGTGCTTGCCAGAGAGACAGAAGGCACAAAATCACCATTCTAGTGGGGGATGACTGTGCCATAGTTCCTTTTCCTCCTTTCTCCTTTTGGGATTTTGGGCAGCATGTACACACACCTGGCATGAATTTTAAGTCACTGGGTCCAGGACTCAAAGCACCATCAACTGTGTGGCAGTCCAGCAACATAACCATTACACCATCTGCTGATCCCCCAAAAAAAGACATTTTTTTTTTTTAAAGATAATTTTTTTATTTAATTGTATTTATCATTATTTTACTTTCATTTGCTACAGGGCACGTATGCTCACCAGAGAGAGAAAAAGAGGGGAAAATGACAAAGCAAACTGCCAGGCCTGGGACTCAAACTGTACATGGTCATGAGGGAGTCTAGCACCTTAACTACCACGCCACTTGCTGGCCCCCAAAGGCAGCTTTCGAAAAACAGTAGTGGGGCTGGCAAGTGGCATGGTGGTTAAAGGTGCTGGACTCCCACATGGTCGACCACGGTTCGAGTCCTGGCCCTGGTGGCTTGCTTTCTCTCTTTCTCCCTCTCTCTCTGTCCCTCTCTGGTCAAATTGAAATAAATAAATAAATAAAGTTAAGTAAAATAATTATTAAAAAAAAGAAAAGGAAAGAAAAATGGCAGTGCAGGGCCAGCAGATGGTTAGGGCGATGGACTCCCACATGGCCAACTGCAGTTTCAGTCCTGGACCTAGTGGCTTGAAACTCATGCCAGGCATGGGTGCGTGCATGCTCAAGATTCCAGGAGAAGAGATTGTGGCATGGCCATCTCCCCAGGGAATGTGTCTCAGTCTCTGTGTCTCTCTCTCTCTGGCCCTCAGGCAAAAAAAAAAAAAAAAAAAAAAAACCTCTAAAATAAAGAAAAAAAAAAACATGGACCAGCAGATGGAGTAATGGTTACATCACTGGATTCCCATGTAGTTGAATGTGGTTCGAATCCCAGATCTAACTGGGGCCAGCAGGTAGCATAGTAGTTAGGTGGCTTAAAACTCACATCAGCACATGTGCGTGCATGCCCAAAATCCTGAGAGGAGAATGGAGGAAAAGGGATCGCACTATGGCCATCCCTCTAGAGGAGGGCAGTCAGTGACATAGTGGCTAAAGTAGTAGACTCCCACATGGTTGACTGTGGTTTGGGTCCTGGACCTAGATACTTGAAACTCAAGCCAGGCACATGTGTGTGCATGCCCTAAACCCCAAGAGGAGAGTTGGGGAGAGGGAATTGTGGCGCGGCCATTCCCCCTGGAGAGCGATGTCTTGCTTTCTGTTTCTGTCTCTCTGGTGAGTGTATGCGTCCTATAGCAAAAACCTCTCAAAAGTCAAACAAAAAATCCTCTGACCAGTACCCTTGAAAACACTGGCAAATGACAGTTCTTGTTTACTTTGAGTACTTTGGATTTCAACATGTGGTGCCTAAACAAGCAGCATCAGCATCTCCTGAGCACTTGTTAGAAATGCAGGAACCAGCAGATGGCATAATGGTTACGTCGCTGGACTCCCACATGGCCAGCTGCAGTTTGAGTCCCAGACCCAGAGGCTTGAAACACACCAGGCACATGTGCCTACATGCCCAAAACCCCAAGAGGAGAATGGAAGAGAAGGGATTACGGTATGGTCATCCCCTCTGAGGGGTGGTTTCTCTCACACTCCCTGTAACAAAAATCTCTCTAAAAAAAAAAACAAGAAAAGAAATTAATGGGTCAAACCTTCTGAATCAGTATCTCCAGAAGTGAGTCACAGAGCTTGTGTTTTTACACTTCCCCACCTCCAGTATTCACTGTCCAGTAGGTAGCCATTAGCCACATGTGGCTATTTAAATAGCACTTACAGTTCAGATCCTGGGGGGACCAGCAGGTAGCTTTTGGTGGTTAAGGCTCTGGACTCCCACATGGTCAACCACAGTTCAAGTGACAGACCTCATGGCTTTCTTTCTCTTTCTCTGTTTCTCTCTGGCTAAAAAAATAATAATGATTGGGGCCAGCAGGTGGCATGGTAGTTAGGGGTGCTGGGCTACCACATGGCTGACCGCTATTTGAGTCCCAGGCCTGGTAGGTTGCTTTCTCATTTTCCCTTTCTCTCTCTCTCACGCTGTCCCTCTCTGGTCAAATTTAAATAAATAAATAAATAAATAAATAAAGTATTTTTTTAGTGATAAATAATTTTTAAAAAAAGATCTTCAGTATTCATATTTTCAACATCTTTCACATAACCCCTTGGGGCCAGCATATTGGATGGTGCATGAACATTTCCATCATTTCAGAATTCTTTTGGACAGTGCTACTCTGGGTGATTCTTATGTGTGCTAATGTTTGTAAATCAGTGAGTCAGGAAATAACCATTTTCTTTTCTTTTCTTTTTTTTTTTTTTTTTTTTTTTTTTTTGAGCAGTTTTTTGCTATAGGGTGCATGCATTTGCCAGAGAGACAAAGAGACAGAAAGCAAGAAATCACCTCCCGGGGGATGGCCATGCTGTGATTCCTTCTTCTCCATTCTCCTCTTGGGATTTTGGGCATGCATGCACACATACCCAGCGTGAGTTTAAGCCACCAGGTCCAGGACTCGAACCGTAGTCAGCTACATGGGAGTCCAACAACATAGCCATTACGCCAACTGCTGGTCCCGAAATAACCATTTTCAACCCTGGCTGCATATTAGAATCACCAGGGTGGCTTTCAAAAGCTACCGATACCCTAACCCTATCCTGGACCAGTTAAAACATTGGGAGATGGGGGAGTGGAAGGTCGACATTAGTTTTCCAGTTTCTCCAGGTGATCCTAAATGGTCTGAAAGCTGAGAACCACTGCGCTGGGCTGTGCACTGTACACGATCTTCTCACTTAAACCTGAGAAGACCCTATGAGGGATGTGCTGTTCTACCCATCTGAGCATCTGCAGGCACAGAGAGATGGAATACCTTGTCCACGGTCACACTGCTAGAGATGTTCCTGGGCGCCTAGGGGCATTCCTGGAAGACATCAGGAAAGCAGCTGGCAGCTGAGAGATGGAGCAGTCTCCAGGTCCTTGGCAGAGAGGAGATTAAGGAGGCCAGTCGACCGGGGAAGGCTGCCTTGCAGTGACAGCTGCTTTTAATTTGTCAAGAAGAAAAGCTGCCTTTTAATTAGGACAGTTTGGGATTTTTTTCAGCAATTAGAATAACCCAGTTACTGGGGATTAGTGCCACTGGGAAGCCAAAGCATGTGCAGCTCAGGGCTTCCCTCGGGGGCATTCCCACTCACAGAGGGTCCCCAAGGAGAGTCGGTTTGTTGCCTACCACGTGTGGAGTCTCCAGATGCAGTGGGCAGCCAGCACAAAAGGGAATATCAACACTGGCCAAGGAAGGAGCTGAGGACTAGGCCAGGCATCCAGTTGCTTGGTTTAGGATCTGGGGGGGGGGGGGGGGGGGGGGTCAATGTGGAGGAATCCCTGGAACAAGGACAGAGCAACTTTCTTTCTGGAGCTTGGGAACCTGGAGGGCAATGCAGACGGTCCTTGACTTGCGATGGTTTAACCTAGGATTGATTGGCTTGCCAATGGTACAAAGTCATGCCCATTCAGTGGAAACTCTACTCTGAATTTTCATCTTTTCATCAGCTAGCAGTTTGCAGTGTGATACTCCCATGTGATGTGGGGCAGCAGCAACAAACCACAGCTTCCAGTCAGCCACTCAGTCAGGAGAGTACATGACTGATACTCTGTGGCGTTGTGTGTTCAGTAAAGTACATGAGATAGTCAATGCTTCATTATAAAGTAGGCTTTTTTGAAAGTTTGTTAATTTATTCTACGGACAGAGGACACCCCCAACAGGGTCCTCACACTATGATCAACCTAGTTTCAGATGGCCCAGATCACAGGCACGTGTGCATGTGCATGGTATGCTCAGGGAGGTCTAAGGACACCAACCCAGAACCTTCCCCTTGTGGGCCCAGTTGTGCTGCCACCATGCCACTGTCTGGCTCTAAAACAGGCTTTGCGTTAGATGGTTTTGCCCAGCTGCAGGCTAATGCACGTGAAGTGTTCTGAGCACGTTTGAGGTAGACTGGGCTAAACTGAGATGTTCGGTAGGTTAAGTATATTAAGTGCATTTTTGACTGATGATATTTAGTCAAAAATTAATAATAATAGTGGATTTTTCAGGACATAACCCCATAGTGTAAGTTAAGGAGTGTCTATACTTCTGTTGATCACCTACCCCAGGGAGATCGATCTCGATCAACCTTTGACCCTGATGGTTCCTTCTGCTCCCAGCCCCTCATAGGCTCTCCATCAGTCCACCCAAGGCTGCACATCCCTCTGGTGTTCTAAGGACCCTATAGGCAGCCACCAGGAAGCTACTCTAATGCTTCCCTCTTCCTTCTCTGATCACGTTTCTACTGCTACCATCGGATTTGGTGCTTCAGAGGATCAGGGATTATCATCATACTGAATTCATGCATGAGAGGAAGGGCGGGATTGGCTGTCTCCACAGCCCCTTTCAATTCTGAAACTAATTCTCCATTAAATCAGAAATCCTAAAAGAAGATTTGTTCTGTCTTTCTGATTAGACTGGGGAGCAGTTAGTATGAAGTTCCTTAGGGACAGGAAGGAGGGGATTCTCCTATTCTAGAAGCTTTCCCATGTTATAGCAAATTTTGTCTTTCCCAGGCTGGTACAGGGCTCTGCACCACGTCGAGCCTAGTACACCTGCTTACAGCTCACCTAGCCTCTCAGCGGGAACAGAGGCACCTGGTCCAGCCATCCTTGGCCATGCATGCTAGCTGACCATTTGAATTCACCACCTTTCAGCTAAACCATTTCTTAGCTTTGTGATCACCTTCAAGTTACTCGTGCTCCAGTTCTTTACCTGTGTGACAGGGATACCTTTATCTCATAAGAATGTCATGAATGGTAAACAAACGAGATCACAGATGCACAGATTAAGCCCTTAGTGTGTGTTAGACTCCTGCCTCTGAAAAGGGCACCTGTCATTTCCTAGTTCTACTGCCTTTCTTCCTCTTTTATTTCCTAGTGTTCAACTCCCTGGACATGTCCCGCTCTGTGTCAGTGACGACAGCTGGGCAGTGTCGCCTCGCCCCCCTGATCCAGGTCATATTGGATTGCAGCCATCTCTATGATTATACTGTCAAGCTTCTCTTCAAACTTCACTCCTGTGAGTATGCCAGGCGGAACTTCTCTCAGCTTCGAACCTGAGGATGTCCCTGGAGAAATGCAGCCCTTCTCAGTGCCCTGGGCTTGCTTCTATGCTGAAAGGCTCTGGAGCTCCTGACCATGAGTAGAAAAGTAGGGCCCAGGCTTTGGTATGCCCAGCATGCCAAAGTTGCTTAGGAGCACTAAATATAGATGGGCTTTTCTTTGTCCCTAAAATGCACAGTTGTCTAGCAGAACGTCTTATAAAATTAGAAGAGGCAGCTAATTAAGTATTGGGTGCAGGGCCTTCTTCAAAGCACACTGTGTACTTGCATGCTTCAAGACTCACATTGATGCTTCTGGGCAGGGTAACTGTGTGGCTAGGGAAAAGGGTAGAAGGGACATACTATAGAGTAAGTACTTTTTGAAAAGTAAATGTTTACTTTTATTTCAAAAGAGAGGGACAAGGGGCCAGCAGATGGTATAGCAGTTACATCACTGGACTCCCACATGGCTGACCACAGTTTGAGTCCTGGACCCAGTGGCTTGCAAATCACGTCAGGCACATGTGCGTGCATGGCCATCCCCTCGGGGTGACTTCTCACCCTCTCACTGTCTCTGTTCCTTTCTCTCCAGTGATGCATGCACCTAGGGTAAAAACCTCTTAAGAAAAAAAGAGGGGGGGCCCTAGGGAGTACCCCCTGGCAGGGCTGTGTACTTGTCTCCCCCCCCAGAGCCCTGCCGAGGCTTGTCTGCCCTCTGGTCCTTCTCTGCCCTCATATTCTTTCCAACGTCTTCCAGGTCTCCCAGCTGACACCCTGCAAGGCCACCGAGACCGCTTCATGGAGCAGTTCACAAAGTAAGTGGCTCAGGTGATAAGATCGAAAGTAAATTGAAAAGTTCTATAAAATCAATTAATGTATGCAAATACACTTGCTTTAAAATACATGAGTGGTAGGCCAGCAGGCGGCATGGTAGCTAAAGTGTTGGACCCCCACATGGCTGACCACAGTTCAAGTTCTGAATTCTGCGGCTTAATGCCAAGCTCGTATGTGTGCATGCCCAAAACCACAGGAAGAAAATGGAAGAGATGGGATTGCAGCATGGCCATCCCCTCAGTAGGTGATTTCTTATTTCCCCTCTTACTGTCTCTCTGGCAAGTGTAGACACTCTGTGGCAGAAACCATAAAAAAAAAATAAATTGAGGGGCCAGCAGATGGCATGGTGGTTAAAGGTGCTGGATTCCCACATGGCCAGCTGTGGCTCAAATCCTGGATTTGGGGCCTTACTTTCTCACTTTTTCTTTTTCTCTCTCTCTGTGTCTCTGTCTGGTCAAATTAAAAAAATAATAATAACAAATGGAATTAAATAAATAAATACTTATTTTTAAAAATTGGGAGTGAAGGTGTCAGCATTTTAAGTCAATAAAGTAATAAAAAACAGACAGGATGGGCAAACCTACAATCAATAGCTGGGAAAGCTATCGGTTGGTTCTATAAGAAGCTCCTTAAAAGGTAATAGAAGAAAGATATTTCATCCATTCATTAATCACCTGCTTATGCCCAAGATTCATCCTCTTCTCTTTTTCCTCTACCTAAGTTCTCCTGATCTCAGGCCATTTCCACACTGACGGCTCCAAAATGTGTATCTCCAGCGAAATCTTTCTTCTAAATTCCAATCTCACATAATCCAATTTGATATCTCAAACTAAATTCTAAGTGTTCCTAAAAAATATATTTCTCCCCATCCTTTTTATTGCAATAAATACGTCCCCCATTTGTTAGGGCTAGATATCTGGAACTCACCATTTTTCCTCGTCCACCTTCTCTGGCCCATTAGCAGATTGAGTTGACGCCCTACAAATAGGTCTGGCTCTGTCCACATTCCCCGACTTCAGCTACCATGGCTGCCTGCAAGGGCCCTCCAACATTGACCAGATTCCTTAGATTCTCACTCCTGCCCCCTACCATTCAGTCCTCACCCAGCATATAGAACAAACTTACAAGATGTAAATCCCTTGTTCAAAACCTTTTAATGGCTCTGGTTATGCTTAGAATAAGATCTAAACTCTTCTCCATGGTCTTTGAGGCCCAGGATGACCTGGCCCCTGCCTGCCATCTCTGACTGTATCGCCATTGTTCACAGTGCTTCGGCACTTGAGGTCTTCTTTCAGTTCCTCCATCAGGACGTTTGCACTTGTTGTCCCCTAATTGGGACAGCCTTCTCCCAGCCTGGCCAGTCAAGTCTTCTTCCCCATCTCCTGTTCCTCCAACCCCTACCCCTCTCCACCAGGTTCCTATTACTACACCCTGTTTGTTTCCTTTCTGTGAGCTTGCCGGGGAGAGAGAAAGAGAGACAGTAAAAGGGAAAGTGAGAAATCACACCCCAAGGGGGATGGCATGCCACAATTCATTCTCTTCCCCGGGATCTAGGACACACACACACACACACGTGCCTGGCATGATTTTTTATTTTTTTGGAGAGGTTTTTGCTATAGGGCGTGTGAGCTCGCCAGGAAGACAGAGAGAGACAGCGAGATAGAAAGCGAGAAATCACCCCCCAGGCCCCCAGGGGGGTTGGCCACACTGCAATCCCTTCTCCTTCGTTTTCCTCTCGGGTTCTTGGGGACGCATGCACACGCGCCCGGCCTGAGTTTAAGCCACTGGGTCCTGGACTTGAACCGTGGTCGACTATACGGGAGTCCAACGACATAGCCATTACGCCCACTGCTGGTTCCCCCGGCGTGATTTTGAAGTCACCAGGTCCAGGACTTGAAGCACAGTCAGCCATGTGACTACAGTGACATAATTGCTACGCCATCTGCTGGTCCCTCCTTCATGGTTCTGACACAACTTTATCCTATGGCTGTCTTATCCTTGATGATATCCCTGGCACCTGACAAATAGCAGTCAGTCAGTTAAGCACAGAGTACTCAACAAATAATTGAATGAACGAACCCACCAGTAAGCCTGCCCTCTAGTCTGGAAGAGAGGAGCTTGTCTAACTGAGGAGTAAATTATCCTGGTGCATTGTGGGTTGGAGGTGGTGACTGGATGAGAAATACAGCTCTTCCTTGAAGTACATGTACCCAGGATGAGGGGAATGATGGACTAAGAGATAGCAACTAAGGGATCTGAAGGCATTGGGCTTAGCACTGCATTTTGTTTTATAAAAATTTTTCAAGTTTATTATTTTTTCCATGAGAAAGAGACAGGCATCCCCAATGCCACAGTCCCACCTCCAGCCTCACCTAGCCAGGATCATAGACGTGTGTATGGATGTGTGCACATCTGGAAGGCCTTGGGACTCAAACCTGGGACCCTCAATACAGCCTTAGCATCACAGAGCGTTGGGTTAGCACTGCGCCACTGCAGCTGGCCAGTGCTGCATATTTTGACCCTCTTGTTTTTCCTATTAATTTCTTCATCCTTGACCAGAGCCCCTTAATCCTGAGGTTAGGCTTCCCTTGCTGGCCCCTAGCAGCAATCACAGAACAGGTGCAGGGCTGTACTAACTTCCCAGTTTCCCTGTTTCTTGGGAGAAGCCTTGTACATGTTCTATAATAAATGACTTATTAAATCCTAGGAGACAGTCCAGGGACTGATTTCCTGGAATGTTAAATGCCAGTAGCTTGTGAAAGCGCTAGAACCTATTACTGTTGGCTCCACCCCAGAAAGACAGGGCCATGTGGTCTGGTGATTTCATTTCCTTTCATTTTTCTTAAGCTTATGAAAACATCACCCATGCATAGCCACCTCACATTCTCTTCCACACAGACGTGGCCACCCTCTGAGGTCTCACGTCCTTGCACTCAGGGAAAACCACAGTGACATCATGGGGGCAGACCTAACTCTTGGGACCTGAAAGGCTGTAATGAGATCATAGGGGTTTAGTCTATTGTGTGGAGCTAGAGAAAATTCTGTGTTGTAGCCAGAGGGTCTTGAGATCTATGATCTTTTTTTTTTTTTTTTTTTTTTTTCAGAACATTTAAGGAGATTTCAAAGAGTTCATAGAAAAATGGAATTAGCATACAAGTTTGGGTGCAGAAATTTTGAAATCTTTGCATGTTTTTTCCCAGTCTTTTTTCATTAGCTGGAGAGAGACAGAGAGGGAGAGAACACAAGAAAGCACTCCCCAGAGGGAGCATGGTCATTGCTGTAATCCCATCTCTATTTCTCCCTCCTCTTAGGATTTTGGACACCCACTCACATGCACTTGACGTGTATGTTATGCCACTGGGTTTGGGACTTGACTGACTTCTAGTCAGCCATGTCAAATTCAGCTACTTATACTCCAGGCCACAGGATGGCACGTTTTTTTCATAATATTCATTTTCTTTTTTTTAAGAGGCTTTTTGCCATAGGGCATGTGCGCTCCACAGAAAGAGAGAGAGAGAGTGAGAAGAAAAGTGAGAAATCGCCCCCCCAAAGGATATGGCCATGCCTCAGTCCTTTCTTCTCCTAGGTTCTTGGGCTTGTACACATGCGCCCTGGTGTGATTTTCAAGCTACTAGGTCCGGATTCCAACCATAGTCAGCCATGTGGGAGTCCAGTGACTAATCACTATGCCATCTGCTAGCCCCCATAATATGCATTTTCCATGAATTCTTTTAAGACCCCTCAGATAAATCTGAATTTTTCCCACTTCCTTAGTCTTCAGTGTTTAAATTCAAAGTACAGATTTTGGAATGGTAAATAAATGTTGGTTGCCCATATTCATCCAAGATTAGGGCATGGTATGGATAAATTGTTATTTTCTGACAAATATTGATTAACTCCTGCATACCTAGGCCTATGGTAAACATAGCCAAGCAGGGCTTAGTCCCTGCCCTCTAGAAGCTTCTAATCTAATTGGGTAGATAACAAATAGCTCAAAATCAAGGTAAATTAATTAAAAAGAGATTTACCTTAGTAATTAAGTTCCCATCCCTTTTCTTGTAGTTTGTTTATTTTTCCTCAGAGACAGAAGTTTATTTTAATGTTAACTCTAAGCTAGACATTCCTAGGAAAATAAATCTATTAAACAACAACATATGAGACTCAAAAAAGTTTGTGGAAAAATGAAATATTAGTTTATTTTGATGCACAAAATTTGTGAAATCCATGTATAGTTTCTTTTAAAATATGCATTTTCCACAAATTTTGTGAAGACCCCTCCATGTAGTCTATAGTGATGAATAAATTCAGTCTTGGATTATCTACTGTTCCAAAAGGTTGGTAGCTTGAACTACTCTTTCTTCACTACCAGAAAAACTGAGGAGGCTATAAATGCTCTTCTGTAGCATCATAATTGAATCCTAGCACCATGGAGGCCATCTCCTTGACAGCCTGTGCCTTCAGGCTGGGTAGGGGGTAGGAAAGCCAGGTGAGTGTTCTGTCCCCCACCAGGGGCAGGGGAAGACATCAGCACCCCTCAGGCTCTGCTCCTCTCCTAGGTTGAAAGATCTGTTCTACCGCTCCAGCAACCTTCAGTACTTCAAGCGGCTCATTCAGATCCCTCAGCTGCCTGAGGTAAGTCAACCCCGCCATGCCCTGAGCACTGCAGGTTCCCAAGGGACTCTATTGGAGGCCAATGGCCTGGCAGGTGAGCACCTTTTGAGGATGTGTCTCCTCTCTTCAGAACCCACCCAACTTCCTGCGTGCCTCTGCCCTGTCCGAACACATCAGTCCAGTGGTGGTCATCCCGGCCGAGGCCTCGTCCCCTGACAGTGAGCCGGTCTTAGAGAGGGATGACCTTATGGACATGGATGCCTCCCAGAAGGTGAGGACCACTTGAGGGAGAAACTTGGCCCTTCCTATGCCCCCACATACGGGGGGGGGATGGGAGAGGTGTTGACCAAGGCTCCTTGGCTCTAACCTGGGCCAGCCTTCTCCTAACCAAGCACTAACCTAGACCAAGCTCCCTGCTCTGTAGGTCCTGGAGGGATCAGAAATAGAATGGGGGCATCTTTATGTCTCACTCATTTGACCCACACGTAGAATTCTCTGGATCTCTAACGTGTTCTCACTCCCTTTTGGTCACAGCAGAGTTTATTTGACAACAAGTTTGATGACATCTTTGGCAGCTCATTCAGCAGTGATCCCTTCAATTTCAACAGTCAGAACGGTGTGAACAAGGATGAGAAGTGAGTTTGAGCAGACGGTGTAGAAACTGAGTTAAGCCATGATCTGTCTTCTTTTATTTATTTATTTATTTATTTATTCCTTCCATGGACAAGAGAGTTAGCACTCCCAACAGGGTCCCAGTGCCACAATCCACCCCCAGCCTTCAGCCAGCTAAAGGACCAAGTCATGGACAACTGAATGCCAGTCCACTGAAAGAAGTCTCTGGACTTGAACTGGGAATCCCTCATGTGGGATTGCCTCACAGATGACACTTTGCCACTGCACCACTACCTGCCTTGCCAAGAGTAATTCTTAATTACAGTTAATTAAGGGCCTTCTTAGGTAAAGATTGTCTTGACCCTCAAATCCTTGGCCCCTTTAATCCCCGAGTAAAACCAACAACTGTGGACCTGAGGGTATTAGATTAGTACCTGGGGACACTTAGAGCACCCGCTCTTCGCTTCCTCCTGTCTCCCACCTCACATTGAAGAGGAGAGGGGTCGGAGCACAGGGTTAGCAAACTCATCTGCTTCTCTTCCCAGGGACCACCTCATTGAGCAACTGTACAGGGAGATCAGTGGGCTGAAGGCACAGCTGGAAAACATGAAGACTGAGGTATGTATGGGGATCTGGTCAGCTTTTGTGCTTCAAAACATGACAGATTTTAGTATTAAACTCACATCGCACAGACACTTGTTGGTGCATCCTGAGTAGAAATGCCGAAGCCAAAGAAGCTAGTCTTCCTGTGGTCTCCATTGTAATTCATGTCCCTGAGCCATGGCTTCAGCATGTAAGCCAGGCTTGTGTCCCTGTGATAAGAAGAGTTCTGACTGTAACCCTGATGGCCGACTGCAATGTCTGATGCTATACATGAGAGGTCTTCAAAAAGTTTGGAAAATGTATATCATGAACAAAACAATGCATGGGTTTTAACTTTTTTTTTTGGTACCAAAATTAACTCAGTTTAATTCTGTTTTCCGTGAACTTTTTGAGGTCCCACCATACATGATGCCCTCCAGAGCTCTGACTGGTCAGAAGACCTTACAGGGACAAGCTAATATCCTCTCTTTCCTCCTTCCAGCGAGCACATTGATACCCTTGGCCCACTCTGACTAGAACCAGAATTTCCTGCTGTCCTCCCCTATCGTTGGGTGGGCGGCTTACAATGACCAGAAGACTCAGCACTAGTGAGACCTTGGGCTTGGCTTGTCAGAAAAGCCTAGGTATCTGTGGTCAGTGCTGGCAACACGGCAGGACCCGCATTTCCTGCCCGGCACTCCCAGCCCACAGCGGTTGAGGACATCAGGATCCTCACCCAGATTCCCCCCACAGAGCCAGAGGGCTGTGCTACAGCTGAAGGGCCGCATCAGTGAGCTGGAGGCCGAGCTGGCTGAGCAGCAGCACCTGCGGCAACAGGCGGTGGACGACTACGAGTTCCTCCGGGCGGAGCTGGACGAGCTCAAGAAGCAACGAGAAGACACCGAGAAGGCTCAGCGGAGCCTGACAGAGATCGAAAGTGAGAGGCTGTGGGACTGTGCAGGGAGGAGGGGCGGGGAATGCAGGCATAGTTAGATTTAGGGTTAAGGTGAGGGTGGGACGGCAGAGCCAGGCCTTACCTCTTTCCAGAAGTGCCCTCGGAAACACTGGCTGCTGTTGTCAGTCAGGGGGCATATTTGAGGTGCTGCTGAGTATATGGAGGTGGTGACGGAAGGAAGGTGATGATGGTGTACCTTTCTAGGGGAGCAGAGAAGAGAGAAGCAAGATATTCTAAGAGCCTGAGAAAAAGTTAATGTATGGGCAGCAGGTGATGCAAAGGTTTCAGCCACTAGATCTCACCTAGCCAACTGCACAGTTCAAGTCCCAACCTCATGGTTTGAGGAGCACACTGGGCATGTGTGCATGCATACCCAAAAATCCAGAGAGGAGAGTAGAGGAGAAGAAGGGATTGTGGCATGGCCATCCCCCCTTGGGGGGTGATATCTCATTTTCCCTTTTTCTCTCTGGTGAGCTCACACACTCTATACCAAACTTAAAGTTTTTAAAATTAATGTGAAAGTCCAAAACCCTGGTAAAGGTCATGTACATCAGTGCTGAAGAGGCTTGAATCAGTGGACTGATTTTAGTTGGTGAATTGTTTTTGTTAAAGATAACTTCCCACAGAAGTTTATTTAAGTAGGATTGGAGGTGGAGAAGAAAGCATATATGTTTGTGGGAAGAAAGGAAGATATAAGGACCCTGGCTTCTTGGAGGGAGGTCAGAGGGTTCTCAAACAGATGGACTCCTCACCTTGGTCTTTGACAATCCAGGGAAGGCCCAAGCCAATGAACAGCGGTATAGCAAGCTCAAGGAGAAGTACAGCGAGCTGGTTCAGAACCATGCTGACCTGCTGCGGAAGGTAGGTCCCTTAACCCCTTCACCATCCTGTAAACCCATGCCACAGAGGGACTAGCCCCTCAGGCCTTGTGACTTCTCCAGGTCCTGCACCCTGACCAGTTTCTTGAGAACCCCAGCTTTTCAAGCTCTCATAGCTTGAGCTCTAGCTTGGGTGCCGACCCCACTTAGGTTATTCACCATCTTTTTATTACTTTCATAAATACTTGAAAATAAAACATCTGAAGGTATAGCTTGATTCCAGCTTCCCTCTGAGTAGGAAAGTGATGTGTGTGTCCCGTTCTAGGGCACTCACAATCTGAATGTGATCATTTGTTCTAGAAAATATCTTTTAAGCCTGAGATAAGCCAGTTCATGACACTGTTCTTCCCTTGCAGAATGCAGAGGTGACCAAACAGGTGTCTGTGGCCAGACAAGCCCAGGCAGACTTAGAACGAGAAAAAAAAGAGCTGGAGGATTCCTTCGACCGCGTAAGTGACCAGGCCCAGCGGAAGGTGAGTGGAGGAGAGGTCCCTGGGAAATGAGGGAGGAGTCTGAGTAGAGGCAAGCCTTGACCATTGCACAGACTGAAGGACTTGTCGTCCCTGCTCCAGGGTCAGTTCAATGAGTGGGTTTGCAGCTCACAGAGCTAGAGAGTACCATTACCATGGTAGGCCAACACGGGACAGCAAGACAGTGCCCATCCAGGCACTGCAGTCCATAGTGTATGGAACTGCAGTGCCGGAAGCCAAATAGCTGACTGCAGTTTGGATCCCTGGGTCAGCCTGAAAATGTACTGGGTATACATGGGCCCACAAGAGCCTGAGGAGCTGGAGAGCTGGAGAAAAGGGATTGTACCATAATGAGACCCTATTTGAGGGTGCTTTCTCTATCTTCCTCTGTCTCTTATATGTGCACATACACACTATCGTTTAGAAAAATGTTTGATTCCCAATGCAGACACAGATTAGGGGCATGGAATAATGAAAGGACCCAAATGGGGTGGAGTTAATCAGCAAAGGCCTTCTGAGGGTGAGGCTCGAGAAGAGTTAGAGAAAAGAAAAATAAAGAAAGCACCTGGTTAGCAAAGAGGGCAGAGAGCATTTGTAAAGTCTTGTAGACAAGAGAATGCCATTGTGTTGGGTGGGGTTGGCAGGCAGATCAGAGACTTAAGAAGTAGGCGTAAGAGATGTTGGACACATTATCTGAATGCCTTAGACTTAGAGAAGCGACTTTCACATTTTTCTGTGACCCAAGGTCAAAAGTACATCTGTCGGGCCAGCTGATGGCGTAGTGATTAACCACGGTTAACCACGGTTCCAGTCCCGGACCCACTCATGCTAAGCACATGTGCATACATGCCCAAGATCTCAGGCGGAGAAGGGATTGTGGCATGGCCATCCCCCCAGGGGATGATTTCTCACTTTCTCTTTCACTGTCTCTGTCTCTCCCTCTCTCTCCCTAGCCAGCGCACACACCCTCAGGCAAAAACCTCTAAAAAATGTTTTTAAAGTACATTTCTCTAATGGAAGTAAACATTTCACCAAGCAATATTTGTCCTTACTAAGTGAATGTGTATAGGTAGTTTCTGTCCTACTTAGTCCATTCTGAAGACACGTTACTTGTGGGTTCTTACTAATGGTCAAGGAAAGGGAATCATTTCAAGATGGTGAGATGCTATAGGTCAGCATTGGTCCAGGTGTTGAGATCCCTGAATTTAAGATCCAGTTCAACTTCAATCAGTATTATGGGCTCAAGAATGATATCTGAGAAACGTCCCTAAAATTCATTCTTTGGCATTCCATTTACCCAGAAGAAAAATTGGAAGTACACTCTAGGGTCTCAGAGTGTACCTTTCTCCAACCCCTGGCACTTCCGATTTGTGTATAACTTGCACACAGTAGAGTAAGTAGCACTCACACTGACAGCTCAGGGAACTCTTACACTTGTTTATCCCTTGTAACCACCACCTAGATCAGAATCCCCAGTTTTCCTCTCTTTCAGACTCAAGAACAGCTAGAAGTTCTAGAAAACTTGAAGCAAGAACTTACAGCCAGCAAACAAGAGCTCCAGGTCCTCCAAGGTAGCCTGGAAACGTCTGCCCAGGTGAGCGCCTCCTCTTCTGTCCTCCTGGCTTCCAAATTGCTGTTACCCAGCATCCTGCACTTGACCAAGCTGGCCCATCTCATCTGCCACCAGCATGTACTCAGGGGAATGAGAGTGACAGGTTAAAGAGATACTGCCTTCTGTTCCTGATGGCCAGGCGTGGTGGGTTTGGATCTCTGTGTGAGGGCCAGTTGGATTCTCCTAGTAACTCCCCCTTCCTGTGTGCTCACTGCTGCAGTCAGAAGCCAAGTGGGCGACCGAGATCACCAAACTAGAGAAGGAGCGGGACAGCTTAGCAGGTGTTGCGGCTCATCAGGAGGAGGAGTTATCTGCTCTTCAGAAACAGCTCAAACACACCCAGGTCAAACTGGCCAGTGCACAGGCAAGTAATGGACACTGCTTGGACTGACCAGATGTGAATGCACACCAGTGGGTGTGTGTGTAGAGGCCCACGGAGAGGCTGTGAAGGGGCTTGGGGCCTTCAGCCTGGTGGCAAAGGCACAGCTCCTAGTGCCAGCATGCCCCGTGTCAACCACAGAACTGGTAAAGGAAAGCAAAGCACTCTTTTTGGTATGAGAAGAGAAGCACTTGACTTCTCTCCCAGGAGTGGAGACTGGGTTGCAGTAGTCTATCCCACTGGCCTCCTTTGATCAGTAGCACCTGTGAACAAAGTTAATGCATTTTTCTCTGTCTCCAGCTAACTTAGACTTCATCAATGACAACTTAAGCTAAGATGCCAGGAATCCCAGCTCAGGCACAGGGGTGCTGCTCAGGGTTCATTATGGGGTTCTGGCAGAGTCTCGTCTGGTCTCAGCTCTCTGGACCATTTCTAGGAATCTATGTGCCAGCTCGCAAAGGACCAACGGAAAGTGCTTCTAGCAGGGTCCAGGAAGGCTGCTGAGCGTGTGATACAGGAGGCCCTGAGCCAGCTCGAAGAACCCACTCTCATCAGCTGTGCTGGATCTGCAGGTACCTTCCACCTGCCTGGCTCGTAGGTGCCAGGTTCCTAGGGTGCCAGGGTGCTACCTGGTGGCCTTGAGTCCCATGGGAAACTTAGCTCAGGGACCCTTAGCCAGGCAAATATGTGAATCACTAGTGAAGCCCAGGCACCACCCTACATCAGTTCATTGGAGGCTCTGCAGTTGAGGACCTCTGCAGTAGTACTTGCTAGTGGCCCCCAGCATGACAGCTGTGGTTTTAGTCAGTGGGTGGCACTGATGTCTCTCTAAGGAGAAAACTGCTCTAAATCAGGAGGGGTGGCTTGCAAACTCCAGGGCTAGGCAGGGGGCATTGTAAAGCCACCCTGTGGGGGCTGACCCTATAGCCTGGTGGCCAAGAGAGCTGGATTCCACATCTTGACCACATAGTTCTATTCTAGCCTTGTAGCTTGAAAAGCACACTGGATATATGTACATGCATGCCCCAAATCCCAACAGGATGGAGAAATGGAGGAAAGGGGATTGCAGCATGACTGCATTCCACTGGGGTTGCTTCCTCCCTCTCTGTCTCTCTCTGGCAGAACAAACAAACCCAGTGTGGCCATGGGATGAGCAGGTCTCACTCACAAGTAGGAGAGGGCATGAAGCATGAGGGTGGGGCAGCAAGCCAAGTCAGAGGAGACCTCTTAAGGAAAAGGGGGCTCTGCACTGCAGACGAGAGTGTCCAGGCAGAGGAGATGCATGGGGCCATGAGCGGGTCTCATTACAACCGAGGGGGCAGGCTGGCAAAGTAAGGAGAGGTCCCATTGAAGCAGAAGGGAGGGAGCAGCTGGCAGTTGATTTTTGTTATATCAAATAGAAAGCTCCTGGCTGGATGCGGTACACAGCAAGGACTGCGATAGCTTGATCAGCCGGGAACCCTCTTGTAAAGAAACACCTAGCAATGCAGGCGCACACACTGGGGGCCCCATTTAGGAGGGACTACCAGGAAACAGGGACATTGTTGATAGATCCTGAGAAGAGGTGTCGTGAGCTCAGTTTGGAAAGGAGAAGGGAGACATGAGCTAGTGGAGAGAAAGAATAGTAATAAAAGCAGCAAACTGGCCCTGTCTTGTAGGTGCCCTGCTAAGACACTGTGCCCCACAGGCTGGGAGGCCTGGGTTCCATTTTCTGTCTAGCCTGAGTCTGGCACAGTGGCACACACCTATAATCCCAGTGACCGAAGAGGCTGAGACAGAAGAATCATGACAGTGAGACCTTGGTCACAAATAATAAAACAAACAAAGCAGCCAACATTTCCTGAGCACTTCCTACATGCAGGCACTATCCTAAGCTTTCTGAGCCTTGGCTTGCCATTCCTCACCATGAGGCCATAAGGTGGTCCCACTGAGGAAGCCAGCACAGCCAGCCTAACATTGCATAGCGATGGTGAAACCAGGTGCCACACCCGGGCCCTAGAACTACAGAGCCCGTATGGGACTTCCTGTGCTGGGCGATCTCCATGAATCTGTGCACAGAGGCACACAGTGGGGTGTTGTGTGCAGTATGTAAGCTAGTGTAAATCAGCCAGTCTGGGCTCAAGAGCAATGAGACTCAAAGGGCCTTGCAAGACCTCCCAGGAAAGCCTGGATTTCATGATGGTTGATAAGGAAAAATAGGGCAGAACCGAGGCCGGCAGTGCGGTGGCCTGGTTCTTGGCTCAGCGGCACAGCTTGGCTGCTCCGGTAAGAGTCGCATACATCGCAGTAGAACCTGTGTGGCCAGCGATCCTTCCTTCCTTTTCCTATCTCGGGCAGCTTCTGGGGCTTGGAGCAGTCGCTAGGTGGGCTCCTCCATCAGGCAGCTTAGCTAATGAAGTGGAAGAGAGCTCCAAGAACTCTTGCTCTGACTTTGCGATATCTTCCCTCTCATAGATCACCTTCTCTCCAAGGTCAAGTCTGTTTCCAGTTGCATTGAGCAACTGGAAAAAAGCCGAGACCAGTATCTGGCCTGCCCAGAAGGTAAGAAGGGTGAAGGATCAGTTCTGTCATTAGTATTGCCAGGCTGGGTTCAGAAACATTGGGACGTGGGCCTAGTGACAGTACTGTGGCCAGGAAAGGAGTGTGTATAACTCGTAAAGCAGGGAGGACGGGGATGTGAAAGTGTTATCTTCAGCCAGGCCTGAGCAACTTTCTTTTATCTTTCTGCCAGATATCAGTGGGCTTCTCCACGCAATAACCCTGCTTGCCCACTTGACCAGTGACACCCTCGCTCAGGGTAGCATCACCAGCCTCAGAGCCCCGCCAGAACCTGCCGACTGTGAGTACCAGGGCAAGAGGGGCCCTTCCTGAAAGCAGTGGGAGCAGAGGCCCCTGAGAATTCTGTTGCCTTGCATCTTTAGCACTGACCGAGGCCTGTAAGGAGTACGGCAGGGAAACCCTCGTCTATCTGGCCTCCCTGGAGGAAGACGGAACCCTGGAGAATGCAGACGGCACAGCCATGAGGAACTGCCTCAGCAAGATCAAGGCCATTGGCGAGGTACAGTTAGGATTATTGTGTTATTGTTCTTAGGTGTGGCTGTGGGTGAGCTGCTGGGGAGGCCATGATGTTCTGAGCCAGTTCTTTGTTCACTTGTAAGTTGATTCTAGAAAGAGTTAAAGCTAGACCATCTGACCTCCTGGAGGACTTTCCAACTGTGGTAAACTCACTGGCCATTAGCTGAGAATCTACTGTGTCATCACGATCAAAGAATAAACCATTTCCTGGTCCCCAAGGATTTTTTTTTTTTTAATGAGAGAGCAGGAGAGAGAGATTTTTGACAGGGTCATGCCATCTTGCAGTCCTCCCACCCCAGCCAGGACCACGATGCACACCATTGCACTTGGCCTGTTTGGGTTGGACTGGGAATCAAACCCAGGCCTCCCATGTAGACTCAGCCACTGTACAGCGGCACCCTTTGCCTCAGAGAACTCACTGGGCTTCTCCAAGAATCTTTATCCAGGTAGGCAGGTACCACCTATAATGGACAGAGCAGTGTATTCGTTCATCGGGCCAGCAGATGGTATAGCAGTTATGTCACTGGACTCCCATATGGACCACCTCAGTTCAAGTCTCAGATCCAGTGGCTTCAAAATCACACCAGGCACTTGTGTATACATGCCCAAGATCCTGGAAAGAGAATGGAAGAGAAGAGAATGTCCATCCCTCCGGAGGGTGATTTCTCATTTCCCTCTTATAGTCTCTCTCAAGCAAGTACATGCACCCTAAGGAAAAAACCTCTCTCTTTTTTTTTTTTAAGAGAAAGATTTTTGCTTTAGAGCATATGCACTCGCCAGAGGAACAAAGAGATAGAAAGTGAGAAATAACCCCCTAGGGAGGATGGCCACACCTCAGTCCCTCTCTTCCATTCTCCTCTCGGAATCTTGGGCACACACACATTCACCGGCGTGATTCAAGCCTCTGAGTCTGGGACTCAAACTGTGGCCGACTATGTGGGAGTCCAGATGTAAACCGTTAGACCGTCTACTGGTCCCAAGGCAAAAGCCTAAAAAAAAAAAAAAAAAAAAAAAAAAGATATAGTCAATATGTCCTGACATTCGGTTAGGTGTGGTTATATAGGGATAAATAAACATAGACTCTATGGGAAGGTGAAATAAGAAAATCAACCATATCTATATCACACTACATAGTGTGATAAGATCTGTAATAGAAATCTTTTTTTTTTTTTTTTTTTTTTTTAAGAAAGATTTTTTGCTATAGGGCGCATGAGAAGCATACAGAAAGTGAGAAATCACCTTCCAGGGTGGATGGCCATGCCTCAGTCCTTTCTCCATCCTCCTCTTGGGATTTTGGGCACATGTGCCTGGAATGAGTTTCAAGCAGCCGGGTCTGGTACTTGAACTGTAGTCAACCACATGGGAGTCCAGCAATACAGCCATTAAACCATCTGTTGATCTGAAATCTGTTGTTTTTTTTTTTTTTTTTTTTTTTAAGAGAAATGTGCAAAGTAGCATTTTATTTAATTCCTAAAATGTGTGGTAATAAGTTCAGGAAAGGAAGGGATTGAGCCCAGAATTCAGATCCTCCTCATCTCTAATTTGGACTCATATCAGCCTCTGATCAGTTTCTCTGCCTCTGGCCTCTTTTTTCCTTACCCATTAGCTGAAGTCAGAGATCTGGTGTGATAACAACAATCAACTTTGGTAGCTTGGGACCAGGCGGTGGCACAGTGGTAATACAACTGAACCCACATGAGAAAGGTTCTGGTTCACGTCCTGAGATCTCCCTGAGCGTGCTGAGCTCATGTGATCCAGCCTAGCTGGGAGGGATCATGGCATGATGACCCTGTTGAGGCTGCATCTCTCTCTGTCTCAGTCACACACACACACACACACACACACACACACACACAGAAGAAATAAATAAACGTTTTTTTAAAAATATGTAACTTAACAGGACCAGCAGATGACGTAATGGTTACATTGCTGAACTCCCACATAATCGACTCGGATTTGAGTCCCCAACCCCAACACAGAGGCTTAAAACTCACACCGTGGGGCCAACAGGTGGCATGGTGGTTAAAGGCACTGGATCCCTACATGGCTGACCATGGTTTGAGTCCCAGATCTGGCAGCTTGCTTTCGCACTTTCCCTTTCTCTCTCTTTCAGTCTCTCTGGTCAAATTTTTTTTAAAATAATAATAACAGGGGCCAGCAGGTGGCATGGTGGTTAAAGGTGCTGGATTCCCACATGGCCGACCGTGGTTCAAGTCCTGGACCTGGCGGCTTGCTTTCTCACTTTCTCTCTCTCTCTTACTCTGTCCCTCTCTGGTCAAATTTAAATAAACAAATGAATAAATAATAAAGTTAAATAAAATAATTTAAAAATAATAATAATAATAACAAATGGAATTAAATAAATAAATAATTCTTTAAAAAAAAAAAAAAAAACTCATTCCTGGATGTGTGCATGAGTGCCCAAAATTCTGAGAGGAAAATGGAAGAGATTGCTATGTGGTCATCCCCTCAGGGAGTGATTTCTTGCCTTCCGTCTCTCTCTATCTCTCTGGCAAGATAGCAAAAATCTCTAAATATATGTGTGTGTGTGTGTGTGTGTGTGTGTGTGTGTGTGTATAGCAGGTGGTAAATGCCCAGCAAATGTTTAATTAATTGGATATGCACACTGAGAGAGCAAAACAGATAAAAAAGATGGATGTGACGGGAGTAGTGGGCAATGGGATGGGGAACCTTGGACATCGGGATGAAGGGATCCTGGGTAATTGCTCACTTGTCAATCAGATAGCACAGTCGTATTGCTACTTCATCATCATTAAGTGGGGTAGTGCTGTCATAGACAGCCTGCCTTTACTGGAGGTAGAGCATCTACCCAGTGTGTTGCTGAACTGAGTAAACTGAGAACTCAGTACGTGTGTGCACAGAATGTAAGACATGTGAGACACATAATTAAATGAATGAAAACAAAGCCAAGTGTGGTAGAGAGATCATGGGCAGGCTTACTTTCTGGCAATAGGGCTACAGGATTCAGAGAATCTTCCCAGCACAGGACATGGAAAACACTAGATCAGATCACAAGGTGCTGGACACTCCCACATGGCTGACCACGGTTCGAGTCCCAGACCTGGTTCCCTCCTTTCTCGCTTTCTCTCTCTCTCTCTCTCTCTCTCTCTCTCTTTCAACACTCCCCCCCCCCCCCACCGTGTGTGTGTTTCTCTCTGGCCAAATTAAAGTAAATAAATGAATAAATAAAGTTAAATAAATAATTGTTTTTTAAAAAGTATAATTGAGTAACAGCTAAAAACAAAACAAAACAAAATTTCAAAATCAGCAACCAAAAGGATGTGAGAGATAGTTTGTGTCCTAGGAAATTTCTGCTGTCTCTGGCAGCCTAGAGTTTGGATTTTAATGGGCCCCATCTACAGAGGAGAACAAGAAACAAAACCTATTGATAGATCTAAGTAGGAGAGACAATTGAATTGACATGGAGATCTTTCCTCCCAAAAAAGGAACCCTAAATGGTCACATTTTGAGTAAATGGGGAAAAGAAGCCTACTGTACAGAAAATACTTAAGCCTTGTTCTGGGATGAGAAAAAAAAAAAAAAAAAAAACACAGTTCTTAGGCTAACCCCATAGCCTGGTAGCTAAGGGAACTGGATCCCACACAGCTGACTATATAGTTTGAGTTCCAGTCCCCAGGGCTTGAAAAACATGCTGGGTATGAGTGTGTGCATGCCCCAAATCCCAGCAGGACAGACATATTGAGAAGAGATTGCAGTGTGACTACACCCCATTGGGGGAGAGCTCTCTCTCTCTCTCTCTAGTAAGTGCATACATCCTCTGGCAAAGATAAAAAGGAAAAAGAAAACACAACTCTCTAGAGAATTTCTAACAAGCTACCATCAGGGGCCAAATACACTACCTATATGACCTGAAAAACCCGAAGCAGAAATTAAGTTGGAAGTAGGTTGTTAGAGGCCCAGGCACCTGGTAGAAGCAGATTCTGATTATCTCTGGAGGAATATACTTTTTTTAAAAAGAATTATTTAATTTTATTTGTTATTATTATTCAATTTGACCAGAGAGAGGAAGAGTGAGAGAGATAGCAACCTACCATGTCCAGGACCTGAACTATGGTCAGCCATGTGGGAGTCCAGCGCCTTAACCAGCATGCTACCTGCCAGCCCAGAATATACTTTTTTTTTTTTAATTTTATTCATTTTGCCATGAGAATCAGAGAGGCATCCTCATAAGGTCTTCATACCATGATCCATCCCCAGCCTCTGCCCAGCCCAAGATGATATAACTGCCTCATGATTCTTGGCAAGTAAAGATAAGTAAGGGTCACAGCCCAGCCTAGGTGGCACAGTCCGTAGCATCCTAGATGGCAGTGCTGGAAGTCACATGGCCAACCGGAGGTGCATGCCAGGGTGTGTGTTGGAGCCCAGGATCCTGAGGATGGAAGGCTACGATAGGAGGGTTACGGCATAGGGAGACCATGTTCAGGATTCGTTCTCTTTTTCTCTCTCATACACCCATGCTTGCTCTTTATCATAAAAATAGATAGGGGTCATAGTAGTAGAAGATATCATCTATATTTTGAAAAGTTTTAGAAATATCTCCCATGTAGCAAACACAATAGACAATGCACAAATGCAGGCTTAGGGGCTGAGCTGCTGCTGCTTAGTGGATTCACAGGCTTGGGCAGTGATGCTACCCTGGGAAGAGGTAGGTTTCATGCAGAGCATGAAATTCCAGAGTTCATGTCAAAGAAAGTGCTAGATAAGCAGGCCTAGGAGCTGTGTTTTCCTCTCCTCCCAAAACCAGGGTTGAGGCAAGGTCTCCTATTTGGCAGCTCTTTTCCCCCACCTACTCAAGGTGTAACTCTTTGGGGTTCTCTCTCTCGTTAGAGGGCATGTGCACTTGACAGAGAGAGAGGAAGGAAGGAGAAAACACTCCCTATGGGAAGTAGTCACATTGTGATTTCTTCTGTCTCTTCTCCTTCATCTCTTTTTCTTTTTCTTTTTCTTTTTTTTTTTCAGTTAACTTTATTCATTTATATATTCATTTGTTTATTTCAATTTGACCAGAGAGGGAGAAAGGGAGAGGGAGAGAGAAAGTGAGAAAGCAAGCCGCCAGGTCCGAGACTCAAACCGTGGTCAGCCATGTGGGGATCCAGCGCCCTTAACCACCATGCCACCCGCCGGCCCCATCCTTCATCTCTTTCTCCTTTTGGAATTTTGGATGCATATGCACCCAAAGTGGTTTTCTTTCTTTTTTTTTTTTTTTTTTTTTTTTTAGAGAGATTTTTGCTATAGGGTGCATGCACTTGCTAGAGAGACAAAGAGACAGAAAGTGAGAAGTCACCCCCCAGGGAGGATGGCCACACCACAGCCCCTTCTCCTCCATTCTTCTCTCGTGATTCTGGGCATGCATGCACACTCACCCAGCATGAGTGTCAAGCTGCCGGGTCCAGGACTCAAACCACATTGGCCATGTGGGAGTCCAGTGACATAACTGTTATGCCATCTGCTGGTCCCTCCAGTGTGGTTTTAAACTGCCAGGTCTGAGACTTGAACCATGTGGTTGGCCACATAGAATCAGCTGCCTTAATCACCAGGCCATGGGTTGGCTCTTGGAGCCACCTTTTCTGGGAGGAGGGATCTCCATGACTTGCAGAAGATGTTCCATGTTGGGGCCCTCTGCCATCTCAAGGGTGACAGGTGTGCCAGAGAAGAGAGGAGGGGATAGAGCCCTTTCAGCCTCTTCAATGCTCTTCACAGGAGCTCCTGCCCAGGGGCCTGGACATCAAACAGGAGGAGCTGGGGGACCTGGTGGACAAGGAGATGGCAGCCACTTCCGCAGCCATTGAAGCTGCCACAGCCAGAATAGAGGTATGGAGGTTTCTGCTGGTCTAAACCTGTGTTTGTGTAGCTGCCCTTTGGCCTCATAACATGTTTTAGTCACTTATTAAAGCTACAGCAGCCTGTTATCAAAGAATCCAAACCCAAACTCACTGGCCTCTCTGAACGGTCAGAAATGGGAAGGTTCTTGCTGAGGGAAAAGTGAGTAGTTTCCTAGGAGATCAGATACTTTAGTGTCAGTTTGTCTTGGGTTCAGTTTCTACATGGACCACTGAGTATGTAAGTCCTGCTAAGTCACATTCACCTCGCCAAGACTCAGATTCCATTTCATATGGTATAATAATAATTCCTACCCTAGAGAAACGTTGTAAACATTAAATCACATGTCTCCATGCTGGGCACTCGGTAACTCATTGGCTCCCACAATCAGTGAGAATGGCTCTCAGACAAAGCAGAGTGGGCACTATTGAAACAGGCAGATATTACCCTTTCAGGGAAAGCATCAAGCCACCCACCGTGGTATGAGCACCTGCCCCAGTACAGCTGCTCCTGTTTAGGTGGCGCTGTAGTTCCTAGCACCTGTGCCCGTCAGCTGAGTACCAGGATGTCAAGATCCTCACTGACTGGAGAGCCAGCCCGCCGGAGCTGTGCTCCACCTGCGTGTAGTGTAGGTTGGCTTCCTTTCCTAGCTCTTGCAAAAACGTGGATGGGAACTTCTAGATCCAGATTTCTCAGCCACTGTAAGACATTGAAGCACAACAGGGACATTAGTGGATCCTTAGTGCTCCTAATGTATTTAGCAGCTGTGCTTCTTTTTTTTAACAGGAGATGCTCAGCAAATCCCGAGCTGGAGACACCGGGGTCAAGTTGGAGGTGAATGAGAGGTCAGTCGGACAGCACGGTAGCACTGAGGCCAGCAGCATGTCACCTTACAGTGGGTTGTGCTTCGCATCCCCATTCAAGATTGAGAGTGGACTAGCAGGAGGCACAGGGGAGGGACGAGCCAGTGTTCTTGTTGGTAATAGTATTAGGGATGACAGTGATGTCGCTGTTGCAGTCCAGGGGAAAGGAACCCCAAGAATCCCTGACTGCACTCCTCAGGAAGAAGACCCACAGTCAGGTCTTCTCACTCACCGGCCTTTCTTCAGAGCATCCCAGCAGCCTCAGCATCTTCCCTGCCTCTTCCCCATTCCACGTTAGCTTTTGCTTTAGGAGTAGAAATAAGAACAGTCTTTCTCATTGCTCTTGGTCTCTGTGTCCTGACCTTTTTTTCCCCCCTAGGATCCTTGGTTCTTGTACTAGCCTGATGCAAGCCATTCAGGTTCTGATCGTGGCCTCTAAGGACCTCCAGAGAGAGATTGTGGAGAGTGGCAGGGTGAGCATGGGTGTGGCCGTGGACAGAGAACCGATATATGGGTTCCCAGAGCACCGAGGGGCTCCCCACAGTCACTGAGGTCTTTTTATGCCATTGTCTCACAGGGTATAGATGCCACTCCCGTGGATTTTCACAGATGCCATGGGAAGAAGCTGGGGCCCTGCCAGCTCCCCCTAGGGCGGTCAGCCATAGCTTTTTTACTCCAGCTCATTTACCCAGGCGCCATTGTTGGAACTCACTGTGGAGCGCCATGTACATTGCTAGTCTGGGCCTTCTCGGGAGGAAGTGAAGACTTGGAAACTAGGCACATCCTAAGAGCAAACCTGGGTTGAGCATCTCTTAAGAAAAGTACTTGGAACCAGAGGAGTTTCAGATTTGGGATCTTTCCAGATTGGGGAATATTTGCATGGACATAATGACGTATCTTGGGAATGGGAACCCAAGTCGAAACATGAAACTCCTCTTTGTTTTACATACACTTTCTACATATAGCCTGGAAGTCATTTTTTTGCAGTATTTTTGTATTCAGCATTTTGTTTTCATCCTACACATGAGATCAGGTGTGGACAATTTTCCATTTGAAGTGTTGTGTTGGCACTCAAAAAGTTTCAGATATTAGAGCGTTTTCAGATTTGAGAATTGTAGATTAGGAGTATCCAGCCTGTGTCAGCTTTTCACAGGGAGCTCTGCCATGTCTGTTTCTGGTGGCAGAGTCAACTTGTCCCTACTCATAGACAGCCCATTTTTCATGTCTTTGTGTTCTTACTCCTTTGCTGATGTTAATTGTCACACCCTATATGCAGCTACAGTTCAGGAGGCTTGAGTCCACAGAAGGGGCTGAGCCTGAAAACAGTCCCATAAAGCAAGCAGCCATTCTGCTTTTTCTTTTCTTTTCTCCTTTTTTAAAAAAAAATAATAATTTAATTTATTAATAATAATAATAATAATAATAATTTGCTTCAGGGCATGTGTACTCACCATAGAGAGAGAGAAAGTGAGGAACCAAACCACCAAATCCAGGACTCTAACCACAGTTGGCCATGTGGGAGTCTAGCACTTTAACCACCACACCACCTGCTGATTCCCCTGTTTTGTTTTGTTTTAATGAACAAGCAAGAAAGAGAAGGATGAGGGGGTGAAGAGATGGGTGTTTTTTCTGACCACGCCTTGCTATGCCACATTCTTCTTGCCTCAGCCTCCCAATGAGTCAGGACTACACATACACACACACACACACCCCACCAAAGCCAGCCACACAGCCTGCACTGCAGTGCCTTCTGTGCTGGGCCTGGTGGTGCTTTTTACTGGTGTGAGAGGTAATGTATTCTGTTCCTAAAATAGAAAGATGGACTGAGCAAGGAGCTTCTGCAGACTCTCAGATGATCAGGCAGATTCCAAAGCATGAAAACGTTTTAAAAATCCAAGTAGAGGCCAAGCAGGTGGCATGGAGGTTATGGTGGCTGAATCTCACAGCGCTGACTGTGCGATTTGGGTCCCGGAACCGGCAACTTGAGAAGCACACCAGATGCCTATGTGTGCGTGCCCAAGGTCCAGAGAGGAGAACAGAGAAGAATAGATTGCAGTGTGGCCATCCCCACTGGGGAATGATTTCTCACTTTCCTTCTCTCTGTCTCTCCAGGGAGCACATACACCCTATACCAAACTAAAAATGCTTAAAAATCCAAGTAGAAATAAATTTTAACAATTATTCACTAGGTACTCTCCTCTCTGGGAATCACAGAGAGCAGCTAGACTCCTCTCGGATCAGAATCTACTCTTTTTTTTTTTTTTTTTTTTTTCCCTGCATGACCTTGAGAAAAGTATTTTTGCCTCTCTGAGTCTTAGTTTCTTGTCTGTAAATTGGAAATGGTAATGCTTACCTTTCAGAGTTACTATGAAGACTAGATGGGATAAAAATATGTAAAAGCTCCTGGGATGCAGTAGGCACTCATAGGAGGTGGCGATTACTATTCTTTACTTCTCTAGGGTACAGCATCCCCCAAAGAGTTTTATGCGAAGAACTCTCGATGGACAGAAGGACTCATCTCGGCCTCCAAAGCTGTGGGCTGGGGAGCCACTGTCATGGTGTAAGTATCTGATGATCCCGAGGCTCCTCCTTTCCCGCTTCCCGTTGATCTCAGAGAATAGCTCAGGCAGGGAAGTCTGCACCCTAGAAGTGCACTGTTGATAGGAGGTCAGTGAATCTGGATCTCCCAGAGTGACAGGGTAGAGCAGGCAGCTGACTAGCCCGGGCGATGGTGGGGGCCCAGAGGTGGGATCATGAGGGGTTGCAGCTATCTGTCACCTCATGCATGTTGTCCTTTCCCGTCAGGGATGCAGCAGATCTGGTGGTACAAGGCAGAGGGAAATTTGAGGAGCTGATGGTGTGCTCCCGTGAGATCGCTGCCAGCACGGCCCAGCTTGTGGCCGCGTCCAAGGTATGGACCTGTGCAGGACTCCCTGGAACGCCAGCCTGGCTAGGTTAGAGAATACCTGGACGAGGGCTTAGCCCCAGAACAGGTGATTTATGTGGGGTGCAGGAAGGCTAGGCTCTAAATAAAAGTTCTGGCTCTCAAGGGTCTCATACCACCTGTCCTAAAACCTCCCATCTGTCAGCGAGGATCCCCTTCACCCAGATTGCCACACGCCCTCCTTGTGGCTCTCCACTTCTGTTACAAGTGGCCTTGTTACCTGTGCCATCCTCTGATGAGCAGTTCCCAGCATTCAGGGAACACTCAAATAAGGAGCAGGTTGGTGGATAAACAGGTCACATGACTCAGCTCTGAGCTTTCACAGCCAATCTCTGCCCTTCTTTGTTAGTTTCCAAATTTGAACCGGTGCCCCGGCGAATTCTCATGCCAACCTCACCACCTCTCATGAGTTTGACAGCCTCCCCACAAGTGTTATTTATCCTTACTCCTAGTTGTCCTAATTATTTATAATTGTCCTAATTGTCCTAATAATTTATCCAGATGAGTGGTAAAACGAGAATTTCTGGCCTCTAAGCAAATAAACTTTTTACTGTATTTCACATATACCAGGAGCTGACTCTATAAGTGGCAGTTTTTGAGAAGCTGATTAGTGACTACAACAGATCATACATATTTGTCAAGAATATCAGAAGGACTGTTTGGTTCAGTCCTTGTGGCCCTGGGTGAGGCATGAGCCAAATTTGCTTTGTCCTGGCAGGTGAAAGCTGATAAGGACAGTCCCAACCTAGCCCAGCTGCAGCAGGCCTCCCGTGGAGTGAACCAGGCCACTGCAGGAGTCGTGGCCTCAACCATTTCCGGAAAATCTCAGATTGAGGAAACAGGTATCTTTTCAGAAGTGAAGCTCATCTTATCCACCTTATTTAGCCAATTTTTCTATCCTTTCCCACGATACCAGTTTCCTACAGTTCTGTTTCTAAATTTCCTCTTTTTTACAATCATACTTACTTTCTTCATTAGACGGCACCACATAGGCAGGCTGTTTATATTGCTATGACGATAGGCCCTTTAGTACATTTTCCATTTAGCCATTTCTCTGAATTCACAGAAATAACTCTCCTGGCCTAGTTGCCCCTGGGGAGGTCAGATCCTGGTTAACCCATAACCTCTTCATCCTTCCTTCCTCTTCATCGCATAATGCATTGCATGCGCTAACAAATGGCTACCTAAGTATTACAGCAGAGGGTGGATATGGCCGCCTCTCGGGCGAGAGTCAGCTGGGGTTATAGCCTTTCACAAGTCCTTATGATTTCCATCCTCGTAGATAATATGGACTTCTCAAACATGACGTTGACGCAGATCAAACGCCAAGAGATGGATTCCCAGGTGAGAACTCCATCTATAAGTCTAGACAGTCTTCATTGCCTAGAGAGCAAACCCCAGATATTAGTCCCATGGAGAGAAGTGAGAGAGAGAGAGAGACAGAGATCTGGGAGAAATGAACTACTAGCCCAAGACTGAAAGTGAGTGGAAAGAAACAGTGGAGGTGGAGAGAAGTAATTAGTAAAGATCAGAATCTTAACTCAGGGGGCCAGCAGATGGTATAGTGGTTACATTACTGGACTCCCACATGGCCTACCATAGTTCAAGTCCCAGACTCCATGGCTTGAAACTCACACTGGGCGCATGTGCGTGTGTGCCCAAGATCCCAAGAGGAGAAGGGATTGTGGCGTGACCATCTCCCCTGGGGGTGATTTTTCACTTTCCCTCTCACTGTCTCTGTTTGTCTCTGATGAGTGCACATGCCATAAGGCAAAAAAAAAAAAATCTTAACTTCAGCCCACTAGTCTTAGACTAATAATGTTCTAAGCATTGTCAGGGATTTCCTAGAGCCCACAGACTATTACCTAATAGTCTTACTGTGGACAGTTTTTTTTAAAAAAATCTTTGTGAGTTAATTATATATTTAGTGGGGACCAGCAGGTGGCGTGGTGGTTAAGGTGCTGGACATACTCCCACATGGCCAACCGCGGTTCGAGTACCAGACCTGGTGGCATGCTTTCTCACTTTCCCTCTCTCTCTCTGTGTGTATCTCTCTCTGGTCAAATTAAAATAAATGAATGAATAAATAAAATTAAATAAATAATTATTTTTTAAAAAAATTATATATTTAGTAAAAGGTAAGTCAATTCATTGTTAACTCAGCAAAAGTAATGGCATTATTTCTGTTATTCAGTAAAGGTAAGAAAAATAGGAATCAGTGGGATCTTGAACAAAATCTGATGTTAGAAATTTTGGGTCATTGGTTGCAGGGTAAAATCTAAATTGGGGTAGATTTCTACACATGGTCATTCAGCATCTTCAGGAAAAGCCGTGTGACCAAATTTCTGCTAGCAACTGAAAGGACTCTCTTTTAGTGGCCTCATTGAGTCCAGTCCCTCTTGACTTTAAATACCACCTGTGCACTGGTAATCCCAAATTCTCGCCTCGATCTTCTCCTGAGCTCCATGCTTGCCCAGTTGCCTACCTGTTAGCTCCACCCGATGCCTAATAGGTATCTCAAATGAAGCAAGGGTCTTGGTGTCCCTCACACCCAACTCAGACCTTCACCTGTTTTTTCCCAGCTCTGTAAATAGTTATCACCACCCCTGACCTGTTGCTGAGCCTCAATCCTGGGAGTCCTACTGGGTTCTGTGCAGTTAAAGCTCTGGATCCCATATGACCAACTTCATGGTTACTCCAGGACCCAGCGGCTTGGAAGACATGCCAGGAGTGTGTGCTTGTATGTCCAAAATCCCGAGAGGAGAATGGAGAAGAAAGGATTGTGACATGGCCATCCCCTCAAGGGGTGCTTTCTCACTTTCCCTCTGTCTCTCTTTTTCTCTCTGTCTCTGTCTCTATCTCTCTCCAGCAAGCACCTGCACCCTGTAGCAAAAACTTACAAAAAGGGGGGGACCGGTAAATGGTGTGGTGATTAGGGCGCTGGACTCCCATTTGACCAACTGTGGTTCAAGTCCCAGACTGGCAGCTTGCTTTCTCACTTTCCCGTTCTCCCTCTGTCTCTGTCTGGTCACATTTTAAAATAATAATAGCAAATAAAATGAAATAATTCTTAAAGAAAGAAAGGAAGGAAGAAAGGAAGGAAGGAAGGAAGGAAGGAAGGAAGGAAGGAAGGAAGGAAGGAAGGAAAGACAATTAGAATACAGAAGAAGGTGGTTAAGACCAATTAAGACAGGCCTCAGGCCCAGCCTCTGTGGTATAGCCAGTAGCATACTGGACTGTGGAGCTAGAAGCCACTTACCAATTGCAATTTGAGTCCCTGGCCTATTCAGCCTAAAACCATGCCTGGAGCCTGTGTATGTGCCTAGGACCCTGAACAGCTGGAAGTCTGGAGGAAGAGGGACATGGTGTGACCAGGCCTTGTGGAGGGTGCTCCTCTTCTCTTTCTATCTGTCTGTCTCTAAGTGTGTGTGCATATATCTATCACAAATTTTTTTTTTTAATTTTAAGAATTATTTAATTTTATTTATTCATTTTAATTTGACCAGAGAGAGACAGAGACAGAGAGGGGGAAAAGTGAGAAAGCAAGCCACCAGGTCCAGGACTTGAACCGTGGTCAGCCATGTGGGAGTATCCAGTGCCTCAACCACCATGCCACCTGCTGGCCCCGAATTAAAAATTTTTAAACACAGGTCTTAGAGCTCACCCATTACTTTCCCCACAGGTCAGGGTGCTGGAGCTAGAAAATGACTTGCAGAAGGAGCGTCAGAAGCTGGGAGAGCTTCGAAAAAAGCACTATGAACTCGCTGGTGTTGCTGAGGGCTGGGAGGAAGGTGAGTGCCTCTGAGGAACAGGGCAAGTCCACTGCAAGGAAAGCCGGCTGTGTGTGGGGGTGTAGCAGGAGGGGGCCCACCGGTCCTGGTCAGCAGCTCCCTCCTTCCCCTCACTCCTCAAAAACCTGTTTCTAATTCAACTGGGAATAACCATTAAACTTAAAACTGGGGCAAACTGGGGGAGGAAATGAAAGCTTTTATTGCCATGTTTTAAGGCTTAACTATTGGCTGATGGAGTTGTCATTCACTGCCTGGCCTGGCCAGCCTGGTTGACTTAGAGTAAATCACAAGGTTCTGACTACCTAGAGCCGGTGATGGGCAATGATGGCCAAGACATAGATGGGTCGTGAGTAGAGTAAACAAGAAAGGAGTAGAGTGAAGTAGCAGTAGGGCCACCTGCCCAGACTCGCCACCACCTGGAGTCTGCGTATGCCATTTTGTCACATGTCCCATTCCAGCCGAGATGGTTGATTCTGATGAACTTGATCAGCACCGGGAAGCAACTGCAGATATACCTCAGGCATTCCTAGATGCTGCTGTCAGGGAATAGATGCTATGCCGGTTAGGATTATAATGTATTTTAGAGCCCAGCATGGTGACAGCTTTTGTTGGCTAGGTGATTTCATGCAGGTGTTAAGTGCTATGTGACAAAAATTATCATTGTCTTCCAGGAACAGAAACATCTCCAACTGTGCTGCAAGAAGCGGGAACTGAGAAAGACTAGAACCACACCACTGCCCCATACGTCAGAGTGTAAATCCTTGTTACCCATCTATGTGTTTGTTATTTCCCCGACCACAGACCGAGTTCTGGGAGCCCCAGTGGAAGCCACACCTCTCCCATTGACCAGAGCGGAGGACCTGCTTGACCCCAAAGACTTCCTGTCCATAGCAACACCCATTACGTCTGAATCTCAGATCTCTTTCCCCACCTCCGAGAGCCAGGCTGGCCTGTGTTGCCTGTGAGCAAGCCCAGGTCCAAAGGGGAGGAGGGACAGGGCCCTTCAGCAGAGGACTGCCATCCAGTCCTGCTTACGGTCTTACCCCTGCCACGATCAGTGTCCTTCCTACAGGGGCTTCTTGTTGTGGAGAGCCTGGAGAGGAAAGACCTTATGCATTTTCTTTTCTGTTTTCTTCTCAGTCTTTTCAGTTTCGTCATTTGCACAAACTTGTGAGCATCCGAGGGCTGGTGGATTCCAAACCAGGACACTACCCTGAACCTGCGCAGTGGAAGACAGCAGGTGTGTCCTGGCTCAGAATGCCAAGGCAGTTCTCCCCTCTCTGGGCAGTTCCATGGAGCCCCACTGCTGCCGGTGGTGGTTGGTTGAGTGTTTTGGTTTTCTTTTTTTCAAGTGTCACTCATATAGCCAACTCTCCCAAAGGGCACACCCTGGAGCTCTGAGCTATCTGGGGCCTCCCCCCCAAGTGGTCACAGCGACGGTGCTGCTCAGGCTCCACCCTGGTGCTCCACCTCAGCCTCCACGCTGAGTGCCCTGCGGAGCCAATGCTGGTCAGTGAGGCCACCCTCCAGGGCCGGGGACAGCTTTCCTCAAAAGGCAGAAGCAGAGCGAGTGCCTTTCCTTCCCAAAGCTGGACCCCACTGAGAGCCTCTGTCCACCCCACAAGTTAGAGGGCAACAAAAAACAGGAAAGGAGGGGTGTACACAGTGCCAGGTCTCCAGGGAACACCTTTCTTAGGAACTCCTGTGGCTGGGCCCAAACACCCGTCGTATGCCTGAGTGGAGCCAGCTCGGAGCAGCAATACTCCACCCCCCGGGATGAATCATCCATGCCACGTCACACGGCCACCTCCCCTCATACCTGGGGGGCCCTGAGAGTGCGCGTGCAAGGGATTTCCAATTCCTTTCTTCAGATGTCTGCTTTGGCATCCTCTTAAATCTGAAGAAGACAATTCCATGTTCCACCTAATTGACAGACCCAGAAGATTAGACACACTTGCTCCCATCGGGAAAGAACCCTGTGCTTGGTTTGGTACCCTTAATATTTATTACTAACCTTGAAGCAGCAGCAGCCTGCAGAAAGATGCTGAGAGCAGTCAGGAGCTCAGGGGTGACTGGCGAGGTCTGCGCGGCTGCCATGCAACCCTCAGTCTTCAAGAGCCAGAGACAAGGCCCAGATGCTGCCCTGGACCGCTAACTGGCTTGGATCCCAAAGCAAGCAGGTTCCTCGGTGCATTTGAGTCAGGCGACAAGAAAGGGAACCACTGGCTTTGGCTTCTGCCAGACACGCAGTTCCAGGCCCTCGGTGCCCTGTGGACAGGATGACAACAGAGGGCACATTAACAGCCTCTTAGAGACGGGCAACCTGACAGCACTTTTCCACTTCCAAATGGACCCCAGCATTTAAGTGACCTTCCAGTCTTGGAAAAAATGGTGTCTTCCTCCTCCATCTGTAGCAACTTAGGTAGTAGCCAACAAGCATTTCCCAGAACCTGTCCCAAAGGAACATTGCAAGTTCTGCTACATGACAGGTTGTGAGACTTCTGTTTGATCACTGTGAATCAACCCTCCCTCTTCCTAACACCCCTCCCCAACTCCCTCTCTGCATTTTCTAAGTGGGGCACTCAGAGAACTGTCTCCCAGGAACTCAGACGCATGACCTCCGTACTGGGCTCAGGAGGTATCAGCAGTAGAAACTGGGTTGTCTTCGTTTAATGCTTCTTGTACTCAGCATTTTTCCATTTCAAGGGTCAACATTTCCGAAAGTGATTAATCCAGAATCACAGCCATTCACATCTTGTATTCCAAATTACCAATGTGGTAGAAAAGTCTAGTGTATTGAGCCAGATTAAGATCCTCTGAATAACACTCTAAAAAGAAGCCACTGTCGTTTAAAACTATTCATGGACTTAGTTTGAGTAATAAAGCAGTTAAGAAAGCTCTTCAACAGGAGCACAGGCTAATTCAGTCTCACAGGAAATGAATACCTGTCAGATGTACTGTGATGACTTTCATAATAGCTCCGCTTAGAAACAACTCCATTCTCTAGCCATAACCAAATTATCTACCTTGGCTCTTCTAAAAATGAGTGTGTGATAGTTGGTGTGAAATAGCTTGGATCACATCTTCAAGCTAAAAATGAGCCTCCCAGCCTTCTGATGAGTCACTGAACATCCTGAGACTGAAGTCTTGTGGGTGAGTGTAAGTGGGTCAGAAGGAAACAGGACCGCCACAACGTGATGGCTTTGGGTTGATAGGAGGGGGATACAGCTACATCTGTAATTCTGTAATCCCCTGATACCTCTAGAGTAAGGATATTTATGTACGTGATAAGGGAAAAGTTAGAAGAAAAGACCTACCTTTATGGAGTTGTTTTATATCTAAGCAAGGAGTTTAAATTAGACTAGGATTTAGATTGCTTCTTGGGTCTGCTGCCCACAGTATCCCTGGGATCCCACCTGAATATGAATCCTTTCCCCCTTGCTTGGGAGAACCAAATGCTGTTCAGAACATTCTTTCTTGGGATTATTCCAGCTACTGAATCAGACACAGGTTTACATCGGGTACCACGGGCGTCACAAGCACCTATCATTTTGGTCAGGTTAGTTTGCTTTGGCCTCTCCTCCTGAGATGCTGGTTCTCAGCTTGCACCTGGGAGTTTCTTACTTCTTGGTCAGCTCCATGGTCTAGAGAGATCTCCTGGCTCTGCTTTATTCCAGTCTTTAATAACTGGTCAGTGTCCTGCTACCTTCTGCCAGCTCTCCAATCTCTGGGAGCCCTTACTGCCAATGAAAGCCTTCAGTCCCGACATTGGCCTTCCAGCCAGACCGGCTGTGCCATCCTTGGACCTCCAGAGACGGCATCACCTGTAGCGTAGAACACCACCACCACGAGCCTGCCAGCCATGAACACAGCAAACTGGGCCCACCGTTTGCTGCTCAAGTCCCCTGTCACCCAGGTCCAGACCACATGCAGGATCACCAATAGCAGTGGTAGCCCTGCCTCTTCTCTTACCCCAGGAACCAAAGCAACATGAAACAATTGGTTTAGATGCCATTGGGTCCGATTCTGAGAGTAGATTTTTTTTCCAGACACATCTTTCAGGTGACCCTCAACTACCTCAGGTTTGAAGGCCCTAAATTAAGCTGAGTACCATTCATAGGGGCAAACCAAGGGGGTTTGGTGAAATCTTGGTAATGATGCAGTTGTTTCAAACTTAGAACACACTCTTCCACATTTAGATCTGCAGGGATAGGGTTGGGTTCGTTTTTCTTCTGTTTTTAACCTTGGCCCCATTTCACCATTAGAATAGTTCCTATAAATAAATTTCATTTCTCACTGAGTGCCTACCTTCCCAGGGCAGGTAGCCACTGGCTTTTGTTTCCTCCAACCAGACTTTTATTATGTATTAAGACCTTTCTTTGTATAATACATTGCATCTGTGTTTTCAATTTTTCAAATAAATACTTCAACCTGGCTGTGGAGACTGGTGGTGATAACATACTGACCAAAGTGGCTCTGAGGTTTTGGTGCCAATGAAAAGCCTGCTCTTATACCCGAGGATCATGGAATCCACTGAGCTCTGCACTTCGGAGAATATATCTTAGAAACATTAGTTTGTGCTTTATAGACATGTTCTATTTGTACACTTTCCTGTCTACGGGAACAATAAAACAAAAAGTACCAAAGTAGTTAGTACTGTAATTTAGCTATTAGGTTGTCTGGAAAGTCATGACGTATTTTTCTATGCAAAAAAAATGCATCATAACTGGGACCAGCAGATGGCATTACGATTTTATCATTGGACTCTCATGAAGTTGACCACGGTTCAAATCCCAGACCCAGCAGGTTAGAAATCGCACCAGGTGTGTTTGTATGTGTGTGTACATGCGTGTCCAAAATCCTGAGAAGAGATTGGAGGAGAAGGAATTGCGGCACAGCCATACCCCTTGGGGGCTGATTTCTTGCTTTCTGTCTCTGTCCAGTGATCACACCCTATAGCAAAAATCTATCTTTAAAAAGCAAAATGCATTTTTAAAAAAAAAGGGACCAGCAGTTACCGTAATGGCTATGTCGCTGGACTCCCACGTTGTCGACTGCGGTTTGCGTCCCGGACCCGGTGGCTTAAAACTCGCCGGGTGCGTGTGCGTGCGTGCCCAAGATCCCGAGAGGAGAATGGAGGAGAAGGGATTGCGGCGTGGCCATCCCCTCTAGGAGGTGATTTCTCGCTTTCTTTCTCGTCTCTGTCTGTCGAGCGCACATGCCCTATAGCGAAAACTTCTCAAAAAAAAAAAGGGGGGGGGGGCAAAATGCATCATGACTTTCTCAACAGCCAGTAGAAGGCCCAGTCTGCCTGAAACCTGAGAGCTCAGGCTGTGGCTGCTCCATCTCCACCTTTGTTATGCAAAATATAACCTACTGCCTTAAAATCTCGGATACAACTGATTGTGCTGAGGGACTGAAGCTATTAATCACAAAGGGATTCCGAACAAGCAGGTCACAGCAACCAGAGGATTTGCAGAGGGAGCAGCGAAATGGGGCTGGGCTTCACAGTCTTTCCTTGGCGGGATTAGCTACCACCCAAAGCTGCCAGTGTGTGCAGCTGAGGGGACCTTCAGGGGAGAAACGGATAGGAGCTGGGACAGCAGGACTGCCATGGAGGCCCATGCTTTTGTAAAGCCTTCATTGAAGTTTTCCAAGTCCCCTTTCAGAGCCCAGGTCCAGCCTAAGCCAATGCCACCATCCAGGCAGACTTTTTCCCCTCCCAGGCATGCTTGACTCAATGCTTTGGTCATCCACACATGACCTTGACCAGCTCCCCCAGGTCTTCCTGGGGACTCGTAGTCAGGCCCCAACTCTAGGAGAGAGGACAGCCTGGCTAGCTGGTCACTGGCCAGCAGAGTATTAGGAATTGTGAATGCTGTTTGCATATCATTAAAAAGGAAGGGGCAGGGGCCAGCTGGTGGTTATGGCAGCTGGATCGCACATGGCTAACTGCCAAAAGCACAAAAGGCCAGAGAAATGGAGAAGGGATTGCTACGTACCATCCACCATGGGGCACTTCCCTTCTTTTCTGTTTCTCTACAGCAAGTGCACACAACCTCTTGCATTTTTTCTTTCTTTTTTTTTTTTTTCTAAGAGGTATTTTTGCTATAGGGTACAGACGGTGGAGAGACAGAAAGCGTCAGATCAACCCCTTCCCCCAGGGGGGATGGCCACACTACACCCCCTTCTCTATTCTCTTCTGGAGATGATTTGGGGTATGTGTGCGCAAATTACATCCAATGTGAGTTTCAAGCTGCTAGGTCTGGGACTCGAAACACACTCAGCCTCATGGAAGTCCATCACCTTAACCGTTATGCTACCTGCTGGCCTCAAACTCTGGCAAATTAAAAAAAAAAAAAAAAAAAAGTGGAGGAATTAGGGTTTAAATTTGGTGCACACATGGACCAAATTTGCCTAGGGCTTTGCAGAGAGGACTGCCAGAGTGGAGGAACAAAGCTTTGAGAAAGGCAAGAGGAAAGACAAGCTAGGTGAAGTCTAAGCCGACGTAGCTGGAGCTTATTATGTGAGCAAGCTTTACTCTTGGCTCATCTTGGTAATCCCGTCTCTAACCCCTTATCCCATATATGGGAGACCTTTAAACATTACTTTGGGGTGAATAAATGAATCCTTTTGCACTGCACTCTTAATTACTCACACTTTATTTTTTTAAGCCTGTAAGGGGCTACCAGGTGGCATAGTGGTTAAGGCACTGCATCCCTATATGGTTGACCGAAGTACAAGTCCTGGACCTCGTAGTTTGAAAATCATGCTGGGGAGGGAGGGTGGGGACCAGCAGATAGCATAATGCTTGGATCACTTGACTCCCACATGGCCAACTGCAGTTCGAGTCCTAGAACTAGCAGCTTGAAACTCACTCTGGGTGCATGTGCGTTCGTTCCCAAAATCCCGAGAGGAGAATGGAGGAGAAGGGATTGCAGCGTGGCCATCCCCACCCAGGGGTAGTTTCTTGTTTTCTCTTTGTTTCTCCAGCAATCGCATGCACTTTATAACAAAAATCTCTCTTAAAAAAGAAAATCACACAAGGCATGTGTGCTGCATGCGTCCCCAAAATCTAGAAAGGAGAATGGAAGAGAAGGGATTGTGGCATGGCCATCACCCCAAGGGATGATTTCTCATTTTCCCTCTCACTGTCTCTCTTTCTCTCTGTCTCTCTCTTTGCCAAGCATACGCACCTTATGACTAAATTAATAAGTAAAGCCTGTTAGGTCCAGCCTCCGTGGCTTGATGGGAAGCATGTTGGACTGCAGTCCTGGAAGCCATGTGGCAAACTGCACCATAATACCATACATGAAATGGACTTGACAGACATCTACAGAGTATTTCACCCAACTACCACCAAATAGACATTATTCTCACCCCCACATGGGACATTTTTGAATTGACCATATGACAGGGCACAAATCAAGCCTTTACAAATTCAAAGGTATTGAAACTATATCTAGCATCTTTTCCAACCATGATGGAATCAAATTTGAAATCAACTACAGAAAAAACCCTCAAAAATTCACAAACACATGGAAACTATAAACAACCTACTCCTGAATGACTTACAACTATAGAAAAAATTAAGACTGAAATCAAAAGGTTCATAGAAACCAATGATAATGAACAAACAAGTGTTTATAACCTATGGGGCACTGCAAAAGCAGTCATAAGAGGGAAGTTCAGGGACCAGCAGTGTAATGGCTATGTCGCTGAACTCCCATGTAGTTGACCGCGGTTCGAGTCCTTGACCGCGGTTCGAGTCCTGAACCAAGTGGCTTAAACTCACGCCGGGTGCATGTGTGTGCGTGCCCAAGATCCCGAGAGGAGAATGGAGGAGAAGGGATTGCGGCATGGCCCTCCTTCCTGGGAGGTGATTTCTCACTTTCTGTCTCTCTGTCTGTCTCTGTCTGTCTGGAGAGCACAAGTGCCCTATAGCAAAAAAAAAAAAAAGAGGGAAGTTCATAGCAGTTAGTGCCCACAACAAAAAAAGAAGAAAGGCAAATAAACAATCTAATGATACAACTCAGGGAACTGAAAAAACAACAACAACAAAAATTCCAGAAGAAAAGATATAATAAAGATCTTAGTAGAAATAAATGAAATAGAGAATAAAAACTGTACAGAAAAGAAATAAAACCAAAAGCTGGTTCTTTTTTTTTTTTTTTTTAGAGGTTTCTGCTATAGGGCATATGCGCTCGCCAAAGAGACAGACAGAAAGCAAGAAATCACCCCTCAGGGAGGATGGTCACATCACAATCCCTTCTCCTCCATTCTCCTCTTGGGATCTTGGGCACGCACACACATGCGCCTGGAGTGAATTTAAGCTACTGGGTCCAGGATTTGAATCACAGTCGACTATGTGGGAGTCCAGCAACATAGCCATTAAGCTAACTGCTAGTCCCGATATAGACTTTTTTTTTTTTTTTTTTTTGAGAGGTTTTCGCTATAGGGCGCATGTGCTCACCAGACAGACAGAGACATAGAGACAGAAAGCGAGAAATCACCCCCCAGGGGGGATGGTCACGCCGCAATCCCTTCTCCTCCATTCTCCTCTCGGGATCTTGGGCACGCACGCACACACGCCCGGCGTGAGTTCTAAGCCACCGGGTCCGGGACGCAAACCGCGGTCGACTACGTGGGAGTCCAGCAACATAGCCATTACGCTAACTGCTGGTTCCCCCGACATAGACTTCTTAAGAAAGACTTCCAAAGCACAGGCAATAGTCCCAAAAACAGACAAACGGGACTATATTAGGCTGAGAAGCTTCTGTACAGCAAAAGAAATAATAGGTAGAGTGAGAAGACAGCCTTCGGAGTGGGAGAATATGTTTGCAAACTCTACTTCAGATAAGGGACTGATAACCAGAATATATAGGGAACTCAAAGAGCTCACACACACACACACACACACACACACACATCAATCCAATTAAAAGATGGGAAAATGAGCTGAACAGACAATTCTCTGAAGACAACATACAAACAGCCCTAAAGCATATGAAAACATGCTTTACATCTCTTATCATAAGGAAAATGCAAATCAAAACCACAATGAGATACCATTAACCTCAGTCACAATGGCTAAAATTAAAATAATAAAGAATAATAAGAGCTGGCTAGGCTATGGTGAAAAGGGAACTTTCCTACACTGTTGGTGAGAATGCAAATTAAGTACAACTACTTTGGAGAACCAAATGGAGATTCCTCAGAAACCTACAAATAGAACTACCATAGGACCCTGTAATCCCTCTTAGGGATTTACCCGAAGGATAAAAAAACCCCTCAGTCGGAAAAACACTTGTACATCCATGTTTATTGCAGCATTATTTACGATTGCTAGAACATGGAATCCACCCAACTGTCCAAAAATAGATGACTGGATTTAAAAAAACGTGGCAAATGTATTCTATAGAATACTACTCAACCATAAAAGACAAAGACCCTGATATTTTATACAAAGTGGATGAATATGGAAGAATTAATGCTAAGCAAAACAAGCCAGACTATGAAAGACAGACTTTGGGGACCAGCTGGTGGCATGATAGTTGAGGTACTGGACTCCCATCTGGCCAACTGTGGGTGGAGCCCAGACCTGATGGCTTGCTTTCTCACTTCCCTCTCTCTTTTTCTCTTTGTGTCTCTCTCTGGTCAAATTAAAAATAAATGAACAAATAAGTAAGTTAGCGTAATGGCTATGTCGCTGGACTCCCATGTAGTCGACCGCGGTTCGAATAAAACGCCGGGCGCGTGTGCGTGCGTGCCCAGGATCCCGAGAGGAGAATGGAGGAGAAGGGATTGCGGCGTATGATTTCTCGCTTTTATTTTTTTAGAATGATTTTATTCAACTTTATTTATTTTTACTTGTTTATTTCAATTTGACCAAAGAGGGACAGAGTGAGAGACAGAGAGGGAAAGTGAGAAAGCAAGCTGCCAGGTCCGGGACTCGAACCACCATCGGACATGTGGGAGTTCAACGCCCTTACCACGATGCCACCTGCTGGTCCCAATAATTATTTTTTAAAAAGAAAAGAAAGACTCTGTATGTCTCAGTATATACCAATTGTCTGCACTTTCTAGCAGAAACTGAAAGTTTGGAAGGTGTAGTAGCAGGGAGGGCATGGTAGATACTAGAGATAGTAAGGATAGGGGTAACATGGGGGTGGATAATGGAGGGAGGGAGGGGAATAGGAGAAGGAAAAAAAAGTATGTTTAATTGACAAAAATATGAAAAGCTATTTGCTAATGATAATGTATATAATAATCTCTTTGTCTTAACTGATATGCATGGTATTTGTGCTAAAAAAAAAAAAAAGCAATGTTTTACAGTATAAAGATATATGAGATTAAATGGGGCCAGCAGGTGGTGTGGCACTGGACTCCCACATGGCCAACCACAGTTCCAGTTCTGGACCTGGCGGCTTCCTTTCTCACTCTTTCTCTCTCTCTCTCTCTCTCTCTCTCTCTGCCTCTCTCTCTCTCTCTCTCCCTCTCTGGTCAAATTAAAATAAATTAATTAATTAAGTTAAATAAAATAATTATTAAAATACATATATATATTTTTTAAATGACTACTATCACAACAGTTATGTCCTCTCAGTTCCTGTCAGTTTGGCAAATACGTTGTTTGTTTGTTTTTAATTTGCTATGGGGCATTTTCACTCACCAGAGAGAAACAGAAACAGAGAAGGGAGGAGTGAGAAGTCTCCCTCACCCAACCCTTCCCAGAAGGAATGGCCATGCCGCAATTCCTTCTCCTCCATTTTCCTCTGGGGATGTTTCCACATGCAAATATGCCTGACATGTTTTCTCAAGCCACCTGGTCATAGACTTGAACTGCTCAGTTGGCTGTATGGAATCCTGCCACCTTAACCACCATGTCATCAGCTGGCAACATTGCTGGGTTCTTTTCTTTTTTTTTTAAGAATTACTTTATTTAACTTTACTTATTTACTTTAATTTGACCAGAGAACGACAGAGCAAGTGAACGGGTGAGCGAGAGAGAGGAGAGAGTGAGAAAACAAGCCACCAGTCCAGGACTTGAACCGCAGTTGACCATGCGGGAGTCCAGTGCCCTTAACCACCATGCCATCTCCTGGTCCTATTGCTGGGTTCTTACTATCCACAAGAGAATATACAAAATAGAGAAATAAACAAGATATAGTTCCTTCTTTTAGAACCTTCCCAACTTGGAAGACAGACGTGTATTAGAAACTAAAGTATAATCCTGAAAGAGATGAGACACTATTTCAAGAAATCTGCAGAATTCAAAGGAGAAAGAAATAAGTCAACAACTGTAGGCAGTACCAGAACACATCATAGGAAGTGTTTTTATTGTTTGGGATCATTTTTTAGTTTTTTCCTTTAGAGACAGTCACTATACTGTGCAGGCTAGCCTTGACCTCACTATCCTCACTCAGTCTTCACGGTCTCTGGGATTGTAGGCACACACCACAGCACCCTGCAAGGGAAGTGTGTTTTTTCTCGTTTGTTTTAACTTACCAGAGGACGCATAAGCTTGCCAGAGGGAGAAGAGAGAGGAGAAAGCATTGCTTTCTTCACCCAGGAGGAATGATCACACCACAGTCCTTCTCCATCTCTCCTCCTTTCGGGATTTGGGCACACACACACGCTGACGCATTTCTCATCTGCCACTCTGGACTCAACCGCAGTCAGCTGTGTGGAATCTGGCTTCCTTAACCATCAGGCCACGGAGCCACCAGGACGTGGGTTTGTTTTTGTTCTCTCAGTGATAACATGTGCACGCACACAATAGGTCCACAGAAGGAGGCACCCTCAGCCGGGTCTCACCATGCCACAGCTCTGTTTCCCAGCCCTCCAGGACTCTGGGTGTCTGTACACGAGTCTGGAGTGTTTTCTTTTCTTAAAGAATTATTTTATTTATTCATTTATTTCACATGAGTTTTGCCAGAGAGGGAGAGTTGGAAAGCAAGCCGCCAGATCTGGGACTTGAACTATGGTACCCCATGTGGGAATTCCAGCACCTTAACCACCACGCCACTTGCTGGCCCCGCGTCTGGACTGTTTTCAAGCATACCCGGAAATCTTAACCTGGGCACTTGTATTGAGTCTGTGAAGGGTCTTTTTTTTTTTTTTTAAGGTGAAACGAGGACACATTTAAAGGCAGAGACGTGGGTTTTGGCTACTTGGGACTGAGTTAAATCTCCTCCGTAGAAAGGGTAATCTATCGGATTGCCCTAGAGTGCAGGTGAAGGAGGAGGGCAGAGCCAAACCACGCGTCCTTTCCCGCCTTGAATTAAGATTTTGGGATCCACAAGGAGCACAAAGTCTGTAGCCTCGTTGCCTAGCAACCGGCAGCCTCCAGCCCCTCTCGTGGGAGTCTCATGGCAGTGACGCAAAACGTGGGCAGTGCACGTCGGGACCACGAGGTTTCCCCCTCCTACGGCACTTGAGCCAGATGGAGCTGTGGCCGGGTGGGGCTGGCCAGGGAGGCTGGGATCTGGCGCCAGTTGAGGTCTGGCAGGCCGCAGTCGCCTAGGCTGGACGGTTGCGCTGTGCTCTGAGGTCCTGCCTGGATGTGGCGTGGTTGGGTAAGTCCCTTCCACGCCCTCGGGCCTTCTCTTGTGTCCCCCCCAGGTTCGGCTCTGAGCCTGCCGCCAGCAGCAGGTGCGGTAGTGGACCCCGTTGTGCCACTTGGTTTTGTCAAACACGTCACAGTTAGTAGGTGCGTAGGGCTTGTTGCTCAGCTTATACTTCAGCAGTTGGTAGGCCCTGGTGCGGGTGTCCCCGCTCCCATGGGAGCCTGGATGCCACTCGTTTAATGGTATTAGGTCTGTCATCTCTGCCTGGTGCTCCTTCCCTGGTTTCTGCCTCTCAGCACCACGTCTGTTCTCCACGGTTCTGTTTCTGCTCTTGACGCGCTTGGAGCAGACGTTGCTCTTTACGCCGCCTCTTCAGTTACCAAGGTGGTTCAGATAGCTCCTAAACGCTGTTTTCGGACAGGACGTGTCTTCAAAGTGCAGACGCTGCATTTCTTCATTTCCTAGGGCAGCATTGTCTACCTTTTTTTCATACTCTCAACATAATCTAAATCCAAAGTCATGGTTTTCGCTGACTTTCTCAATCTTTCATCACCTGGGTGTTCACTTACTAAAATCACCAAGGCATGAAACCGACTGATCTGACTTTTTTTAATATATTTTTTAAATTTGCTACAGGGTGCATGTACTCGCTGAAAAGAGACAGAAAGAGAAAGTGGGAAAGCATCCCCCATTTGGAGATGTCCACACCACACTCCAGTCCCTTATCATCCATTCTCCTTTTGGGATTTTTAGGCACCCACACACAGGCCCCCAGCATGCTTCTCAAGCCAAGAAAGGACTCCAAAGGCTGAGCTAGCCATGTGGAATCTAGCTACCTTAAACCACCACACCACTGGGTGGCCCCAGTGTGTTTCTTTTAAATCATATAGGAAACAAAAAAAAGTATAAGAAAAAAAAGCAATAATAGTGAATTTATAAAAATTTTTTTCCTGGGACCAGCAGTTAGTGTAATGGCTATGTCACTGGACTCCCACGTAGTCGACGGCGGTTCGAGTCCCAGACCCAGTGCAGCTTAAACTCATGCCGGGCACATGTGTGTGCATGCCCAAAATCCTGAGAGGAGAATGGAGGAGAAGGGATAGGGGCATGGCCATCCCCCCGGGGGGTGATTTCTCGCTTTCTGTCTCTCTGTCTCTCTCTGTCTTTCTGGCGAGTGCACGTGCCCTATAGCAAAAACCTCTCAAAAAAAAAAAAAAAAAAAAAGAAAGAAAGAAAGAAAGAAAGAATATCTCCCATCCCACATGCTTATTATTATTTTTTTCAAGTCCCGAACTCATTAAAACTTGATTAAAACATGCCTGGTGTGTCTGCATGTGTGCCCAAAATCTCAAGAGGAAATGGAACAGGGATTGTGACATGGCCATCCACCCTGGGGAGGCAGTGTTTTCTCTCTCTCTCTCTCTCTCTCTCTCTCATATAAGTATACATTCCCTTTAGTAACTTTTTTTTTTTTGAGAGGTTTTTGCTATAGGGTGCGTGTGCTCACCAGACAGACCGAGAGAGACATAGAGACAGAAAGCGAGAAATCACCCCCCAGGGGGGATGGTCATGCCGCAGTCCCTTCTCCTCCATTCTCCTCTCGGGATCTTGGGCACGCACGCACACGCACCCGGCGTGAGTTTTAAGCCACTGGGTCCGGGACGCGAACCGCGGTTGACTACGTGGGAGTCCAGCGACATAGCCATTACGCTAACTGCTGGTTCCCCCCTTTAGTAACTTTTTAAGGATTTTTTTTTTTTTCTTTTTTTGGAGAGGTTTTTGCTATAGGGCGCGTGCGCTCGCCAGACAGACAGAGAGAGACAGAGAGATAGAAAGCAGGAAATCACCCCCCAGGGGGGATGGCCACGCCGCAATCCCTTCTCCTCCATTCTCCTCTCGGGATCTTGGGCACGCACGCACACGCGCCCGGCATGAGTTTAAGCTGCCGGGTCCGGGACTCGAACCGCAGTCGACTACGTGGGAGTCCAGCGACATAGCCATTACGCTAACTGCTGGTCCCTTTAAGGATTTTTTTAAGAATTATTTTATTTAACTTTATTTATTTATTTATTTATTTATGCATTTTAATTTGACCAGAGAGAGACAGAGAGAGAAAGAGAGAGAGAGAAGAGAGAGAGAGAGAGAGAGAGAGAGAGCGAGCTGCCAGGTCCAGGACTCAAACTGCGGTCGGCCATATGGGAGTCCCCCGCCCTTAACCACCATGCCACCTGCCAGCCCCAAGGAATTATTTATTTAACTTTATTTATTCATTTATTTTTAATTTGACCAAAGAGAGACAGAGAGAGAGAGAGGAAGAGAGAGAGAGAAGGAATGTGAGAGAGCAAGCCACCAGGTCTGAGACTCAAACCATGGTTGTCTATGTGGGAGTCCAATGCCCCAACCACCATACCACCTGCCAGCCTGCCCAATAGCAAATTAATAAAAAAATGGTGACAGCAGTTGGCATGGTGATTAAGGTGCTGGAATCCCACAGGGCCAACTATGGTTTGAGTCCCGGACTTGGCGGCTTGCTTTCTCACTGTCCCTCTCTCTCTCTCTCTCTCTCTCTCTCTCTGTCTTCCTCTGGTGAGTTCATGTGCTCTAGAGAAAATTTTTTAAAATAACAATAAAAAATAATTTTTTTAAAAAAGGAAAAAGGTGGTATATGCTGTTTCTTTTCATGTAGATGACATACAGTGAGTGTCTATGTGCAAGCACATGTACACCTGTTTCTGCTTTCAGAGTTGCTTCTGGCCTGGAATTCTGTGCTTACCAGTTTGCTCTATCCCCATCCAGGAAGCTCTTCTCCCTCCCTACCCTGACCCATCTGTCCGTGAGTATTTCAACTGATTGTTTGTGCCACCTTTTTTGTACCTGCAGGTGATGCCTGTAAAGTTAATTCTTCCTCTATATAGAAAAGAGTAAAGAGAGTGAATAAATAAGAGTTCCAAACACAAATTGGATCTATCTTAAAATTTTGTTTACGATTTTGATAGAATAAATACAGATCCTAAAAAACTTGGCATTTTGTCCTTCTGGACAGTTCTTCACGAGCAGTACACTTGTATGTCACTTAACATCGGGACCACATCCTGAGAAGTGCATCATCAGGCCATTTCATCTTTGTGTAAACATCACAGGATGTTCTTACACAAACCTAGATGGCATAGCCTACCACCTGGCTTGGCTCCACGGTGTTGGCCATTTATCATACCACCGTAGTATATGCAATCCCTCATTGCCTGATGTCTTATGTGCACTGCATGCCTGTATTAGATTGCTGGGGTTAACAGCTGTTACTGTGCCGCTATAGACAGTCTTCAGACTGCCCTCTGGTGAGAGGCAGTACGATTAAGTCCTACTGTGTTACATCCTGAGGCAACTAGGATCCCAAATCAAACAGAAAATTCTAGCTCTGTCTCACTGACTACATGTAATCAGTGGCTACCATGATTACCTGGCATTTATTAAGAGCACAATATTTATTGCACAAACCAACCAATACAAACTGTTTGTGAACACTAGCAGATTTCTTGAGAGCCTGCTATACTTTTTTTTTTTAAAGAGTTATTTATTTTCATTATTTTTCAGTTTTGACCAGAGAGAGAGGAGAGAGAGAGCAAGCTGCCATGTCCAGGACTTGAACCACACTCAACCATGTGGGAGTCCAGCTCCTTAAGTTCATAACATCTGCTGGCCCCACTTTGTTTCTTTTTAAGGGTGATTTTTGCTAGAGGACGCATGTGATCTATAGAGAGACAGAAAGTGAGAAATCACCCTCAAGGGGGAGTGGCTACACCGCAATCCCTTCTCCTCCATTTTCCTCTTGGGATTTTGGGCATGCATGCATGCAAGCATACATGCCAGCGTGAGTTTTTTTGTTTTTTTGGTTTTTTTTAAGCCACTGGGTCTAGGACTCAAACTGCGGTTGACTACATGGGAGTCCAGCGATGTAGCCATTACGCCATCTGCTGGTCCTGTGAGAGCCTGCTATGTGTAAGGTATTAAGCCAACGACTGCAGATGATATAAATTAGGGCTTGTTAAACTTTCCCTTAAAGGGTCAGATAGCAAATATTTTAGGCTTGGAAGCCTTGTGGTCTCTGTCCCAGCTACTCAGCTCTGCTGTTGTAGTGGAAAAGCAGCCCCCGACCACACATAATGTAATGAATGTATCTGGGTTCCAGTGACTTTACTTATGGAAATAGGTGGCCAATTTGCAGGACATTTGACTCCTGATATAACTTATAATGGGTACTTTTCTACTCAGGTTCACCAATTACCTCTCATTGCCAAATCTACTGGGTCCTCTAAAAATATTTGTTATTGTTATGAAGTATTTAAAACCTCACAAGTATATAGAGTATAATATAATGAATAACACCATGTTATCTATCACTCAGATTTACCAGATTTGCCATGTTTGCTATACGATGTGTGTGTAGCATATTTAGCTGGACAGAGAGGAAGTGAGAAATCACCCCCTGGGGAGATGGCCAAGCCACAGTCCCTTCTCCTCTAGCATGTTTTTCAAGCCACCATGTCTAGAACTCAAACCACACAGTCAGCCATATGGGGTCTAGCCACCTCAAACTCTGCACCATCTGCTGGCCCTGTTTGAGATATTTTAAAATAATTTTTAGAAGAACAATTGAAATTCCTTTGTGTATGCCACTTAGATGTCATTCCCCAATTTCTCTTCCTCTCCAGAGGCAAACCCAATGTTAAAGTTGTGTGTTTTCCTCCCATGCATGCACGTTTCCTACTAAATTACAATGGCGCTATCATACTGAAGCAGTTGACCCCATATATGTTAGTCTTTTTCTGTACTTTGTATTCTATTCCATTGTTATGCTACTTTTTTTTCACTCAATTTTGTTTTTGAGAATTACCATTATTTTTTTTTTTAATTTTTTTGGAGAGGTTTTTGCTATAGGGCGCGTGCGCTCGCCAGACAGACAGAGAGAGACAGAGAGATAGAAAGCAGGAAATCACCCCCCGGGGGGATGGCCACGCCGCAATCCCTTCTCCTCCATTCTCCTCTCGGGATCTTGGGCATACACGCACACGCGCCCGGCGTGAGTTTAAGCCGCCGGGTCCGGGACTCGAACCGCGGTCGACTACGTGGGAGTCCAGCGACATAGCCATTACGCTAACTGCTGGTCCCAGAATTACCATTATTAATAATGTGTACAACACTGAATTTTTTCAAATGGTTAGTGCTTTTCATGTACTATCAAAGAAACCTTTGCCTGTCCCAAGGTCACAAAGATTATTTCCTTTAGTTTCTTCTGGAATTTTACAGTTTCAGCTTTCTAAAAACTATTTTATTTAGATGATTTATTTACTCATTCATTCATTTATTTATTTGACCAGAGAGGGACAGAGAGAGAAAAGTGATTAAGCAAGCCACCAGGTCCCTGCAGTTCTTTTCACTTTTTCCTGGTGGTTTTCTTTTTTTTTTTTTTTTTGAGAGGTTTTCACTAGAGGGCGCGTGCGCTCGCCAGAAAGACAGAGAGAGACAGAGAGATAGAAAGCAAGAAATCACCCCCCAGGGGGGATGGCCACGCCGCAATCCCTTCTCCTCCATTCTCCTCTTGGGATCTTGGGCACGCATGCACACGCGCCCGGCGTGAGTTTAAGCCGCTGGGTCCAGGACTTGAACCGCGGTCTACTACTTGGGAGTCCAACGACATAGCCATTACACTAACTGCTGGTCCCTTTCCTGATGGTTTTCTTTCTGCCTCTCAGACTAGATCATTTCAGTGGCCCTGTCATCAAGTTCACTGATTTTTCTTCCTGCGCAAATCTGCTTTTGAGACTTCTGTTGAATGTTTTGTTTTAGTTCATGTACATTTTAGCTCTAGAACTTCTCTGGTTCCTTTTATAAAGTATCTTCTTTATCGATGTTCTCGTTTTTTTTCATATATAATTTTCCTGATTTCCTTTCATTCTTTTTTTTTTTTTTTTTAGTTTTCTATCGGGCTCCTCATGCACTTGCCAGAGAGAGACAGCGAGAAAGAGAGGGGAAGTGAGGGAGCACCCTCTGGGGGGATGGCCATACTGCAATCCCTTCTCCTTCATCTCCTCTGGGGATTTTGCGTACACAAGCACATACACCCAAAGTGTTTTTTGTTTGTTTGTTTTGTTTTTAAGAGATATTTTTGCTATAGGGCACGTGCAATCGCTGGAGAGACAGAGAGAGACAGTTAGAAAGTGAGCCATTCTCGCAGGGGGAATGGCTACAGCTGCAGTCCCTTCTCCTCCATTCTCCTCTCGGGATTTCGGGCACGCACTAAGCTGCTGGAACCAGGGCTCAAACTGCACAGCCAGCCAGGTGAGATCGCTGCCTTAATCTCTATTCCACTGGTTGGCCCAATTTCCTTTAATTCTTTGTCCATTTTTTCTTTCACCACTTGAGCATGTTTACAACAGTTGTGTTAAAGTCTGTCTATTCCTCAAGGGTAATTTCTTTCCATTTATTTTGTTACTTTGAATGAGCCTTACTTACTTTTTCGTTTGTGTTACTTGTGATCGTAATTAGAACCTAGACATTTGAATATTATAGTAACTTAAGTTTAGCTTCTCTTCCTTCCTATTTTGCTGTGTGTTTTCCTTTGTTTTTGTTGTTATTGTTGTTTGTTTTGTTGTTTTTGTTTTTGTCATTGATGGCTATAGTAGTCCATTTGTTTAGTGACTTTTCTGAACGATTTTTGCAGACATCCTTTTCTCTGTGGTCACTAAGTCTTTAATTCTTTGAACTTGTAGTCAGCTAGTGCTCTGACACAGATTTCCTTGAATACTAGGACCTAAAAATAGAAGGAAAAAACACTTCTTTCAGTCTTTGAAGATCACCTCTGTCCTGCAACTTTTCTCAACACTTAGCTAGGCCTGTACCGATCCTAGTGATCAGCCCAAGGTGGAAGCTTAGGGGCTCACCAAGTCTTCTCTGATCTTATCCTGGGTATTTGTGAGGCCTTCTATTAATAAATTACCTTTCACATGTGAATGATTTGATTTCTCAGAGAAACTCTCCCCAGCATTTCTTCCCAGGCTTTAGGAAGTCTATATTAGTCTCCGAGGGCTACAATAGCAACATAGCACACAGACTAGGTGCCTAAACAATAGAAATGTATTTTCTCTCAGTTCTAGACGTTAAAAGTCCAAGATGAAGATGCCAGTGGGGCTGATCTCTCCATGTCTATTTCCTTGGCTTGCAGATGGCTGCCTTCTTGCTATGTCCTCATATGACCTTTTCTTTTCTCTCTGTGCCTGTAATCCTTGTGTTTCACTCTTTCTCCTTGTTTTTTTTTTTTTTTTTTTAAGAGATTTTTGTTATAGGGCACATGCGCTTGCGACAGAGACAGAGAGAGACAGAGAGTCAGAAAGTGAGAAATCACCCCCCAGAAGGCATGGCCACATCACAATCTCTTCTCCTTTCTCCTCTTGGGATTTTGGACATATACGCACACACACCCGGCATGAGTTTTAAGCTGCTGGGTCCGGGTCTCAAACCACAGTTGACTACATGGGAGTCCAGAGATATAACCATTATGCCTACTGCTGGTGACCCTCTTTCCTCTTATAAGGACATTAGTCATGTTGGATTGGGGTCCCATCCTTATGACCGCATTTAACTTTAATTACCTTTTTAAAGGCCTTATCTTCAAATAGGGTCACATTGGGTTAGGGTTCAGCATAGAAATTTGGGTAAACATAATCTGGTCCTTTACAGCAGACTCAACTGTAATCTTTTGCCCCAGGTTAGACCTAGAGTAGGTCCTACTTTCACCATGGTCCTTGCCCCAAGTTGTAACCTTTCTGCTGTCTTGACTGGATGCACAGGATGGTAAAGATGTAAGGATGGTAAAGATGTGTTTACAAGGTCTTTCCACTTTGACAGTGCTAGAACTCCTCTGGCAATGTTCTAACTCTTAGTGTCTCTATTCTTTTTTTTGGGGGGAGAGGTTTTTGCTATAGGGCGTGTGTGCTCACCAGAAAGACAGAGAGACAGAAAACGAGAAATCACTCCCCGGGGGGATGGCCACGCCGCAATCCCTTCTCTTCCATTCTCCTCTTGGGATCTTGGGCACACGTACACACATGCCCGGCGTGAGTTTCAGCCAGGACTCAAACCTCAGTCAACTATGTGTGAGTCCAACAACATAGCCATTATGCCAACTGCTGGTCCCTCTTAGTGTCTCTATTCTGATCTTAACTCTGAGGTACCTGCTTTCTAATAAACTTCAGATGGTCTCACCCTGTGCACATGCAGTTTAGTTGTATGTATCAGTCAGGGTTCTCCAGTGAGACAGAACCAATAAGGGACATATATACTGAAAGAGAGAGAGATTATTGTTAGAAATTGGTTCACTTGATCATGGAAGCTGAGAACCCCCAAACCTGTAGTCAGCAAGCTGGAGATCCAGGAGAGTCAGTGGTGTAGCTCCAGTTTGAGTCCAGAGGCCAAGAAACAGGAGAACAAATGATGTGAGTTCTAGTCCAAGTCTAAGTCCAAAGGCAGGAGAAAACTAATGTCCCAGCTTAAAGACATTCAGGTAGAAAGAGAAAATTTACTTAATCAGCCTGTTTGTTTTATTCAGGCTATTAGTGGACTGGGTGAGACTCACCCACTTTGGGAAGGTAATCTGTTTTCCTTAATCTACTGACTCAAATGTAGAACATCTCATCCAGAAATACCTTCACGAATGTACCCAGCAATAGCATTCAACAAATACCTAGGCACTTCATGGCCCAGTCAGGTTGACACATAAAATTGACTGTCACACCAGCCTTCAGCCATGGACTCATGCACACATAGAATTCTGGAATTCCCTGTCTATATGGAACTCTCCTTCCCCTTCCTCTGCCCTATGGTCTGGCCATTTCAGCTGACTTGACATTTGATTTTCTCTTTCTTTTCTTTCTTTCTTTCTTTTTCTTTTTTTCTTTTTTAAGTTTTACTATAGAATATATTTTTTTCCAGGTACCCTGTTTTCTGCCAAAGTATAAACAGCTAAAGGCCCCCCCACCCTTCGCTTCAACAACAACAATGAAAAGCAAAACCAGACCACTACTCTTGTTAGATAGGGGTCTAGTTCAAATAAATTGTCCATCCAAGAGACACAGAGAGAGAGAGAGAGAGAAAATGAGAAATTACTCCCCCTGGAGGGATGGCCACGCCACAGTCTTTTCTCTTCGTTCTTCTCTTGGGATCTTGTATATGCACACACATGCTCCTGGTATGTTTATCAAGCTATCAGATATGAGACTTAAACCACACAGTCAGCCATGTGGGATCCAGCCACCTTAACCACAATACCACTGGCTGGCCCACATCCATTCTTGTGTTGCTAGGCATTAGATGCTTAGGTGGGATCAAGCTGTCCATACTACAAATGATGTCTTTTGTTTATTTTAGAGAGATTTTTGTTATAGGGTATGTACGCTCGCTTGCTGGAGAGACAGAGAAACAGAAAGCAAGAAATCACCCCCTGGGGAGGTGGCCATGCCACAATCCGTTCTCCTCCATTCTTCTCTTGGAATTTTGGACACAGACGCACATACATCCAGTGTGAGTTTTAAGTCACTGGGTCCAGGAGTAGAACTGCAGTCAACTATGTAGGAGTCCAGCAATGTAACCATTATACCATCTGCTGGTCCCTACAAATGATATTTGGATGCCTGTATTTGTCCTCAAAAATGGAATTACAGGGTTATAAGATATGTATTTTGGGGCTGGCAGGTGATGTGGTGATTAAGGGCATTGGACTTCCACATGGCCAACTGCGGTTCAAGTCTCGGACCTGGAGACTTGCTTTCTCACTTTCTCTCTCTCTTGTCCTCTGTCCCTCTCTGGTATGTATGTATGTATGTACATATGTATGTATAAATAAATAAATAAATTTAAATTAAATAATTCTAAAAAGGAAAATACATGTTTCTTCTACCTTAACTATATTTTGCCAAGTTGCCTTCCAAATTACACCATTTTATATATCCACAAACAGTTTATGAATTCCATTTGTTCTACATCCTTGCCAAAATTTGATCTTGTTTAATTATTAAACTTTAATACAGGGGCCAGTAGGTGACGTGGTGGTTAAGGTGCTGAACACTCACATGGTCAACCACGGTTTGAGTCCTGGACCTGGAGGCTTGTTTTCTCATTTTCTCTCTTTATCTCTCTCTGGTCAAATTTTAAAAAATAATAAATAAATAAATAAAATAATTTAAATAATAATAAATAAAATAATTTTTAAAAAACCTCTAGTACATATACAAATAAATTCAAAATGGTATCTTGTTAACCTTAATAAGCCTTTCCTAGACTACTAGTAAGGTTAAACATATATGTGTGTGTGTGTAAATATCTATATATGCATACATTTATTACTGAACATTTGGGTTTCTTATTCAACAAATTGCTTTTTTATTTAAGAGATTTTTGCTATAGGGTGCGCGTGCTCACCGAAAAGACAAAGAGACAGAGAGACAGAAAGTAAGAAATCACCCCCCTCCCCGGGGGATGGCCATGTCACAATCCTTTCTCCTCTCTTCTCCTCTCAGGATCATGGGCACACATACATATGCCCCTAGCGTGAGTTTTAAGTCGTCAGTTCCAGGACTCAAACAGTGGTTGACTATGTGGGAGTCCAGCGATGTAACTGTTAAGCCATCTGCTGGTCCCAATAAACTGCTCTTTTATGCCAACTGTCTTTTTTGCAAACTGGGTCATCTTTTTGCTACTGATTCTTTGGCATTCCCCATAAATTCTAGTTACTAATCCTCTTTTGTTATATGTATTAGAGTTGTTTTTTGCTAGTCTCAGCTTGTCTTTTAGATGTGTATTTTGTCTTTTCGGATACAGAGTGTTGTTTTAATGTAATCATATTTATTTATATTTACTAAACGATTTATGACTTAAAAAAAAAAGTTTACTCATGAATCTTTTCCAAGAGCAACACAGAGAGAGACAGCATCTTCAACAGGGTCCTGATTGTGTGATCCAGCCTTCAGCCAGATCCAGATCATGCGCAGGCATGTGCCTGCATACTGAGGGAGGTCTCTGGACTTGAACCGGGAGCCTTCCCAAGTGGGATTGCCTTGCAGAGTATTGCATTTTATTGCTGTGCTACTGTCTGGCCTCTGATTTTTGCTTTCTGTATGTCTATCTCTTCAATCTGAAAACACAGGGCCCAAGGTCTAGGCCTTGGACCTATTTACATTAATTTCTAATCATCTTAGTCTCACGGCATCTGTTCACTGATGGCTTTTGTATAGCTCCTACATTGGACCCCAGTCATATATGATAATTTAAAGGGCCCTTACTCAGCTAGGCACCATACTATGTTTCTTCTTCCCTCCTTATCCTAGTTTCTTGAATAGGGAGTCTGCAGTCCCTGCCTCCATTCCTTCACCTTCCATTCACTGTTCAACCCACTACAGTTGACTTGTCCCAGTATTCCACTGATGCTGATGAGATTCTTAAGCAACAAAGCTCACCTCTCTTCTTTTCAAATGAAGTCTGAACTGTGCAATCACGGTTTATTAAACAGATAGAAGCAGAGTTGCTCTGAGAAAAGGATTTGGGAAGAGATGGAATCCAAACTGCTTTCTTCTCAACTGAGTTGCTGCACAGACATCTAAACTGAGCTCTTCCTACCTTTCTAACTCCCCATTCTTCCAAACGCCCTAATCTTCAGCCATACTGTGTATTTGAAGATTCTGCCACGGTTCTCCTTTCCATCTGTGTGTGTGCACAGTGCTCCTTCATCTGCTTTAGCTAGTTATCTCAGTCTGATAGGACTTCCTAAGCTACTTCCCCTTTATCATTCTTTCTTCTTTGTATGTCTATTATCACACTGAATTGTAACTTTCTATTTACACATCTTTCTTTGCTACTAAATGGAGAGCTTCTAAAGATCAGAAACCCTGGGCCAGCAGGTGGTATGGAGGTTAAGACATCTGGATCCCACATGACCAGTGGCACAGTTCGTGTCCCAGTCCTTGGTGGCTTGAAAATGACACCAGGCGTTTCATGTTCATAATCCCAGGAAGAGAATGGAGAAGGGATTGTGGCATGGCCATCTCTCCTGGGGGCTGATTTCTCACTTTCTTTCTATCTCTCTTTGGTGAGCACACACACCCTGGAGTGAGCAAACAAACAAAAACATGGAAAAATTAAAAGATCAGAAAGCTTTTCTCCATTAACCTCTTTATTTGCTAGAAGGGTGAGTGTGCTTATTGGGTGGGGGGCTGGTGTAGGATGGTGAGGGGAGGCAAGAAAGTGCACACACAAGTACTTCTCCCAAGGGATGGCTACATCTCTGCTATCCCTTCTCCTACATTCTCTCAGGATTTTGGTCACATAAGCTCACGTGCCCAGCATATTTTCATGCTGCTGGGTCTGGAACTGGAACCACATGTGGAATCTGGCCATAACCACCATGCCACTGGCAAGCCCTTAACTTCTTTAATGAATATAAAAAATAAGATTAATAGATAAATTAATGAGTAACTGAGGAAAGTGAGCTAAGCCAAAGTCTGGATTGGTAGGCCACCATTATTATTATTTTTTAATTTATTTATAGAGGTTTTTGTCTTAGGGCATATGTACTCTGGAGAGAGATAGAGACATTGAGAGGGAAAATGAGACATCACCTCTATGGGGGCATGGTCATGCTATAATCCCTTCTCCATTTTCCTCCTGGGATCTTGGGCACACATACCTCGGGTGATTTTTCAAGTCACCAGGTCCAGGACTCAAACTGCAGTTGGCTGTGTAGGAGCCCAGCAACATAACCACTACACCATCTGCTGGTCCCAGTAGGCTACCATTTTTACAAACAGCTTTATTGAAATACAATCTGTACACTATAGAATCTACAGGGTTGTATAACCATCACCACTATCTATTTTAAAAACATTTTTGTCCTCTCCAAAAAGAAAACATGTAACATTAAGCAGTCACTATTCACCCCACAACCCCAATCAATCACAAATCTTCAAAATCTGCTGCTGACATCTGGACCATGATGTTAAATTTGGTAGGTAGTTGTCCCACATACTCAACTTGTAGAAACTCAAAATTGGGGCCTACACAGCAGCTTCAGGTCTGATCGGCAGGATATTAGGACTAGATGCTTATTTAACAGGAGTGGTTGGTTTGGTCTTGCTTCTCACAGTTGTTGAAGCTGGGGGCAAGGGGTAGCTGTTTATACTTTGGCAGAAAACAGGGTAGCTGAAAAAACAACCACTGGTGGCAGCTGTGTGAAGCGCCTAATATCAGGCTGTGTTGAAGGAAGTTGGGCCCCTAGAAAATATGGATTAATAGTTGTGTCTGTTAAAAAAAAATTACATGAGTAGTAGCTATTCGGTACTTTTATTTCTTTTTTAAAAAAATTATTTAATTTGTTTATTTTAATTTGACCAGAGAGGGACAGGGTAATAGAGAGGGAAAGCGAGAAAGCAAGCTGCCAGGTCTGGGGCTCGAACCATGGTTAGCCATGTGGTCCGGAACTCGCACCGCGTCCTTAACCACCACGCCACCTGCTGGGCCCCGGTATTTTTATTTTTAATGTGATTCTTCCAAAGGATCTCCGGGTGGGTGCCGGGCGGAAGGCCAGAAGGGGGACTTAAACTATGGCAACCAGGTGCCAGAAGCAAGCAGCATCTTCCGAACGAGCGTTGCCAGGCAGTAGCGTTTCCCCAGGCGGTCGTCGCGTGCGCGTCGCGCACGCAGTGACGCACCCGGCGCACGGTGACGCGGCGCGCGGCGCGGTGCACGCTGGGATATTTAAGTCTTCTCCGCGGCGCGGAGCCGCGATGTCTCCGGCGGCTTCGGCGGCTGGAGGAGGCGAGCGGCGGCGGCCCATAGCGAGTGTCAGGGACGGCCGGGGCCGCAGCTGGGGCTGCGGCGGGCCGGGCGGGGCAGCGCTCCTCGGCCTGTCGCTGCTCGGCCTCGTGCTGTACCTGGTGCCGGCGGCGGCCGCTCTGGCCTGGCTGGCCGTGGGGGCTACCGCGGCCTGGTGGGGGCTGAGCCGTGAGCCCCGAGGTTCGCGCGCCTTGTCCTCGCTCGTTCGGAACGCGCGGCGTCAGCGAACACTGCTCACCTCGCCTCCGGCCAAGCCGGCGGTAAACGGAAATCTTCTAGAGCCGCGGACCCCACTTGAAGGACCCGACCGCGCCGAACTGCTCCTCATGGGAAGTTACCTGGGCAAGCCTGGACCGCCGCAGCCTACCTCCGCTCCGGAGGGCAGGGATCTGCGGGAGAGGTCTGGCCGCCGCCCGCTGGCGCCGCCGTCTCCCCGGACCCATCGCGTTCACCACGTTTATCCCACTCTCCCCACTCCTCTTCTCAGACCCTCTAGGAGGCCTCCCCACCGGTAAGATACACTGACCTTCTCAGATCCTCCCCTGGGTACACTGGCTTTAAATTGAGGACTTGACTTTTAAATCCGATTATCATTTGCATCAAGGCCTAAGTGATGGTTTTGTCTTAAAACCGTGGTGTGTGTCAGCCATCTCTTGCCCTCCTCTGACTCTTGGGCTGAATGAAATGTGTTACCAAAGCTATTCCTTCTAGTTCTTTAAACTGCCTAAACTTTAGTGGAGTCTAGATTTAGCAGAATACTTAGACCACCAAAATATCTCTGCTTTTGGAGAAACTATCTATCTCTCAGGTTAACCATGTGGTATGTTTGATTTTATTTTTTATCTTTGGACCAGTAAGAGAAATAATAGCAGAGCTCAAAGAGATGTTCCCAGGGAACATCTCTTTGATTGATAATAAAGCTGATCAAGTTAAAGAGATTTTCTTTTAGTTCCAGTGGCTGAGTGTTATAAATACAAAAATTGAAGAATTCTTCAAAAATGCCTCCCTGTGTACCCCAATGGCACATACTTTTCTTTCACTGTAGTTTTTACTTGTGTAAGGCTCAGATGGTTAAAGTGTAGAGACAGCTGTCCAGCAGCTGCCACTTTCTGTCCTTAGAACAGAGGAAAGTTGTCATAAAATACTGTTCCGTGTTGCCTCAGAGGAAATTTAAGTGCTTTGGAAAATGTCTGAAGTCATATTTAGCTGTTCAACTTTTAAACTTTGGTTTCATAACAACTCTCATTTTCTGCAGGGATTGTGGGACTTTATCAAATCGGTTTGTGATAACACCTCGAAGGCGCTATCCGATCCAGCAGGCCCAATATTCTGTTCTTGGGGTGCTTCCCACAGTGTGCTGGAATGGTTATCACAAGAAGACTGTGCTTTCACCTCGTAATTCAAAAATGGTGTGTAGCCCAGTGACTGTAAGGATCGCTCCTCCTGATAGCAAATGGATTCGTTCTCCAGTGTGAGTATTATTGTTGGAAGAATGCACTCTTTTCGTGTTTTTATTATTCTGTAGTCGTTCCTCTGACAAAACAACTATAAAGCAAAAAAAAAAAAAAGGAAAAAAGGAAGTAGCTGTTTATTGGAAGGAGAAATCCCAAATTCTAATCAATCTTTCTCTTTCTTGCCCTTAATAGTAGCTTTAATTGCTAAGGGCACTTTCTATGAGTATATAACTTATACTTTGCTTATTGGTTAGCTTCCGATTTCCAGTGACTTAAGTCTGCTATGACATGGTAATTAAAACATCTTACAGAACCAGCAGTTGGCGTGATGGCTATGTCGCTGAACTCCCATGTAGTCGACCATGGTTCGAGTCCCGGACCCAGTAGATTAAACTCACACTGGGTGCGTGCCCGTGCCCAAGATCCCGAGGAGAGAATGGAGGAGAAGGGATTGTGGCGTGGCCATCCCACCTGGGGAGTGATTTCTTGCTTTCTGTCTCTCTCTCTTCCTCTGTCTTTTTGGTGAGTGTACATGCCCAGTAGCAAAAACCTCTCCCCAAAAAAAAAAAAAATCTTACTGCTAGGACCTTGCCTTTCATTGCAGACCAGAGCAGATAATCAGCTCAACACTGTCCTCACCATCAAGTAATGCCCCAGACCCATGTGCGAAGGAGACCGTACTGAGTGCCCTCAAAGAGAGGAAGAAAAGGACCGTGGAGGAAGAAGACCGAGTATTTGTTGATGTCCAGGAAAACAAAAGAAGGTAACAGGTCCAGTAGAACTAAACAGGCCTTCCATGTGGATTCCTGAGTTGTTGTTGAAATAATTGATCATTCCCGTAAAGACAAGCTGACCATATCTTGTGTGTGTGTGTGTGTGTGTGTGTGTGCGCGTGCGCGTTAGTATAGACACTCTTTGGCGTTCATAGAAGAGCCTGGTAATGAGGGCTTTAATGCTGTTCTTTCCCTAAGGCACAGGTTAGATACATTTTTTTATCATTGATATTTTTCATAAGTGCTAGAAATGAGCTGAGAACTGTTAGCCTTGTTAGCCTCATATTTTCGATACAAAAGTGTTCAATTTTATTTTCCAGAGAGAAGTGGGAAGTCTTCCTCTCACATTATTGTGTTCAGTTATTTTGTAACTCTCAGTTTACATGTTACAATTGTGCTGAAGGAAATGCTTGTCAAATAAATGAAAATTAGAATGTGGTTGGTTTAGGGACCAGAAGATGGCATGATGGTTATGTTGCTGGACTCCTATGTAGTGGATTGTGTCTGGTCAAGTCTCAGACCAGCTACTTAAAAAAAAAAAAAAAAAAAAAAAAAAAAAAAAAAAAACTCACACCGGGCATGTGTGCATGCATGCCCAAGATCCTAAGAGGAGAATGGAGGAGAAGGGACTGTGGCATGGCCATCCCCCCGGGGGGGTGATTTCTCGCTTTCTGTTTCTGTCTTTGGCAAGCGCATACACCCTATAGCAAAAATCTCTCTTAAAAAAGGTTTTAGGTTTATCAGTAATGAGAGTAAAATCAGTTTCCTTGTTTGGTTTATGTGATAATTTGATGAACATGAAGTGCATGGGGAACCAGCAGTTAGCGTAATGGCTGTCGCTGGACTCCCACGTAGTAGACCGCGGTTCGCATCCCGGACCCAGTGGCTTAGAACTCACGCCGGGCACATGTGCGTGCGTGCCCAAGATCCCAAGAGGAGAATGGAGGAGAAGGGATTGCGGCATGACCATCCCCCCGGGGGGTGATTTCTCGCTTTCTGTCTCTGTCTCTCTCTGTCTGTCTGGCAAGCGCACGGGCCCTATAACGAAAACCTCTCAAAAAAAAAAAAAAAGTGAAGTGCACGGTTTTTTAAGTATGGAGAGGGAGGAGGTTGAAGTGGCTAGTTAGGATATAGAATTATTTGTGGTTCTCCAAGGTTCCAGTTAAGGATTCCACCCAATATGTATATATTGTTTTAATTTGCTAAAGGGTACATGTATTCACCAGAGAGACTGAGAAAGTGAGAAAGTACCCCTCAGGAGGGATGACTGTACTGCAATCCCTTTTCCTTCATTCTTCTCAAGATTTCGGGCACACATGCATATACATGCACCTGGTTTGTTTTCTAAGCTGCCAAGGCTGGGACTCAGACTTCACAGTGGGCCATGTGGGATCCAGCATGCCACCTGGCAGGCCTGGATTCCACCCTTTTTTTTGGGGGGGGGGGGGGGGGGGGGGAGGTTTTTTGCTATAGGGCGCGTGCGCTCGCCAGACAGACAGAGAGAGACAGAGAGACAGAAAGCGAGAAATCACCCCCCAGGGGGGATGGTCACGCCGCAATCCCTTCTCCTCCATTCTCCTCTCGAGATCTTGGGCACGCACGCACACGCGCCCGGCGTGAGTTGTAAGCCACCGGGTCCGAGACGCGAATCGCGGTCGACTACGTGGGAGTCCAGCGACATAGCCATTACGCTAACTGCTGGTTCCCGATTCCACCCAATTTTTAATTCAACAAATGTTTGTTGAGAACCTGCTTTGTGCCAGACCCTGTGTTAGGTACCCTGTGGATATAAGGCAGTGAACAAGACAAATTCCTGCTCTTAGAGACAAGACACTTTTGTTGGCTTTTTTTTTTTTTCAAAGAATTATTTATTTGTCCACTTATTTATTTTGATTTGAGACAGACAGAGTTAGAGAGAGAGAAAGTGAAAAAGCAAGTCGTCAGGTCCAGGACTCTTAACTGCTGTCGGCGATAAGGGAGTCCGTTGCCCTTATCCACCATGCTACCTGCTGACACCTTAGTTTTGTTTTGTTTTGCTTTGTTTTTCCTTAGTTTTGTTTTTAATTTGCAGATGTTGGGGTATTAAATTGAGAAGGTCTTCGAAGTATTTTCATACTGCCTTTTTTATCAGAACAGCCTTAAAATTATCTTTTAGAAATTTAGAGATTTGAAGCAACCTTTTTTCTTGTGAGCATGGAACCTAGGCTCCACAGAGATAGTATAAGATCCCAGGAATATGAGAATATGCCTTAAAGGGGAAAAGAGTTACGTCATTTCATTGGTATTTTTTCTACTTATTACAGGCGCCATGATAGTAGTGGGAGTGGACATTCAGCTTTTGAGCCCTTAGTGGCCAATGGAATCCCTGCTTCTTTTGTGCCTAAGTAAGTATAAGTGAGTGTCCACATGGATGAGATATCAACTATTTGGGAAAGGGGCATTATCAGAATTGTTTCTTTATAGATTATCTTCTTAGATTTTTGCATTACTTAATTGGTTCAGAGTCACATCTTTGAAATCAGGGAGGAACATTTTCAGTAACTAGCTACAATGTTCTGTCCAATTATTTTTAATGTTTATGTATTAATATGGGTGAAATATACTAAGACTAAGAAAGTTTGTAAATACATTTGATGACCAAGAATATGTGCAGATGGAAGGATCACAGGGTTTATACGATGGATAAAGTACATACAAAGTACAACAATATGAAATTGAATATAAATGTTAAGTGTCAACACTTAAGTTTAAAAATACAGGGAACCAGCAGCTAGTGTAATGGCTATGTCGCTGGACTCCAGCGTAGTCTCCCGTGGTTCACGTCCCGGACCCGGTGGCTTAAAACTCACGCCGGGCCCGTGTGCGTGCGTGCCCAAGATCCCGAGAGGAGAATGGAGGAGAAGGGATTGCGGCATGACCATCCCCCCTGGGGGGTGATTTCTCGCTTTCTGTCTCTATGTCTCTGTCTGTCTGGCGAGCGCACGTGCCCTATAGCGAAAAACCTCTCCAAAAAAAAAAAAAAATACATTGGAGGTGGGTCAGCTCCGTGGCCTAGTGATTAAGAGAGCTGGATCCCACATGGCCACCCATGTGATTTGAATCCTGGACCTGGGACCTTCAAAAACAGCAGGCAAATTTGTGTGTGTGCCCATAATTCCAGCAGAATGGTGGAAAAGGAACTGTGGTGTGACTACACCCTGTTGGGGAGAGCTTTCTCCCTCTTTCTGTCTCTAGCACACACATGTGCCCTCTGGCAAATGAAAAAATACCTTGGAGGGAATGGAAAGTGGCTCAGAAAAATATGTGGAAGGTCTTAGGGTAACTTATATACTTTGAGTCAGCTATATGATTTAAAAAAAAAAACAAGAACAACTACTACTAATATGCTCCTAGTTCGTGTTATTAGACGAAAATCTAAATGGGACAGGTAAGCAGAAATCCTTCTTTCCTTAGTTCTTTGCAGACAGTCCATGGAGCATTATGCACAATTCAGCATCCTGCACTACAAGAGCAGTGTATACAAATGGAAATTCATTCCAGCGAAGAAACTAAGATGTTAAGAGATTTGAAAAAGCCAAAAGAGTGTGGTGGCGGGTGAGGGGATATTGAAGGTATAGAATACTAGCTCAGAGGAGAAGAATCTCAAGGGGAATAAGGAAGTAAGGGCAGGAAGAAGGATAGTCCCTGAAGGACTATTACTTGAAAGAAGTCACTTGCTCAGTTTGGCTCCAAATAGGAGCCATGCGAATTACTTTTTAATCCAGTGTAAGAGTAAATGGGATCACAGTTGACTGGATCACTCTAGGAAGATAGATAGACAGCCTTATCAAGGTGTAACTCGCAATAAACCGTACCTGTTTGAAGTGTTCAGGTTGTTAAGTTTTGACATGTAGGTAGAATACCCCGTGAAACCCATCACTACAGTCAGGATGGCAAGCAAGTCCATCACCTACAAAAGTTCCCTCGTGTCACTTCTTCTAGGTCCACCTCCATCCCCAGGCATCCACTTATCCACTTTCAATCACTCTAGATGAGTGTATGTTTTCAAGACTATTATATAAATAGAGTCACGTTAACTTTTTAATATTTGGGACCAGCAGATGACATAGCAGTTACGTCACTGGACTCCCACATGGTCAACTGCAGTTTGAGTCTCAGACCCAGTGGCTTAAAAATCTCGCTGGAGAGACAAGTGGATGGCGTTATGGTTACATTGCTGGACTCCCACTCGGTCAACTGTGGTTTAAGTCCCAGACCAGGTGGCCTAAAATTCATGCTGGGAGCATGTGGGTGCGTCCCCAAAATCCCAAGAGGATAATGAAAGAGAAGGGATTGCAGCATTGCCATCCCCCCCTGAGGAGTGATTTCTTGCTTTCTGACTCTGTCTCCAGTGAGTGCACGTGCCCTATAGCAAAAATCGCTGGAAAAAAGAGAAAATCACACCAGGTGTGCATATGTTCATGCCCAAGATCCTGGGCGGAGAAGGGATTGTGGCATGGCCATCCCCCCCTGAGGAGTGATTTCTTGCTTTCTGACTCTGTCTCCAGTGAGTGCACGTACCCTATAGCAAAAATCTCTGGAAAAAAGAGAAAATCACACCAGGTGTGCATATGTTCATGCCCAAGATCCTGGGCGGAGAAGGGATTGTGGCATGGCCATCCCCCCTAGGGGGTGATTTCTCACTATCCCTCTCACTGTGTGTGTCTGTCTCTCTGCAGTGAGTGTACATGCCCTAAGGCAAAAAACCTCTTAAAATTTTTTTTTAATATGTGGCTTTTCCTATGAATTGTCTGACACATTTAACCAAATTGTTAATAATAAATTAAGAGCATTATCCTCTTCCCTTCAGGTTTACTTATTTTTGGGGGGAGAGATTTTTGCTACAGGGTGTGTGTGCTTGCCAGACAAAGTAAGAAATCACCCCTCATTGGAGGTGGCCATGCTGCAATCCCTTCTCTATTCTCCTCCTGAGATCTTGGGCGCACATACACATGCGCTTGATGTGAGTTTGAATCCCACTAGGTCTGAGACTCGAACCGCAGTTGACCATGTGAGAGTCCAGTGATGGAGCCATTACGCCCTCTGCTGGCCCATTCCCTTCAGGTGTATTAAATAAGGGGTCATGTCAATAGATGAAACCATAAAAGAATGTTACCTTTAACAGTACACGTAACTGGGACCAGCAGGTGGCATGGTGGTTAAGGCGATGGACACTCCCACATAGCCTACCATGGTTTGAGTCCCAGTCATGGCTTTCTTTCTCACTCTCTTTCTCTCTCTGTGTCTCTCTCTGGTCAAATTAAAATAAATGAATGGATAAATAAAATAATTATTTTTAAAAAATAGTACATGTAACTGTCTTTTTCCTTTTTATTAGGCCTGGGTCTCTGAAGAGAGGTCTCAATTCCCAGAGCTCAGATGACCACTTGAATAAGCGATCCCGCACCTCTTCCATGAGCTCCCTGACAAGCACATACACAGGTGGCATCCCCAGCTCCAGCCGCAATGCCATTACTAGTTCTTATAGTTCTACTCGAGGCTTCTCACAGGTACAGTGGCAACTCTTGGGTTCCCAGCATTAATTCATCGATTAACAAGTGTTTACTAACCACCTTTTTACCTGTCAGATGTTGGGATTGTTCCTAAGCTAGCAAAATACACAAACCCTTGAATAATAACGGTAGACTAATGGGACAGAATAGAAAGCCCAGAAAGTAAGCCAGTAGATTTGTGGAAACTTGTTACAAAACAGAGCTGTTATTGCAGACAAATGGAAGAATTTGATTAAAAAGGTTAGACTGAGTTTGGATTGCATTGGGTCATAAAAGATGTATCCTATAGGCACATAGAGTTCAGTGGAAGTTTTTTAAGTAGAAAGTTGTCTTGATTGTTTTTTAGAGCAGTATGGCATGGTATAGTATAATGTTGGCAACAGAGCAAGCTTTACCAGATAGACTTGGGTTCAAATGCTGACTCTGACACTTAGTAGCTTGGCAAGTCACTTAAACTTTTTCTCATAGCTGAAGGATTGTTGTAAAGATCAAAGTAGTGTTTGAAAAGCACCCGTTATAGTGCCTGTCGATAAGTGGATAGCAGATTTTTTTTTTTTTTTTTTTTTTTTTTTGAGAGGTTTTCACTATAGGGCATGTGCGCTCGCCAGACAGACAGAGAGAGACATAGAGACAGAAAGCGAGAAATCACCCCCCAGGGGGGATGGTCACGCCGCAATCCCTTCTCCTCCATTCTCCTCTCGGGATCTTGGGCACGCACGCACATGCGCCTGGCGTGAGTTTTAAGCCACCAGGTCCGGGACGCGAACTGCAGTTGACTACATGGGAGTCCAGCGACATAGCCATTACGCTAACTGCTGGTTCCCGATAAGTGGATAGCAGATTTATGAGGGGTCTTCAAAAAGTTCTTAGAAAATGCATGTTACAAAAAATCTATGCATGGATTTCCTAATTGTTTTGCACCAAAATGAACTTTAATTCTGTTTGTTTTTGTTTTGTTTTGTTTTTTTTCCATATAGCAGGTAGAAAAAAAAGATAAAGCATTTGTATAGAAAGATGTTTCAGGAACCAGCAGATGGTAAAATGGTTACGTCACTGGAGTCACATGTAGTCGACTGTGGTTCAAGGCTTAAACACCAGGCACATGTATGTGCATGCCCAAAATCCTGAGAGGAAAATGGAGGAGAAGGGATTGCACAATGCATGGCCTGTGGGGGGGATGATTTCTCACTTTGTCTCTCCAGTGAGTGCATGCGCCCTATACCAAAAATCTCTCTTAAAGAAATTTTTTTTCCGAGACAAGTTCATCAGCCTGGAAGGCTCTTACATTAATATAAATGAACAATGAATGCCCTAGCCAGAAGCAGTTGAGAGAACGAGGGAGAAAAAGAATATCTTTACTTCAGACACTCTATGCTAGGCCTTATGCACTTTACTTGCATTTCTTCATTTAATCATCACAACAGTCCTAAATACATAATTATTCTTGTCTTAATCTTTTTTTTTTTTTTTTAATTTGTTTTGCTATAGGGTGTGTGTGCTTGACAGAAACACAGAGAAAGACAAAGAGATAGAAAGCGAGAAATCACCCCCCCTCCAGGGCTGGGCGGGATGGCCACATTGCAGTCCTTTCTCCTCCATTCTCCTCTTGGGATCTTGGGCATGCACACACATCTACCAGGCATGAGTTTAAGCCGCCAGGTCCAGGACTCGAACTGCGGTCAATACATGGTAGTCCAGCGATGTAGCTGTTACACCATCTGCTGGTCCCAACATGTACTCCTTTTTTTTGGAAAGGTTTTTGCTGTAAGGGTGTGTGTACTCACCAGAAACACAGAGAAAGCCAGACAGGAAATAACTCATCACCCCCTCCCAGGAGGGATGGCCACTCCTCAATCCCTTCTCCATTCCCTCTTGGGATCTTGGGCATGCATGCACACGCGCCCGGCGTGAGTTTAAGCCACCGGTTCCAGGATTCGAACCATGGTTGACTTCATGGGAGTTCAACAACAGCCATTATGGGAACTGCTGGTCCCCCAGCATGTACTCTTAATGCCTATTTTTCATGTAAATGGGTAGTTGGATCTTGAGGTTTGTTTAGATTCAAGTTCAGTTATTTTGGCAGAATACTTCATAGGTGGCACTGTGTTTCTTTTTTTCATAGTTTTTTTTTTTTTTTTTTTTTTTTTTTTTTTTTTGCTATGGGGCATGTGCTCTCGCCAGAAAGAGAAAGACAGAAAGCAAGAAATCACCCCCCAGGGGGGATGGCCATGCCACAATCCCTTCTCCATTCTCTTCTCAGGATCTTGGGCACACATAAACACGCGCCCGGCATGAATTTAAGCCACCTGGTCCGGGGCTCAAACCGTGGTCGACTACATGGGAGTTCAGTGACATAGCCATTACGCTAACTGGCACTGTGTTTCTTATTGCATCGCAACAGGAGGCCCGTTATGTCTGGTTTTCCCAGTTGCAGAGTTGTGAATGTTGCTCATTTTCAGTAATGTGAATACTGAAAACTGGATTCAGGTGTTGCCCATCTGATCCATTAATTTAATTTTTTTCTATGAACTTTTTTTTTCTTGGATTTTTTGCTAATAGAGTGTGTGTCTTGCTGGAAAGACAGAGACAGAGAAATCACCCTCCAGGGCGAAAGGCCATGCCTCAGTCACTTCTCTCAGGGTTTTGGGCATTCGTGTACACATACCTGGCGTGAATTTTAAGCTGCCACATCTAGGACTGGACTAGTGGTCAACTACAAGGGAGTCCAGCGACGTAACCATTACTCCATCTTCTGGTCCCTCTGTGAACTTTTAAAGAATATTTCTTCCTTTGACCAGAGAGAAACAGAGAGAGAAAGTGAGAAAGCAAGCCACCAGGTTTGGGACTCGGACCCTGGTCAACCATGTAGATATGCCCAGTGCTTTAACCATCATGCCATCTGCTGGTCCCTAAATAGTTTTTTAAAGTGGGTGTTTAAGTTTGTATTTCTTCCAGCAGAATATGAGATTTTGTTCTTGTTGTTCCACAGCCTAACACTTGATATTGCCAGTCTTTTTAGCCATTCAGGTATGTGTGTGAAATAGTGTTCATTGTAGTTTTAATCTGCATTGCCCTGATTACTAATGAGATAGAGGTATGAACTGTTTATTAGCCATTTGTATATCTCCTTTTGTCAAATGTCTTTTCAAGTATCTTGGTTTTTTTCCTATTAGGTTGTGTTTTTCTTACTGATTTAAATAAATTCTTTATATGTCCTAGATACAAGCTCTCTTTCAGTTATATGTGTTATAACAAATAAATATCCTCTCTGTGGCTTGCCATTTCATTCTCTTTTTTTTTCTTTCTTTCTTTTTTTTTTTTTTTTTTTCTTTGCCATTTCATTCTCTTAATGATTAGTCTACTTTGTATTCAGGAATTCTTTGTCTACCTAAAGCTATGATGATTTTATCTTATGCTACCTTCTAGAGGCTTTGTTATTTTATCTTTCATATTTAGATCTATAATCAGCCTGCAGTGGATTTTTGTGTGTGTTGTAAGGCAAGGGTCAAAAGCTTTGGGTTTTTTCCTCCACAGAAATAGTTTCTTTCAGCAGCTTTTATTGAAAGGATGAGCCCTTTCCCTAGTGTTCTGCAGTGCCCTGTTTTTCTTTTAAAAAACTCTTGATATCCGGGACCAGCAGTTAGTGTAATGGCTATGTCGCTGGACTCCCTTGTAGTCGACCGCGGTTCGCGTCCCGGACCCGGTGACTTAAAACTCACGCCGGGTATGTGTCCGTGCGTGCCCAAGATCCCGAGAGGAGAACGGAGGAGAAGGGATTGCAGAGTGGCCATACCCCCTGGGGGGTGATTTCTCGCCTTCTGTCTCTCTGTCTCTGTCTGGCGAGCACATGCACCCTATAGCAAAAACCTCTCTCTCTCAAAAAAAAAAAAACAAACAAAACTCTTGATATCCAGTAGAATAAATCATTTCACTTTCTCATTTGTCTTAATTTTGTCTTAGATATTGACTTTTTCCATTTTGATAAACCTTCTAGAATCAACTCATCAATTTCTAAAACATATACTTGCTAAGATACTGATTCAAATTCTTTAACCAGGGCCAGCAGGTGGCGCAGTAGTTAAGGTGCTGGACTCCTGCATGGCTGACCACAGTTTGAGTCCTGGACTTGGCGGCTTGCTTTCTCTCTTTCTCTCTCTGTCTGTCTCTGGTCAAATTAATGACAATAATAATAACAACAAATAAATAATTCGTTAAAAATTCATCTTTAACCTACTGATTATTTTGGATAGAAATGATGTTTTTACAATAGTGAGTCTTCCAATCTGAGCACAGTACATCATTTATTTACATCATTTCCAATTTCTTATAGAGGGTTTAGTTCTCTCTTGTTAGATTTATTCATAGGTATGTGGTTTCGATGCTATTATAAGTAGTGTTTTTAAAACTTGATTATTCCTCGGAACTGGCAGATGGCATAATGTTTACATCATTGGACTCCCACATAGTTGACCTCAGTTTGAGTCTCAGACCTGGCAGTTTAAAACTCACGCTGGGAGTATGTGCATACTTACCCAAGATTCTGAGAGGAGAATGGAGAAGGGATTGTGGCGTGGCCATCCCACGGGGGATGGGGGGATGTGAATTCCTGCTTTCTGTCTCTCTGGCAAGCACACACACTCTTTATCTCAATAAAAAAAAAGTTGATTATTGCTTATGTACAGAAGTACAACTGCCATGGGAAGGCTTAAGGGAATAAAATGCTTAGTGTACCTCGCAAGTGTCCCATACAGGGTCAGTCTTAGGGGAAGAAACTCAATACATACGTTTGAAAAAAGGAAAAATCCACTTTTCTTATAGTCATCTCTTTTTCAATCAGAATGGCCCCTTGCCTCCACAGCCCGGGGAAAGTTACAGTATTTTCTGGCAGCAAAACAAAACAAGCAAACAAACCCAACAGCCAGAAAAAAAAAGAAAAGAATAAAAGAAATATAATTGATTGTGTTTTTGGAAAAGTTGCACAATTTTTAATATTCATCTGCATATCATTTAGGATTTTTTTTCTACAACGCAGTGGTTATTTTCCTTTCTGATTTTTTTTTTCTTTAGATTTTTTTTCCCATAAAGCATGTGTGTTCTCCGGAGAGAGGAAAAATGAGAAATCACCCTCCAAGAGGGATGACCACACTTCAATGCCTTCTCTTCCATTTTCTCAGAATTTTGGGCATGCTCACACATATGAGCACCCATGTGGCATGATTTTCAGGCCGCGGATCTGGGACTTCAACTGCAGTTGGCCAAATGGGAATCCAACACCTTAACCACCATGTCACTTGCTGGCCCCCCTTTGGCGTTTCTGAGCCTTCTTTGTTGAAGGATGTGTAGTCTTGAGTGTCTAGGTCACTTTGTTTTAAAAATGCAAGGTGATGGGACCAGCAGATAGCATAATAGTTATGTTGCTAGACTTCCTCATAGTCAACTGCAGTTCAAGTCCCAGACCTGGCAACTTAAAACTCATGCTAGGTATGTGTGCATGCATGCCCAAGATCCCAAGAGGAGAGGGATTGCAGTGTGGCCATCTGCCCTGGGGGGTGATTTTTCATTTATTTTTTTATATTACATTTAATCACATTTATCTTTACAGTGTATTACATATCTTTTTCCAGCACAGTTACCATGCATTTCAGTCAAGACAGAGACATTACTATACACATCAGCAGCAGCAAATAGCTGTTCATGATTTCTCATTTTTTGTCTCTGTCTTTCCTGTGAGTGCACATGCCCTATTGCAAAAATCTCTCAAAAAAACCAAAAACCTGAAACATTAATGAAAGCCAGGCTAAGTTAGTTCACTGGCTTATCATCAGTGGAATAGTTTCTTGATTTACTTTTGTGGGTTTTATAGATTAAATCTAAATGTATGTATTATAGCTGTATACCATTACTAAATCTGACGTTCTGCTCTTTATTTTGGCCTGACAGCTTGTGTGCTCACCAGAAACAAAGAAGGAGAGAGCACCCACCCCCCCCCCCCCAAGTTGGGCATGGTCATGCTGCAGTCCCTTTTTTTACATTTCTCCATCTTGTTGGGATTTGGGGCACACGTGCCTAGCATGCATTTAACATGCAAGGATCAGGATTCAAACTACACAGCTGACTGTGTAGGATCTAGGTCTCTTAATAACTAGGCCACAGGGCCAACCCCATTCTGCTTTTTCATACGTACAAAAAATGCATTCATTCCTTCTACATTTATTACTTAGCAATCCATTACTTTTCTAGACTCTTCTTTTTTTCTATAGTTTAATATTGGTAATTGACTTTGTTTTCAAGAGTCTTTCTTCATAAAGAAATTGTTTTTTGTTTTAGACAAAGATTTTTGTTATAGGGTGTATGCTCCTGCCAGAGAGACAGAAAGTGAGAAATCACCCCCGGGGGATGGCCATGCTGCAACCCCTTCTTCACTCTCCTCTCAGGATTTTGGGCATGCACACACGCATCTGTTGTTAGTTTTAAGCTGCTGAGTCTAGGCCTCAAACTGCAGTTGACTGTGTCGTGAAGAAATTGTTTTTAGTCCCTTGAGAGTCTTTATATGCAGTGATGAATAGACACAACATTACGTTGCAGGTTGGATGCTCCAGTATCAGCGAGGCTCAGTAGTGTAACTCTCTATTTGACTTGTAGCTCTGGAAGAGAAGTGGCCCCAGCTCATCACCCTTCTCTAGCCCAGCCTCATCCCGCTCGCAGACACCAGAGAGGCCAGCGAAGAAAACAAGGTAAGCAGCATTCTCCAGTTACTGTTTGCTGTGTGCACAAATGACAAATGAGAGAAGGAAGGACATTCACTTGGCTTTTAGGCTTTCTGCAGCTCTGGCTGCAGAATCAGAGTCCAAGCTCTAGGCAGGATAGTGAAGGACCCATTCATTGCTCTTGTCTCCTCCTATGTCCTACTGTCTCACTGACTATGAAGACCTCTGGCTCTCTCTACCCTCCGCTCCAGCATGGGTGATCAGGGTACGAGAGTAGAGGCCACTTGGAATGGAGTGCAGAGAAAGAGTCATGTCCATGGGCAGGAGCCTTCATGTTCTGGACTCCAGCTGACCCTCTAGGTACTTAAAGTCGCTGGAACCCCGCTTTCTCAGGCCTCACATCTGCATCTGTTGGGTTGTCAGAAAAGTCGTGATATATTTTTCCGTTTTTCTCTGCAAAAATGTGTCATGATTTTTCCAGTGACCCAATAGAATTCTCAGGAACTTGACAGGATTTAGGCAAGGTTTCATAGTTTATTGTTTTACGGTTATAAAGCAGATTTTTCTATGAGCTGTATCTTTTATTTCTGAAGGAATTTTCTTTGGACTTTTTTATCCTGGTATACTGAGATCTTAAGTCATGATTTTTCATGACTCTGCCTTTTCTCCCTACAGAGAAGAGGAGCCATGTCATCATTCCAGTTCTTCAACTCCATTGGTGACAGATAAGGAGTCCCAGGGAGAAAGGGGTAAGTAGATATGTGAGCAGGCATGGCTGTTGGTGGTAGTGGAAGTGTTTATGGAGGATACACAGATGGATACCTATTGAAAACCATTTGTTGATCTGGCCCAGTGGCCTGGTTGTTAAAGGAGCCAGATCCCACGTGGCTAACCACTGTTCAAATTCCAGCAAAAAAAAAAAAAAAATCCCTGTTGCCTCAAAAATTATGCCAGGCACATGTGCGTGTGTGTGTGTGTGTGTGCTGGAAATCCCGACAGGATGAGAGTGGAGAAGTGATTGTGACAGAACTGAGCCCAATTGCCTTCTCCCTGTCACTGTTTCTTCTGTCTCTCTGGTGAGTGCATGTGCCCTCTGGCAATTAAAAAAGTAAAAAAAGACAAACCATGTCTTGAGTGTTGCTATTTCTGGGGCTTGGTAGATAGAAGTCCCTGTCCTTCAGAGACTTTTAATTTGATAAGGGTGAATAGTAACATAGATGACAGTGTAACACATGATAACTGGTGGATAGAGCTACACCCAGCTTGAGACACCCAGGAGCCATCATGTAGCTGTCTAGTAAGCAGTGGTATGCATGCACTTGGAGTACTTACCTCTTTGTATCCTCTTTATTCTTAGAGATAATCTTGCAAACATATCCAAGGATCTGAACCTTGGAAGATAGATTCTTTTCAGATACCCAGTGAAAACTCAATGTTAAAAAACCAGGTGTTTAGACAGAAGTATCCACTTCTGGAAGAGGGAAGGAAGCAAGTCTGTATTTCTTCTTCAGATGCAGATACAACTACAGGGAAGAAGCAGAACTCGTGGAACTCTCCTTCTACCCCTGGCAGCTCTGGGCAGCGTAAAAGGAAGATTCAGCTACTGCCCTCCAGGCGAGGGGACCAGCTGACCTTGGTATGGTCTTGTCTGTCTACTCTGCACACCCTGCTCAGCTCTTCCAAGTCTTAGGAAGCCTGAATATAAGTTCCTTCTGGTTGACTTGACTTTTCTTTCCCTTTGGTAGCCTCCAGCTCCTCAGCTTGGTTATTCAATCACGGCAGAAGACCTTGATATGGAAAAGAAAGCTTCCTTCCAGTGGTTTAACAAAGTCTTGGAGGACAAGACAGGTAAGGACTGTAGATCACAGAGGTTACAGGTGTATGTTTCCTTTGTTTTTTTGTTTGTTTGTTTCTTATCTTAAAAGAATTTCTTTAGAAATACCCTAGGAAGAGTTCCATGTTTCCTTTTGGTCTCTCTCATCTGAAGACTCACTTGAGTCTTCATTGAAGCCTGGAGAACGATGGCCACTGATGTTGAGGGGAATCAAGCATTTCTACAATAGAGGTGTTACCCATGCCCTCTGATATGCCACGTGGAAAGAATTCCCAAAGATAGTCACATCTTTTCCTCCTTCTTTAGATGTTGCCTTGAACATTGTCACTGAGAAGCCACCTGCTACTCAGCCTCCTTTTACTTTTGCCCTGCCTGCTGCTGGAACTACTTCCTCACCAACCTCCCTCCCAGCCCCAAGCACTAACCCACTGCTAGAGAGCCTGAAGAAGATGCAGAATTCCCCGGGACTCCCACTTTTCCCAGGTGAGTGGGAGAGGTTCCTTTGCAGCAAGCATACGGTGACTTTTGAGCTGCAGCCTCTGTTTAGGTTGAAGTAAAAACATCATGCCTGTCAGTCATTGAACATTGTTCTTAAGATTAAATCTACTCAGACTGACCAAACCTGTAGCTGGCACAGACTTCAAAGTGTCAGAACTCTATAATCAGGACATTGTAGGGAAGGTGTGATACAGCGTGTTAATCTGAGGGAGGCAGCTTAGTTTTGGCTCTTGATTTGAAAGACAGTTGCTTGATTGCTCTGAGCCTGGCTGTTGTTATATCTTCTGTAAAATGGGAATAATGTTTTCCCTGGTGAGGCATCAGTGTGATGATATGGCTAAGATGGTACATGCTTATTAATTAGACCACAGGCCCAGAATAATACTAATTCCGAGAGGGGCATGCCTAGAACAGTTCAGATGGTTCAGCTGTCTGTAGTTCCACACATTTAATCCCCAGTTAGACCACAGTTTATCCCCCTCTGTCTTTCTTAGGACCTGAGGAGTAGAAATAACAAATACTTGGTTGATTTACTTTACCGCTATGGTATATTTCGTTATATTTATTGACTGTTAGATCCCTAGTATTTTGTGTGTGGTAGTCACAGGGAGAATACAAAAATATTGAATACCATAACATTTGAAATATTCAGAGTGCACTTGTCTTACTCTTCCCAGAATCATCTGGAGCGGCAGCCACTGTGGCCCCTTCGCCTCCAAAGACACCCAGCCTCCTGGCCCCTGTTGGCTCTTCCCAGTCAGAGCCCCTTCCGGGCACTGCTTCAGACTCGAAACCCCCAGCTATTTTCATGGGGCTGACCCCTGCTTCTTCCACAGTACCAGTCACTGACACCACTTCACCACCTCCAGCCCTGCAGGCTGAGATACCTGCCAAATCCCAAGACCCACCTGCCCCGTCCTCCACTCCCAAGCCAAGTATTCTGCTTGGAATACTGAGCCCCCCGTCTTCTAACCCTGCTCCCCCTGCTGCTCCTGCTGCATCTGCAGTATCTCCCACATTCAAGCCCATTTTCCCCATCCCACCTAAAAGTGAGAAGGAAGGCCCCTTGCCAACCAGCCCTGCAACCACAGCCACTGCATCTTCCAGCTCCACCGTCCCCACAACCACCAGCACCTCTGCCCCCCTAACTTTCGAGCCTGTCTTTGGCTGCATGGGGCCCCCTACATCAGTACCCTTGCCTTCACCCTTCTCCTTTAGTCAGACAGTGAGTGCACCCACTACTCCAGCCACAACTGCCCCTGTCTTCACTGGCCTAGCCACCGCCACCTCGACAGTGGCTTCCATCACCACAGCCAGCACCTCCGCAGACTCTGCTTCGAAGCCCGCCTTTGGCTTTGCTGTGAACACTGTCACCAGCACCATGAGCAGTGTGACTAGCACCACCTCTTCCACTTCACAGCCTTTCCTCTTTGGGGCTCTCCCAGCCTCTGGTGCCAGTTTCACCCCACCCATGGGCTCCATATTCCAGTTTGGCAAGCCTCCTGCCCTCCCAGCATCAACCACAGTCACCAGCTTTGGCCAGTCCCTTCCCAGTGCTGCTCAGACAGCTGCCAGCAGCAGCACCACTGGCTTTGGTGGTTTTGGCAGCACCCTCACAACCTCAGCCCCAGTCACCACCAGCCAGCCTGTGCTGACATTCAGTAACACGACCACCCCCACATTCAACATTCCCTTTGGCTCCAGCACCAAGCTCTCTCTCCCATCATATCCCGGGGCAGGAGCCAATTCCCAGCCCACATTTGGGGCCACTGATGGGCAGCAGCAGGGGGCCACCGAGCCAACCGTTGCCCCCAGCTTTGGCAGCTCCTTCACATTTGGAAGCTCTGCAGCCCCAGCCCCGACGGCCACTCCAGCGCCAACCCCAGCCCAGCCCACCTTTGGCAGCACCGCACAGTCAGCTTTCGGTGGTTTGAAAACCACAGCCTCTGCCTTCGGCGCCCCTGCCAGCACCCAGCCAGCCTTTGGCAGCACCACGGCTGTCTTCTCCTTCGGTGCAGCCACCACCTCTGGCTTTGGAGCTACAACCCAGACCTCCAGCAGTGGGACTAGTAGCACAGTGTTTGGCAGCACAACTCCGTCACCTTTCACGTTTGGGGGCTCGGCCGCTCCAGCTAGCAGCGGGGGCTTTGGAATCAATGTGGCTACCCCAGGCACCAGCTCCACCTCTGGAGCCTTCAGCTTTGGAGCAGGACAGAGTGGGACCACCGGCACCACCACCCCCTTTGGGGGAGGCTTGAGTCAGAACAGCCTGGGCACCCCCAACCAGAGCACACCCTTTGCCTTCAACGTGGCCAGCACACCTGAGAGCAAACCTGTGTTTGGAGGTAAGATGAGGAATGGGCTTGGTCAGCTGGACCAGGCAGGGCTGTGAGTGCCGACACGTGCTCTCTTCTTAGGGAGCCTACACTATGGTGGTGGAGAGGCAAACGTTAAGTAGAGAAACAAATGTCAGGTAGTGGTAAATATTTTGGTAGAATATATAATGACTTTGAAGAAGCCGTCATGGACTTAAGTGGTCAGGGAAGGTCTGTCTGTGGAACCAACATATTTAAGAGGAGAGTATATTTTGTGACAAGAAGGGGTTGCCAGCATGGGGCGGGTGGGGGGTATATGTGTGTGTGAGGGAGAGCATAGCCACTGCAGGCGCAAGGTAACTGGTGCCAAGGGGCAGAGGAAAGTCAGTGTGGCTAGAAATTTTAAAACAGGAAATTGTGTAGAGGAGCTTGAGAGGCAGCCAGCGGTGAAAGTCACTTACGGTCAGGGTTTGGCGTTTGGATTTTAAATTGTTGAAGGCACCCTTAACAAGGTCATGGTCCTCTTACCTCAGCCCTCCAGCTCCCTAGGATCTCGGGCACATATGTACCCAGTGTTTTCAGGTTAATTCGAGATCTGAACCCGTTGGTGGCCGTGTGGCTGCCAGCCCTACTGATCAGTATGCCTCTGTGGCCCAGGTGGGATGGTGCTGCTCTGTGGTGGCTGAGGCTATGTGGGAGGCCCAGATTCAGTTTCTGGCCCAGTAAAGCAAGTCTGGCATACCTGTGGTCCTGGCTAGTTAGGAGGCTGGGGCCAGACGGCTGAAACCTGGAAAACCCTGTCAGGAATGCCTCTCTCCCACCCCTTCCTAGGTCTGAGCTCAGTTGCTCTCACTATTAAAAAAAAATTGAAGGAAGTCATTGTAGAATTTCTTTTTTTTCTTTTTCTTTTCTTTCTTTTTTTTTTTTTTGAGAGATTTTTGCTATAGGGCGCGTGCACTCGCCAGACAGACAGACAGAGACATTAGAGATATAGAAAGCGAGAAAACCCCCAGGGGGGATGGTCACGCCGCAATCCCTTCTCCTCCATTCTCCTCTCGGGATCTTGGGCACGCACGCACACACATGCGCCCGGCGTGAGTTGTAAGCCACCGGGTCCGGGACGCGAACCGCGGTCGACCACGTGGGAGTCCAGCGACATAGCCATTACGCTAACTGCTAGTTCCCAGTCATTGTAGAATTTCAAGCAGAAGAAAGAAGTGCTTTTCCATGTGGAAGATGAATTTTGATCCTAGTAGCTTCTGTTTCCTTCATTAACTATGAGAGCCTTGAGGAATGGGTTAGGGTAAAGTGTATAAACGGAGGGCCTCTTGGAATAGTCATTTTGGGCAGTGGCAAAAGGAATGTAGTATAAGTCAGATTTGGGCTAACAGGTGGTGTGGAGGTTAAGGCTGGTGGGTCCCACAGAAAACACACTGGGCATGTGTTTGTGCCCAAAATCCAGAGAGGAAAATAAAAGAGAAGGGATTGTGGCATGGCCACCCCCACCCCCCTGGGGGGGGGGGTGATTTCTCGCTTTCTCTCCTGTCCAGCAAGTGCACACACCCTACAGTGCCGGGGGTAGGGGGGGTAGTGTTTTGTGGGGTTTTTTTTGGAAAGGTTCCTTTGCCATAGGGCACGTGCGCTCACCGGAAAGACAGAGAGAGACAGAGAGACAGAAAGCGAGGAGTCACCCCCCAGGGGGGATGACCACGTCGCAATCCCTTCTCCTCTGTTCTCCTCCCGGGATCTTGGGCATGCACACACATGTGCCCCGCATGAGTTTAAGTCACTGGGTCCGGGACTCAAATCACGATCGACTACATGGGAGTCCAGCAACATAGCCGTTATGCTAACTGCTGGTCCCAAGAGGAGAGAAGTAGTTTTGTGGGCTGGAAGACTGAACTTATTTATTTATTTATTTTTTTTTTAGAGAGGTTTTTGCCATAGGCCACATGCACTTACTGGAGAGATGGAAAGTGAGAAATCACCCCCTGGGGGGATGGCCATGCTGTAATCCATTCTCCTCTCAGGATTTTGGGCATGCATGTATATGTGCCTGGCGTGAGTTTTAAGCAGCTGCGTCCAGGACTCAAACCATGGTCAACTACATGGGAGTCTAGCGATGTAACAATTATACTATCTGCTGGTCCCCAGAAAACTGAATTTAAAGCAAGGCCAGTTGGCATTATGTGTGTTTCAACAGCAATATTCAGCTTTTGAAGTTTAGACCTAAAATAAACAGAGCTGGTGAACCAGCCTATTCAGTGGAGCCATTGTAGCCAGAGGGCAGTGGATTTGTGAGACTGAGAGGTTGCGGAAGGGGAGTCCTGCAAGAAAGGAGCTGAAGGAAGACTGCACTGCTCGTGTGGGATTTGGGAGCAGGAGCTCCTGTGGATGACAAGGTGTGACCGTAGGAGTGTGTGGCAGAGGTAGAATAGAGGAAAAGGTCACTGCAGCAGCAGGGCCAAGGGACTGAGTAGAAAAGTCATACTCAGAGTGAAGTCACCAAGAATGGTGACGGGTGGGCTTGGGGAGATGGCAGCCAGGTGTCCTCAACAGATGGCACTAACAAGGCCAGGGCTGGTGCTGATTAAGTCAGATGATCCCAACTTCAGATGAGTTTTAGGTATTTGGAGGAGGAGGGAAGAGAAATGATTTGGAAATACCATCAGCAAGCAAGGAGGGTACCTAACCATTTCCGAGGCCCCAAGACAGGTGCAGGTGAAAGAGAGGGCTGGAAAGCAACGTTGTGTCATAGGGCCAGGATTCACCTAGGGTAAAGTGAGGGGAAGGGAAAGATGCCTGGGAAGATGAGAGGACTGACAGTGTGGAGTGGTGGTGAGTCTGATGGAAGAATCAGGCTTCTCTGAAGGAGAGGAGAAAAGACAAAACAGGGAGATTAGTCACCTTCTTTTTTAATTGCTGGAGGACATGTACATTTCCCAAAGAGAAAGAAAACACTGTCTAGTGGAGCATGGTCTCACTGTAGTCCCTTCTTCATTTCTCCATCCCATTGGGCTTTTGGGTATATACACACACCTACATGTTCAAGCCACTGGAGCCTGGGCTCAGACCCAGCCATGTGGGATCTGGCTACCTAACCACTAGACTACAGGGCTGGCCCCAAGGAGATTTATCTTGATGGAATAAGGCAAGTGACCTGGTCAAGCTGAGAGGGGCTGGGCACCAAGTGCTTCCCTCAGCGTGGTGTGGTGATCAAGGGGATGCAGTGGCCTGACTCCTTAAATGATCAGAAGACATCACTGAGAGGCTTTTTCTCTGCTGCAGCGCAGTAGTTCCTAGGCTGGGAGGGCAGGCTCACCTGGAGCACCAGATATTGAGACTAATTTTCTGTAGCTCCTTGGGGTGGCATGAACCAGCAGAGTAGCCCAGGACTTGGGTGTCCTGTGGAATGCCCTGTAGGGAGCAGGCTTCTTTCCTAGGTTCATTGAATGCTGTCCGTCCCCTGGCCACCTTTACAGCTCTGCCCTCCCTTCCAGGCACCTCGACGCCCACCTTTGGTCAGAACACCACTGCCACTGGTGTGGGTACATCAGGCAGCAACCTCTCCTTTGGGGCATCCTCAACACCCAGTCAAGGCTTTGTTGGAGTTGGACCTTTCGGTAAGCAGCAAGTCTCTGTTGCCAGTATGGCCTGCTCAGTCCTTCCTGAGGAGGAATAGCGTTGGGTGGCAGGTTTTGGCTCACCGAGAAACCCTGGCTCACGGCATGAGAAAGGTGCGGTTGGCCAGAAGTCCAGCACAACCCAGGGGGTGGAGTTGGGTGGCAGATTAGAGGGGCTGCCTCAGGTAGGAGATCCCAGATTACTCAGGGAGCCACGTCAAAATGCATTTGTGGGCTTCACCCTCACTTTCCTGGACAGGTTTGCATCTTAAGAGGCTCTGCCCATACAGTGCTTCTGCTTCTGATGCAGATTAGGAAGCCCTGTTCAAACCAGTATTCTATTAAGGACCTAGCTTTCCCAAGTTTAGGGACCCAGAGAATATTTTCACTGGTAGTAGCTGCCCTGATGAAACCCTGTTCAATCTCTCCAGGATCAGCGGCCCCTTCGTTTTCCATTGGTGCGGGATCCAAGACCCCAGGGGCTCGACAGAGACTGCAGGCCCGAAGGCAGCACACTCGCAAGAAATAGCCTGTCCCTTGTCCCGTTTCCTCCACCCCTTACCCAAATTTGGACCTCAGCACCTGCTAGGAAGAGCCTGACACCCTTCGAGTTCCACAGAGCAAACCTACCCCAGATCTCTGGCTTCAGCCCTCAGTGGGGAGTGGCAGCCCTGGGGACATTCCCTCCTCCTGGAGAAAGCCTTGGGGGGCTGGGGGGCTGTGGCAGGGCAGAAGCCTGATGCCTCCACTTGGAACTTTCCCCTGGTGAGGCTGGAGAACTAAAGAAACATCTGTACATATTGTCCACTTCTTCTGACTCTTATTTAGTGTATGACCTTAGTCAAGTGGCCTCCCAGCCTCCCTTCCCGCCTTCTCTGAGAGCCATCTTTGCTGGAGGGTATAAGGCTCAGCCCACTTTCTCTGGTGTGCATTCAATGGGGTTGGGGTAATGGGTCATCCCTGAAGCTTTCCCTTGCTTGGCTTGGCTATAAGAAGTGGTTCTCTTCCTCTGGTCCCGTTAGGGGACTCTCTCTCCCCATTTCTTGCTGCTTTGTTCCTCACTGGTTCTTTGTAGGATTGATTTCCTTTCAAAATGACCTGAATCTAGCTTTGCCTTGGAGACCCCAGTGGGTGCTGCTCCTGCTGTTCCATTTCCTCCTGCCAAGTCTGAATCAGTTTCATCTCCAACCTTCTCTGCCAGTTTGGCCCCTAAGAGCTTGGTGGCTCAAGACTGTTAGCCTGGCAGACCCAGGGGTGAGATACCTCGATCCAGGAGGGAGAAACTCTTGGAGCAGGCAGGATGCCCACCACTGCTTTCAGCTGCCTCCTCAACCCACTTAACCCTGTTGGCCTCACAGGGCCCTCGTCTGCCTCTCCAGGATTGTATGTTTCAAGCTTGTCCTGTGTTACTGTGTCTGACGCTCATGTCTATTGCTCTTTGAATCGAGTTTGGAGGAAGAATTGAATTGTATGAGTGGCGGCATGTTGGTAGTGCCGGACTTGTTTCAAGTTTTCTGAGGCCTAGCTAATTGAATGTGGAAAGTAGCACCACTTTATGCTACAAGTGCTGACTCCTGAATTTTCAAATGGTGTTTTGACTTTAAGGGCTGGCAGCCCAGGAGGATGGGGCCCAGGGGAAGCAAAGACCTCTCTCCTCTGCTCCCTTCCCCCCCCCCACCCCCGCTTACCCGTCCTCACTATAGGATAGATTCCCCTAGCATACATTAGGAAACCTAAATTAACGGGCCTTACTTTAAAAACATATTTTACTTTCCCCAAACAGGGCTTTCACCAACCCTTCCCCTTTTTGTTACCAGACCACATATCCCAGGCCCAAGAGCCTTGCTGCCATGCCCATCCTCTTTGGGAGAAGTATGAATGCGTGTGTCTAAATTAAAAGAAAAAAATATTTAAACATTTTTTAACAAAATAAAAATTTATTTTTGTATTTAAGCTAAATTGCCTTTTAAATTCCTTCAAGCTTGGTTCATTGAGGTGGTTAAGTATAAATGCTATCGACTAGGAATTAGCTGTATAGTTAAGTTATGCCTGTGTGAAGAAGAGGCTCAGATGCTGTCCAGGCAGCTTTCCTGAGGGACTAGAGCTCCTTCTGGACATGTTATATAAACTGTAATTCTTATTTTATAAATAATGTGACGTAGATGTAACTAGTCCCCCTCCCTCCTCTGTGACTGAGGCTGAATGTTGTGTACAGGGGACTGCTCCTCCCCACCCCCAAGAGCGCCGAGCCTGACTCACGTTAATACTTAGCTGTGCACAGAGCTGAGGAAGGAGCCTGAACCTCAAGTCCCAAGTACCTGTTAGGATTGGAGGGGTGGGGGTGGGGTGTGGGTATAGAGTCAAGCTTCTACCTATACCTTATGTAAGGTAGATCCTCGTTTTAGAACTCTGGGCTAGTTTACCTCAGTTCACAGGCAGGACAGTGGGTCCAGGAACCCTCTGAAGGGGGGTCCTGCTGTAGCCTGTGTGAGAGAGTGAGTGTGGATGTGTACACATATGTGCACTGGACAGGAACGGGAGGCTGGGACTTTCCATACAGATAAGACTTCATTCCTGTTGAGTCTAGTTGGGATTTTTAGTATGAATGTGGGAGTTTTCTCCTTGCTTATGTCATTAAGAATAAAACAAAAACAACAACAACTGTGATCTATCATAGACCATGTCTTCCTTTTATTTTGGTGGGCAGCACTTCATTCATCAGCAAGAACACAGCCCAGGGGATGAACCCAGGGATGTGGAAATCTGCTCTTTCTCGCTGGAGAAACTGGGTTACCAGTTAACTTCCTAGCAATAAAAGCTACCTGAAAACCCAAATTGCCGCCCGGGTGTGAGGGGCCAAGTGGTCTAGCCAAGGAGAGAACTCCAGGAAGTAGGAGCCTTGCACAGCTACGTGCAAGGCTGTAGACTAGAACCAGCTGCTGCTGTTCGCCGTCTCTTCTTTTTCTTTCGGGCTGGGCTGGGTGTAGGTTCTGGTGCCAGTGCTCCAGCCTGTGGGGCTGAACTAGAAGAAAAGTACAGAAGTTAGACGTGCCCAGTCATCCAGCATCTTCCAGTCGGGTTCCTACTCACTCACCTTGGCACCTCCACCCGCTCAATGACAGCAACAAAGAAGCCTCCAGTAAGTGTGGTCTCAGGGGAGGCCCGGAGGCAGTGTTCGGCACCTGGGAAAGTGCTAAGGCCTCGGTGGGGCCAGGAGGGCAGAGCGGGAGCTAGCCTGCAGGAGAAACGACACAGGATAGGTAAGAGCACTCAGCCCCTGTCCTTAGGACCCTGTTAGACACCCACTACCTGAAGGTCCCTGGGCTCTGCTGTAGGGCCTCCCGCACCACATCTTCATTTTCCTCTTGGCAAAGGGAACATGTAGAGTAGACAAGGCGCTGGAGGGAGGGGAAAGTGAGCGCATGGCATAGAGCTCGCTGCTGGAACCCTGCCAGGGCATGTAAGCGCTCCTTGCTAGGTGTACCTGCTCCAGGCTCTTCCAACTGTCTGGTCAGCATACCTAAGGAAGAGTGTTTCGATTATATATTAGGCAGCCAGGGAACTCATGACGTATTGTCTATGTTTTTCTATGCAAAAATGCATCATGACTTTCCCTATGAACCAACAGTACCAAGCGCCTGGTTTCATACTGAAACCCTCACTATACAGATGAGAACATTTGCCCACAGTCCCAAGACCATTAAAAAGTCAACTGGGCTGCCCCATAATGCAGTGGTTAAGCAATGTACAGAGGGAGCCAAGTCCCACATGTTCAACTATAGTTTGAATCCTGGTCCCAGCCACTTGAAAATCACTGGGCATGCATACATTAGTGCCCAAGATCCTGACAGGATGAAGAGGGACTGTGGCGTTAACTGCACCCAACTGTGGGGGTGCTTTCTCTACCAAGTACATATGCCTTCTGGCAACAACAACAACAAAAAAAGTACACACACACACTCACAATAAGGAGTTACAGCTAAGACCAAAGCTAAAAATCAAGCTTTAAGCTGCTGCTCTGAGAGTCCCTGAGCCACATTTTCTCCTCAGCTCACCAGAACCACTGCAAGAAGGATCCAGCAAGATGTACTGGACCTGACGATAACGCTCATCTGAGGGTGAGACCGCCAGGAAGTCCTCCTCAGCTAACTCACAGCAAGAGACTCCAGCCCGGGCCAGTAGGGTAGCCATAGACGCCAACCGCTTGGCATCCAGGTCGAAGGCAAAGATCTTCCTAGGGAAGAGGCCAGAGTTGGGATAAACTGAGAATTTATGGACATCTAAATTAAGGACAGCTCTGACATACAGACAGTGGATACATTAAGTCAGGATACAGAAAACATTTGTTAAATGGCCTGTAAAAGTCTATAGTTGGAGATAACTGCTCTGGGAGCCTTGCCTCATAGCTCACACCTGCACCCAAATAGGAAGCTTAGCTTGGGGCTCTACCACGAACTGCTATAGATCCAGAAGGAAATGATTATGGGACAGTCATCCTTTTAGCCTTCATTACCTATCAGAATAAAGAAATCCTTCCTACAAAGTGCAGGATCCCTTTCTTCTCCCTCCTGATCATGGAACTCACCCTTGGTTCTTCAGAAGAGCAGCCAAGTGACTAGTCTTATTGCCTGGGGCAGCACACGCATCAATGACATGGGAACCTGGCGGAGGGGCCAGCAGCATGGCTGGGAGACAGCTGGCCTGACAAGGCAGAGCACAATGGCTGGCTGAACAGAGACCCAAGGCTGGTCGCTTTCCCACAAAACCTTTTCTATACCCATTCCTACCTTGTCTTGGAGGATGAGGTGACCAGCTTGGTACAATGGATGTTCATGTAGATCTGTTTGGGCAGGAAACACCAACAGGTCTGGCAACAAGGGATCTAGAAGAAAATGCTTCCCCTTGAGGGCCTTTAAGTCGTCAAGGCTGCCAGGGAAGAGGTTAGGGGGTGGTCAGAAAATAAGGACCATAGGTTCAGTGTTTTCTGAATTCCTCCATGCCAGTCCCCACTTTAACTGTTCACCCATGCAACACACATTTTTTTGAGAGATTTCTGCTATGGGCACGTGTGCTTGACAGAGATAGAAAGCAAGAAATCAACACACCCGGTCCCCACGGGGCATGGCCATGCTGCAATCCCTTCTCCATTCTTTTCTCGGGATCTTGAGCATGCATGCACACGTACCCAGCTTAGTCACTGGGTCTGGGACATGAACCGCAGCTGACTATGTGGGAGTGCAGCGGTGCCACCACTACACCATCTGCTGGTCCCAACAAAATATTTTAAATGGCTATGAAGAAAGAAGCAGCGTAGGGCCGGCAGATGGCGTGGTGGTTAAAGGTGCTGGATTCCCACATGGCTGACCATGGTTTGGGTCCTGGACTTGGTGGCTTGCTTTCGTGCTTTCCCTTTCTCTCTCTGCCTGTCTGATCAAATGAAATAATAATAAATGGAAATAAATAATTCTTTTAAAAAAAAAGAAGAAAGAAAGAAAGAAATAGGGTGAGGGCCAGCCACGTCATGCAGTGGTTAAGGCGGCTGGATCCTACCTGGCCAACTGGCCAGTTCTGAGTCCTGGACCCAGCAGCTTAAGAAACACCAGGTACCTGTGGGTACATGCCCAAAATCCCAGGAGGAGAATGGAGAAGGGACTGCAGTGCAGCATTATCATGCCCTCTTGGAGGTGCTTTCTCACTTGCCCTTACTCTCTCCACCAAGAACACACACCCTATAGCAACAATTAAACACACACACACAACAAAAACAAAAACTTAGCACAAATTAAGCACTCAATAAATGTTAGCCATTACTGTTAAAGCTTAGCCTTGGGAGTTCTTTACAGGAGTATGGGCAGAGGAGAGCTGAGCTGGCTGCTGATGGGTGAGGGGCTGAGGTTAAGGCTACATTCACTGTAACTGCACTGGTGTACTGTCTACTCCACCTGGCTGATGCAGAATCCAGCCTAGGGAGTAACGTCGCCATTCAGAAAGCTGTCAGATGGCAGGGCTGGAAATGTGAAGCCATTCTCTACTAGTCCGCCCTAGTCTCCAAGCAACATGCAGAAGGAAAAAAAATCGAGGCAGAAGGAAAGGGAGAGTGGGACACAGCTTCTCAGAGCTGCCTAAGGACAAATCGACGCTGGTGTGAGTGCAGTGGAGGGTGGGGAGCATCCAGCAGGGACAAGCAGTGGGCGCCGTTAACACCTGGTGCAGGCAGCACTACAGCAGAGGGGCCTAGAGAGAAGCAGCAGGCACAGCACAGAGGGAGGAGCGACAGCACCAGATCTGGATTTAGGTCCTTCTGCAGCTAACCGTAAGGAGGAAAATGGAGAGAGCGAGCCTAGAAGTGGGAGACCACTCTCGGAGATTCTTCTGCCAATCCTGATAGGAAACAGTGAATGCCCAAACCTAAGCAGTGTTCAAGGGGATAAGAAAGGTGTTCTGAGGTAGATGCTAATGGCAGAGCAGCAGATGACAGCAGGGAAAGGAAGGAAGCACCTAGGACACCTAGATTTGGTGTGACCAAGTGAGCGTCTATGGTTATACGTCAGGGATGCAGGCCCAGCCACAGCAGCAGAAGAAGCGAGAGGTCATTGCTGCACAGTGGCTGTGGATAGATCCCATTCAGTTTGTGGCCCAAACTAAACAGGCCAAAAAGGTGACTCACACCTGTGGTCCTTGCTGCCTAGCTTAGACAGTCAGACCCCATCAAAAAAATGCTATTGCTTTTGCATGATTTTGTATCCTGTCACTTTACTGAAATCATTTATCATGTATCTCCCTCCCTCCCAGGCTTACTCTCTTAAAAAAAAAAAAAAAAAAAAGGATACAGAAAGTGCAAACTTAGAAGACGAATTCAGTTTGACATATGTTAACAGTGGTAGTGTTGAAGGAGCAGTCATATGAATCTTAAGGGGTAGGAAACCTAGACTGAAAGCCAGGAATCACCACGTAGGCCTGAGAGCTACAGAAAAAACTGACAAATATTATAAGAGTGTGGGCTGGAAGTCCCAGGAGTATTGCTATTTAAAGGATGGGAGGAAGACAGACCTTAGAGAAAACTGAGACACTAATGGAAAGGCAGAAGGAAAGCAGACAGTGCAGCCACACTGCCAAACCTTTCTCTTCCCAGGGGTCAGTTTCCCCAGCACTCCCAGACACCGCCCCAGGAAGGCACCCAGGCAGGGTTCTAAATTCTCACCTGGAAGCTTGACCCTGGTAAGAAAAACCTTGTCTCTTGAAATAATCAATTGCATCATCAGAGCAGGTCTTGAGTGTGTTCACACGTACAAATCGAGGCACCTGGCAGGCTGGGAAGCAACTAGCAGTGAGTAGGAACAGCCCTTGCCTCTGAAGGCCTGATGCACCCCCTTCCCTACCTTTCCCTCCAACTTACTTGTGCCAGGCCTGGACCCCACTTCCAACAGGTCCTCATTGCGGCTCACACCCCGATGAACCTTGAGCCTGGCCAGCTCCGCCTTGAGCCTCGCCTGATGGCGACCCAGGAGAGGCTTCCATCGGCCCCCACTCCCTCGAAAGCCCTTTCCCAGCAATAACTCATACACCAGCACCTGCAAGGCGGAGAGAAGACAAGAAAGCCTAAACCTCAGAGCTATAGGGATTAAAGCCGGAAAGGCTAAAAGGACACCTGTTTTGACAGTTACAGGTAAAGGCAGGGCACCTTGTCTAAGATCACATAAGAAACTAGCGGTACATACACACTATCTTTTGCTTCCCAGGACCCTTTCCCCATGGCTGCTCACGCCCAAGGGCTGTGGACCCCAGTCCTCCTCCTGGCCGACATAGCCTTTTGACATTACTCTTACTGAAAAGTTTCCACCACTACTACTTTGCACTTCTCTTCTTGGTCAGTCCTTCACACAAGGTTCGAAGTGAAAGTATTTTCAGCCCATCCCAGTGCGTGGCTCAGTGAGGGGCTGCTCTTATTCGCTAGGCGAGCGACTAGCTCCTGCCACGTCGTGCGCCCCGCCCGGCCGCCCGGCTGTCCATCCGTCGGCCTGTCCGTTACCTTAGCCAGGTGTGGCCGCAGCTTCTTCTCGGCGCGGAGGAGGCCGGCGCTGGCGATGACGGCGTCCAGCACCGCGGAATAGCGCTGCGTCTCGCACACCAGCGCGTACAGCTGCTTCACGTTCTGGGGGCGGCGAGGAGAGACGCGCTGGGCCGGGGGCCGAGCCGGCGCTGCCTCCCGCCCCCTGCCCGCCCCAGCCCTGGCCCCGGCCCCGGCCCTCCCCACCCGCGCCTCCTGCGCCCCCTGCACCCGGCCCCGCTACCTGGAAGCTGCTGGCGTACACCAGCCCCTTGATGGAGCCCTGGCGGCTCTCCACGCCCGCCAGCACCGCCGCCGCAGCCGCGTACAACGCCATGCCGCCGCGCCTCTTTCCGGCCGTGTCGCAAAGCCCGATTCTGCGCCGCGCGCACTTCCGGGGTCAAAGGGCACGGATCTTCCGGGACCTGCGCTCCCAGGACTTTGCCGAGTCCTCTGGAGGCGCGGGCGCCTCGCAACCCTGGCAGGAAGTCAGCCGCGTGTTTCAGTCTGCCAGTCTGATAGCAGATGAGAGTTTACCGCTGTCGTAACTGAGCTGGTTAGCGAGGCGGAAGGTCTTGTGTTCGTGGTCGCCCGCGCTGCCCGTTTCAGCACAGTGGGATCTGTTGCTCGCCTCCTGCCTGCTGGCCCTGCTGCCGCTTATGTATTGACATCATGCACCTTTGTCTTCAGCCCTTGCAAATGTATCCATTTTATGTGGCCTTTAACGTCGTCTGTGTTTTCTGCCTTTAGAGTCACGCTCGGAGACCCTTTCACACGTCTACTATATACAGAAGTCGTTCAAGGCTTCTCTTTTTGCACTTAAATCTCATCGGCTTACAGTTCAGCTGGGCGTGTGATATGAGGAGGGGCTCTAACTTTGTTTCCTAATGGCAGACCTTTTGCCTGTTGATCGTAATGGTTGATGTATGGGAACGCTTTCCCCAGCCTGAAGGACGGGGTACTGGGGTATTTGTCTGTTTCCCCAGGGCCAGTTGTTACTGGAACGCCAGAAGTTCATTGAACAAAATGAATAAACCCAGTACATATGTGTGTCAGGCATTCTGTAACAGCAGACCGGCTCCGTGGAGAATAGCTCAGTCCTCCCTCTCCATATTCCTGACAGCACATCAGCCAGCATTTTACGAGAGGATTGACTAGAAGAGGAGAGGGACGGATTTTCCCTTAACCTCTCCACAAGGGACGTGGCCTTGGAGTCACCTAGGTTTGGGACTTCCAGCCTCCAGAATTGTGAGAGAATACATTTCTGTTTGAAATTTCTGTCGTTGGGACCAGCAGATGGCTAATGGTTATACATGGCTGGACTCCCGCGTGGCCCACAGTTCTATCCCGACCCTGGGGCTTTAAACTCATGCTGGGCACGTGTCTGGGTGCCCAAAATCCTAAGAGGAGAATGGAGGAGAAGGGATTGTGGCCTAGCTATACCCCATGGAGGAGTGATTTCTCACCTTCTGTCTCTCGGTCTCTGTGTCTTTCCAGTCAGTGCACAGCCCTATAGCAAAAAAAAAAAAAAAAAAAAAAAAAAAAAAAAAAAAAAAAAATCTCTTTGCAACTTCTGTTGTTTTACTGGCCACAGGAAACTATAGTCACATGATAAGATTTTGGGATGGGAGAGCAGGAAAGTCAGGAGCTCAGTTGTGTTTTGGTTTGTTTTTTAATAGCACTGCCAAGTGGCTGGAGTAATAGATCTGGATGGAGTATGAGACAAGTTCATTTCTGAGTCATCCATATAGAGGTGATGGCTGAAGCTATGTGAGTAGACGGAAACTGGGATAAGAGGAGACTTACGGCCCTCAAACCTGTTCTGGGGGACCAGCAGGTGGCATCGTGTTTGCATTGCTGGACTCTTACATGGTCAATCACAGTTCAAGTCCTGGACCTGGCAGTTTGAAACACACCAGGCACATGTATGTGTGCCCAAATCCCAGGAGAATGGAGAAGAGATTGTGGTGTGGCCATCTCCCCTGGGGGCAGGGGGAGGGTTTCTCACTTTACTTCTTACACACCCTATGACCAAAATGAAAAAAAAATCTTGAGTGGTCAGGAGGCTGAGAGGAGGCAGGAGAGCGTCAGGGCCACGCAGAAGCCAAGGGAAGGGAACAGTAGCAGTGGCTGTTGGTGCCTACCCAGGTTCCCTCAGGCCCTCTTACTGTCAGCGCATCCAGTCTGACTTACAGCAGCCAGAACAGCAGCTGGAATGGAGGGCTACTAGGGCTTTGTGAACCTGCTTTGGCTGTGTGCATGAGTCCAAATGGCATAGAAAGGCCAGCCCCTTAGCAGTTTTTCGGTGGTGTGCACTGGGAGCCAGATTGCACATAGCTGACTGAAGTTTGAATGCTGACCCCAACCGCTTGAAAAATTTCAACACACCAGGCACATGTGTGTGCATACCCAAAATTCTGACAGGTTGGAGAAAGATAGGAAAAAAGATTGTGTTGTGACCACACCCCACTGGGGTATACTTTCTGTTTTCATTTTTCTTTTTTTTTTTTTGTTTGTTTGTTTGTTTGATTTTTCCAGCAAATGCACATGCCCTCTGGCAATAAAAAATGAAGGGCATGAGAATTACTGTTTCCCACCAGGATTCCCTTACTGATGACTGACAGGTGTGGTGGTTATGGATCCCCTTCCCCCCTCCAGCTCTTTCATTCTTTGCCTAAGATAATTATGGATCCCCACGGTGTTAAGATTCAGGCACCTACTGTGGGCTGCTTTAATGGTGCACGCCTTTGGGGTGCCTTCCTATTCCTGTGTCATTTGCCCCCACCACTACCAAATAAACCTCATGGGCTGGAATCTTGATCACAGTCTGTCTCTCAGGGAACACAGCTGAGGCAGATATTTTAGGTACAAAGAAGGAAGTAAAGGAAATGGGTACTGAAAGGTTAAGGAAGATGAGATGTAAAACTGTACACATGGGGCTAGCAGGTGGCGAGTGGTTAAAGCACTGAACATGGCCGACCATGGTTCGAGTCCCAGACCTGGCAACTGGCTTTCTTACTTTCCCTTTCTCTCTGTCTCTCTGTGGTCAAATTGAAAAATAATAAATAATAGTGACAAATAAATAAATCTTTAAAAAAATAAAACTATACACTGAATTTAGTGACTCAGGTGATGGCCAAGTCTCTCCTGTCCCATAGACATTGACTACCCCATAGAGGGGGGATGAGTGTCACCACCATCAGTGTGAAACAACTGGGAGCAAGGGTGGGGTGGACAGCTTTGATATCGTTGCCCAGGATGCTGTTTCATAGGACTATTTGGGGTTGTCCTGAAAGAAGTCTTGTGGTTCCATTCTGACCATCTCAGAGGTTACCAATTTGATGATTAAAAACCTCTATGGGGATGGGGCCACCAGGAGGTGTGGTGGTTCAAGGTGTTGAACTCCCACATGGCCAACTGTGGTTCAAGTGTTGGACCTAGTGGCTTGCTTTCTCACTTTTCCTCTCTTTCTCTCTCTCTCTCTCGTCAAACTGGAAAACAATAATAATAAAGGTAAATAAAATAATTATTAGGAAAAAAAAATACCTCTACTGGGCCAGTCCTGTAGCACAACAGTTAAGTGCTATGAAGAGGGAGTCAGATCCTACATGGTTGACCACAGTTCAAATCCTCACCCCCAAATTTTTTTTAAAGATTTATTTAAGTTTGTTTGTTTATTCATTTTTAATTTGACCAGAGAGAGACACAGAGAGAAAGTGAGAAAGCAAGCCACCAGGTCCAGCACTTGAACCGTGTTTGGCCATGTGGGAGTGTCCAGTGCCTTAACCACCATGCCACCTGCTGGTCCCCAAAAGCTTTATTTATTTATATATTTATTTATTTATTTATTGGAGAGGTTTTCACTATAGGGCGTGTGCGCTCGCCAGACAGGCAGAGACATAGAGACAGAAAGCGAGAAATCACCCCCCAGGGGGGTTGGTCACGCCGCAATCCCTTCTCCTCCATTCTCCTCTTGGGATCTTGGGCACGCACGCACACGCGCCCAGCGTGAGTTTTAAGCCACCAAGTCCGGTACGTGAACCGCAGTCGACTACGTGGGAGTCCAGCGACAGCCATTACGCTAACTGCTGGTTCCCCCCAAAAGCTTTTTTTAAAGAATTATTTAATTTTATTTATTCATTCACTTTTTTTTTTTTTTTAATTTGACCAGAGAGAAACACAAACACGGTGCGGGGGGGTGAGCGGAGGAAAGCAAGCCACCAGGTCCGGGACTCGAACCGTAGTCGGCCATGTGGGAATGTCCAGCGCTTTAATACCATGCCACCTGCTGGTCCCCAGAAGCTTTAAAACCATAGTGAGCTTGTTCACATATGCCAGGGATCCATATGTGATGGAGGAATGGAGGAAAAGGGATTACACTGTGACCAAGCCCCACTGGGGACTCTCTCTCTTCCCCACCCTCTCTCCCTCTGGTATTTAACCAAAAAGGGGGGGGGGGGGGGGCTATTTATAGAAGAATGGTGAAAGTTAAGAACCTGCAAAGATCAGCCAGCAGGTAGTGCAGTGGTTAAGGCACTGAACTCCAACATGATGGACTGCAGTTCAAGTCTCACACCCGATGACTTGAAACTCATGCCAGGCACATGTGCATGCATGCTAAAAATCCTAGGAGGAGACTGGAGGAGAAGGGATTGCAGTGTGGCTATCCCCCCTTGGGAGTGACTTTTCACTTTCTCTGTCTCCTGTGACCACATGTGCCTATAGCAAAAATTTCCCTCTCTAAATAAAAAAGAAGAACCTGCGAAGATGAGCCGGCCAGCTGGCATGGCGGTTAAGGCAGCGGGATCCCACATGGCAGACTGCATGGTTGAGTCCCAGTCCCAGCAGCTTGAAAAATATGCTGGGTGCATGTGAATGGCTACCCAAAACTAGAGAGGAGAATGGAGGAGAAGGAACTGTGGCGTGGTCACCCCCCCAGCGAGTGCTTTCTCACGTTCCCTCTCTCTCCCATAAGCACACACACCTTATAGCAATTTTTTTTTTTTTGGAGAGGTTTTTGCTATAGGGCGTGTGCACTCACCAGAAAGACAGAGAGAGACAGAGAGACAGCGAGAAATCACCCCCTAGGGGAGATGGCCACGCCACAATCCCTTCTCCTCCATTCTCCTCTCAGGATCTTGGGCATGCACGCACACGTGCCCGGTGTGAGTTCAAGCTGCCGGGTTCAGGACTCAAATCACGGTCAACCACGGACGACCACATGTCAGCAACATAGCCATTATGCTAACTGCTGGTCTCCCCATAGCAAATTTAAAAGAGAGACAAAGAGAAAGAAAACCTGCAAAGATAACGTCGTAGTCAGGGCTAGTGAGGGCAGGGAACAGAGCAATGAAAGGCGGCCAGTTGACAGGGGTCTTCAGTGCAGGGAAGCATGGCCGAGCAGGGAGGCCAAAAAGATACAGTCCTCAAACTCCCTCTGTGCCTTGGGCTTTCCTGCCAGTGCCTCCCATCAGGAAGCCAGGGAGGGGGTTTTACATTCCATGGCACAGCCTCCCACGATACAGCAGGGTGGGGAGCAGAAGTAGCAGGGCAACCCTCTTCACCCCAGACCTGAGTTGAAGAGCTGGATAACCAAGAACTGGGCTGGTAGGGTCAAGTGCACAGTTGCCAAGGCGGAGGAGGCTGGACGTGTCAGTGGGTAAAGACCCGAGTCACTGTGATTCAGTTTCTAGGTTACATAGATAGAAAAAGGAAGAGTAGCCAAAGGTGCCAACTCTGCGTGGTCCTTGGTGCACATATCGAGTTGGGTGCCGTGGAAACAAGGCCAATGGCCACCATGCAAGCTGTGGGGCAGCCTTTGCTGCAGAGCCAGCTGGAGACCACAGCTGAGCTCTGCACCGTCTGTAGCCCCATCCTCAGGGCGGTGGGGCAGATAGCTTCACTCTGACCCTAGCCCAGGAGGAGTGCCTCATGGCAGCCCCACTGTGGACACAGAGTTGAGTGGACATGGCCTTAAGGGTGGGCCTCATCAGCCTCTCCCTTCCTGATCCCACAAGTTCACGCAGCTGTGGCTCAAGCCTTGGCCTGTGCAGATTCACGCCCCGGCTGCAGGGTGGAGCTACTCCCGACAGAGGCTCAGGGCTGTGAATCTCTTTAAAGCCCCGGGTTTCAGTGATCGGCTCCAGCCATACTCTCCTCCAGTATTGTTTCTTGGGAGAGAGCCCAGTCCCAGCCTTGGACTGGGGTGGACACCTGCCCTATCACCTGTGACCAAGGTCACAGGCTTGCTATGACCAGACACAGCTTCCAGGTCTACCCTCAGCCTGGCAGGTTTCAGGCGTGGACCACACCGCCATCTGGCTCCTACTTGCTTCCGCTTTTAAGTGTCATTCCCGTCTCACCTGCCTGAGAGGGGAATCAGAGAGAGCTTTGAGGACAAAGGACGAGTAGTTGATGTGACTCTCACCATACCCCAGGTGATGGACTCAAAGGAAGATCTGGCCCCACCAGAGGTTAGAGCTGCTTTTTTAAAATTTTTTAAAGAAGCATTTAACTTTATTATTTTAATATTTCCAGAGAGAGAGACACACACACACAGAGTGAGAGGAAAAGTGAGAAAGCAAACCTCCAGGTTTAGGATTCAAGCCACAGTTAGCCATGTGGGAGTCCAGTGCCCTTAACTACAATACCACCTACTAGCCCGAGCTGCTTTTTCTATTATTTTTGAGAGAGAGATTTGTGCTATAGGGTGTGTGCACTTGCCAGAGGGACAGAGAGAGAGAGAGAATGAGAAATCACCTCCCAGGAGGGATGGCCACACCGCAATCCCTTCTCCTTCATTCTCCTCTCGGGATTTTTGAGCACACATGCACACATGCCTGGCGTGAGTTTCAAGCCTCCAGGTCTGGGACTTGAGCCATGGTCAGCCATGTGGGAGTCCAGTGCCTTAACCATCACGCCACCTGCTAACCCCACTAGAGCTGCTTTTAAGGGAAAACATAAAGTAATGTGTATGTGCAGCAACCCATACTGAAAATCTTAGAATGTCAAATTTATTACCTTTCAGAGTTAAGTTCACAATGATAAGGAGAAAGCAGGTGGGAGAATGTTCCAGCCCTCGTGGTTGGGAGGGGCTGGGGGAAGCTCCAGGTGACCACGGATGCCAAGGGCAGAAGTTAACAAATACCTCCCAGCTGACAGGGAAGGAGGTGGGGCCTTCTTCCTGTCATTAAATGTTCTGGGCACATGGAGGCATAAAGACCTTCGCTGCAAAAATGCTGCAAACGTCATCTCAGGACCCAGTGGAAGCCCTCGAGTTCCCAGGCTCTCTGGCATGGGCTGTGGGCAGGCAGGACCTGGGCAGCCCTACAACTTCCTAGGCTGTGGGAGGTGGAGGTGGCCGGGCCCGTTGGGCGGGGGCAGCACCATGGGCAGAGAGTTACTGCCCCTTTCGTGCCAGCATGTGTCCAGGATGGGGTAGAGCTTGCCCTGGAAGTCAGCCTGGAACGTGTACAGAGGCCGCAGGTCATCAGGGCGGTCGGCATCGAAGAAGGTGAGCTCTCCCTGCTCGTAGTGCAAGTAGACCCCAATGCGGTGGGGGTGGCCCGCCACAGGCAGGGGCACCCGTGGACAGCTGAAGGCTTCGTACACCCGGCCCTCCTTCAGACCAATCAGCCACACGCCGTGCTCTGGGGACTTGCTCAGCTTGCCCTTGCGACTGGCGGTGCCCTTGATGACCCCCAGGCGCCAGTCGCTCTTGCTGCCCACCACCACCTCCCAGTAGTGGCGGCCGCAGGAGAAGCCCCGGCTGGCCAGGACGCAGGTACTGCAGTCAAAGCGCTCCGGCTGGCTGGCCCGCCGCTGAGCCAGGAGCCCACACTGCACCACAGTGTTGCCCTTGGAGAGCTCCAAGAGGGGATGAGCGGTGGCAGGGTCCAGCCTGAGAGACTCCGGGGCTAGGAAAGGGATCAGAGAAGGCGCAGTTACACCTCAGAAGCAGCAGACCCGCCCCAGAGAGGCGCGGGCAGACCCTGCGCTCCTCATGGAGAGGAACTCTCGGCCTCATCTTTGTACCCCCAGGGCCCGGAAGGGGTCAGTCACGGGGCTTTCTGTTGAAAGAATGATGGCAGCAAAGCTTGATGACTGGGGAAAAGTGACTGAGCCGCTGAGCCGAGGGATTCCGGTAAGGGAGAGAAGCCTGCCTCAGATGGAAGTGCAATGGAAGGACCTGGAAGACGACCGGTCACACGTGCTCCCTTGCTCAGCCCTCGAGGCTTTTCTGGAGAATCTTTCACAACTGCAGCTATTCCAGTTGCTAGCTAGCCAGCCTATGCGGAGAGTTATCCTGACTGCCCTTCTGCTAGCCACCAACTGATCGGTTTACCCCAAAATGTGCCAACGAGATGTGCTATTCACAGACTGCAGGGTTTTTCTCACTTCTTTCTTTTTAAAATTTTTTTAGAGGTTATTGCTGTAGGGCATGTCCACTCACTGGAAAGACAGAGAAAGAAATCATCCCCTAGAGGGGATGACCATGCTACAATCCCTTCTCTTCCATTCTCCTCCTGGGACACATGCACATATACCCAGGGTGAGTTTCAAGACACCAGGTCTGGGACTCAAACCAGGGTCAGCCATGTGGAAATCCAGTGCCTTAACCACTAGGCTACCTGCTGGCCTCTTTATTTCTATATAAACCCTGCTTTTGCTTCTGGTGGATGAAACTAGTCTGTGGATTGATCTCCCTTTTGTATCAGTAAACAGCATGACAGTAATAAAGGAATTAATTAAATGAGTTGTTTTGTTTTTAAATTTCCTATAGGCTGTGTGAGCTAGCTGAAGAGAGAGAAGGAAAGTGGAAACCAACCCTAGGTTGGCAGCTCTGAGACTTGAACTGCACAGTTAGCCATGTGGGATCCAGCTACCTTCGCCACCACACCACTGGCTGGCCAAGTTGTTTGACAGAAAAGACTAGCTGCCATTTATTAAGCTCTAAACTACACACATGCACTTGCGCATGTACACAACTACGCAGCCCAGCCAGGTGGGTGTTAGCCCCTCTAGAGAGGAGGAAGCTGAGGCTTAGAAATTACACAGCTTACCCAGCTAGTAAGAGGCGAGCTGAGCTCAGATCTCAGCTCTCTGCTGGCGCCCCAGCCCCATGATCTCGCGACCGTGCAGACCTGCCTCGGTGTTCTCTGTAGCCTTATGTCTCTCTGATGGTGATCGATAAACTGCTGCCCACCCCGGGAAAGGAGGATGGGCTGGGCCTTACCTGGCAGAACTTTCCGGAAGAGCCTTTTCCACACAGTCAGCTTGATGTCGGCCTGGTGGAGGCCTGGCTTGAAGGAGATGGGGCTGAATGTGCCTTCCAAGGGCCGGGCCTGCTGGAGCTCTGATCTGCACGGAACAGCTCACAGTGACAGGAGAGCTGAGTCCACCCGGCCCCTCACCACCCCTGCATCCCCCAGTGGAGTCCAGTCAGCCAAATCCATGCTTGGGACTGTGCCCATGGTGCCTCGCACTTCCCCCTCCAGACCCCTTCTTCGAGGACCTGCCTCCTTCCTAGTAGGGGAAACACCTCATCAAGGTTCTCCAAGGGCAGGACCAGGGACCAGCAGCACTGGCCTCACCTGGGATCTGGTCGAAATGCAGGTGTTTAGGTCTAGAGTGGATACCTGCTCCAGACTAACGCAGACTTTCCGTCCATTCATTTAAACCCCTGTCTCCTAACTGAATTGTTTCTAAGACAAAGAGAAGCTTGAGGAAACAAGGAGACCCACACGCAGGTTTAAGGAAAGCTAGGAAGTGCAGGCATTGTTCATTCATCGGCTCTACTCTCTTCCCATAATTCGTAGAGCGTGTTTCAAGACCCCGCACGTGAACCACCTCCACTTCTCCCACCTTATCTCCCATCACCGTACCTTACCCCACAGCAATGCTAAACTTCTTAGAACACCCCTCAGCCTTCCACACACTTGTTCCCCACTGTGCCCGTCTGGCAGGCTGGGTCCCTGCTCAGCTGTGGCAGCTGTGCGTCTCTGTCTAAATCAATACCCCTTCCCCCAACAATGTCTCCTCTTCCTGTCGTATTTCCGCAGCATGAGAATATCCATCTTAAGTACCCACAGGGATGTGCCCACAGTTCACCAACCGCTTTCCCCAAGTCTGCAAGACCCCCAAAGGCAGGGACCTGACTTTTCTATTTGTCCTGGGCCATTACAGAACTGGATATAGGCAGCTGTTCCTGAGGCACTGGGTAAGCCAAATGGAGAAGCCAGTGGGAATGAGATGCCCATGTCCGAGTCCCAGACCCTCACTGAGATCCTCCCGCGGCTCCCTGAGGCTGTCACCTGGAGGCCATGGAGTGGAACTTCTGCAAGACAAGAGAAGGGCAAGTTAAAGCTAGAGGGTGGCCATGTGGAAGGCAGAGGCTCTAGGGGCCTGGGGCCTCGATGAAGGGACACTCCCTTGTCCACTCACCCGGATGAACTCATGGTGACTCTCGTTACCAAACTGCTCCAGCACACGCGTGGCCTGGGCAAGCCGCTCCCGTGTGCCCTGAGCCTGCTCCAGCTGCATGTCCAGGGAGGCCACCAGGCCGCGGGTATGAACCCCCAGCCCCTCCAGGCAGCGGGCCTTCTCCTCATCCACCAGGTGGTGCAGCTCCTGGAACTCGCGGCGGATCACCCAGCTGAAGACATCGGACTCATTCTGGGACAGGGAAGACTGGTCATAGCTGAGCTGCCTGGCTGGGGCTGGCCTCTGTGTCCCCAGGGCCCTCCTGGGCCTTCCCAACTGGGCTGGTCCTTCAACCTGAGCCCCAGAGAAGGCTGCATGGGCTGACACTGCCAGAAGGTCACACTGTGCCTGGGGAGCCCTAGGAGTGGCCAGGCGTGGAGAGTGACCAGTGGTGGGGTGAGGCTGGCACAGGCCTAGGGCAGGCAGGAGTGGCTGGCCCGGGCAGCTTTTCAGGAAGGGAGCTGAGTAAAGAAGCAAGACCCCAGCTCCTATGTCACAGAGTGCCTGTTTCTGTTTTAACTATTAAATGTGCACACAAGATGTTTTATCACCAGGTTCTATAACTGGAAAACATCTGAAAGGCCCTGGCAGAGACGACTTTGGAGTAAGATGGTCCTGGGTTTCCTGCAGGCCCTGAGTCCTGCCTCCAGCAGAAGGTAGTTCCACCTCCCTCCAGGGTGAGAAGGGCTAAAAGAGACCTGCAGGCTCGGGGCAGGCTCGCTCCTGTTTCCACCTCCTCCAGGGCCTGCCTCCACACTCCCAGTGCGCCCTCAGGTCCTCTCCCAGCTGCTGGGAAGAGACCCGACTGCCAAGGTCAAGCCGACAGAGGCGGATCTAGGGGCAGAGAGTCTGCCCAAGCTTTGATCTGTTTACCTCTGGGACTTAGGTTCTGGGTTATCTCTGTCCCAAGGGCACAGAGGGCAAAAGCTAGCTTGGAGCCAGTCCTGACAACTGGGCTGAATTCCCATTAGAGGATTTGCACTTCCCCACCCTGCCCTGGAATGCTTTGAAATCTGGCTTTACAGAGAAGGCCTGGTTTTCTGTCAAGGGCAGATGAGAACTGGGCTCTTTGGGAAAGTGAAGGTGTCTGGTCCCAGGGCTGGGGCAGAGGGTAGGGGGCAGAGGGCAAGGGCACTCACGGCAATCCTCGTCCTGTTGTTCACCAGCTTGGCGATGTGCTCATCCACCTCCTTCTGCTCCTGCTTCAGGTCTGAGATGAGGGCTGCGAGCTCCTCCTGGGGGCGACATGCCATGACCCCAAGAGTGGCGGGGCCCAGCGCCCTCTGGGCTCTGGGCTTGTGGCCTCTACTCTTCTTAGAGGTTTCCCAGTGGCTACAAGCACTCCCAGTGGAACCTGAGTGGGAACTAGAGCTACCCAGATGCCCTTCACTCCCAACTAGGTAAGATTCTTCCAGAAGCATCCACACTGATGGCAGGGATTGATGCCATGGAGAGGGATGGAATGCTAACGTCATTACAGTCATCTGGAAGTCGCCATGGCATCAGACAGTGACAACTGCCACACTCCCCACACTGAATGACCCCAGCAGGGCCCTGCCAGGCGAGCACTCTGGTCACCAGCAGATCCGGAATTAGAAGGTGTTTCACCAAGAGTCATCACAAAAAGGCTGGCCCTGAGTGAGGCTAAGTCTGGGGCCAGAGGTGCTCAGAGTGGCCCGGTTAAACCTGGTGAGTCCCACTCCCTGAGACTTGGGACTCTATCTCTGGCTGATTTAGACACAGATGTGGGATGTGGGGCCTCCCAAGGTGACACAAACCTCTCAGGCTGCCCAGGCCCCAATTCCAACCTAACCTTTGGGGTGCCCACAGGACTCCTGGACCACCACGGTTTGGCTCTGCTGCTTGGCCAGAGCTCCTGCCAGTTCACGCACATGGAGTCATACAGAATCTTTGGCTTGGATCGTTCCCAAGCATGAGAGAGCTGGCTGTCTTGGAGGGGAGCCGAGCTAAGAATCAAGCATGTGTAGGGACAAATGGCACAGTGTCCTTGTCCAGGATGAGGGGGCATCAGCTCTCACAGCAGCCCAGAATGGGTGTTGAAATGGCCGTCCTGCTGGGCCAGAGAGATGGGACCAGTCCTTCTCATCACCTGGGCCACAGGGAGAGGAAATGAAGGGAAGTGAACGGATCAATGAATCGCGCAGGTACTGAAGGTCTGCACAAATAGGAGAGGACAGGCACGCCGGAGAGGGAGCAGACAGAGTGGGATTCAGTCACACGCTGCGTGGCCTCAGAGAGGAGTCCTGGGATCATAAAACCCCAACTTCAAAAATGGGGACCCAGGCTCCCACCCGGAAAGAATGGACAAGCTCCCAGCCAACTTCCCTCTCTCCACACAGGCTTCTGCTAATAAAGCACAGGCTCAATTTCCTCATCCAGCAACGGGCTTCCTCCTTCCACTCTCCCTTAAACCCACTTTTGCCAAGATCACTGATATTTTTTCCCCCAATTTGCTATAGGGTATGCGCACTCTCCAGAGACAGAGAGAGAAAGCGAGAAAGCATCTCCCAGAGGGGATGGACAGCCATGTCGCAATCTCTTCTTCTCCAGTCTCCTCTCAGGATTTTGGGCATGAACACGCACTCTCCCAACATGTTTTTCAAGCCACCAGGTCTGGGACTTGAAACACACAGCCTTAACCACTAGGCCACCAGCTGGCCCCCAAGATCATTTATGTTTACTGCTACATCTGACCAACCCTTCAGACCTCACAGATCTCACACAGGGATCTTGTTCTTAAAATGCTCCACCCAGGGCCAGCTGGTGGCATGGTGGGGTAGCTGGATCCCACATAGCTAACTGCACGATTTGGATCTAGGCCCAGCGGCTTGAGAACCATAAGGGGTACATGTGCATGTGTGTTCCAAATCCCAGTAAGAAAACAGAGAACGATGGAACCAGCAGTTAGCGTAATGGCTACGTCGCTGGACTCCCACGTAGTTGACCATGGTTTGAGTCCCGGACCCGGTGGCTTAAAACTCATGCCAGGCACGTGTGCGTGCATGCCCAAGATCCTGAGAGGAGAATGGAGGAGAAGGGACTGCGGCGTGGCCATCCCCCCGGGGGGTGATTTCCTGCTTTCTGTCTCTCTGTCTCTGTCTGGCGAGCACACGCGCCCTAAAGCAAAAACCTCTCAAAAAAAAAAAAACAGAGAACGGATCCCAGTGTGGTTACCCTCCATGGGGGATGCTTCCTCACGTTTCCTCTCTCTTTCTCGCTCTGTCTCCCCAGTGAGTGCACATGCCCTGTAGCAAATTTAAAAAAAGAAAAGCTCAATCTGCTCCAGCGTGGTGGTTAAGGCCGCTGGATCCCATGTGGCCGACTATGAGATTCAAGACCCAGAACTGAAAGCTTGAAAAAAACAGTGGATGCGTGTCCATGTGTGTGTGACCAAAATCCCAAAAGGAGAAATGGAGAAGGGGTTGCCACATGGCCACCCTCCATGGGGGGTGCTTTCTCACTTTCCCTCTCCCTGTCTGGGTCTCTCTCCAGGGCAAGCACACCTACCCTGTAACAACTGAATGAATGAATGTTTGTCCCTCTGAGTTCCAGGAAGCCACACTTAGCCAGTATTCCTGCTCCCTTCTCTCTATACTTTCTGCCCCCTTTTGGGGTTTCCTTTCTCTCTCTATTCAAACCTTAACTCTGCTGCTCCTCAGGGGCACCCACCACCAGTGTGTTCCCACTGCTGATCCTCCCAGGTGGGTTTCCTCCACCCCGGCAGCTCCTATCTCCACCCATACACAAATGAGCCCACTTCGCTTCTTGCCCCGGTCAGTCCAGGTCTCCGGCCTCCCCGACTCAGTTGCTCATCCCGCCCACCTGCCTGCTCTGGCTCCTCCCTACTCTCTCTCCTTCTCATATTTGGTTGTCAGGGTTTCTTCTTTCCTACCTTCTAAACATTCCCCAAACCTATCTCAGACCTCCTTCCCCACTTCCCCCTACCTACTCCTGGCTTTCCTGTCTCGCTGTCCTCCAGCCTCACTCTCCAGCCTACCCCTCCAGATAGAAGGACCTGACCACATCACAGCCTCCGGTGCTCCTGCCCCAGGCCCTGAACAGACTCCAAATTCTTTCCCGTGTCACACAGGATTTTCCACGGCCCAGTCCCAGCCACCTCCCCTGCCATCTCACTGCCGCTCACCCTGCCCCAGCTGAATGGAACACCTTCTGTGTCCTCACACGTGCCCGCGTGCTGTCTGCCTCCTCGTCTTTTGTACGTGCTGTGTTTATACCTCAACGGCTCTTCCTCCTCTTCTCCTAGCAAGTCCTCTCTGTTGTTCAGGCCTCAGCTTAGCAAGCTAGTCCCTCCAGGAAGCCTTCCTGACCACATGAAACCATGCAGGACTCATGTTCTAGAAGATCTTACCTATAGTGCCTGTATTGCACCTCAACAGCAGCACTCGACACGCTGACGTCAGCCCCCCGATGGTCAGCTCCCCAGCAGGGCAAGAGTCCTCCCAGCCCACCCCACGGGGGCCAGCACAGAGCTGAGCTCGTGTCAGACGCAGGACGTGTGTGTGGGTAAGAGGGGCTGGAGGACGACCTGGCCAGCCGTCTGCATCATGTTTCCTACTGACTTCCCGGGGAGGAAGGAACAAGAAATGCCGCCCTGGGCAGTCAGCCAAGAGGTCCCTGGGACAGCCTTGTGTGTGTGTGTGTGTGTGTGTGTGTGTGTGGTGGGATGTCTGCCTTTCCTTTCCCCGCCCCCTCACCTACAGTTGTCATTACTCTTTTCACTCCCTTCCCTCTCCCACCACCAACAACCACGCCAAGCGCCCTCCTTCCTTTTCTGACCTTTCTTTTTTTTTAGATTTATCTTACTTATCATTATCATTTTTTTTAAGAATCACTTAATTTTATTTATTATTTTTTTAACTTGCTATAGGACACAAACGCTCACCAGAGAGACAGATTGAGAGAGGGAACGAGAAGGAGAGGAAAAGAGAGTCAGAAAACTAGCACCAGGGCCTGGCAGATGGCATGGTGGTTAAGGGCGCTAGACTCCCACATGACCAACCAGGGTTAGAGTCCTGGACCTGGTGGCTTGCGCGCGCTCTCTCTCTCTCTCTCTGTCATTCTATCTCTCTCTGCTCAAATTAAAATAGTTAAAATAAATAAAGTTAAATAAAATAATTCCTTAAAAAAAAAAAAAAAAAGAATACTAGCCACCAGGTCTAGGACTTAAATTGTAATCAGCCACGTGGGAGTCCAGAGCCCCTGTTATTGTTTTTAATTTGCTACAGGACACGTGTGCTCACCAGAGACAGACAGAGAGACAGAGGTTGCGGCGAGGGGGAGGAGTGAAAAGAAAACTGGTCTCAGTTTGAGGCCTGGCCCTGACAAGCCGTGTGACCTTAAGATCCTTACCTCCTCTGAGCCCCCATTCCCTTGTTTGTAAAAACCTAACAACCCCATTATGCTTGCTTCACAGACTTGCTCTAAGGAGTAAACGAAGTTGCACAGATGAAACAGCTTCAGAAACTTGGATCAGCACAGTCCTCGGCATGGTATTATTGCTATCTGTCTTTTTTTTTGGAGAGGTTTTGTTATAGGGTGCGTGCGCTCGCCAGAAAGAGAGAGACAGAGAGAGATAGAGAGACAGAGAGACATAAAGCGAGAAATCACCACCCCCCCGGGGGGATGGCCACGCCATAATCCCTTCTCCTCCATTCTCCTCTCGGGATCTTGGGCACACACACATGCCTGGTGTGAGTTTAAGCCACTGGGTCCGGGACTCGAACCACAGTCGACTACGTGGGAGTCCAGTGACATAGCCATTATGCTAACTGCTGGTCCCATATTGCTATCTGTCTTAAATGATGAGCTCCTAGACCTGGAGCCCTGGTCCATGAGGGCAGAAAGTCATGGACCCAACAGACGCACGTGGAGCACCTGCCACGTGCCAGGCACTGAAATCCACCAGGGAACCAAAGCCCCGGCCCTCCTGCACCTGTGAGTACAGGCAGGGAGCATTCCCGAAACCGAGGACAGTTGCAAAGGAAAGGCAGGGAAGGGGCCTCTCTGCGAGTGTGTCACTAACCCCTAGCACCTGATCTGAGCAGCTGTTCAAAACTTGGGACGTAAACAAATGCCTCAGGAGCCGCCTGGAGGGAAACGGAGTTCCAGCCTCAGGACCCTTCTTTGTGCCAGGTGATGGCACCAGAGAGTGGAGAAATGGGTTCCAGAATCCCCAGGTGCTGCCCTTGCTCCCCGCCTGCCCCCAGCAACCTGCTGGTCCCACCTTCATGCGGCTGTAGACGGTGGAGACAGGCGTGACTCGGTGGTGCTGGTGGGAGCCCAGCAGGCCGCAGAGACCACAGATGAGCTCCTGGTCCTTCTCGCAGAACAGGCTGAGTGGGTTTCGGTGAAGCACACAGACCTTAGGCTCTGGGTCCCCAGGGAGCTGCAGGGCTTCTATCACCCGGGCCAGGGAGACGTTGGGTGGAGAGCTGCTGCCATCCACCGCCTGGCGGCACACAGGGCAGCGGAGCTCCGAGTCCAGGTGGCAGGACAGGGAGACCAGGCAGCCCTTGCAGTAGGAGTGGCCACACTGCAACATCAGGGGTTCCTTGAAGACCTCCAGGCAGATGGGACACTGAAGCTGGTCCTGCAGCTCAGGCATGCTCACCTGCCAAGCCATCCTTGCTCACGGGCTGAAACACAGGCAGGCACCCATCCTCAATCTTGCTCCCTCCCTCTGCCAGCACTCTCAGCCAGTCCCAACCCCAAGGGTTTTAGAGGGAAGGATCGAGTCCTGGATTCCAGTTCTAACCCACTATGACCTTGGGCCTCAGTTTCCTCACCTATAAAATAAAGGGCTTAAATGCAAAGAAAAGACAGGGAAACAAGCGACTGTTGAAAACATAGTTATAATGGAGATTCCAGAGTCCCACCTTCAGGGATCTGTCTGCTTCAGGGGGTCTCCAGTGAGACCCAGAAATCTGTCTTTATCATAGACGGCCCCAGGAGATTCTAGACCAGACTCCCCTGTCCTAGCAGAACACTGCTCCTGAGTCTGGGCCCTAGCAGGCCCCCAGCCTCATCTCCCACAGGTTCCCCTAAGACAACAGTTCAGCAGAGAGAGAGGAGGAGCCCCTGGCCGACGCCAGCAGCAAACCCGGGAGAGCCCCCGCATCAGACTACCAGGTATCGCACAATCCTCTGCGCCTTCCCCCAGGGCCTCACACCAGCATCACAGGCCAGACGGCTCAGTCTCTTCTCCTTCCCAAGATGGGACAGCAGGTGTGGAGACCTGGAAGCACAGCTAGGCGCTTGCGGCACTGCCTGAGCTCTGCCCCCTTACTCCTCCCTTTTCCCAGCAACACCCTGGTATCACCAAGGTCACCCAGAATCAGGTGGAAGCTGGATTACATCACGGGACTGGGGAGGCAGCCTCTGCTGGGTTTGCTCTGATAACAGCGACATTCAGGTGCTGGGCTTGGCCTTGGGAGTAGGGGCGGAGTCCTTACCGCCCCAAAACGGGAGCAGAAACGTGCTGAGCCTTGGCTCTTCCTGAATCTCTCTCTCTCTTGTTTTCAGAATTTTGAAGGAAGTTGAGTGTGGCAGCATGTGCCGGTAGTCCCAGCTACTCAGGAGGCTAAGGCAAGAGGACTGCGATTCAAAGGCCAGCTCACGCAACACAGTGCCTTAAAAAACAAAAAGGAAAAAGAAAGTTTCTGATCTAGATTTTTTAAATTGAGATATGATTTATATAAGGTACACAAAATCTTAACCATACATTTTATGCATTTCTTCATCTCAAGAAACAGAATGGGAGCCAGCAGGTGGTGTGGTGGTTAAAGCAGCTGAATTCCACATGGCCAACCATGGCTCAAGTCCCAGACCCAGAAGCTTGAAAATCACACTGGGCATGTGTGCTTGTGTGCCTAAAATCCCAAGAGGAAAATGGAGAAGAAGGGATTGTGGTGTGACCATTCCTCCCTTCTTCTGGGGGGTGATTTCTCACTTTCCCTTACTCTGTCTCTCTGTCAAGTGCACGAACCCTATGGCAAGAAACTAAATAATACTTATTATTATAATAGAGTGTGTGTGAGACAGGGGCCCTGCACAGGGCTTGGTGATGCCACAACCCCCTTCGGCTAGTCCTTCAGTCGAGCAGGATCCCGTGCACGCATGCTCCTCGTGTCTTTTGCAGGCTAACCAGGCTGGGGGCTTGAATTGCAGTCAGTATGTGGCTGCCAGCTCCACAGTCCCACATGCTACTGACTATAGCATATGGCCTGACTTTCTCTTTTTAAGAATTGTTTATTATTGGGAACCAGCAGTTAGCGTAATGGCTATGTCGCTGGACTCCCACATAGTCGACCGTGGTTCACGTCCTGGACCCGGTGGCTTGCGTGTGTGCCCAAGATCCCGAGAGGAGAATGGAGGAGAAGGGATTGCGGCGTGACCATCCCCCCTGGGGGGTGATTTCTCGCTTTCTGTCTCTATGTCTCTCTCTGTCTGTCTGGCGAGCGCACGCGCCCTATAGCAAAAACCTCTCAAAAAAAAAAAAGAATTGTTTATTATTATAGTTACACATATATGTGTGTGTGTGTGTGTACATAGATATATATAAATTTGCTATAGGGCACATGCACTTACCAGAGAGCGAGAGAGAGAAACAGAGAGAGAGAAAGTGAGAAAGCAAACTGTCAGGTTGTGGTCAGCCATGTGAGAGTACAACCCCTTAGCCACCACATCTGCTGGCCCTGTGACATTTTTTGAGAGATTTTTGATATAGGATGCATGTGGTCACCAGAGAGACAGAAAGTAAGAAATCACCCCCCAGGGGGGATGACTGTGCCACAGTCCCTTCTTTGCCATTCTCCTCTCAGGATTTCGGGCATGTGTGTATATGTGCCCAGCGTGAGTTTTAATCCTCCAGGTCTGGGACTCGAACTGCAGTCGACCATGTGGAAGTCCAGTGATGTAACCTTTACACTATCTGCTGGTCCCCATCACTTTTTTTTTTTTTAACAAGTATTTACTGAGATCCTGCTATCAAGCACTGAGCAGAGTATGGGTGGGGACGGTGGTACAGCAGAAAACAAGACAAAATCCTTGTCCTTTCAAGTTTATATTACAGTAGAGGCAAGGTGGGATTAGGTCATAAATACACAATACTACATGGTAGGTGCTATGCAGGGGATGAGAAAGAAGGGGATGGGATGACAGGCTGTGTGAGGTACCGCTAGATAGAGGCAAAGCAATGGCTTTGAGTTGAGCTGATACCTGAAGGATACAAAGAAGCCAATTACCTGCAAGGCTGGAAGACAGCGTCTAGACAATAGTCAGCAAGTGCAAAGGTCCTGAGGTTGGAAAGAGCTTGGTGTTTGTGAGACACAGAAAAGAGGAGACCTGGATAGCAGGAACATAACAAGTGACAGGGAACCTCAGAGGCGAGGCCGGAGGGGTTGGCAAGGAAGACTCTGAAGGGCAGGGAAATGTTTGTGTTTAACTCCAAAGGCAATGGGAGCTATCAGATGTTTTCAAGGCAAGGTAATACTGTTAGGTGTATATATATACATACATATACATACATTTAACATTTTGCCATAGGGTATGTGCACTCACTGGAGAGAAACACGGGTGAGAAAGCATCCCCGATGGGGAATGATCGCACCACAATCCCTTCTCCATTCTCCTCTTGGGATCCTGGGCATGCACACGCACCCAGCGTTTTTTCAAGCTGCCGAGTCTGGGACTCAAACAGTACAGTCGGCCCTGTGGAATCCAGTCACCTCAATCACACCACTGGCTGGCCCTACATATCTTTAAGAAGACCACTCTGACTGCTATGTCAGATCACAGTGGCTGGAGTACCTGGCTGGCTGGCTGGTATGGTCAACAACTATTAGGTCGTTGGAAAAGTCATGATGTATTTTTCTATGCAAAAATGCATGACTTTCCTGACAACCCAATAATACCAAGAAGATGCAGGTGAAGAGCATAGGGGAACCCAGAGTCTGAAGCCCGAGGCTGTCCAGCTGCAGCAGCTGAGTAGCTCAGTGCCTGTGGACTTCAGCAAACAACAGAAGCACAGGAAGACCTTGTCAGAAGAAAAACCTCTGGGTCCAACCCGCCGTCTCCATGTCAGGAGTACAGGATGGGCCCAAGAACATGCACTTGTCCCAAGTTCCCAGGTCATGCTGCTGCTGCTGCTGCTGCTGCTGCCGCCGCAGAAACTGCTTTGAGAACCACTGAAACAAACCCTGGACACAGGATCCTGGAGTCCCAGAGCTCAGGGGAGACCCTAAGTCAGCTAGATATGTATCACCTGTTCAGGGACATTGCACATTGAAATCTGTGGGAATGTTTGGGATCCCTTGGGAACTGAACACAGAATAACAGAGGTCAAAGAACAAAGCCCTAGGATTGTTAATGTTTAGAAGAGAAGTTGTTCAGCAAGGGAGGTAGGAAAACCAGGACAGTGTGGTACCCAGGAAGCTGGGGTAGGCAGAGGCTTCCCCCAGTAAAGATACCTTTGCCCTAATTCCTGGGATCGTGGATATGTTACCTTACATGGCAGATGTAATTAAGGCCGCACACCTGAATTATGTGAGCTGGCCCAATCTAATCACAGGAGCCCTTAACAATGCAGAACTTCTCTGGCTTATAAATAAATACAAAACCAAACCAAAACAGAACTTCTCTGGCTAGAGCCAGAAAAAGATGCAGCACAAGAGGAGGCAAGAGGATTCTGAGCATGAGAAGGTTCCAGGCACCCTTGCTGTCTGGAAGTTGTAGGACCCACGTGCAAGGATGGGAGGGAGGCCTCTAGTGGCTAAGGTTGGCTCCTGGCTGACAGCCGGCAAGGAGACAAGACCTCAGCAGGATCTGGCTTTAGCCAAGGACTTGACTGAACCTGGAAGTGGGTTCTTCCCAGAGTGTCCAGTGAGTATGCAGCCCTGCTGCCACCTTGATCTTAGCCCAGAGAAAATGGTACCAAGCTTCTCACCTGCACAACCATGAGATAGTAAGAGGGGTTTGCTTTAAGCAGCTATAGCTTTGCAGCAATTATTTGTAACAGTGATAGAAAGCTAATATAGGGGCCAGTTGGTGGCAGTGGTTGAGGCACAGTCTGAGTTTCAGACCCTGCAGCTTAAAAAACATGCTGGGCACGTGTGTGCATGCCCTAAATCCCAAGAGGAGAATGGAGGAGAGGGAAGGTGGCATGATCATCTCCCCTGGGGGTGCTTTCTCACGTTCCTTGTCTTTCTGGCTCTCTAGCAAGCACACACACTCTTCTATTTAAAAAGAAAAATTATACAAATCAAGAGGAAAAAGCATTAAAAGTCAGAGAAGTCAACCTTGTCAACGGCTGACAGTCCGCTCACCTGAGGACCAGGGGCATCCGATGAACCTGGCTGTGAGAGCTGTTGGGTCTTGGTGCAGGGCCCTCAGTGCAGGGCGAAGGGACATTGAAGCCGTCCAAGAGAGCCACAAAGGGGGAAGGAGGAGCCTTTGCAGCCAGGCTTTGTAAAAGGTTTTCTGGGAAAAGCAGCCACTGGGGCACCTGCGGGGGACAGATGTTGTAAGGCAGGAGATTTTAGAGCCATGCAGAACTGAAGGAAACAGCCTCGCTGCCAAGGCAACATGGGAGCAGAAGGGACGAGGCAGCCACAGCGTCAAGTCTTGGAGCAGACAAGAGGGAGGGACCCAGGGAACAGAATGCAGCTGGGAGCAGATGTGGCTGATTTTGTGAATTTGGAGAAGGGAAGAGACGTGTCACTTTCATTTCTCAGGAACCGGGCAGTTTGACACTCAAGTCCTGGCCGAGCCTAAATCTCTCCGGAACGCATGAAAGAGGAAAGACGGAAGAAGGTGGAAGTCACCCGCTGGTGAGAGCCCTGTCCTGCCAGTGGCAGGTGGTTCTGGGATCCTCGCCTTCCAGCCCTGGCACCCTCGCCATCCTGCCCTGCGGTGCAGAACCACCGCAGGCCTCCAGTCTCACGCTCGATCCCGCTCCCCACGCCGGAAGCACCTACCCACCTCCAGCCCAGTGCGCACGCGCTCCCAGACCGCCCCGTCACGTGGCGGACGTGCTCTGCGGAGTCCCATCACGTGCACGTCCCCCACGTGCCGTAGGTCGTGCTTTGCACACCTTGGGCACTTAATCCAACCACGTGCGTCCAGTAGGTGTCCCTTTGTGCTCGGCGTAGCTCTGTCACGTGCCCTGCCAGGTCACCTGGGTCTGTGGATCCCCCGGCACAAAAGGGCAGTTGGTGGCCGTTGGAGCTAAGCCATGAGGCCCTCCTCGCGAACACTGAACGGAATGCCCCCGTCGGGAGGAGACTGCAGGGTACGAAGGGGCCATGGGTCGGGCTAAGGACCTCCCTGAGTCACAGCCAGGGGAGGGTGATGGGGCGCATGCCGTAGGGCAGGAGGGCAGACGTGGGGGAAGCACCCTGAGTCGGGGAGTCCTTTAAGGGGATGACGCCCCAGCCAAGTGAGGGCCCAGCGGAGTCAGGGGCCCTGCACATCCCCTCCGAGTGTCCTCCAGCTGGGAGCTGAGTGGGTCCGAGACTCTGAGGTCTACCTCTCCTCCTCACCAGTCCCCGTACCAGCTGCTGGGTCAGAGGATGCTGGACATTTCCGGGGACCGAGGCGTGCTGAAGCATATCATACGAGAGGGCGTTGGAGAGCTGGTGCCGCCTGATGCTTCCGTGCTAGGTAGGCAGCCCCCGTGCCCTCTGAACTACGCCATTGCACTTTTTTTAGGGCAGAGCTGCACACTTTTCTGCAACCAGATAGCACTTCACGGGGTCAGAAATGCGTTGTTTGGGGATTTTAGGAGGAAGATGAGAAACCCCGGGCGCACCACCGACAGTAAACGCTGGGGACACATCAGCCAAGCCCTTCAGCCTCAGGGCACTTCTGAGAGGTGGTTACCATAGCTTGGTGTGCTGGTGGGCAGCTTAAGCTCATTTCTCTCCACTGTGGTCATTAAAGAGACTTAATACAGAGACGTGGGCGCCTTTGATCCCGTTTCCTCACACCCGCGCCTGTCCTCTCTCCCAGTGAAATATTCAGGGTATCTGGAGCACATGGACAAGCCCTTCGATTCTAATTGCTTCAGGAAGACTCCTCGGCTGATGAAGCTCGGAGAGGGTAAATTCAGATTGGGAGCTGGAAAGGAAGGGATAGCTAGGGGAAGAGAGGAAAACTGTCCATGGCACAGATGGTTTGAGCTGGTTTTTCTGAGGCTGGGTTTTGGAAAACCAGCCATGTTCCTCTCACATTTCTCCTGCCATTGTATCCTGACTTAGCCACTGGGCATTTTCCTTTCTCCGTTTGTTAAGTAAACATCTTTTGAATGCTTCCCTCCCTCTCTGCACGGTGAAGGTAGGGTGTACTCAGATTAGCAGGGCACAGTGTGGTGGGGACTGACCTGCGTTTCTAGGGGGATGAGTCCCCAGGAGGTCAGAGCAGCGTTGTGGGTGCGCTTAATGAAGGCACAACTAATTCCAGCTGGGAGGGTCAGGGAAGGCTTCATGGAAGAGGGGGCATTTCAAATGAGCTCTGAAGTTTGAATAAGACTTTCAGTCAGGAGCTGGGCATTACAGGAAGGAGAAACCGCAGGATAGAGATGTGGAGACCAGGGTATCTCTGAGCCTGGAGAAGCTGGAATGTGGGAATGGTGGCGCTAGTGGGAAGCAGGACTGAAATTGAGTTGGAAGTTCAATGCCAAGGGCTTGGAATAGCATGTGGAGAGGTTTGGACTTGGGGTGGGGTGATAGCACTGGACAGAGCACAAGCGAGCTCCAACCAACCTTCTGGCCTTTCTTCCAGATATTACGCTCTGGGGCATGGAGCTGGGCCTTCTGACCATGCGGAGAGGAGAGCTGGCCAGGTTTCTGTTCAAACCACCCTATGCCTATGGAACCCTGGGCTGCCCTCCCCTCATCCCCCCAAACACCACCGTGCTGTTCGAGATTGAGCTGCTCGACTTCCTAGACTCTGCCGAGTCAGACAAGTTCTGTGCCCTCTCAGCCGTAAGTTCCAGAGCACACCCGTCAGCACGTGACAGAGAGGCGGTGGCTTTGTGTTTGGTTAAGAGGGGCGGCTTTGTGTGTGGGTAATTCTCCTTTCTGATTAGATGATCACGTGCCCCAGGTCCCACCTCAGGGCTCCCGGCGGAGGCGGTGGTGGCGATAGTGGAGTTCCTCCGCTCTCTGGTGTGTATTTACCTTAGTAATAGTTCTCAGTTTGGGTAGATGTGCTGGGCCCCATCAAGGCCGTGGGCTGTAACAGACAACAGTCTATGCTGACGGTTCAGTCCCCTTTTGCCCAGTCCTCCCTGCAAGACAGTGAATAGTTCTTTTTTTTTTTTTTTTTAAAGGTTTTTGCCATAGTATGTGTGTGCTCGCCAGAGAGAGACAGTGAGAGGGAAACTGAGAAGTCCTCCTCCCCCTACCCCAGGGGGAGATGGCCATGCCACAATCCCTTACAATCCCCCCTCCTCCATTCTCCTGGGATTTTGGGCATACATGCATTTGTGGTTAGCATGATTTTCAAGCCACCAGGTCTGGGACTCAAACCATGGTCAGCCATGTGGGAGCCCAGCGCCTTAACCACTATGCCACCTGCTGGCTCCAGACCTTTTCTTTTCAATATTAAGTTTGGTTTCCAGTTAGTCAAGCATCAGAAGCTTAGAACTAGGGTGTCTGTAAATTGATTTCCCACCCCAGGACACTTGAGAGCTGGCCGAGATAGCCCAGGACATCAGGTATAAATGGGGACAGTTTATGCACGTATACTGGGATATGTGGTCACTGTCCTCATAACTTCAGTTTTGGCTTTTCTTTGTAGCTTTTTGCTTCACGCTATCCTCTAGGTACAGTGCTCCTAGTCCCATCAGCAGGCCTGCGGGACAGTCTGTGTCGTGCTGTCCACTGTCTGGCCTTAGAGGTCCATCCCAGGTTTTACATTTTCGTATGGTGTCTCCACAGCTAAACTGCCAGTACCCCAAGGGAGGGAGCTCGCCCTTTCCTCCTCTTTCGACTGTGAAGTGCCAGTTGGATAAATGGTGGTTGGGAGCCCTGGTTTCTGTGTGTGGCAAGTCCCATCAGTTCCTATTGAATAATTCCATGGGAAACTGCCTTCTTCAAGGAACAGTTCAGGAGCATGAAGGAAGCAGATGTCCCTGACTCTAAAATGGAATCAGAACACTGACCTGCTGTGGTTTCTGTTGGGTTCAGAGATGACACTCTGCTTAGGCAGTAAATGAAAAAAGTTCACAGTGTAATAACTCTTCCTTGTAGCCTGTGGCTTTTGGGTTCATCCTTAGTTATTCTTGTCTTCGGTCCTCAGGAGCAACAAGATCGATTTCCACTTCAGATGGTCCTAAAAGTGGCAGCTACTGAACGGGAGTTTGGCAACTACCTTTTCCGCCAAAACCGATTCTATGATGCCAAAGTGAGATATAAACGGGTAAGATGCTTTGAGAGATAAGTGTAAGTTCAGATTCTGAAAACATTGCTTACAAAACATGGACTTTGGGAACCAGCAGTTAGCGTAATGGCTATGTCGCTGGACTCCCACGTAGTCGACCGCAGTTCGCGTCTCGGACCCGGTGGCTTACAACTCACGCCGGGCGCGTGTGCGTGCGTGCCCAAGATCCCGAGAGGAGAATGGAGGAGAAGGGATTGCGGTGTGACCATCCCCCCTGGGGGGTGATTTCTCGCTTTCTATCTCTCTGTCTCTCTCTGTCTGTCTGGCGAGCGCACGCGCCCTATAGCGAAAAAACCTCTTAAAAAAAAAAAAAAAAAAACATGGACTTTGGCCCAGCTGCAGTGGCACATGGCACCACTACCCGGGAGGCTGGAAGTTGCGTGGAAAGCTCTAGGTTAGTCTGTCACACACCAGGCACAGCTGCAGGTGCCTGTAATCCTAGCTAGTTAGGCTAAGAGGGAGGATCACCACACGGCATGATTCTGTCTCCCTCTGTCCCTCTCTCTATCCCCATCCCCCAGATAAAACAAACAAACCAAAAAAACACAGACTTTGTCTCTTCCCCTACTCTTAATGGACAACCATTAAAAAAAGAAAAAGAAAAGAAAAATCTCATTAAAAGAAAAATAAACTGCCGTGCCTACGGGATAATGACCAGAGGAGGGGACGTGGGATGGAGCACCTTGCGGTGTTCTGTTTTGGCCTGGATGCTGGCTACATGGTCCTGTTTGGGCTGTGAACATTCACGGAGCTGTGCACTTCATTGGACTCTCAGCTCTGCTCCACTCATCCGTATGTCTGTCCTCAGTACCGCACTGGCTTTAGTAGCTTTAGTGAGTTTCAAAATTGGAAAGTATGAGTCCTCCCCTTTATTCTTTGTCAATGTATCTTGGCTATTTGAGGAAACTTGAATTTGTGTGTGAGTTTTTTAATTGACGTGTCCATTTTGGCATAAAAGGCTGTTGAAATTTTGGTAGTGGTTGAACAGAATCTATAGATCAGTTTGGTTATTGTCATCTGAACAGGATTGTCTTCCAATTCATGAACTGGAAATTCCTCCCCTTAACTTAGATCTTCTCAAATGTCTGAAGTTTGTTGTTACTTATACTTTTGACATTATCGTAAACGGAGTTGTTCTCCTAAGTCAGTTTTGGATTGTTCATTGCTAAAATATAAAAATATAACTGACTTTTACATATTAATCTTGTGTCCTGAAACCATAAAGTAATTTTTATAGCTTTAATAGTTGTTTTGTGTGGGCTCTTTTGGGTTTTATATACGTAAGATTGTTGCTTTTTTTTAAAAAAAAACTAAGTGCGTGGGGCCAGCAGATGGCATGCAGGTTAACGTGGCTGGATCCCACACTGCTGACACTGTGGTTGCAGTCCTGGACCCAGCGGCTTACAATGCATGCTGGACTTGTGTGCATGCATGCCCAAATTCCCGAGAAGAGGATTGGAGGAGAAGGGATTGTGGTGTGGCCATCCCTCCCAGGGGCGTGATTTCTCACTTTTCCTCTCTCTGCCTCTCTCCAGCGAGCACATGTGCACTATGGCAAAAATCTCGAAAAACAAACAACAACAACAAAAAAGACAGAGACAGAGAGGGAGGGAGGCATAGTCCACTACTGCCTCAGCCAGTCTAGATCTTGGGCACACATGTGCATGCCCGGCATGTACACGGAGGCCTTGGACGCAAACCTGGTACCTTCTCACGTGGGTCCAGCATCACAGAGCATCCCGTTACCGCTCCAACGCCGTCTGGCTCCTGTTAGTCCTCTTGACCTTTTGCCTTCCCTCCCCACAGGCCCTGCTGCTGCTCAACAGGCGGGCAGCACCTCCTGAAGAGCAGCACCTGGTGGAGGCTGCCAAGCTTCTCATTCTCCTTAACCTGTCTTTCACGTACCTGAAGCTGGACAGGCCCACCATGGCCTTGCGCTATGGAGAGCAGGCTCTGATTGTTGACCAAAAGAACGCCAAGGCCCTCTTCAGGTGTGGACAGGTAAGTCAGAGGGAAGGGACTGAGACAAACACTCAAAAACCAGTACTTGACTTGGGCACTGCAGAAATTCTGTCTTTCCTCAGTCTGCTTCTAACACTTTGTCCTTCATGACAGGCTTGTCTCCTCATGACTGATTATCAGAAGGCACGGGATTTTCTAGTCCGAGCCCAGAGGGAACAGCCCTTCAATCATGACATCAACAATGAGCTCAGGAAACTGGCCAGGTGAGACCTGTTTGCAGGGCTGCGGATGGAGAGGGGGGTGTGAGATGTGGTTGTGGTACTGGTCAGTCTGTCTGGGGGCAGGACTGTCTGGATGTGTTGCCTAGAACGGGTTAAGAGGCAGCTCCCCAGGGCTGGTTTTCTGAAGCGCTCCCCGTGTCAAGCAGCAGTTCCCAGTGAGCAGGTGGAACAGACCGCCAGACTACGTGTCTGGTCTTTTCCCACCTCCCCGTGCCCCGTGCCCTGCCATAATGCATTCCCTAGAGAAGCATGCCAGTGTAATTTTTAAAAAGGGTCTTGCTCTTCAGCTAGTTTTCCCTACTTGCAGCGACTGACAACCACTGTTCTCATCTAACTTGGAAAGGCATTTTCTAGGTCCTTGTGAGGTCAGAAATGGGCCTTTTCAGGTCCAGTTCATACTCATAGATTGAGTTCTTTGTCATCCAAGACATAAAGATGGCAGTCTTTTAGTAATGTAACTTTTTCTGATTGTAGAAGTTACATGTTCAGTGAAGAAAACGTTGAAAATATCGATGTATAAATAAGAGTCATTTATAATTCCATCATTACTTAGTTACATATCCACCTTTATTTTTTTAAGAGAGAGTTGTGCTATAGGGTGCATGCACTTGCTGGAGAGAGAGAGAGACAGAGAGATAGAAGGTGAGAAATCACCCCCCCTGGGGGATGACCATGCTGCAGTCCCTTCTCCTCCATTCTTCTCTTGTGATTTTGGGCACACATACACATGTACCCAGTGTGAGTTTTAAGCCGCCAGGTCCGAGACTCGAACTGCAGTTAACTACATGGGAGTCCAGAGACAAAACCATTAAGCCATCTGCTGGTCCAGTATCCACCATTTTTTAAGATATATTTTATACTACTGTATTGATGAGGCTCTACCTCTCTCAGCATTGAACATTCAGTCCAAATTGCTAGGTAAAGTGTTCTTGGTGTTAAGAGTCTGAGGTAGGATGGGACCAGCAGTTAGCGTAATGGCTATGTTGCTGGACTCTCATGTAGTTGACTGCGGTTCGAGTCCTGGACCCGGTGGCTTAAATTCCCACCGGCGTGTGTGCACGTGTGCCCAGGATCCTGAGAGGAAAATGGAGGAGAAGGGATTTCAGCCATCCCCCTTGAGGGGTGATTTCTCGCTTTTTGTCTCTTTTTCTGGCGAGCGCACACACCCTATAGCAAAAATCCCCCCCTCCCCCAAAAAAAGAGTCTGAGGTGGGGCCAAGCTGGTAACATAGTGGTTAAGGCAGCTGATCCCATATGGCCAACTGTGCAGCTTGAGGAACATGCCATGTGTATCTGTGTGCATGCACAAAAACTCAAAAGGTGGGAGAGAGAGAGAAGAGAGGTGATTGCGGCATGTCTATACCCTGGGCAGGGCATGAGAGGGGGGTTCTTTCTCACTTTCCTCTCTCTCCAGCAAGCTCATGTGCCCTCTGGCAAATCACAAACATAAATAACAAATAAGTAAATAATTTAAAGTCTAAGATCTGTGCATTTCTTATTTCTTATATTTGGATCCAGTTGCTACATTTCAGGCTTTTTAGGACTTTGCAGCAGTTTCCTTCCTGGTATTTGAAAGTATTCCATCTGGTTAGATGTAGAAATTTTGGGATGTCACATTTTTTTTTTTTTAAAAAAAAAAAAGAGGTTTTGCTTTAGAGCATGTGTGCTTGCTGGAGAGAGACAGAGACACAGTGGGAGGGAAATCACCCCCCAGAGGGCATGGCTGTGCTGCAGTCCCTTCTCTCTTCTCCTCCTGGGACCTTGGCACACACACACGCAGCGTGGTTTTCAAGCCACTGGGTCCAGAACTCGAACTACAGCCAGCCATGTGGGAGTCCAACGACATAACCACTACGCTGTCTGCTGTTACCATCCCTGTCACCCTTCTTTAAGCAAGAAAATCTGAGAGGCCACTGAGTGTGAAGGGTAACATGGCAAGACTCAGCCTGGAGCCTCCCCACTTGTGGCTTCTGGCCTCCAAGGCTGCCATCTTCTCAAATTATGGGCTTTTTTTGTTCAGGGGCTCCCCCCACCACCCCACCCCCAGCAGCCTTTGGGAGTCTTCCCTGCCTCCCCTATCTCCCCAGCATCTGTCTACCTGCTTCTGATTCAACATAAGACCTGCTGGATTGAGTGTTTCTGGGATGCAGAGAATTCCAGCCACCAGGTGTCACCTTCTACAAACAGACCCATGTGTGTTTCTCTCCAGCTACTACAGGGACTACGTGGATAAAGAGAAAGAAATGTGTCACCGAATGTTTGCTTCTTGTGAAAATGGAGGCAATTGAAGGTAACACAAGGGCTGTGGTTTCATGAAAGCCTTCAGGCTCCTGTTTTGTTCAGAGGAGTAAGTTGCTTTCCTTAGCACCCCCGCGAATAGTCTACCACAGAGCATAGGTGGGGAGCAGGAAGATCCCTGTCCCAGCTCAGGGCACAGTCAGCGCTCACACTGTGTCCGCGAAGGGAAGTCACTATCAGAAAGTTCACCCAGACTTGGAGGTTACATTTGCAGGGGCGGGGCGGGGGGGGGGGGGTGGGCTTCAGCGTCAAACGGGTTTGAAGACCTTTTTTTTTTTTTTCATGTTTCATATTAAATCATCCTTGCAGTAACTTGGAAAATGAAACCGTGAGTATAGTCATTAACGTGGTGATTTAGTTGGACTTTGAAGAATCAGGTTTTTCTTGATCTGTTTTTTCCCTAGAACTTGAAGGCCTCCAGCCTCACTTTACCTGTAACACATTTCTGAAGGAGACAAATTCCAGGTGCCGCAGGCTAAGGCTGGCTGTGGCTCTTCAACCCTGCTTACTACTAGAATTAGAGATGTGAATAAGCTGGAAGCAGCGGGCTCAGAACCCAGCATTCCTGTGTGTGCTTTAACAGGCACAGGGCAAGGTTTCCCATGAGTCCATGAGATAACTCTAGTCTGGTCTAATATTACTTAAGAAAATTAATAGAAACAAAATCACCTGCCTTAAACACCTGCTTAGCTGGGCAGATAACTCTGCTCTCCTGAGAGAAGTTAAACAAGGAACCACCAGAAAACAGCTGCTGAATGGCTCGTGGTGATAAATCTCTCTACAAAAGAGGCTGGAGAGGAGGAGGCAGTGAAAAGGCCCATTCATCCCAGAGTTTTCGCAAGTAGTCTGTAAACTGTCTCTCTGCCCTGGCAGATGCAACCAGTCAACCTCAGGTGCAAGGGTTCCTTCCTCACTGACGCTGACCCCGTGACCCTGGCCTTCATATCTTTTGGGGGACTTTGGAATATCTGCAGGCTTGATACTGTGAATGCCCAGTAGAAATGGAGGGTCGGTGGCTGTGTCAGACCCTTGGGCCATGGTCTGGTATGGCTGCTGTTAATGAAGACCCAGTTCTTCCAGGTCCATTCCAGAACCAGGTCTTGGGAGACCCAGCTGGGCTTCCTGCTTACCTCCCATCCTTTTAGGTCTGTAAGACTTTGGAGGCTGATGATTTCCAGATAGCTTTCTCCTCTTTCTGACTCTAGTGTTTATCTTATCAGCAGTGACTAATTTGGGTCTGAAACAGACACGGTTGTCACTTTCCCACTGCTGTTGCTCTTGCGATTGTAATCTTTTCAGCTTTTGTCTTTGATGTTCTCCCAGCTCCCCTTTTTCCTCTTGTACCTGTGGCCTACTTAGTCATTTAAAAAAAACTAAAAACCTGGTCATCTGGATAATCTAATTTTGACTAACTAGGACCGCTTTCACCGTTGTTCTCATCTTCTGAGATGTTAGGTACTGCTGGCTTGTAAGATTACTCTGGTGGGATGAGTGTTCCGTCAATTATGTTCGCTAAGCCTCTGACTATAGTAGGCTGAATTTTTTGAGACCAAGACCACATCTTCTTCTTCTTTGAGTTTCTTAAAATTTGCTATGTGTGGGGCCGGCGTGTGGTGATTGGAGGTGCTGGACTCCCACATGGTGGACCGTAGTTTGAGTCCTGGACCTGGAGGTTTGCTTTCTCACTTTCCCTCTCTCTCTCCCCCACTTTGTCCCTCTCTAGTCAAATTAAAATAATAAATAAAGTTGAATAAAACCTTTTTATATATATATATGTAAATATATATATATAAATTGCAAGACCAGCAGTTGGCATAATGGCTGTCGCTGGACTCCCATGTAGTTGACTGCGGTTCAAGTCTTGGACCTGGTGGCTTAAACTCACACCAGGCACATGTGCATGCGTGCCCAAGATCCCAAGAGGAGAATGGGATTGCGGTGTGGCCCTCCCCCCGGGGGTGTGATTTCTTGCTTTCTGTCTCTTTGTCTCCTCTGTCTTTCTGGTGAACGCATGCATCCTACAGCAAAAACCTCTCCAAAAAGAAAAAAATTGCTATGTGTCACGTGCGCTTTGTCAGACAGAAGGTGAGAAAGCACCCCCCAGGGGAGAAAGTCACACTGAAATTCTTTCTCCTCCATTCCTTTCAGGATTTTGGGTACTACACACATGTGCCCAGTGTGTTTTCAGAGGCCGAGTTCAGGACTTGAAGTCTGCCTTTACCAACCATGCCACCTGCTGGCCCACATCTTCGTATTTTCTAGCATCTGGAACCCGGCCTGGCACATGATTGGCACTCACTAAATGTTAGTAAAATAGCCAAAATGGTAGACCAACCTTTTAGAAACGTATCTTCCTGGCTGGCCCTTGCCTTGGCTATCAGGACGTTTGTCATTGCCAGTGACAGAAGCCCATATTTAGCATTAGCCAAAAAGGTTTACTGGGCTGGCCAGTGATGTGGCGGTTAAGGAACCTGGACCCCATGTGGCCCACTGCAAAGTTGGAGTCCCAGACCCAGCAGCTTGAAAAATACACCAGGCACACAGTACATGCCCAGAATCCCAAAAGGAGGGAGAAACGGAGTAGAGATTACGTTACCACACCCCTTCAGGTGGCTGGAGAAGACGGGCAGATAATCAGAAAGATGTCTCTTGGGTCAGATGGTGGCACAGAAATAAAATGCGATTCTTTGTGAGGCTAACCCACGTGGGAAGGTCCCCATTTCACATCTCGAGACCTCCCTCGAGACCTCCCATGGCCCATGGGTGTGGCCATGATCTGGGGCCGGCTGAGGCTGGGAGTGGACGACTGCAGTGTTAAGACCCTGTCAGGGGTGTCTCTCTCTCTCTCTCTCTCTCTCCGTTTCTCTCACTCTTGGAAGAAATGAATAAACTTAAGTCTAAAAAGGTGTCCATAGGACCAGCAGATAGCATGATGGTTACGTTGTTCGACTCCCATGTGGTCAACCATGGTTCAAGTCCCATACCCAGAGGCTTGAAACTCATGCCAGGTGTGTGTGTGCATGTGTGCCCCAAATCCTGAAAGGACGATGGAGGAGAAGGGACTGTGGCATGGCCATCCTTCCTGGGGGGTGATTTCTCTCTTTCTGTCTCTCCATCTGTCTCTGTCTCTCTGGTGAGTGCACACACCTTATAGGAAAAATCTCTCAGAAAAAGAGTGCCCCTCACGAGTGGAACCGTTGCAGTGCGAGCAGGCTCTTTACTCGTGCTGTGACTGAGCCATAGGTCCTGGGCCAGTCTGGTGAGGTAGGGACCTGCCACAGCTTCTGGTGCTGGGAAGCGATGTTGGAAGGGGCAGGTGATCAGCAGAGTTGCACTGCATCATCCTTTCCCGTAGGGTTGCCCGAGGGCCTGGCACAAACTCACACCTCCAGGTGGGCGTATTCTTTGGGATAATCGAAAAGGTCAAGATGAGAAGTCACATTTTGCTCTAGTTCAAAGTTGGCTCAAAGTGGACACTGGGCAGCCCCCCAGAGCCTGGTGCTGCCCACCCAGGTGCCAGGAGGGCTCTCCTATTCCAGAATCGCCTTCTTGAGCCCTGGCCGGGTGTATTCTTTGGGATAATCGAAAAGGTCAAGATGAGAAGTCACATTTTGCTCTAGTTCAAAGTTGGCTCAAAGTGGACACTGGGCAGCCCCCCAGAGCCTGGTGCTGCCCACCCAGGTGCCAGGAGGGCTCTCCTATTCCAGAATTGCCTTCTTGAGCCCTGGCCGTCCAGGTCAGGGGTTCCTTGCCAGGAAACCCCAGGAATAGGCCCTCCTACAGTATGTGGCTGGGGAATCTGTGTGGTGCCCTACTTCCCAAAGAGAATAAGGAGAAACTCTCAGATCTAGTGTTTAGTCTCTAAAGATGTTTTGTGAGTCTCAATTTAAGTATCAAGCAAATTACAATGCCTTTAAATATATTTTTGTAGTTTTTTATTACTTTTTTTTTTTTTTTTTTTTTTTTTTTTTTGCTATAGGATGTGTGCGCTCACCAGAAAGACAGACACAGACAGAGAGACAGAAAGTGAGAAATCACCCCCCAGGGGGATGGCCATGCCACAATCCCTTCTCCTCTGTTCTCCTCTCGGGATCTTGGGCACGCACGCACATGCTCCTGGCATGAGTTTTAAGCCACCAGGTCCAGGACTCGAACCACGGTCGACTACATGGGAGTCCAGCGACATAGCCATTATGCTAACTGCTGGTCCCTATATTATTACTTCTTTTGACTTTCTTTCCACACATCTCAACACTCTTTTTTTCTTCTCAAAATAGAGGAGTTTTTAAAAATAATTATTTAATTTTATTATTTCTTTTTTATATTTGCTACAGGGCACATGCACTCAGAGAGAGAGAGAGAGCAAGTGAGAAAGCAAGCCACCAGGTCTGGGACTCAGACTGTGGTCAGCCATGTGAGTGTCCAGTGCCTTAGCCACCACACCACCTGCCAGCTCATGAAATTGGGTTTTCTCCAGGGTAACTGGGCCAGGCAGGGATTATCTTACTGTCAGATGGGGGCCTTGCTGTTTTCCAGACCAACTGTTAAACACAGGCTCTTCATTTTCTGGAAGTCTGTGAAATGCCTTTTCCCAGCTCAGGAGGTGTCACTGAAGTCACCCCTTTGTTGTGTGACTATAAATACCTCCCCTCAGGGTGGTACCTCTGCATTACACTCCTTCCGGGGAAAGCATTTCCGCTGCTAGAGTTTCTTTGGCCCTGTCACCTCTCTTCACATCCTCTGTTGGCAGCCGTAAGGAGCCCCAAACCTGCTTCCCACCGAGATGTGCTTCAGTGGCTTCTGTGTTCTTTGTGAGTGAGTTATCACCAAGCGTTGCTTAGATTTCTGATTACTAGATTCCGTTTTTTGATCTTCAAAATAGAAGATCACGGGAATGCCCTTCATGACTCACTATGAAGTTGACATGGGAACTTGGATTCTTGGTCTTCACCCTGTTGCTGTGACATTAGCCAAGTCATTCCACCTCTGGGACCCAGCTTCGTGGCCTGTAGGATAAAGCGGTCAGGTCTCTAAGGCTGCTGTTTCCTTCTTAGCCTGTGCTTCGTTAAGATCGCCCAATGTGGGCTTAGACTGTTTTTTTTTTTTTAATAATTATTTTATTTAGCTTTATTTATTTATTTTAATTTGACCAGAGGGGAACAGAGAGAGAGGAAAAGTGAGAAAGCAAGCCACAAGGTCCAGGACTTGAACTGCAGTCAACCATGTGGGAGTCCAGTGCCAAGGCACCTTGCCACCTGCTGGCCCCTAGACTGTTTTAATCTCTGAGGTTCCTAAGTCCTGCCTCCAAACATATCTGACCATAGATACTGATTTAGAACAATAAGCATATGAGCAAATAGTGAAAGAAGCACGCCTACGCAACAAGGCACTAACCTCAATTACATGTGCTTAGCGGAGATGAGGCTCGACCTAGCTCTCCTGGCTGCCCCATGCTCTGTGAGGTGTTGATCGTGCGCTCATGACCTTTGGTTGTATCTATTATTTATTTATTTATTTGTTTACTTATATTTATTTATTTGAGGTTTTTGCTATAGGGCGTGTGCCCTTGCCAGAAAGAAAGAGACAGAGAGACGGAAAGCGAGAAATCACCCCTCGGGGGAATGGCCATGCCACAATCCCTTCTCCTCCATTTTCCTCTCAGGATCTTGGGCACGCACGCACACGCGCCCAAGCATGAGTTTAAGCCACCAGGTCCAGGACTTGAACCACGGTCGACTACAGGGGAGTCCAGCGACATAGCCATTACACCAACTGCTGGTCCCTCTGTTATTATTATTTTTTAATTGCCAGAGGGCACGTGCACTCGCCAGGCAGAGAGAGAGGAAGCAGCCCTTGCAAAGGGGGCCATGTCGTTACACTGCAGTCCCTTCTCCATTTCCATCCTGTCGGGATTTTGGACACACATGCACGTACCCGGCGAGTTTTTCAAGCCTCGGATTTGAACCGCGGTTGGCCATGTAGGATCTGGCTCCCCTAACCACTGGCCGTGGGGCAGCCCCAGGTGTAGCTGTCACTGCCTTTCACTTTTGATGCCTCCTTACCTCCCAGAGCAGTCCCCAGCCAGGATGAAGCTGAAATGAACTTGAGTGAGCCTCAGAGTTTCACTCCTGAAGGGATTTTCCAGTCCAGTCGGTTGAGGGGTGCTGTGAGCAAAGGGACAAGGGAGGGCAGGTGTGGCCCGCCCTGGTGCTGGGAAAGCATCCGCTGCCGCGTGCTGGCGGCGTCACAGCCTGCGGGGGCGGCGGGGGGGGGGGGGGGGGGGCAGGCCGACGAAGTGGGCCTCGGCTGTGCTGGTCCACAGGGCATCCTGATGCCTAGGGCTTCGTTTTTAGAGCTTCATTGTTCACGAGCTGAGTGGTGGCCGTGGACGCGAGCACATCCTCTGCCAGTTTCCTGCTGCTTCTGTGAGAGATGTTCATAGAGGCTGGCCCCATTCCTTGCCCGGCAGCCCCTCCCTCCGTCTCCAGAGACAGTAGCAGAGCATCTTCCACTCTCTCTCTCTCTTTCTGTCAGTCTCTTGCTCTGTCAGTCTCTTTCAGTCTCTGTCTCTCAGTGCTGCTCTGTCTCTCAGTCTCCCCCTCCTCTGCTTCTGTCATTGTGTCTCTTTCTCGGACACTCCTGCCTCACCCTCCTGAGTAGCTGGGTCTCCAGGCACGCCCCCCTCACCTGGCCTCCTGCCTCTCTCTCACGGGGATCTTTCTGATTATGTTGGCCCTACCACAATGATCTGGGATAACTTCCCATCTCAAGATCAGTAACGTAATTATAGAGTCCCTTTTTGCCATGTATGATAACACCATAGGTTCTGGAAATTAGAACAAGGACATCTTTCGGGGGCAGAAATCCCGTTTATCCTGTTATCTTGTATATCGGCATCTATTGGGAGCTACACATCTCACTAGTGCAGAGAGACGTCAGAACCACACACCCGAAACATTCTTGGCTAGACCCTTCCTGTGCCAGAGGAGATCATCTTAGCACCTCCTTGCACATTTCCTCTTCCAGCGATCCCTACAGTGTCTGGGAGGCAGGGACCAGCAGATGCATAATTCACAGCCAAGAGAGGAGGGGGACGTTCAGGGACCACTGGAGGTGGCAGAATCACATAGTTTGGTCTGGGGATGGAACAAGACGATGGGGGAATGAATCAAGAAAGATTCTAGAATTCTAGCTTTGGTGTGGCTGGGCCCATGGAGGTACTTGCCAACTGAAGGAGGGTTGAGACAACTTTTTTTTTTTTTTTTTTAAGAGATTTTTTCTACAGGACTTGTGCACTCACTGGAGAGATAGAAAGCAAGAAATCCACTCCCCTCCCGGGGGTGGTGGCCATGGCCACGCTGCAATCCCTTCTCCTCCATTCTCCTTTCGGGATTTTGAGCACGTGCACACATGTACTTGGCGTGAGTTTCAAGTCGTTGGGTCAAGACCAGATCTACGGTTGACCATGGGGGGAGTCCAGTGTCTTAACCACTAAACCATTTGCTGGCCTCAAGACAACTTTTTGTGTGTGTGTTTTTTTAATTCATGATAGAACATGTCTATACGTGTCTGTGTGTGTGTGTGTGAGAGAGAGAGAGAGAAAGAGAGAGAGAGATGGGACACCCTCTTCAGGGTTTGGTCACACCATGATCTCCTTCCTCCCATCCCCGAGCCTGTCAGATCTTGGGTCCTCGTGCAAGTGCCCAGTGTGGCTCAGGTTACCCAGGCTAGGGATTCGACCACAGTGGCCAGGTGGGGTCTGGCTTCTCTTCAGCAGCACATCAGGGCTGTGTTCAGAGCCAGCCCCAGGACAGCCATTTTAGTTTAGTTGTAGGCTTGCTGAACTGGAGGTGCCTCAGGACCTCTGGGTGGAGATCACTAGTGAGCAGTTGCACATGAGTCTGGGACTTAGGAGAGGGGCTCAGCTGAACAGAGAGGCGGGCCATGAGTGTAGACAGGGCAGTAAGCCCCAAGAGTGGGAGTGAGGTCTTGGGGAGGAGGCATGGAAAGAGGAGAGCAGAGGATGGATCCTGGGAGAACTAATGAGGAACGAGAAAGATGACTGGAGCCAAAGAAGGAGCCGCCATGAAAACCAAGAAACTGGGACCAGCAGTTAGCGTAGTGGCTATGTCGCTGGACTCCCACGTAGTCGACCGCGGTTCGAGTCCCGGACCCGGCGGCTTAAACTCACGCCGGGCGCGTGTGCGTGCGTGCCCAAGATCCCGAGAGGAGAATGGAGGAGAAGGGATTGCAGCGTGGCCATCCCCCCTGGGGGGTGATTTCCTGCTTTCTGTCTCTCTGTCTCTCTCTGTCTGTCTGGCGAGCGCACGCGCCCTATAGCAAAAACCTCTCCAAAAAAAGAAAAAAAAACAAAAAAAAAAAACAAAAACCAAGAAACTAGAGCGAAGTTTGAATTAGGTCTCCTTGGTTGAGGCTCCAATGGATCCATGAATCCCCGAAATGTCTGTGAATATACCCCAGTTCTGTGACTGTTATCAGCTTCCCAGTGGGGTCTTTCAACACCAAAAAGCGTTAAAGGGTGGACCTCTAGGGAGTTGGATTTTATAGAGTAACCATCTAAGACAAGGAGTGAAAAACTTGCATCAGATTTGACGACCCTTGTCTCATTGGTGACCTCTCAGGTAGTGAGAACAGAGGTCAGACTGCCTGGAGTGGAGACAGTGGGAGGTGAGGAGGCTGAGTGGGAGCTGCTGGAAGCCTAGCCTGGCGGGATCTCCTGGGGCTGCTTCAGACCAAGTCCAGGGTCCCTCCAGAGGTGCTGACTGAGCCGATCCGGGGCAGCTCAGGAGAGTGTGTCTGACGAACTCTGAACCACGGTGGAAGCAGCTGGTCTGTGGATCCCTGAGTATAAGCTACTTCAAGATGTGCTCATGAGAAGAGAGAAGGGTGGATGGTAACTAGAGCTGAAACGTGTTAAATGATGTAAACCTTGTTCTGAACCGTGGGTGGCACTTGGGCCCCTCGCCCATACCCTCTGCCTTCGTTGCTGCACTGTGGCAGCTGATGGGGTAAGCTCCAGTGTGGGTGGAAGTTGGCCAACCATGCTACGAGGCTGGGCTCACAAGAGGGCAAGGACCTGGGAGGGCGCTCTTGTTGGGTTAAGCCTAGGCAGGCCGCTCAGGGTGTGATGTGTGCTCCCTGCAGGGAGTCTACGGAGGGGGTAGGCACCTGGCCCAGAGGACCACCAGGGAGGCTGTAGGGGGCTGCAGCAGGACATCGGTGTGGAGCAGCCCCTGGAGGACCAGGGCCAAGGTCAGGAGAGGCAAGTGAGGGTGGCCCGGCAGTGGGCATCAGCTTCAAAGAACTGCTAGCAGCATGCAGGAGGGGAGGGGTGGCAGGTGGGGGGTCAGACAGGCCAGAGGACACAGCCCCCTGGAGGGCTGGCCAGAGCGTCAGGTCCGAGTACGAATGGGCTGGGGCTCCTAATAAAGTGTTCTTCCGCAGTGGGAATTATTTGAGGTGCCCAGACTGGGTTCTAAGAACTGGGTGAGTGATGCGTTTTGAGAAGGGAACCAGTTAAATGGCTTCCAGGAGGGTCTCTGAATCGCTACATTTTTTTCACAGGTCTGTTCATCTTCTGGAATTTTAAAGAGGGATCCATAGCTTTTATCAGTTTTTTTTTTTTTTTTTCAGAGCGTTGTGTGACCCATGAAAGGTTCCGGAGGCTCGCCCCAGAGGCTCAGGTTGCGCACTTTGCTCAGCGCACTGTTGTGGCACCTAGGGAAGTGCGGGGAGACCGGCTGGGGCAGGGCTGGGAGGAAGCCCACCGTGGGAACCAGCTCGCTCCCCCTGCCCTGGTCCTCAGCCCTTTGTCCTCGGATTTCCGACATCCACATCCTGGGCTCTGCGGCTCCAGCCCGCGGTTCCAGGATTACGTCACTCCGCCGTCTTCTGTTACATTTTCACACTCTTCTTTGATTACTGCTCATTATTTTGTGCGATTACCGTGGACAGCGATCATATCATCGCTTGAGTTTCTATTCACATTCACTGTGCCTTTTCCCCAGGCCTCGGCTTGCTCGCTTTGGAAGCGGCTTGTTTAGTATTAATTTATTCAGCCGGAGTCTGCCCTCGTGGACCTCTGTCTGCGTTCCCTGCCTAAGTCTGACTCCCATTGTCTTTGTAGGTCTTCGGGCTTATCTTTCCTTGAGCCTTTTTCTCTGACTTTGCACCTCTGTGTGCTACGTGTACTGGGTTTTCAGAAGGGACTGTGAGCTTTTCTACTGTGATCCACTCTCGTTTATGCTGAAGTGTTTATATTAGTTCCAATTTGAAAATTCAACTTAGGGACCCTTGTTAGGATCCCAGGGTCTGAAGTGATCTCAGCCCCCTGGATTTGTGCTCATATTGATTATAGGGCTTATTTCTAAAGTCATGTACACAGACTTATTTTTTCAGTTGATTATCATCATGGCCATTTAAAAACTATCCAAAGATAAAAGGAGTAGCGCAGTGCCCCAGCATGTTACCTAGCTGACAATTACCAGCTTTCTGCTGTTCTGTTTCCTCTGTTCACGCTTCAATTTTTTGGCAGAACTTAAACTGAAATATGTAAAATGCTACATGCTGGTGGTTTAAACAAACATCAGAAAAAAGAGGACAGTGAAAGTTTCCCAAGCCCGCTCTCCAGAGGTGACCACCGTTGATGTTTCATATGTATTCTTCCTGAAGTCTCGTTTTTCTTTTAGTATTCAAGAATGTGAGTGCATGTGCATGAATAGTTTCTCCATGAATAAAGTCATACATTTTGTACTAGAATATGTTCTTAAATATCGTTGGGAGGTTTTCTAAGTCAGCACATGAAGAGCTATCTCATTTGAAAGACATGACTGTAGCATTTTGTCCTATGAAGGTATCATAATTAAAAAAAAAAATTTTTGTTCTCACTAGAGAGAGAGAGAGAGAGAAATAGAATCCCCCAGGGGAGATGGCCACACAGCAGTCCCTTCGCCTCCAGTTTTGGGCACACATGCACACACACCTGGCGTGTTTCTCAGGCTACCAGGTCCAGGACTTGAACCACACACTCACATGGGATCCAGCCCCCTGAACTATCACACCACCTAGCGGGCCTGGTATTGTAATTTTTATTTCTTGAGAGAGATTTTTACTATAGGGCACACGTGTTCACCAGAGAGATAAGGAGAAACAGAAAGACAGAAAGCGAGAAATCATGTCCCGGGGGGATGGCCATGCCGCAGTCCCTTCTCCTCCATTCTGCTCTCGGGATCTTGGGCACACACACATGCCCAGTGGGAGTTTTAAGCTGCCAGGTCCAGGACTTGAAACACGGTCACTTATGTGGGAGTCCCGCGATGTAACCATTATGCCATCTGCTGGTCCCCAGGTATCGTAATATTTTTAACAGTGGTTCAGTAGATGAATAGATGAGGAATAATGTCGTTACTATCCCCATGCCTGGGTTTTCTGATACTCATTTTAAAGCCCTGTCACTGTTTCGTGAACTGTAGATCTTCAGCTGTGTGAGGTGTGGCTAAATGGAGCTCTGGAGTAGCCGTGCCAGTCTACCACCCCTGGAGCATAGTGTCTGAGAGGTTCCACTCCATAACGTCACTGTCACTTTTATCGTTAGACATTTTAACTTCTGCCAACTGGCATCAGAAATGGGACCTCGCTCCTGTCACTAGCACGTCCCTGGTAGAGCATCTTCCTGCATGTTAAAAGTCCTTTCTGTAAATTGCGTGTTTGCTCCTTGTAACCAAACACCTGTCCGTTTTTTGTAGTTCGTTTTCGGTAGCAATCTCAGGGCTGTCGATTGTTTCTTGGGGGTGCCGGGCGTGTGGTCATCATTTATGAGACAGTGGCGACCTCGAGTCATCTTTGCAGTGTGCGTCCCCTCCTTCCTTCAGTACGCGTCTCACAGGAAGGGCTTCTACACCCGAGGTGGCATCGAATGCTGGCAGTGACGGCGCTGGGCAGTGACGGGGCTGTCGAATCAGCTCTGTTTTGTGAGTGCACAGAGTCAGAGGCTTTTGTGTGTTTTTGTTCACTGTTGGATTCCTGACACCCAAAGTCATGCCTGGCGTGCAGCAGGTACTCCGACATTTGTTGAATCAATGTTGTAGCATGAACAGCAATTTTATTAGTATGGAAGTTAATTCGGGACCTTCTGTTTGTTGACATAAAGCTTAGAAGCAGTCACGTGGGTACAAAGGTCCCTGCTTTTAAGGTGGTTCTGGGTGCCATGTGCCATTTGATACATTACCATCGGACTGACCCAAATGTCTGACCCAGTTTGAAATATTTGTGGAAAGTGATAAGCTGCCTTTTTGGACTTGATGTTATCCATCTAGCTTTTGGCTTCTCGCCAGGTGGTCGGGGAGGCATTGAGGTGCAGCCCCGGCCGCACGGAGGTAGCACTACACACGGCAGGGCTGAGAGCCACGTGGAAAGTCGGCGCAGTTCCTAGGTCAGCCTGCCCGCCCCGAGTGCACACAGGTGTATCCATGAGCCTGGCTGGCTGAAGGCTGGGGAAGGATCACAGTGTGACCCTGTTGCCGAGGGCACTTGTCTTTCTCTCTCCCCACCTCCCCCTTTCTCCCTCTTCAAGAAAGAAACTTAAAAGAATAATAAAAGGTGTGGATCGCAAACCGGTCATCTGCAACCCACAGCTGCCCCTCACCTGGATGCGGCCTGTCGCACCGATGGGGTTGGATTTGAATAGATCGTGCACCTGCCGCGTTGTGCCTGATTTTCCCCACCTGCCCTGTAAGAACACCCAGAGCTGTCGTCCTTGTACCTACACACTCGTGTTCCTTATTATTCATTTTTTCAATAGAGACATTGTTGCTGTAGGGTGCGTGCGCTTGCTAGAGATACAGACATAAAGTGAGAAATCACCTCCAAGGGGGGATGGCCACAGCGCAACCCCTTCTCCTCCATTCCCCTCTCAGGATCTTGGGCACGCACACACATGCCCAGCCTGAGTTTTAAGTTGCCAGGTCCAGGACTTGAACTGCGGTTGACAACATGGGAGTCCAGCGACGTAACCATTATGCCATCTGCTGGTCCCTTGTGTTCCTTATCTCTTACACTCCTGGAGGACTCCTGGTTAATGGTGTTTTCTCCCACTCTGGTGAAGGTAGCATGTAAAAAGAAACCAGATTAGGCTACCAGAGCCTGTTCTTGGCTTTATTTATTTATAGGTTACAGCTGAAACTCCTGCTTATTAACATAAGTAATATTTATACCTGTCAGCGATTTCTTCTGAACTGTTGCAGTTGCAGCTGTTCTGTACATGTTATCTCGTGTTCCACATTTTTCACTGTATGCTGTTTTTTATTTGCTTCTGTAACCAGATTATTGAGGATGCCCAGCTCCTCGGGGTACAGTATGAACGGTGTGTCACGGTAACTACGGTCGGCTGTGCCGCACTGAACCTCATCCTCCTGGGCAGCGGATCCTTTAGTGGTGTCTTGGTCAGATTCTGTTCTGGTCATTCACGTTATTTGGTTTTGGTTTTTGTTTTCCAAGAATTATTTATTTAATTGTATTTATTATTATTGTTAATTTCAAAATTTGACCAGAGAGGGACCAGCAGTTGGCGTAATGACTATGTCACTGGACTCCCAAGTAGTCAACCACGGTTGGAGTCCCAGACCCAGTGGCTTAAACTCACACCAGGCACATGTGCGTGCATGTCCAGGATCCCGAGGGGAGAATGGAGGAGAAGGGATTGCGGTGTGGTCATCCCCTCTAGGGGATGATTTCTCACTTTGTCTCTCTGTCTCTGTCTTTCTGGTGAACACACATGCCCTATAGCAGTAACCTCTCAAAAAAAAAAAAAAAGAAAAGAAAAAAATTTTGACCAGAGAGAGGCAGAGAGAGAAAGGTAAAGTGAGAAAACAAGCCACCAGATCCAGGACTTGAACTGCAGTTGGCCACATGGGAGTCCAGCGCCTTAACTCACACGCCACCTGCCAGCCCCTCACTCACACTTCTTAAAACACTGTCATTCTAATATTTCAGACCCAATTCTGTTGTTTTTAAAACTTCAACCTCAGTCTCTACTAGACTTTTCTTCTTCTTTTTTTTTTTTTTTTTTTTGGAGAGGTTTTTGCTATAGGACATGCTTGCTCACCAGAGAGAGAGAGAGAGACATAAAGTGAGAAATCATCCCCCGGGGGGAAGGGCCATGCCGCAATCCCTTCTCCTCCATTCTCTCGGGATCTTGGGCACGCACACATGCTTGGCGTGAGTTTAAGCCACCGGGTCCAGGACTCGAACCACAGTCAGCTACATGGGAATCCAGCAATGTAGCTATTACACCATCTGCTGGTCCCTCTTCTAGACTTTTCTCAACCTGACTATGGCTCTAGAAGTTTCACTGAAGGGTCTGTTCTTTGTGAAGAACCTCAGCCCAGACCCTCTCTTCTCTCTTAGGTGCTTGCGCCTATGGTGTACTGGGGTAGGGAAGACAGAGGCAGGGGGTCGGGGAAGGTGCCCTCTCTTAACTGGGTGAGACTGCAGTTCTCTCCCAGTCACGATGGCTGCTCTGGCCATCCTGACTGGCCATCCGTTACCACCTTCAGTATGATGCACTTGCAGTTGGAGACTGTCTCCTGGAGCGTGGCAGTGGCCTTGTCAGAGGACCGTGGAGAGTAACCTCACGTAGCCGACAGCCCTTGAGGGGGTGGCAACAGACACTGGCAAGATGGCTCTTAGCCGAGAAGCCTTCCATGTTAACCCGTGCAGTCTCATTTCCTGGCCATTCCTGATGGCGTCCTGTCCATGTTCCCATCCTCCTTCCTTGTCCACTTGCGAGTTGGAATTTTCATCCATCTGTGTGGGCTTGAGATGCTCGAGATACTAGATGTGTTCCTGCTGCGTTATCGTAACTATTCATTCTCTCTTTTTTAAAGAATTATTTATTCAATTTTATTTATTTGTTATTATTATTATTTTAATTTGGCCAGAGGGAGTGAAAGAGGGAAAGTGAGAAAGTCAGCTGGCAGGCCCAGGACTCGCCACAGTCAGCCACATGGGAGTCCAGCGCCTTTGCCAAGACACCACCTGCTGGCCCTCAATAAAGCTTTAATGTGTGCTAGAACTTAACCCCTGCGTGCCAGGGCACCAAAAAAGTCTGATTATTACTCACCTTAAATGTGACACAAGATGGAAGCGTGAGGAAGCTTTGGTCTCCCCCCTTCCCTGCACTGCACCCACCTGCTGCTGCTGCCCAAGGGAAAAAGATGTCTCGGGCAGGTTTCTCTCCTCACCTCAAAAATTGCTCTTCTTGGGAACCAGCAGTTAGCGTAACGGCTATGTCGCTGGACTCTCACGTAGTCGACCGCGGTTCGCGTCCCGGACCTGGCGGCTTAAAACTCACGCCGGGCGCGTGTGCGTGTGTGCCCAAGATCCCGAGAGGAGAATGGAGGAGAAGGGATTGCGGCGTGACCATCCCCCCTGGGGGGTGATTTCTCGCTTTCTGTCTCTCTGTCTCTCTCTGGCGAGCACAAGCGCCCTATAGCGAAAATCTCTCCAAAAAAATTGAAAATAATAAAAATTGCTCTTCTGCAAGCAAGGAATGAAGGCTGTTCTTAACTTCAAGCTCCCCCACCCCCCACACAAACAAACAAAACCATGGCCCACACGCTGGCTGCTCACACAGTGTGCCGGGGTGGGAGGGGCAGGTGCGGCCAGCACCAATTCTGTGGCAGCCCTGATGCGGCTCTAGAGCCTGGGGGACTGCAGAATGGCAGTACTGTGACTGGGTCGCCACAGCAGGTCTTGGTGCGCCCTTCTTCGGATAACTGTCACCCTTGGCCCGATGACAGCACAGTTACTGTCACACACATCTTACAGATGAGGAAGTGGAGTCTGCCCAGGATCCTGGCAGGATCACACAGCAGGAAGTAATGGCCCTCCAACTTGGCCTTCTGCTCCTAGAGAAATCCACCATGCCGTCCATCTGCCGGCAGTGCACATGTTGGTCGTCTGTCCTGGGGTGTAAAGCAAGTGATAGGGACTGTGCTGTGGAGCTACCAGGAGAGGTGTTTGGTCACATCTGGGGACCCGCGCTGCCTCAGAGCTTGTTACAGGAGTGTGGTGGTGTCCCATTGAGAAGCAGCTGCTTATTTTTGGCTCTGAGTGGCTCAGGCAGTGTCGCCCTGTGGAACAGCTGAGAACTAACGGATGAAAGCCCTACTGCATTCAGACATGAGTCGTTTATCGTGGGGTAGTATCCGAAAATCAAAGACATTGAGTTACAGGATTGCTTAGGGTTCTCCCTATTCTAATTTTCTGAGATTGTGTCATTTGATCTTTTCAAGTTTCAAAACCACAATTTTTTTTCTTTTTCTTTTTTTTTCCAGAGAGGTTTTTGCTATAGGGCACATGCGCTCGCCAGAAAGACAGAGACAGAGAGACAGAAAGTGAGAAATCACCCTCCAGGGGGGATGGCCATGCCGCAGTCCCATCTCCATCATTCTCCTCTCGGGATCTTGGGCACGCATGCACACGCACCTGGCGTGAGTTTAAGCCACCAGGTCCGGGGCTCGAACCGTGGTCGGCTACATGGGAGTCCAGCGACATAGCCATTACGCTAACTGCAGGTCCCAGTTTTTTTTTTTCTTTTTGAGAGATGTTTGCTATAGGGCACGTGCACTTGCCAGAGAGACAGAGACAGACAGAAAGTGAGAAGTCACCCCTCAGGGGGATGGCCACACCACAATCTCTTCTCCTCTTGGGATCTTGGGCACACTTACACACATACCTGGTGTGAGTTTTAAGACACTGGGTCTAAGACTTAAACCACAGTCACACATGTGGGAGTCCAGAGTCTTAACCACTATTGCTACTTGCTGGCCCCATGAAGCCACAATTTTTAAAAATTATTTTTTGTTCATCAATCAGTTCTTCCATGACAGAGAGCTAGAGACAGGCATCCCACACACGACCTGTGACACACTCGGCCAGCCGAGATCATAGGCATGCGTGCCCAGCGTGTACAAGGAGGCCTTGGGACATGAACCTGGGGCCCCCACAGGTCAGTCTAGCATCACAGGACACTGCGTTACTGCTGTACTGTGAGCCAGCCAAAGCCAGGGTGCTAAGTGGCAGGATTCCCAGAGCCCACCTCATTGGCCATCCAGTAATAGTATCTGTCCCGATTCCACCTAGTTGTCGTCGGCCATGCCCGTCCTCCCTGAACCACGGAGCCAGCACTGGGCTTTGGCTCCGTCTGTGCATGTGACCAACCACACTGGAGCTGCAGGTGGTGGTCACTGGCCGTGGGCGCTGGACTGTGGGTTGTGATTCGTTTCTAACCGCTGTGTTTGCTTCCTAGATTTTTCAGCTGACTCCAAGCAAGATGAGGGGCTGCTGGAGTTCCCCGTCGTTATGGGGGCAGACAGGAGCAGGATGGGGCAGGGGCTCGGGGAGTACTCCCCACTCAGCTGTTGCACTGGCCTACCTGGAAGAGGGGCTGGAGTCCCACAGCCCTGGTCTCTGCCTCATCCCCGACCGACGGATGCTGCTGACGTGTGTTTTCACAGGTGCTGTTTTCTGTTTCACGTTTTCATACATGGAGTGGGGGAAAGTGTAGCTACTGACAAGTAGAAAACTGTTATTTTTTACAAGGCAGTTTCTTGTTTTTTTTTTTTTTTTTTTTTTAAAGTGGAATTAGTTCTTGGCTTTGCTCCCAGTCCCAACCCCCTTCCGGCTGCTCATGTCCCTGGGTAAACACAAATAGAGATTGCTTTGTGTATTTTGAAGGGTTCTCTGTTTTGAGGAGAGAATTATGTTGCAAATGTTTTTGTCCTAAATAAATAAAACACTTCCTTGTCCTAACAAGATCCATTATAAATTAATTGTATGAATTCAACTAAACTTGTAAAGTCAGCAGGTGGGGTGGAGAGGCTGTTTGCAGAAGAGCAGCTAGATCGTGAGGGTGGGAATTGGGTGTGTTTTCTAGAGCCACAGCGATTCGTTTCAATTTTCTAATCATGAAATGCACACTTGGGTTGGGGTTCCTTTGAAACCCAGCGTGCGTGCCCAGCATGTACATGCCCTTCTGTGGGGAGCTGTTGTCAAACAAATTAATCAGTACCTTGAAGATGATCTTCTAGGCCCTGGACACCCTGAGGTGCCCTGCCTGCCATGGCCCGCGGGGGCTGGGGCCTGACCCCCGAAGGGCTCTCTGTCTCTCTACAAGCTCTGTGCTCTCTCCTGGCATGGAGGCAGGAGGGGCCTCCTCCAGGCTCCAGCTGGCTCTGCTTCTGCCACATTGCCCCCGCTCTGTGTGTTACATATGCCTGTAAACCTGCCCAGGTCTTTCCCAGAGCAGCCACACAGCCCTGGGATCCTTTTTTTTTTTTTTTTTTTTTTTGAAGAAGTATTTTATTTTATGTATTCATTCATTTATTTTAATTTGACCAGAGAGCGATGCAGAGAGAGAAAGTGAGAAAGGAAGCCACCAGGTCCGGAACTTGAACCATGGGTGGCCATGTGGGAGTGTCCAGCACCTTAACCACCACGACACCTGCTGGTCTCTGGGATCCCTTTTTTAAATTTGCCAGAGAGACAGAGGGAGACAGCAACCCCCATGGGGCATGGCCATGCTGCAGTCCCTTCTCCATTACTCCCTCCTGGGATTTTGGGCATGTTTACAGGACCAGCATGTTTTGCAAGCCTCTGGGTCCAGCACCTGAACCATGTGGTTGGTCATGAGGGACTCAGCTCCCTTAACCATCAGGTTAAGGAGGAGACAAGCTGGCGGCCCCCTTACCTCATGTGTATATCCGAGTAGGACAGTGGCGTGTCCTCTTTCTGCCAGTGAAGCACATGGCTTCTGAAGAAGGAAACCGGCTTGCATGTGGGAGAGCCCCAGGAAAGAGGTTCTGAGCGGGCTCCCCCCAGGTGGGCCGCGTGTGGCCTTGGGTAGCCCTGGCCTCTCTGGCCTCATCCAGTATGTGCTCGGTAGGCACTTTGTGCCTGAGGCGGGTTTCCTTTTAACCTTGGTACAGAGGGTAGTGTTAATTCTCATGGCACGTGGCTGCCACTGGTCTGCAAGGCCCTCCTTATAGACTGTCTACCCCACCCCCTCCCACAGATGCCCACGCAATTGCGCTTCATGTGCGTCTTTGTATTTGGGTGTATTCTTGCGATACGTGTCCCCTGAGTGTCATGAAGCCAGCCTCCCCACGGCCTCTTGGACTGTGCAGGTGAGGATGGTGTCAACTGCACCTGCAGGACAACTGGGGCTCACAGCCCTGCTCCAGGTGAGTCTCACATGTGCTCTGGACAGCCACCGATGGCCTCTGTATTGCCAAGGAAGGAAGAGCTGACTAGAGAGGGTCAGAAACCCACCAGACCACCTTCCTCATCAGCACGCCAATCCGATGGCTGCCTGTCCTGCCCCACTTGGATCATTGGGGCCCACGGCCGCCTGCACAGGGCCTCCGGGCCCTCCTCAGGAGCCTACATTTCCCAGCCATAGCCTTCACCCCACTGGGACCTCTTTTTGTCATTTCCAGAGGAAGGGTGTTGAAGCCCAGATAACACTGAACAGAAGTGGATCCTGGGTTCTGACCCACCAGGACTGCTACTCACCCTCCACCTGGAGGCATCTTCTTTTTAATTTTCTGTGAGCACACGTGCTTGCTGGAAAGAGACAGAGAAAATGCCCCGGGATGGCCATAACTACAATCCCTTCTCCATATTCCTCTTGGGATTTTAGGCACACACACATGCCCAGAATGATTTTCAAGCTGCCGGTCTGAGATTTGAGCCACACAGTTGGCCATGCGGAATCCAACTGCCGTAACTACCATGCCACAGGCAGGCCCTGTTACATCTTCCATGAAGAGGTTTTCCTCTGTTTTCTCTGTAGGCAAAGGCCAGAGGGGACTGACTGGCTTTTGCTAAGCATATCAGGCAATAGGTGGCGACAAAAGCCACCCCACACTTTCTGGACAAGTCTAGTGGCCAGGCCACATGCCTCTACCACCAACTGTTGACTATACACCTGTGCAGGGTGTAGTCGAGCCACTGGGGCAGGGAAGGCGTGGCAAGGAGGGGAGTTGAGTAGCCTTTATTTTATTTATTTAATTTTTTAGAGAGGTTTTTGCTATAGGGCACATGCACTTGCCAGAGACACAGAAAGCAAGAAATCACCCCCCAGGGGGAATGGCCATGCTGCAATCTCTTCTCCTCCATTCTCCTCTCGGGATCTTGGGCGTGTACACACACTCGCCCGGCATGAGTTTAAGCCACTGGATCCAAGACTCTAACTGCAGTTGACTACATGGGAGTCCAGGGACATAACCATTAAGCCATCTGCTGGTCCCTTGAGCAGACTTTAAAACAAGGGTCCAGAAGGAGCAGAGCAGCAGGACCCCGGGCCTTGAGCACGTAAGGGATGGGTGGGCAGACAGGACCAGACCTGCCTATAGGCAGAGCAGAGCCCTATTGGCTCCTGCCCCAGGTACAAACCTGTCCTGCAGGCTCCTCCTCCCAGAGGCTCTAGAGGTGGGCTGGCTGGAGACCAGAGGCTGAGTTCCCTCCTTGGCACCTGCCCTGTCCTCAGCTGGTTAAGAAGCTCACCTTGACCTCTTTCACTGCTTCGGACAACTCAGTCGGGGTAAGGTCCTCATGATGGTGAGCAGGCAGACAATCCAAAGCATCGGGTAAGCAGAACGCCAGTGTGTGCACAGATGAGCACCTTTCGGACCCAAGAGGCAAACATTCTAGAAAGACAAAAACCTCAACATATAAATAATAATATGATAAACTGTAGTAAGTCAAGAAATGTTTGTTTTTGTTTATTTTTAAGAGAGAGCAGGTGGAAGGCATTAGGGGGGAGAGGTATTTTTGACAGCCTCTCCCCATATCATCACCCACCTGCCCCAGCTTCCCAGTTAGCTGAGACCACAGGCGAGTGCCACCATAACCAGGTTGTTTAGGCCAGGATCCAAAGCCAGGCCCCGTGTGGCCCAGGCCATCACACAGCGGTGCCTTCCTGCTTGCCCCAGCAAGGCCGGGCCCTGGTGACTTGACTTCATGACTGTGCAGACTATGCGCACGCTGGGGCAGGAGGACTCGGGTCACAACGTCATTTCCCCACCCCACTCGAGTGCCCAGCTCCTTCCCGCCAAGCAGTGCTCTGCCCTGGGGCCAGACTCAGATAGTCACAGAAGGCAGAGAGCTCGGGATCGGGGCCAACGGTGGCTTTATAGCCACTATTAGAGCAATCCAGAAAACAAGATGAGCCCCAGGAGACACCCAGGGCACTGAGCTCGGGGCTGGTGCACACCAGCGGTCTGAACCTCACATTGCTTCCTGACACACGGTGAGGCTGGTTATGAGGACGAGAAGGTGCTGCTGTGCTGGAGTCCGCGTTCTCCATGATCGAGATCGCCAAACTCATTAGTTTGCTTTTCACTGGGAGGACTCCTAAGTAGTTCACGAGACTGCAGCACGTGTCCTTGGATGCCCTCAGATTCTGATGACGGAGATCATCGCCCTGTCCCCTGCCTTCACAAGTGCCTCCCCAGCCAGGCCCTTGGGTCATGCTGTCTCCATCCCTCCACTCAGCCTCTCCTACTAGTCTCTGAGGCCTTGGGCTTAGGGTCTTTAAGTCCCTCGTCTCCACCCTCCTCTTCGCACCTCTTCCTGCTGGACCCTGTGCTAACTTCTCCCCCAGGTGGCTGCCACACTGTCCCAGCAGCCTCTGCTCTCCAAGGCTGGGCTCTAGCCATCCCTCCCCACCTGCTGGCCCTGTCCTGCCCTGGTCAAAAAGCTCTCAGGAGCTCCCAGCACCCTTTGCCATGAAGTTCAAACCCCCTAGTTAAGCACAGAAGCCTGGCTGCCCTGCCCCAGCCCGTTTCCCAGCCCTGCTTCCCGAGTGTCCACACGGATCCCCTGTGCTCCCCCTCTGCTGCCCACTCCAGGCTGCCTCATGCTTCCTCACATGCTCGGCTTCAGACGGGACTCTGAGCAGAACCCCCAAGGCTCACAAGCCTAAGGTGCCAGCATCTGGGGACGAATGTTCCCAGGTAACCACCGCTCCCCAACACCCACGGAAAGCGGGCCACTTGGCACAAGACTAGATTTCCCTGAACCCGATCAAAATCGAACCAGAAACTTACTTCTCTATACAATATTAAAATAGTTCTCAGGTTTTTCTTTGTCTTATTTATTTTTTAATTTGACCAGAGAGAGAAAGGGGGAGAGAGAGAGAGAAAGTAAGGAAGCAAACCTCCAGGTCCAGGACTCGAACCATGGTTGGCCATGTGGGAGTCCAGTGCCTTAACTGCCGTGCCACCTGCTGGCCCCTTTGTTTTTGAAAGGGCCGGAAGGTGGCATGGTGGTTAAGGGCACTGGACTCCCACATGGCTGGCCATGGTTCAAGTCCCGGACCTGGTGGTTTACTTGCTTTCTCACTTTCCCCTTCTCTCTCTCTTGCTCTGTCCCAGTAAAATAATTCTTTTTCTTAAAAAAACATTTTAGGGGCCAGCCAATGGTGTGGTTAGAGTAGCCGTATCCCACGTGGCTGTGTGTGCAGTTTGAGTACCAGACCAACAGTTTAGAAGACATGCTGGGTACATGTGCATGTATGCCCAAAATCCCAAGAGGAGAATAGAGGAGAACCATCCCCCTGGGGGGTGATTTCTCACTCTCTGTCTCTCTTCATTGAGCACATATGCCCCATAGCAAATTTTAAAAATAATTTCTCAGAATCAGCAGATGGTGTACTGGTTATGTCACTGGACTCCCGCACGGTTGACTGCGGTTCAAGTCCTGGACCTGGCAGCTTAAAACTCATGCCAGGCATGTGTGTGTGCGTGCCTGAAATCCCGAGAGGAGAGTGGAGGAGAAGGGATTGTGGTGTAGCCATTCCCCTTGGGAGGTGCTTTCTCACTTTCTCTCTGTCTTTCCAGTGAGTGCACTTGCCCTATAGCAAAAATCTCTCTTAAAAATAAAATTTTAAATGTGATTGAATGTATGGAAGAAAATGAAATGAAAAATAAATAAATAAATAAAATTTAAAAAATTTTTCTTTATACAATAGCCACACATACATGGTAGTTTTATTTTTTTACTTGTTTTAGATTTTTGCTAAAGGGCATGTGCATTCACCAGAGACTGACAGCAAGAAATCGCCCCCCAGGGAGGATAGCCGCATTGTAATCCCTTCTCCACTCTCCTGGGATTGTGAGTATGCGCACACACACTCCTGGTTTGAGTTTCAAGCTCAAGCCACCGAGTCCAGGGCTCAAACCCCAGTTGGCCATGTGAGAGTCCAGCAACATAACCATTACGCCATCTGCTGGTCCCTGTAAGATAGTTTTAAATACATGCATAATCCTAGGGAGAACAAAGGAATGGCTCAGGACCAGAGGATGGCATGATGGTTACGGCACTGGGCTCCTACGTAGTCGACCACAGTTTGAGTCCCAGACTGGTGGTTTAAACTCAGGCTGGGCATGTGTGCGTGCGTGCCCAAGATCCCGAGAGGAGAATGGAGGAGAAAGGACTGTGGCGTGGCCATTCCCCGTGGGGGGTTATTTTTCACTTCCTGTCTCTCTGTCTCTGTTTTCCCCAGGAGCACACATGCCCTATAGCAAAAACCTCTTTTACAAAAAAACAAACAAACAAAAAAGAATGACATAAGCTTCCTCTCCTCCAGGCAGCCTTCCCTGACCATCCTGATGTAGCTGCCTCTGTGATGCCCTGTCCCTCTTTCCGTCATGCCACGATTCCAGATGCTCTGGCTGGACTCCCCCAAGGCTTCCCCTCCCTGAGAGTAGCGACAGCATTTTACCTGACTGTCCCCCTTACTCAGCACAGCCTAATGGGGAGCCCCAGCTTAGTGAGTAATTCTGTGGGTCTCCATAAAGCTCCGTCCACACGCTTCAGGAAATGCTTATGGGCAAGAAAGAATGACAATGCTGCACGGGAGGCTCGGACTGACGTCTGCACTTCTGTCCCGTGAGGCTGTCTGCTCTAGGGCCCTCGATGAAAAAAGGAAGAAGGCACAGATGAAAGCAGTGACTGACTGAACCCGGTGTGCACCCCAGCTGCAGTGACTGCTGTAGGGCAGGCCAGCTCAGTGTGGTGGGCACAGACCAGAGACCGCGTGGGCAGCGGCCCTGGGCCTCGAGCCGCTCTGTGGCTGCACAGGTGCCCAGAGCACGTGGAGTGAAGCCATGCTCTGTGACCCCTTTCCTCCACGCGACCCCGGGGTCCCTCCCTCCATGCTGGGTGCAAATAGCAAGAAAGATGAGCCCCTTGGGCACGGCTCGCATGCTGCCAGGGCCCAGTGGACATCAGGAGAGCCCTGGGCCTCTGTAAGCAGCCAGTCGGCGAGGGGAGCACTGGGGTTTAACACTTAGCCAGGCAGAAAAATGGAGGTAATCGGGAAGACTGAAGCCCTCAGCAACATCAGCCACCTCTGCTCTGGCCCTGAACCAACTCAGGGACCCACAGCCCAGATTAGAGAAGCAGTGATCACAAGGGTCACTCCCTAGCCGCCATCAACACAGCACTTCTCTTCGGGCTGTGCACCTGCACCCCCACTTCACATGTACGCGCGTGGCCCTGCCTCCCTACCGGCCATCCTCAGTGGGCGCCGGAGGGTCCCTTTACCCCCCCCCACACACACCCAGTGACATTTAGAGTGGAACGCTGTGGCCTCGATGGGCCCGGCCCCTGTGAGGCTGCAGCGATAGCCCGTCAACAGCACGGCGTTCCCAGGAGCACAAAGAGCCTCACTCACGCTCCCGGAACAGACGTGAAAAGCACCGAGGTGCGTTTCCAACCTCAGAATTACTCAGCAGCCCTTCGTGCGTCACTGGCTCCCTTTTGATTCCAGGAGGAGGCCCTTCCTCACTTCACCCTCCTCAATTCTCAGGTCCCCCTTCCCTTCCTGGCACCCCCACTTCTCCCTCCAGGCCCAAGAACTCTCCTCCTTCACCACAGAGAATGGAAGCCAGCCATTAGGCTCAAAATAAGCCCTCCCTCCCGGCCATAAAGGCCCTTTCTCTCCCCTCCATCTGCCTCTGGGTCTTTGCCCGAAGCTCCTCCCCCTCAGGCCCTGCAGGGGGAAATGCCACCTTTTTCTTCCTCTTGCAATGACAGTGACGCTGGCCCCACTGCCTTCATCGCCACCTCCACCTCCAAGCTCCACAGGGTCCCTCCTTCCTAGTGGCCACTCCAAGCCTGCCTCCCCCTGCCACCCTCAGGGAGACCACGTACTCTGTGAAAATGTGGTGCAGCCACATGATTCAGAACTGGTGGCTCCCTCCCATCCTGTCCCTCACCTCCTCCCTCTTCCTTCCTCGTAGTCGGCAGTTTCCTAGTTCTGTTTCCAGGAAAAGTAGTGGTTTGACAAGGGGAAATCTTCATCTATTCTTTTTTGAAAACTTAAGGTCCAGCCATGGTGGCGCAGTGGTCATGCGATGATGCTCTGAGGTGCTAGAGGCCGTGTGGAAGAGCAGGGTCCGTGTCCGGTGGCTTGTCTGTACCCATGAGCACACACATCTGCGGTCCTGGTGATGGCAGGGCTTGAAGGGCAGCAATCAAGTGAGACGCTGCTGAGGATGCCTGTCTGTGCCTCAGGAAATACATGGATAAAATGAAATAAAAGCTCGAGATAACCATTCACATACCTGACACTTCACTCTTCGAAGGTGTGAAGTTCTGTGGGGTTTTTAAACATATTCACAAAGTCGTGCAACTCTCACCCTAACTCCAGGGTATTTTCGTGTCCCCCCCCAAAAAAAAAAAAAAAAAAAAAAAAAAAAAAACCCTCATACCCATGGCAGTCACTCATTCTCCTCTTCCTCAGGCCCTGGCAACCGCTAATCCATGTTCTTTCTGCCTTTGGATTTGCCTATTCTGGGTATTTTGGACACGTGGAATCCGAGGATGTGGCCTTTCTACCTGACTGCTTTTACCGAGTGTGATGTTTTCCAGGTTCGTCGTGTTGTAGGGTGTCACTGTCATTCTTCATGGCTGAATGACGTTGGATCACAGGGAGCTACCTTCCACCCCTCGTTTGCACATTCCTGAACTGAGGGACATTTGTCTTACCCTCACTTTCTTGGTTCTTATGGCTAATGCTACTATTCCTGTCTGTTTGAGTTTGACACCAATTTTCAGTCATTTGGGGCACACACAGGGATAGCGCCCTGGGTCGTTTGGTGATTTCATCGCAGCTTTCAACGAATAGCCTTACTGCCCTCCGCAGCTGCACCACGTTACCTCCCACCTGCGACGTTCGAGGGCTCCAGTGTCACCACACCCTCCACAACACTGGTTCCTTTTTTTTTTTTTTAAGTAGCCATCCTAGTGAGTGTAAAGTGGTATCTCCTGAGGCTTCGATTTGCATTTTCCTGATGACAAATGGAGTTGAACATCTCTCTATGTACTTATCAGCCATTCTTGTATCTTCTTTGGAGAAATGTCTTTCAGATCCTTAGCTTTTATTTTTTTATTTTTATTTTTACTTTTGCCAGTAGGTGTATGCACTCAGGAGAAAGAGAGAAACGGGGAGAAAAAAAGAGAGGAATCACCTCCTGTCCCCCATAACACATGGTCATGCCACAATCCCTTCTCCTCTATTTCTCCCTTCTTTTGAGATTTTGGATACTCACACACATGCGCCCAGCATGTTTTCAAGTCTCTAAGATTCAAGCCACACAATCAGTCATGTGGGGCCCAGCTTCCTTAAGCACCAAACCATGAAGCCACCCTGATTCTATAGCTTTTTTTTTTTTTTTTAAAGAATTATTTTATTTAACTTTATTTATTATTATTATCATTATTATTTTCCAGTTTGATCAGAGACACAGAGAGAGAGAGAGGAAGTGAGAAAGCAAGCCACCAGGTCCGAGACTTGAACCGTGGTCGGCCATGTGGGAGTCCAGCGCCTTTAACCACCATGCCACTTGCCGGCCCCTATAGCTTTTTTTTTAAAAAAAAAAATAGTTTGCTTATTCTGTGAATGAGACAGAGAGGAAAAGAGCCCCCCCAACAGGGTCCTGATGCTACGATACACCCCCACCTCACCAAGCCCACATCACAAGCACACGCATGCCTGGTGTACTCACCTGGTGTCACCAGATGTGAACCAGTAACCCATGTGGGTCTGCCTCACAGTGTCACATTTTACCACAGCACCCCCTTCTGGTTCCTCCACTTAACTCTGTAATCCTTTTTTTGTTTTAAAGTTATTTTATTTAACTTTATTATTATTATTATTTTCCAGTTTTTGATCAGAGAGAGACAGAGAGGAAAAGTGAGAAAGCAGGCCACCAAGTCCGGGACTTTAACCGCAGCTGGCCATGTGGGAGTCCAGCACCTTTAACAACCATGCCACCTGCTGAGCCCTGTAATACATTTATTACATCAGGAATTGTGAGTCTTCCAACACTTTTCTTCTTTTTTTATTTTGTTTCAGCCATGTTGATTCCTTGCATTTTTTCCATATGAGTTTTAGAATCGACTTGTCAATTTCTGGAAAAAAAAAAAAAGAGGCATCTGAGATTTTGGTAGCTCTAAATCTGTAGATGATTTTGGGAGTGTTGTCATTGTAGCAATGGCAGGTCTGCTAACCATGAACATGACTGTGTTCCCATTTACTTAGGTTCACTTCCCTTTGGTGGGGCTTTGCAGTTTTCAGAGTATCGTCCTCCTTTCTGTTAAACCCAAGTATGCTCTTTCCGGTATTTGGACTGAGTTTCTGCCTGGGCTTTCTGACCCTCCTCTGCCTGTGGCCCCGTGGCCCACTGCTGGCAGACCTTAACACTCCACTGCTCTGCGGCCACTACTCTGACACCAGGACCCTTTAGATGACTGTCCAATGGACACCCTCCTTCTCAGAAGAAGTCCTTCTCCCAGAGACCTCTGAGATAATTTGCTACTTTGAGCAATCGTTCCCTAAAATTCCTTCTCACGGGACCAGCAGTTAGCGTAATGGCTACATCACTGGACTCCCATGTAGTCAACCACAGTTCGAGTCTCGGACCTTGTGGCTTAAACTCACCCCGGGCGCGTGTGCGTGTGTGCCCAAGATCCCGATGGGAGAATGGAGGAGAAGGGATTGCGGCGTGGCCATCCCCCCTTGGGGGTCATTTCTCATTTTCTGTCTCTCTGTCTCTCTCTGTCTTTCTGGTGAGGGCACGTGCCCTATAGCAAAAACCTCTCCCAAAAAAAAAAAAAAAAAAAAACCCAGAAATTTCCTTCTCACTTGCTTTCACTAACCACTCTCATGTTCTCCTTTGCTGACTTCCTCCCCTTCTTTATCTCCTCTTCCTCCACCCCTCTTCCTCTGCCAGTCCTTAAATGTTGGGCCTCTGTCCTTAATCATTTTCCCTCTACATGGTTGGCAGCTTATCTTGGGTAAACTTACTGACTCCAAAAGTCTCCATCTTTACTCCAGCTCCACCCTCTCTGGGCCTTCAGCACGGTGCCCTTAGAAACCCTCCTTCCAGGTCTTTCCTGGGTTCCCTCGCCCTCCTCTCACCTTCCTGGGGTTGACTGGTGTTAACGCTCAAGCCAGAGCGTGGAGTTACGATGCTCGACTCCTCTCTTGCCCTTTCTTCCTGCGTCTCATCAGGCGTCACACCTGTGGCTTCTGCCTTCTGCATTTTCATGGGGCAGGTCCTTCTACACCAGACTCCTCACTTAAAGGAACACGAATGGAGCGCAGCCCCCCCCCCCCCGCCCCCCACACACACACAGCATCGGAAGCCTGTGTCCAGTGCCTGAGGCTAGTGCAGGCTCAGAGGCAAGTCTCGCGGAAGCTCCTCGGGCGAGGTGGGCACCCACTGCTCTGTGAAGGGCGAGCTCAGCTGTGGCGAGAAGAGAACACAGCAGCTAGGCCACATTGCAGTGACACCCCGGTGTGGGGTTCAGGAGCAGCCAGCCCTCAGGTTAGTGGGTTAGGGAGGGCAGGTGGGAGGCTGGGGGGACAGCTGCAAGGTCACTCACCCTCCTTGCTGCCTGTGGGACCTGAGATTTGGCACTTAAAACGGAAGCCCCCTGGCACTTGGGGGCTGGTGGGAGAATCACCTGGAGCAGGCCGTGAAAGCCCTTTGTAAATGGTGAATTCAGGACAAGTATGGGGATGCCGAATGAGGTCGGACAGAGAAGCAGGTTGCACATCGTGAAGACCACAAATACCAAGTGCAGGGGCTCAAGCTTCATTGTCAGGTGAGCGTATGAGGTGGACTCCCATTTCCGGTGGACAGAAACCCCCAACTGACTCAGGTGCAGAGGCAGCTGTCTGCAGGTGCAGCTGGACCCTGAAGACCAAGGATGATTTCCCTGTCTCCATCCCTCTGGGTTTCCCTTTCTCTGCCTCTCATCTCTTCTTCCGTGTGGTCCTCCTTCCTTGTCCCTGCAGCAGGCTTCCTTTGGGGGCTGGGCGAGACCTCTTGATGACCTCAACCTCCTCCTTTGGGGAGCCCTGAGGCCCTGAATCTGTCTCACTGGCTTGCAGGTAAAGCCCAGGGAAGGTTTTGATTGGTTTAGCTAGGTTATTGCTCATTTATAAACCAATCAGGAGGATGCATGATGTTCTCTGATTGGCCGACTGGGTTAATGCCCCACCTCTGCACTGAGGAAGGACTGGGGAGGAAGGTTCCTTGGCAGCCAGGGTGCTTGGCTGACAGTACCTCTCCCACCCAGGGAATCTCACGGATGCTGAACAGAATGATTAGACCCTGAGAGGGGTGAGAAGCTAGGCCCTAGAGAGGGATGCGGAGGGCACCCGGGCCCTGGTGGGAGAGGGGAGTCCAGGCCAGAAGTGGCATGCAGAGGAAGGACAGCAGTTCTGGAGCTGCCCTCCACAGCCTCACAAGGGTCCTGAGACGGAAGTGAAATGACTGCCCATTTTGCAGGTGAGGTTAAATGACCTTCCCAATGATGGGAGCTACAGTCTGCAAACCACTGGCTCACCCGTGGGGGTTTGTGCAGAGCCAGCCAGGGTGAGTGGCAGGAGCATAGGGTGGGAGAAGCTGGCACTGAGTGGGGTGGGGGGCTGCAGGAGGGCCATAAACTTAGCTGGGGGCCTGGATCTCAAAGGTGGTGAGAAAGGCCGAGGTATGGCCTGTGGAAGTCCAGCAGAGGGAGAACCTGGCAGGCCTCATGGAGGTGGTGGCTTTGAGCAGACTGCGCACTCACGATGCCCCAGGAGCCAGGGCAGAGGGACATTCCCAGCCTGGGAAGGCAGGCAGCGGTGCAGGCCTCACCTGGGGGCTCCAGGCGCGCAAGCAGCACTCCACCCTGGAAGCAGGGTCCCCTTGGCGCCTGCTCTGCCCTCCCTACCCGCCTGGGGCAAACCCCCGCGCGGCTCCCGTGGTCCCCGCCTGCCCGGCGATTCCAGCGCGTCAGCAGAGCGGAAACGCGGCGCGGCGCCAGCCCCGGCGCGGCGGGGACGCGGCCTGGCAGCGCGGCCGGTGCTCCGCGGGTTCGGTTCCGCCCGCGTTTGTGTTGGCAGCGGCCCGCGGCGCGCGGCCGGGCGCATGAAAGGGGCCTCTGTCTGCGCCCCAGCGGCCCCGCTCGCCTTTCACTCTTAATATAATCTTCACTTCATTTTTAACCGAGCAGAGGTTCTTTTGGAATTTTTCCCTTTCTTCCAAAAATACATGTGCGTGTGTGTATGTTTGCAAAAGGCCCTTCACAGTGAAGGTCGGGATTGTCCCGGGGAAGGGAAGTGCGAACCCGAGGCAGTTTGGGAGGGAGACAGCAGTTCCTTTCTTCCTCTGCAGGGGCCTCCCCGGGGTGGCCGCCTCCGCTGCCGCCACTGCCACCGCTGCCGCTGCCCCGCCCCCTATCCTGAGCTCCTCAGGTGGGGGAGCTGGCTGGGAATCCCCCATCCCCACCCCAGGGTGAATGGGCTGTTGGAAATAGAAGTCTGTGGGAGGGAGTGGGTGTCTGCTCAAGGGGTCCCTGCCTAGATCTGGTGAGACTGTCATCAAGTGTGGCCAGCCGGGCTGCCCTCCCAGGGAATTGAAAAGGAGTCAGGCCCCTGACGTTAGAGGTCTGCATGGGGACACCACATTCTGCGTGGATGCCCATGGGTTCCTTTAAAACAGCCTGCAATGGTCCCGGAAAAGCCATCGACCAGCCCTCCTCACCGCAGAAGGGGGTTATACCCAAGGGAGCTTTCCAGGTTGCCATTTGGAGAGACCCCACCTCAAGCATCTCAGGGCCAGAGCTTCCCTTACACATTCCCGGGCAAGTCTGTTGGGCTTGGCGAGTCAGATATGATTGTCCATGCAGGAAGGAGAAAGAAGGTTCAGAGAAGTTACTTGCTTGAAGTCACAGAGCATGAGGGTTCCGGGCCTGGAATGAAGAGGCAGGTGGAAAGCCTAAGCTCTCCCCTCTGTTCAGTGCTTTTCAAACTGTTCTCTAGAGCTTCTGTACACATTGAGGAGCCTGGAAATGCACCATTCTGATTTCTTTCTCTTTAAAAAATGATTGCCAGAGGGCGTGTGTTCATAATAATATTCATTACTGATTTGGGCCAGAGAGGGCGCCAGAGAATCCCACAATGGGACATAGTCATACTGCTATCCTCTTCCTCTGTTTCTTCTCCCCATCAGGATTTTGGGCATGCCCGCACACTGCTGGCATGTTTTTCAAGCTACGGGCTGGGATGTGAACCACTGTTGGCCATGTGGGTTCTGGTTTCTATACACATGTCTAACTTCTGTGCTACGGGGCTGACCCAATTCTGACTTTTTAAAAAATTAATTTGTGGGGCTGGCCAGTAGTGTGGTAGTTAAGGGTGCTGGACTCCCACATGGCTGACTGAGGTTCAAGTCCCAGACCTGGCAGCTTGCTTTCTCACTTTCCCTCTCTCTCTCACTCGCTCTCTGTCTCTCTCTGGTCAAATTAAAATAAGTAAATAATAAAAGTTAAATGAAATAATTATTTTAAAAAATTAATTTGTGTGTATGCTTGAGCTTCTACTTTGAGAAATCTAGTAGATTAAATAACCTGCAAACTATCCCTCTTTAAACACCTCGAAAAGCTAGATTAGAAATCACAATAAATAGGGACCAGTAGTTGGCATAATGGCTATGTTGCTGAACTCCCGTGTAATTGACCACAGTTCAAGTCCCGGACCCAGTGGCTTAAACTCACGCCAGGTGCATATGTGTGCATGCCCAATATCCCAAGAGGAGAATGGAGGAGAAGGGATTGCAGTGTGGCCATCCCCCCAGGAGGTGATTTCTTGCTTTCTGTCTCTCTGTCTGTCTCTGTCTTTCTGGGGAGTGCACATGCCCTGTAGCAAAAAGAAAAAAAACCTCTCAAAGAAAAAAAGAAAGAAAGAAAGAAATCACAATAAATAACAAATACCGAGAGCATCCTTTTTTGTTTCTGATTTTCTTTTCTTTTTTTTTTTTTTTTTTTTTTAGGTCTTGCCATAGGTCGTATGTGCTCACCAGAGAGAAAGAGAGAGACAGAGGGAAAGTGAGAAATTCCCCAGGGAGATGGCCATGCTCCTCTCCTCTATTTCTCCAAGGATTTTGGGCACACATGCACACGTGCTCAGTGTGATTTTCCAGCCTCTGGGTCTGGGATTCGAACCAGGAAGTCGGCCATATGGGATCTAGCCACCTTAACCTCCATGTCACCTGCTGGCCCCATAAAGAAGATCTTAAAGGCAATCAGAAAGAAAAGATAGCTCTGCCCGCAAAGAAATGACAATTACATTGTCTGTGGACTGTCCATTGGCACCGTGAGAAGTCAGACTATCTTGAAGGCCAACTGCAGTGGCAAGCAGTAGCACAATGACCTGTAGTGTTGAAACCATATGGAAGGATCTGGGTTCACGTCCTGAGGCCCCCTTTTACACACCAGATGCATGCATGCCCGGGAGTCTGGCTGGCGAGACTGGAGGGTTGTAGCATCAAGACCCTGTTATGGGTGCCAATCTCTCTCAGAAGAAGTAAGTAAACTTAAAAAACAACAGCTACTATCTGGGTCAGCAGGTGGTGTGGTAGTTAGGGCACTGGACTTCCACGTGGTCAGTCATGGTTTGAATCCTGGATATGGCAGCTTGCTTTCGCACTTTCTCTCTTTCTCCTTCTCTCTCTCATTGTCTTTCTCCAGTGAATACACGTGCTCTATAGCAATTAAATAATAATAATAAATAAATAATTCTTTAAAAAAATCTTGTGTAGAAAATATGGAATATATACACATGGAATAGCATTTGGCCTTAAAAGGGAAAGAAATCCTGTAGTTTATGGCAACGTGAATGAACCCAGAGGACGTTACGTTAAGTAAAATAAGCCAGGCACAAGAAGAAACATACGACGTTATCTCACTGATATGTTTCTATGGGAGATCCTAAAAAGGGGGTCTCCTAAATGCAGATAGTAGGTGATGACTCAGGGACGGGGGATAGGAGTGTGGGCGCAGGTGGAGGACTGGGGAGCTGTTGGTCAAAGTTACAAAATTTCAGGGACCAGCAGTTGGTGTAATGGCTATGTTGCTGGACTCCCATGTAGTTAACCACAGTTTGCATCCCGGACCCGGTGGCTTAAAACTCACGCCGGGCGCGTGTGCGTGTGTGCCCAAGATCCCGAGAGGAGAATGGAGGAAGGGATTGCGGCGTGGCCATCCCCCCTGGGCGGTGATTTCTCGCTTTCTGTCTCTCTGTCTCTCTCTATCTGGCAAGTGCACGCGCCCAATAGCAAAAACCTCTCCAAAAAAAAAAAAAGGTACAAAATTTCAGTTAAGAGGAATAGGTTCAAGAGAGCCAATGTGTAACACATGACTGTCATTAATACATTGATGTTAACAAAGTGTACTTGAAAATTGCTAAGAGAGTAGATTTTAATCATTCTAACCACAAAACTAGTATATGACATAAAGCATACATTATTGATTTAGTTTATTTATTTTTTAAAAATTTTTTTAATTTAAAGTTATTTACATTCATTTGCTATACATCATTACAGCATACAGAATGAGATTTTCCATCCAGAATACTCTGTATATTGGTTCAATCAAGCACATCAACACACATGTTATCATCAACAAATAATTTTCCATTTCTTGTTTCCTGTATATTGTGTTTTTTTTTAATTGGTTTAGTTTAGACATTCCACAATACATACATATTTTTAAATGATTTGTACACCCCAAATTTAATCAATTAAAAATTAATTTAAGAAAAAGACTATCTTCAAGGATATCTTCAGGGGCCAGCTGATGGCTTAAGGGTTACGTCGCTGGACTCCTATGTAGTCGAATGTGGTTTGAGTCTCGGACCTGGTGGCTAAAACTCACACCGGGCGCATGTGCGTGTATGTTCAGGATCCCAAGAGAAGAGTGAAGGAGAGGGTATTGCAGCGTGACCATCCCCCTGGGGGGTGATTTCTCGCTTTCTGTTTCTCTGTCTCTCTGTCTTTCTGGTGAGTGCACGTGCCCTATAGCAAAAACCTCACAAAAAAAAAAAAAAAAAAAAAAGAAGAAGAAGAAGAAGAAGAAAAGAGTATCTTCAAATGCTTAGAGAAAATAAGAGTGAACCTAGAATTATTTATTTAACTGGAATATTTTTGAACAGCAAAGGTGAAAATAAGGTCAATTCTTAAAAAACTGTTATCATTCATGATGGAGTGCGTCAGCATCCACGTGACCGTGAGGGAGAGGAGAGCACTCAGACCACAGTCGCCATCACCATGAAGGATCTGGCTCTCTCGGGCAGCGCGTATTACTACTGTGCCACAGAGCCAACCCAAGAAGGTCATTTTTTTTTTTTGGAGACGTTTTTGCTATAGGGCACGTGTGCTCACTCTCTAGAGAGAGAGACAGAGAGACAGAAAGTGAGAAATCACTCCCCGGGAAAGATGGCCACACTGCAATTCCTTCTCCTCCATTCTTGGGGTCTTGGGCTCACACATGCACACATGCCTGGCGTGAGTTTAAGCCACCGGGTCTGGGACTCGAACCGCGGTTGACTACATGGGAGTTCAGCAACATAGCTGTTATGCTAACCGCTGGTCCCAGAGGTAATTTCTTTTAACAAAAACAAAAACAAAAGTACTGTTAACAGACCTTGGCTGAGAGAACTACTAACTAAAAGATGCCTTTTAAGAAGAAAGTATGTAGGACCAGCCGGTGATGCGGTAGTTGAGGCAGCTGGATCCCATATGACCAACTGCATTGTTCAAGTCCCACCCAGACCCTACGGCTTGCAAAACACACTGGGCACATGTGCATGCAAGCCCAAAACCCTAAAAGGAGAAGTGGAGGAGAGGGGAGTGCAACATGGCTGTCCCCCTTGAGGGAGGAAGAAGTGAGAAAGCATTCCTCCCTGTCCCTCTCTGGCAAGTGTGCATACCCTCTGGCAAAATAAAAGTAAAGAAAGAAATAGGGAAATCTCTGTCCTTTGGGTTACATAATCTCAGTCTAGCTTCAAATTCACTAATTGTTTCTTAGCTTAAATCGAAGGCAGGGGACCAGCAGATGGCGTAATGGTTATGTCGCTGAACTCTCACACAGTCGACTACAGTTCAAGTCCTGGACCTGGGTGGCTTAGAACATGCTGGCCATGTGTGTATACTCAAAATCCCAAGAGGAGAATGGAGGAGAAGGGATTGCAGCATGACTACCACCACCACCACCCCGCCCCTGGGGGGTTATTTCTCTCTGGTCAGCGCATGCTCCCTATAGCAAAAACCTTTATAAAACAAACAAGCAAGCAAACAAAAAACTAAGGTTGTGCCTTGAGAAAGCAAGAAATCACCCCCCAAGGGCAATGGGCATCCCTCAGTCCCTTCTGCTCCATTCTCCTCTTGGGGTTTTGAGCATGCGCACACACGCACCCAGCGTGCGTTTTAAGCTGTTGAATCCAGGACGCAAACTGTGCAACCGGCCATGTGGGATCCAGCTCCTTAACCGTCACGCCACCTGCCGGCCCCTCCATTTGGTTCTTTTTCTGTTTCTGTCTCTTTATCGGTATGGTCTATTCGGTGCCATGTCACATCATACCTTGCTTTACTTCTTTCGTCAGGGCTTCCTTCAGGTTTCTTAGCACGGGATGGCCATGTCAACATCTCCATTAAACACATTTGGTCATCCTCACGGGGGTTTCTGTTACCTGATTGTTTCCTGGTGATGGGCCATAGTCCCTTCTTTCCATATATGTCGCATCTATTTTGCTGGGAATTGGACATTTAGATAGTCCAGTCATAGTGCAGCAATTCAGGACTAGCTCTCTCCTACCCAGGGATTGTTTTTGTCATTTGCTTATTTACTTGTTTAGTGACTGGCTGGGTTTAATTATTACTGTTACTGTGTGAGAGAGAGAAATGATCTCCCAGTGGGATGTGGCCACACTGTAATCCTTCTTTTCCCTCCATTTCTTAGGATTCGGGTACACATGCTTAGAGTGTTTTTCAAGCCATCAGGGCCAGGATGAAAACCTCAGTTGACCGTGTGGGATCCAACTCCCCAAGCACAGTGTTTAAGTGCTGTGCTTCAGGGCAGGTCCTAAATGGAAGTTTTTTGTTTTGTTTTAAGAACTGTAATTGTTTTAGAGATTTTTGCTATAGGGCACATACACTTGCCAGAAAGACAGAGACAGAAAGGAAGAAATCACCCCTCAGAGGGAACAGCCACACCGCAATCCCTTCTCCTCCATTCTCCTCTTGGCATTTTGGGCATATACGCACACGCGTCCAGTGTGAGTTTTTTGGGGTTTTTTTGTCACTATTAAAAGTCCGAACTTTAAACAGATTCTTGGGGTGGTGGTTCATATCCATCAGCTCGTTCAACTTTGGTGCCCGTCTCATCCCCAGTAGCTTTTCCAGAACTACTACCTTCACCATGAAGCTCCATGAGTTTTCCCAATGCAAACCTGGGCGTCTTCAGCATTTTGACTTTCCTGACGAAGACATCGTGGAGAGGGTAGATGGACTGGCAGGCCTTTTCTATGTCTTTCCCGATGCTGTCTGGAATCAGTTTATTGACCACTTCTTTCAAGTCATTTGTCTGCACCTCCCGGGTCATGATTTCCATCATCTTCTTCCGGATTTGGCAGACCTGCTGATGCTGGGCACGAGGTCTTCCGTACCTGATTGTTGCATTTTTTGGTAAACCCAACACAGAAGAGACGAAGCAAATAACCATCGGTAGTCCTGACATCGACATGAGCTTCAATCAAGGTCTGCCATTTTTTTTTTACCATGGAACACATTTTGTCCCAGGTGAGATCCATGCCATGGAAGTTAGTCAGGCAGTTTTTGCCCTGAACATCCTCAGTAATTAGCTTGAATTTCCTAAATGCGACTTCGTCATTCTGCAGATCTGCAAGGCTCACTTCAAACACACGGCCCTTCAGGCCGTCGGACGCAATTTTGGTTCCTTGAGTCCTGGTAACCAGTGTCTTCCCGATATCTCATGTTGAACATAGCAGGTTCTTTCATGCCATACCAATCTTTTTTAGAAAATGGATCAACCACTTTCTTCTTGGCTCCCTTTTTGCCACCTTTCGTAAGGCACTTACTCTTGCCAATAGCCATGGTGCTACTCAGAGAGCCAAAAAGGCCAGTGTGAGTTTTTAAGCCACCAGGTCCAGGACTCGAACTGCCGTCAACTACGTGGGAGTCCAGCAACATAACTAATTACACCATCCGCTGATCCCTAAGAATTATTTATTTTATTTATTATTATCATTATTATTGAATTTGCTATATGGCACATGTGCTCATGAGGGAGAGAGAAAGAGTGAATGAGAAAGCAAGCCACCAGGCCCTGGACTCAAACTGTGGTCAGCCATGTGGGAGTCTAGTGCCTCAACCACCATGCCACCTACGGGTCCCCCAGATGGAGTTTTAAAATAAAGTCTCTTTCTTTCTGGGACCAGCAGATGGGATAATAGTTATATCACTGGACTCCCACATAGTGGACCGTGATTCGAGTCCCAGACTCAGCAGCTTAAAACTCACATTGGGCATGTATGCTTTCGTGCCCAAAATCCTGAGAGAAAAATGGAGTGGCAGAGAAGGGATTGAGACTTGGCCATCCCCCCTGGGGGCGTGATTTCTCACTTTTTGTCTCTCTTTCTGGTGAGGGCATGTACCCTAGAGCAAAAATTTCTCTTAATTTTTTTTCTTTCTTCCATGAATGAGAGATGGAAAAAGAGACAGCATCCCCAACAGGGTCTCAGCACTGCCGTTCACCTCCAGCTTTAGCCAGTACCGGATCATGCACACGCACCTGCCCAGCATACTCCAGGAGATCTCTGGACACGAACCCAGGACCTTCATATGTGGGCTGGCCTCACAGAGCATGTGTGTTACCATTGCACGACGATCCAGCTCTTGGATGGCTTATTTCAGTGTCTCTTCCATCCTCTCCACGCAGCAGGTAGCCTCTGATGCTGCTTCTCAGGAGACCCTTGGGTATGCCGTAGTCACCCTGGGGTGACAGTAGTTGGGCTGGGCTCTGTTTGTCTCTTTTCCTGACCACACTCATCTGGTAAACTCCACTGATGGCTGCTTGACTGCACTGTTGCTTGCTTTCTTTCTATTTTTGTTTGTTTTCAAGCTGCTGGGCCCCAGACTCAAAGTGCACAGTTCACTGTGTGGAATCCCACTGCCTTAGCCACCACTCCACCTGGTTCACCCCTCCATGCACTTTTTTTTCTTTTTAGGGTTTTGTCATAGGGCATGTGTACTTGCCAGAGAGACAGTGAGAGAGAAAGTGAAAAGTCAGCCTCTGGGGCGATGGCCATGCAGTGTCTTCTCCTCCAGTCTCCTCTCAGGATTTTGGGAATGCATGTACATGTGCCTGGCGTGATTTTCAAGCCACTGGGTCCAGGACTCGAACTGTAGTCAGCCACGTGGGAATCCAGCACCTTAGTCTCCACCCTGTGCTATTGTTTTCAATAGCATAAATTGAGCATACATTGTCCCATAAACTAATCCAGCCAAATTCAGGCTCATCTAAAGATCAATGCACGAGATTTGTTGAGACCCCAGAAGGGCTACTCGCAGCTGTCTCTTGCCCTGGTTCCCTCCAGAAAAGTGGCCGGCCTACAATTTAAACATCCCCAGTGAGAAATATTGGCAGCACTATCCTTCCCATCGTCTTTCACCTTAACCTCCACTGTGTTTGAGAGCACACTGAGGTTTCAACATCACATCTCTTTCCTTTGGAAAGCAACTCGAAACTTTGTGCTCTGTGGCCTGACCTGCTCCTGTGCTGAATCTCCGTGCGTGGCTCTCAAACTGGGAAGAGGCATAATCAATATCGTCTCTCTGAATGACCCTCTGAAGTGGGGTCCCACTTCCAGAGCTGAGTGCTCATGAGGGGCAGGCACTGCTCGGGTCTTATTGCATCGCTTCCTCCCCACGGAATTTGTTCTAACAAGCCAGAGCAAGGGAGCGAGGCCTTAGCAGCCTCAGTGGGGCCATAGGCACTGTGGAGTCAGGGCTGGTAGGAGGGAGCCCCGCACTGCGCCACCCTGGCCCAGAACGATGCCACAGCCAGTCGCTGAGGGCAGGTTGACAAGTCCCAATTTTACCCCTTCTGCAAAGAAAACCTTCAGTTGGGAGCTAGCGACCTCTGTTCTTTTTTTTTTTTTTTTTGAGAGGTTTTCGCTATAGGGCGCGTGCGCTCGCCAGACAGACAGAGAGAGACAGAGAGATAGAAAGCGAGAAATCACCCCCCAGGGGGGATGGTGCGACCTCTGTTCTTGGCTGCACCGGTCTGGACTGGAATTCCCATCTTTTTGAGCTGAGGGAATGGGAATAGATCTTAGTTCAAATACCACAGACTCTCACTATTCTTACCCAGTGTAAGATTTTCTTGTGTAAATGTTTCTTCATCTTTTCTATGCCTTAGGGCCATTTCCGAAGGAGGCCCGAACGCTGTGGTGAGCGAAGTCCACCCCCGGTGGACAAGTGGTGTGAGGAAGAAACATTATTCCTTTGCTGATAGAAGCCACGGAGACTGAAGAGGTTTCTGTTACACAAGAAATCTGGCTCAGTGGTTTTCAAACTCGAACATGCCTGAGTCACCCAGAAGGCTCATTCAGACATGGAGCACTGGGTCCCACCCCGAGTTCCCGATGCAGCAACCATGCTCTGGTGCCCGAGAATTCCTGTGTCCAGCAAGTCCCCGGGGAGGCCAGTGCTGCTGGTCTGGGGACCACATTTTGAGAACCACAGTTTTCTTATTTTAATTGCCAGAGGGTGCGTGCTCTCACCAGACAGACAAAGGGAAAAAGCACCTCCCAATGGGCGTGGTCACACCACAATCCCTTCTCCACTTCTCCATCCTGTTGGGATTCGGAGCACACACAGATGTGCACCTAGCGTATTCTCCAAGCCGACGGTGCTGAAATTTAAACTGTAGTTCCCATATGGAATCTGACTCACCTTAACCACTAGGCTGCGGGGCCAGAACCCTGAGGTTTTTCTTAATATGAAGATGCTCTCCGGTTTTTCGGTTTTAATACTATTTGCCCTTACCCTGAAAGAACCCAGGTGACTAGAGAGTTGGCTCTCTCTTACTGCTTCTTGACCTACTCTGAGGACAGAGTGGCCCAGCGGATTGCTAACTGGACACCCTGCTCTTGCACCTCTCGGGCGGCATGCTCCCCCATGGGTCTGCAGGAGCTCGGGCCCTCTGTGCACGGAGGCACACGGCTCTGTGACTGCAGCTCTCCTTCGTTCCCTTCAGGACCAAACGGCATGTGTCCTGGGTGAACAGACAGGATAAGCCATGCTAATGGGAAGAGAGGAAGTTAAACAACTGTCCAGCGTCTCCCCCGTGAGCAGATCACATAAAGGGAAAAAGCAAGACCCAGCCAAGTCAGGAGGGGAGGCCCGTGTTTGCTGCTGCATCTCGTGCCCATCTTCCATCGCGTGAGGAGCCTGGGGGTTATTAACCGGGAGGAAACTGTCAGCGGGAAAGGTGAGGGCAGATCCCTCTGAACTCAGGGAGAGAAGCTGGGGCTGCCATGAGCTAAATACTTTGTACTTTGATGCCAATGTCTTGCCATAATCCTCCCAACGTTCCCTGCGAGTCCTTGGGGCCGGGCACGGACAGGAATAGCCAACATTCCATGCCATGTGCCATTAACTCATTGAATCCCTGACTGCAGAGAGGTGTCACCATTACCCTCACGGTGCACGCGGGGAAACTGAAGCACAGGGTGAGTCGGTATTTTGTCCAGGGTTACACAGGTGGTTAAGAGTCAGAGCCAGGATTCGAACCCAGATGGTCTCTGTTCTTTATCCCTTCCTTCACCGTGGCCTTATGATGTCCCCTACAATATAAGTACCATGTGGGCAGGGGCCTTGTGTGTCCTGCCCTGTGCACTCCCAGCAGCCCTGAAGGAGGCCTTGCCCATGGGGGGAGGCTCCATGAACGTCTGTACGATGAGTGAAAGAGTCCCCGGTGTAGAGCTGGGCAGGGGTCTCTGTGGACCCATGCTCCTCGGGCGGGGTTACACAAAGGCACTCAGAGGGGAGCAACCTGCGACGGGGGCTAGGGTGTGGTGTGGGAGCCACTCTCAAGTCTAATTCGATGAACTGAGTGCTACAGCAGCCACCAGAGCAAGAGCCTCTGCCCTCAGCGCCCAGGGCATGGCCAGGCCCTGCCAGACAGAGGCTGCTGCCCGGAAAGAAGGGCCAGGCTCCAGGGAGGGGGAGGGGAGGGCACCCTGCCACCCCTGGCCTGGCCGAGGCTGGCCTCCCACATCCTGGACATTGCAGAGACACCAGGGGTAGCTCCGTGACAGCACTGAGCTTGGGCACAGGAGTGTGGAGCTTTCTGCCGTCGGCCGTGGGTTGTGGTCAGAGATACCCCTGTTCAATTCCGAGGGGTCAGAGGAGGGGCCCACGTGGCCGTGTGAGTCTGTGCGGACTGAATGAACAAGCTCGTAAACAGCTATGAGGCTCCCCCTGTGTGGCTCCCCAAGACCTGACCTGGGGCCTCATCTCCGAGAAGGTTGCCACCCCTGACCCCGGCCCGGGGAGGTTTCCCAGAGAGAGACTAGGACACTGGAGAGCCAGGCAGCCAGGGCAGGGTGTGATCAAGCCCCAAATAAGTCACTTTTCCAGTCGGTCACTTTTTCCCACAGTTGCTGACCCAGAGACAGCTGGAAAACTGGCTGGCATAGAGAGAGGGACAGAGGGAGGGCAGTGAGAGGTGGCCGGGCCCTGTCCTTCCCCCACTGCCCAGGGCTCCAGTGTTGTGGTACATCAGGGTGGGAGGGGACGCCTGGGCTTACGGCAGGGACAGTGGCTCCCAGAGCTGCCAGGGGCTCGTCTAGAACGGAATGCTGGTCCCAGAGCAGAGCCCGTGTCTGGGGCTGCTGGGCCCCCAAATGACCCTGTTGTGGATCTCGGTGCTTGGCCAGTTGCACCGGCCGAAGGGGTCTCCTCCCAGCTCAGCCTTGGCTCAGGGTCACCGGGTCCTCCTTCCCCTCAGCCTCAGATCACAGAAGGCCTAATGGTGCACTGGGGTGTGCATGTGCACGCTCAGCTCAAGTCCCTCCACCTCCACCTTCAACTCAGGGCCCCATTCCTCACTCGCTGCCCGGCTCCCACTCTCCCTCCACCCTGACTCTGCCGGAGGATTTGAGCTGACCCCTCCGTGCTGGCCTGAGCCATCCTGAGTCAGCGTCTTGGTCTGCACGCCCCCACCTGCTGCGCCAGGGAACCCAGCAGCTCTGTTTGGGGGGCATCCCCTCTTGGGAGCTGAGAGGCAGGCAGCAAGCCTGGCACACAGGGAGGAGGAGGAGGAGATGGAAACTTGGTCCTCACGGTCAAACTAGGCGTGGCCAGAGGGCGGGCCCGGGAGTGGAGGGGGCCAGCCCTGTCTGCGCGGGCATGTGCAGGATGCCACGGGCTATTTTTACTCCTGCCGAGGAAATAGCATGATTTATGTGAGGCCTGGTCCCCTTCAGGGCTGTGTTATAAATACACCTGGCCCCAGTCTGGTTCACTTGGAGAGAAAGCTGGGGCTCTGGCCTGCCCGGCCTCACCCTGTTGTGTGCACGTGGCCTTCTTCCATGGGCCAGCGGGCCTAGCTCTCCTCAATCCCCCGGCCTCCGTGTGAGTGAGTTCACCAGACACTCTCCGGAGCGAGAGTCCTCCGGGAGCCGGCTCCAGTGAAGGGAAGCGAAGGGGAGAGGCTTGGGAAGTAGCATTCACAGGACCTTCAGGGTCCAGGTCTGGGTGGTAGGAAGGGGAGAGGGACACAGGCAGGAAGTGGGGGGTCAGCAAGAAAAACTTCATGTCTCTCCCAAGGTGGACCCTAGGATCACAAGCCCCTCCTGGAGGGTAGTGGGTTCCAGAGATCTGCACCGAGGGGTACCTGGGCTCAGGACTGGCCCTGCCCCCACCCCTTCTTCAGCTGCAGGAAGGTGGACAGCGCCCTGCATAAGTCCCACCTTGGCGGCCGGGGTCTGGGCTGTTCCTACCAGCTCTGTGGTCCTGGGCAAGTCCCTTAGCATCTCTGACCCTCCGCCTTCCCTTCTGAAAACGAGTATAAAATGTGTCCCTTGTGGATTGATGTGTGAGGTTGAGGCCAGGCTGGGCTGTCAAGGGAGATGTGCGGGCAGGCAGCCCCTGTACAGAATCATCCTCTTCCTCCTGTCTAGGCCGCCATCTTTGGCAGAGGAGAGCAAGGTGAAAGGGACAGTTCTCAGAGATGCCAAGGCCACTTAACGGGACTCCAGCGAGGACCAGGTCAGAGTCAGGCAATCCCCCGTCCTCCCCACGCTCACGCAGCCCCCCACACTGCAACCGCCAGCATCTCTCTCCCCAAAGCAGGTCTCAGCTGGTCACTCTCTCGCTGAAAGTTCCTGGCATGCCATCAGCCACTCCATGGTCTCTCCTGATTCTGCCTCAGGTGGCTCCAGCCTCACAGGGGGTGGCAGAGACCTCTGGTTGTCCCTTAATATCTTTTCTGCTACAGCATTTGAGCACGTGGGCACGTGGGCACCCAGAATAATCTCTTGGTTGTCCTTGCAGCTTGGGTGGTTATGAGCCAATTCTGGCTAATGGATTATAAACGGAAGTGTCACCTGCCAGCTTCTGAAAGCCTTCCTCCCATACCCCAACATAATGTCCTTCACCTCTTCCTCAGTGCCACTGCCTGGAATATGGTTGTGATGGCTGGGACTCAAGCTGCCACCGTGGGCCAGGGGCTGAAAAACCCCATTTGGAGGGTGAGTGGTGAGCTGAAAAGAGCCGGGGTCCCTGAGGAGTTTAGTTAGCTGAGCCCTAACTGCTAACTCCTAGACTTCACAAGAGAAACAAAAAGAGAGGGAAGGGCAGAGAAGCCTTCCTCTTACTGAAGCCACTGCTATGTCACATCCCACAAGAAACACACCTGACTCACTGTGCCTAGAAGGTGCCCTGTGCTCCCACACCTCTGGGCCTTTGCACATGCCCTTCCCTTTTTCTGAAAATGCCTGGCATGAGTTTTAAGTCACCGGGTCTGGGACCTGAACCACGTGGGAGTCCAGCACCTTAATCACGAAGCCACCGCTGGCCCCCCGCAACCCTTGAAAAGTCATCAGCCAGATCTTCTCCGTGAAGCCTGCACAGACGCTCCCAGACAGCTGGCCGCTCCCCGTGGCGGGCCCCCACTCCAGCTCACCCCTGCTGTCAGAGGCCTCTCTCTCCTCTAGGGCAAGCTCAGGGCTGCCAAGGGGGCCGCACACCCATACTGGGCCAGAAGCCATGCTGGGTCGGGGGAGCCTCCCTCTTTCCTCCAGAAGCTTCTGGGAAGAGGTTGAGACAATGAAGACCAAGGACCCCAGAGGAGAAGCCAGGGGCAGCAGCCAGAGCTCAGGGCTGGGGAGAGAAGTGCGGAGCCCCTTCCCACCCCTTTGGTGGCCCGGCTCCTGGCAGACGCAGCCCAGGCCATGCTACTGCAGGGAGGGGAGGGCCCGTCGGCTCGTCCCTATGGGACACTGGCTGGTGAGGAGCCCTTTTGAAGCCAGACAGCTTCCCGAGTCCTGGGCTCCTGTCCCAAGAACCTAACCCTACTGGATGCCCACTGCAGCCCCAGCCTCCTCCTGTCTGCACCCCAATCTAAGGACCAAGGAGAGAGGGTAGGGCTGGCCCTGAAGGTGGGCCCCGAGGGACCTGCACATTTTGAGAACAGACACAGCCCAACTTCCGACAGAGGCTGGATACCTGAAATGCATCCACACGTGCTGGGGCTGAAGTTGACCCATCCGGCCCTAAGCTTTCGTCTGTATTGCTGGTTTCTGCAGAGTAGCAGGTGGGGCACACGCGCTGCGCCCCCCACGAGTTGTTCAGCTGCAATGAACAGGGTGGGTCAGGGTCGCTCCTGGAGGTGGGGCCCGCAGGACTGGCTGGTGACAGGGAGTCACGGAGTTGCCAGGTTGCCCATCAGGACCCCTGGCCAGGGTGGTGCCATCCCTGAAAGGAGGACTAGGAGTGAGGAGGGGCAGGAGGGAAGAATCCAGTTCCTACCTTGAGGACATCCGACAGATACACAGTTGGGTGTTAGTACTCAGAGGGGACCTCGGACGAGAAATGAGAATTTGGCAGCCTGGTGCGCAGGAGAGAGGTCCCCGACTGAAGTGGGAAGCGCTCTGCCTGCCAAGTGTTCAGAAAGTCGGAAGTGGGGCTAGCCAGTGGTGTGGTGGTTAAGGCAGCTGGATCCCACACAGCTAACCATGTAGTTCAAGTCCCAGACCCGATGGTTTGAGAGACACGCTGGGCATGTGTGCGCCCATGCCCAAAATACAGAAAGAGGAGAAATGGAGAAGGGATTGCAGTGTGGCCCAGGATATATATGTGCATATATATATATATATATATATATATATGTGTGTGTGTGTGTGTGTGTGTGTGTGTATGTATATATATATATATATATATATATATATATATATGGTTTTTTTGACATCAAAATATACTCATACTTTGGAGCCAGCAGGTGGTGTGGTGGTTAAGGGCTCTGGACTCCCACATGGCCAACTGTGGTTCGAGTCCCAGACCTGGCAACTTCCTTTCTCACTCCCCCTCTTCTCTCTCTCTGTCCCTATCTGGTCAAATTTAAATAAATAAATAATAAAGTTCAATAAAATAGTACAAGAAATACATACACTCATACTTTAATTCCATTTCTCTGAAAACTTTCTGAAGTCCTCATGCATGGGTGATCCCGTGTCAGAAACACACCTGTAAGTACAAGTGGTTCTTCCACAGCCAGCGAGGATAATGGTGCCGAGGGCGGTGCGTCTCACAGCAGGTGCTCGGTAACTGCCTGTTCTTCACCATCTAGGTGGCAGGGCCCTGACCCTGGCTGACTGCGACCCGAGCCTCTCACTTTCTGTGTGGGCCCTGCTCAGACACCCTAGGACTCTCGAAGGTGCCCCCACCTCAGCCCTCCTGACTTGTCTCCCAGGCCCTCCAGGTGGGGCTCACCACCCCTGCCCTCACCCCAGTGTGCTCAGCTGGTGTCAGATACACCTTGCTGCGGTGTACACTTTTCTTTCTTTTCTTTTTTTTGAGAGGTTTTTGCTATAGGGCACGTGCGCTCGCCAGAAAGACAGAGAGACAGAGATAGAAAGTGAGAAATCATTCCCCAGGGGGGATGGCCACGCCGCAATCCCTTCTCCTCCATTCTCCTCTCAGGATCTTGTGCACACACGCACACGCGCCCGACGTAAGTTTAAGCCACCAGGTCCAGGACTTGAACTGCGGTCGACTACATGGGAGTTCAGCAACATAGCTATTACGCTAATTGCTGGTCCCTTAAAGAAAAATAAAATTATTAGAAATCATAAAAAATACACCCCCAAACTCTAATGGAGCCAAAGTCTAGAACACACCAACTTCTATCAACTACAGGCTTAGTTTATGGAAACATATTATAATTGCAAAAGAGCTTTCTCAACCAGTAATGTCATCTCTTAAAGCTCTCATTGAAATGAAAATCTAAGTAAATTTCTCAAACAATGTGAAGATCTCTCCAAATACATCCTCAGACCCCCGTTTGTGTGTCATCCCTGGGAAGTATCCCCCCACACCACCACCCCTACACACAGTAGGTCCACCAGGCCAGGGCAGAGCAAGCCCCTAGCAAATGCTGGCTGAGTGATTAGTGAAGAAAAGAAGACTGAGGGTGAGGCATGACGGCTCTGGAAGTGCCTCTCCCTGTGGGTTTCCAGGTGGGCCCAGCCAGGTTTGAGCAGGTGGGTAAGATGAATGGATGGCCTTCTCCATGGAGTTGTGTGAAGCACCTGGGGTTGGGTAAAGGAAAGGCAGAGGGGATGAGAGGTGTGTGCTCTGCCCACGGCTCCTTCTTACCCCTGCAGCCCAGGGCAAGCTCAGCCAGGACCGGAGGGGAAAGACCTGGGCAGGGGTGGGGTGGGGGTTCAGCCCTGGAGGGAGCTGGGTGTCTAGTCTTCCTCATTAACCTTCCTCATCCTTTTGTTTTGTTTTGTTTTTGAAATAATTATTTATTTAATTTTATGTATCACGATTACTATTCTTTATTTAATTTTATTTATTATTATTATTTGACCAGAGAGAGATGAAAAATGAGAGAGCAAGCCACCAGGTCCAGGACTCGAACCACAGTCGGCCATGTGGGAGTCCAGCACCTTAACCACCATGCCACCTGCTGGCCCCTCACTATTACTATGTTTTAATTTGCTACAGGGCATGTGTGCTCACCAAAGAGAGGCAGAGAGAAACAGAGAGGGAAAGTGAGAAAGCAAGCCTCTAGGTCAGGACTTGAACTGCTGTCTGCCATGTGGGAGTCCAGCACCTTAACCTCATGCCACCCACTCTCTCTGCACCTCCCTCATCTTACAGAGGAGAAAACTGAGTTCCAGAAGAGGCTTCTTCCCACCCTAGGAGCCAGAACTGGCCAGGACAGACTCAGTCTCCCTTCCCAAGCCCAGGAAGCCCACTGTGCCCTGGCTGGAACCATGGAGACTAAGGCCCAGTGTGTCCAGGTCAGAGCGGGCAGGGGGCTTGTAGCCTTCCAGCAGGAAGCCCCCCAGGTGGTGTCTGCAGCCAGAAGGCCATTTCCTTCCTGCAGTCACAACCCTTCAAGGTGGCACAGCTGGGACAGGAGCCCTTCCCTCCTGTCAGCTGCTATCTCCCGGGGCAGCTCCTGGTTGGAACTGGGGAGGGGTACTCTGTCCATAGCCCCTGGCAGGGCACCCAACCCCTGCAGTGGCTCCTGTTCCCCACAGTCAATAAAAGGGCAGGAGCTCAGCCTCCTAGTCCTGCCCCTGCGGCCACACGGCAGCTATGGCTCTGGGGTCGGGGTAGAGGGAAGGAAAACCCCAACGTCCCCCTTTCCACCCAGGCCCCAACTTCTCTGTATTTGTTTATTTACCTTGGAAAAGGCCCCACGGCCAGGCAGGAAATGGGCCAATTCCAGGAGGCTGGGCTGGGGAACAAGGAGCCGCATTGTGCTCCCTGCATGGCTCCCCACCCGGGCCTGGGCCTACCGTGAGCCAGAGAGAGGATCTGCGTGGGGCCGCAGGAAGAGGCGTGGGGCTGGGCTGCCAGCGCTCGCAGCCAGCCTGCCAGTGAAAGGGCTTCTGTGTGGGGGGCTGCGCCCCACCTCACCGGAGAGTGGACCGGGCCGGGCGAGGGGTGAGGCATAGTGCCGGGCTGGGCACAGCCCCTGGTCATGGCTTAGGGCCCACCTGGCATGGACTTGCAGGCCCAGGGTGGAGGGAAGAGACCCGGAAGCCGCCTGGCCGTGGTGCCCCAACTCCCAGGGCAGATGCCACCCGCCCCCCGGCCTCCCTTCCCGGGCCCCAGCTCTTGCCAGGCATCTTCCCAGGATGCCTCGCCTCCCCCTAGCCCGAGGCTGGAAGCTGGAGAGCACCATGGTCAGGGCCTTGCTGCCGAGGCCCAGGCTGGTGTAGGGCCCCCTGGGGGCCGAGCTCACCCCAGCCCTGAAGTCTTCGTTGCACACAGGCTGGTGTCCACGGGGGCTGCTCGTCCACGTATCTGCTCAGCACCCAGCTTCCCGACTGCTGGGCGCCCACTGCACCTCCTCCCTGCTCCTGCCCCACCCAACTTCCTGGGATAGCTTCCTCCAGTCCTTCGTCCCCGCTCCCAGGCGTAACGCAGGTCTGATGATGTCACTCCTGCTTCTAAGGGTTTCCGAACATTTCCTGCTACTTTCTGGTGTAGCCCTGCGGGGTCCACCCCGACTGCCCCAGCCTGGAATGCCAGCCACTTTCAGTCCCCAGGGACTGGGGGTTGGGGCGGAAGTTATAGGTGAGATGGTTTCTGCCACCCGGCACTTGGGGAGGCTTCGGATAGATGTCCTTAGAACAGGGGCGAAGGCCTGGGACGTGGAACATGCACGGCAGCCACCTGGTCCCTCCTCTCCTACTGAAATGTTGTTTCCCACCCAGCTTGGGCATCACTTTCTAACCTCAACCTGCTTCCGTGTTCCTTAAAGCCTGATGCCACGTTGCAGATTTTTTTAGTCTTCAGTTTTGTTATAGGTCAAATGCACTTGCTGGAGAGAGAGAGAGAAGAGAGATATTTGGCCATGCCACAATCTCTTCCCCTCCATTCTGCTCTCGACATTTTGAGCATGCATGCACATGCATCTGACTTGTTTTTTTTTTTTTTTTTTTTCCCAAGTCTCCAGGTCCAGGACTCAAACCTCAAAGTTGGCCGTATAGAATCCAGGCACCATAACCACCACACTACGCGCTGGCCCCCATTGAAGTTTTTTTGTTTGTTTGTTTGTTTTTCAGAGAGATTTTTGCTATAGGGTACATGCATTCACCAAAGAGACAGAGAAACAGAAAGCGAGAAATCACCCTCTGGGGAATGGCCACACTGCAATCCCTTCTCTTCTATTCTCCCTGCGGGATTTTGGGCACTCACAACACACCCACACCCAGCACAGAGTTTTAAGCCTGCGGGTCCAGGACTCGAACAGCAGTTGGCCGTGTGAGAATCCAGCAACATAACCATTACACCGTCTGCTGGTCCCCCATTGCACATGTTTTATCTGATATTTGTCTCCACTGGCAGGGACCGGCTGTTTCCTCTGTGTCCCCAGATGTGAGCCATAGCAGGTGCTCGGTGAATGTACACTGCATAAAGGAGGGGGCAAGAAGGAAGGAAAAGTCCTGGTGAACAGAGAGATGAGGTGGATGCAGTGGTGTGGTGATAACACACCCACCAAACAGTGCTGATCCATGTGGGAGATCACACCATCTGGCAATTAAATAAATAAATAAATAAATAAATAAATAAATAAATAGCAGGATGCAATAAAGGGGGGAAAAAAGCAGAGTAAACAAGGGCTCTTACAAATTAAAAATAAAGTAATAATTGAAAGGATACATACAAGGTTGGAAGATAAAGATAAGAATATTTCGGGACCTGCAGTTGGCGTAATGGCTATGTCGCTGGACTCCCATGTAGTTAACTGCGGTTTGCATCCTGGACCCGGTGGCTTAAACTCACCCCAGGCGTGTGTGCGTGTGTGCCCAAGATCCCGAGACGAGAATGGAGGAGAAGGGATTGTGGCGTGGCCATCCCCCCTGGGGGGTGATTTCTCGCTTTCTGTCTCTCTGTCTCTCTCTGTTTTTCTGGCGAGCGCACGTGTCCTATAGCAAAAACCTCTCCAAAAAAAAAAAGGTAAGAGTATTTCTCATAAAGTAACTAAAAACATAAAGATGTAGATGTTGGGGAAATAAAGAAAAATTAGAGATCAGTCCAGGAGCCCTAACATCTGCCTAATAGAATTCCAGAAAGAGGAAGTGGATAATACAGAAGGGAAGAAATCATCAAAGAATTAAGTCAAGAACATTTCCTGGAACTGAAAGACGTGAGTGTCCAGAATGAAGGGCCCGCCGTCTTGGAAGCCAAGAGAGCAGCCAGGTTAGAACCCTGAGAACGAACACAAGAGCCTAAAAGTTTCCACCATGGAAGTGAGTGGGGAGCAGTCCCATACAAATGTGGGAAGGGCATCCCTGGAAACAAGAGGGCTGTGGGGCAGGGGACTAGAGGGTGGCATAATGGCTTCGCCGCTGGACTCCCATGTGGTTCGGGTCCCAGACCCGGCGGTTTTAAACTCACACTGGGCACGTGAGCGTGTGTGTCCAAGATCCCAAGAGGAGAATAGAGGAGAAGGGATTGCAGTGTGGCCATCCACCCTGGGGGAGGGGGGGTGTGATTTCTTGCTTTCTGTCTCTGTCTCTCTGGTGAGCACACACACCCTATAGCAAAAATCTCTTGCTCTAAGGAAAGAAAAAAAAAGAAAAAGACAGTGGAGCAAAGTCTTCCAACTGAAAGAAAGTGATGTCCATTCTGGAGTTCCCTTCTCAGTCGAATTACCCATCACAGGTGAGTGTAAAGGTTTTTGTGAGACACTCAAGATCTCAAAAACACGGGGCCAGCAGGTGCATGGTGATTAAGGCACTGGACTTCCACATGACCAACAGCGGTTTGAGTCCCAGACCTGGCAGCTTACTTTCTCACTTTCCCTGTCTCTCTCTCTCTTGAGTGTGTGTGCCCTATAGCACATTTTAAAAATAGTAATAATAATAATAAATAAAATTAATAAATAATTCTTTTTCAGAAATCTAACTTCTCTGAGCCCATGTAGCAGGCCTCAGGGACCCTTTTCGTCAAGATGGCACCTAAAGAGAAGGAAGCTTTTGTCCCTCCCAAAGCTGAAGCCAAAGCAAAGACTTTGAAGGCCAATAAATCAGTGCTGAAAGGTGTCCACAGTCACACGAAAAGGAAGATCCACACATCACCCACCTTCCCGCAGCCCAGGACACTACGGCTCCCCAGGCAGCCCCAAGATCCCCGGCAGAGCACCCCAGGAGAAACGAGCTTGACCACTCTGCCATCACCATGTCCCCCCGACCTCCGAGATTGCCGAGAGGAAGATGGCGGACAGCAGCACATTGTGCTCGTTGTGGAGGTCGAGGCCGACAAGCAGCAGATCTAACAGGCCGGGGAAAAGCCTTCTGACGTTGATGTGGCCAAGGTCTGCACCCCGTCGGGCCTGACAGGAGGAGGCCTACGTGCGACCGGCTCCTGATCATGCTGCTGCGGGTGTTGCCAACAAAATTGGGATCATCCGAACTGAGTCCAGCTGGCTCATCTAAAGACACACTTTTTACCCCCCCCCCCCCCCCGCAAAAAAAGATAACCACCCGTGCACTTTCTCAGGAAGCTACTGAAGGACATGGTTCTCGAAAATGAGGCAATAACCAAAAAGGACAAAAGCGCAGAAACTAGGACCTAGAGGGATCCCGGAGAGAGACAGACGAGCCACCCGAACAGTGAGTGAAGCCCCAAGCGCGCTGGGCAGAGGGGCTAGGAGTAAAGACCCCAAGAAGATCAGAGAGATTATTGGGTGCATCGAGAGGGGCTTTACTGACTTGTTGCAGCATTTGAGAAGGATTAGCAAGAAATTCATTAAAAGTAAGCCAGTTGGGTCGGCCTTGTAGTCTAGTGGTTAACGGTGCAGTTCAAATCCCAGACCTGGCAGCTTGAGAAAGACATCCAACGCATGTGCACGCAGGTCCAAAATCCTGAAAAGAGGGAGAAATGGAAATGGGATTGTGGTGTGACCAAGCCTCGTTAGGCAGTGCTTTCTCCCTCTCCCTCTCTTTCTGTCTCTGTCTTCCTCTGGCAAGGGCACAAGCCCTCTGGCAAATTAAAAAAAAAAAAAAAAAAGGCATGTAAGGCTATACTCCTTGGCTCAGCAGGGCTGCTCTAGTCATAACATTGTAAAACACTAAGCGTTAAGTCAATCAAGAATTACACCGTCACTGCGTTAGGAAGCTGGAGAAGAGGAAGCAGAAGGGGTGGAACTGTGAGAGCCAACCCTCCCCTTCACGGTAACTGCGAGCCGAGCACAGGTGCGGAGGGCAGGCGGGAGACAGTGTCGACCCGGGGCTGCGGGGGGAGGGCGGGCAGGGAATCATAGCAGGTCTATAGCCGATGCCCCAGATCATTAAGTCGAGAAATAACGGCCCGGCTGGATGTCACAGTCGGTAGCAAACTGAACTGTTGTGCAGGAAGCAGCATGGCCTACTGTGGGTTTGGATGGCCACCCAGGTGGACCCAAAAGACACCGGGTGTCCAGCCTCCTGTCCAAGATCCTGATGAGCTGGAGGGTTAGAGGGAGGAGATCACAGCGTGATGAGACCAGATCCACGGTGCTTCTGTCTTTGCCTCTCTGTCTCTGCCTCTCTCTCTCTCTAGCGTGCATGTGCACGTGCTCTCTGTCATGCATAAAAGTAAAAATAAACTTTAAAAAAAAAGAGAGAGAGAGAAAGAAAGAAAAGAAATAGCAACACCGCCTCACCTATAGTTCCAGCTACTCAACGTAGCAAAACCCTGTCCCAAATGCACACGGAGAAGGAATATGGCCCAGCTGGGTGGTTCGGTCCATAGTGCGCCAGACTGCAACGCCGGAAGCCACATTGCCAAACATGGGTTCAGATCCCAGGTCAGCCTGAAAACATGCCAGGTGCACCCTTGGGTGCCTGGGATCTTGAGGAGCTGGAAAGGCTGGGGAGGGAGGATCTTAGCATGGCAAGGCCCTGTCAGGAGTACTGATCTCTCTATTTGTCTCTTTCTCACGTGCACATGTTCCCTTTATCATTAAGAGAGAAAAGGCGAGGGACTAGCAGTTAGTATAATGGCTATGTGGCTGAACTCCCATGTAGTTGACCACGGTTCGAGTCTCGGACCCGGTGGCTTGGACTCACGTCAGGTGCATGTGCGTGCGTGCCCAAAATCCCGAGAGGAGAATGGAGGAGAAAAGGATTGCAGCGTGGCCATCCCCCCTGGGGGGTGATTTCTCTGATTTCTCACTTTCTGTCTCTCTGTCTCTATCTTTCTGGCAAGCACACGCACCCTATAGCAAAAACCTCTCCAAAAAAAAAAAAAGAGAGAGACAGAGAGAGAAAAGGTGAGAGAAAAAGGAAAAACAATAAAGTAGGAAGAATAAAGAAAACGGGAAAGAAAAAAATAGCACTAGAGATAGGTCCCAGCTTATGATGGCTCAACCTATACTATTTTGACTTTAGATGGTGCAAAGGTGACACACATTCAGCAGAAACCACACTTGGAGTACCTACCCATCATGCTGTATCTCACTTTCAGTGCCGTACTCAATCAGTTGTGCGAGATATTGAACACTTCCCTATACTCGGGCTTCGGGTTAGGCATGTGCCCAACACTAGGCTCAAGTCAGCTCTTCGAGGTGAGCTAGGCTAGGCCATGATGTTCAGTAGGTTAGCTATACTGCACGCATTTTCAGCTTACAATGGGCCGATTGGGATGCAACCCCATCGTAAGGCTAGGAGCATCCGCATAGGTATATTGCTGAAGAATACCAAGGTAAGTAGCAGATGGACTCAAAAGTTCAATGTAGTGACTTCTGGGGTGGGGAAGAGTCAAGTGACAGCTCCCTTTTCATTAAAAGACTCATAGAAGGGCAAGTAGGAGGCATAGTAGTTAAGGTGCTGGACTCCCACGTGGCTGACTGTGGTTTGAGCCCCAGGCTGGAGCTCATGCCAGGACCCTGTGTGTGTGTGTGTGTGTGTGTGTGTGTGTGCCCAAAATCCCGAGAGGAGAATGGAGAAGGGATTGCAGCATGCCCATCTACCCGGTGGGTGATTTTTCACTTTGTCTCTCTCTCACTCTGTCTGTCTCTTTGTTTCTCTTTCTCTACAAGTGCACATGCCCTCTGGCAAAAACCTAAAAAAAAAAAAAAAAAAAAAAAAAAAACATTTAAATTTTTTAAAAAAAAGCCTTGTAGAACTATTTTAAAATTTAAAACTATGTATGTCCCATGACCCAACAATCCCCTCCTGGGTTTATACTCAACAGACATAGCTACCAAAAGACAGGTTCAAGGAAGTTTACAGTAGCCTGGCTCATAAAATAGCCCTAAATTGGAAACAACCCAGGTGTCTACCCATGGGACGATGAACTAACAGACTGTGGTATGCCCATGCAGCAAACTACTCAGCAACAGGAGTGCATAGACTCTGGCACGAGCAACAGAGTGGACGGAGTGCAGAGAATGCGTTGAGCAAAAGATGTCAGGGGCAAGAGTAAAGGCCATATTGATAACATTTTTGTTTTTCTTTCTTCTTTCTTTCTCTTTCTTTCTTTCTCTTTCTTTCTTTCAAATTTTTACTATAGGGCATGTGTGATTGCCAAAGAGAAGCAGAGAGAGAGAGAAGGAAAGTGAGAATCATTCCTGGGGGGGTGGCCACACCACAAACTCTTCTCCATTCTCCTGTCAAGACATCACCCTGTATGTCTTTCAAGCCACTGGGGCCCAGGACTCACACTGCAGTCGACCATGTGGGAGCTAGCACCTTAACCACTACGCCACCTGCTGCCGCAAAGCCGTGTGCTTTTTTTTTTTTTTTTTGGAGAAGTTTTTCGCTATAGGGCGCGTGCGCTCGCCAGACAGACAGAGAGAGACATAGAGACAGAAAGCGAGAAATCACCCCCCAGGGGGGATGGTCACGCCGCAATCCCTTCTCCTCCATTCTCCTCTCGGGATCTTGGGCACGCACGCACACGCGCCCGGCGTGAGTTGTAAGCCACCGGGTCCGAGACGCGAACCGCGGTCGACTACATGGGAGTCCAGCGACATAGCCATTACGCTAACTGCTGGTTCCCAAAGCCGTGTGCTTTTTAACATTAGTTATACCTCAGTAGAGAAGGTAGACCTGGGTGGCTCTGTGGCCTAGTGATGAGGGCAGCCAGACCCCACAGGGCTGACCGCATGATCTGGGCATATGTGCCCCAAATCCTGAAAGGAGGGGGAAATGAAGAAGGGATCGCAGCATAACCATTCCCCACGGGGGGTGCTTTCTGCTTCTCTCTCTTTCTCTGTCTTTCTGTTTCTCTGGCAAGCACCCTCTGGGGGAAAAAAAAGAACTATATGCATATATTACTTGCATTAAAAGGTTAATTGTAAATAAATGAAAGTACCCCAATTTCATTAATTTGCAAATAGGTATATGAGTCTGTAAAGGTTTTGAGGAACACATACCCAACTGCCAATAGGGAATCCTTCCAGAAAGGGACGAGATAGGGACATGAAGACGTGTGTTTATACTTTTTGGTTTTGTTTTGTCTTTTTTTTTTTTTTTTTTTTTTTGCTATAGAGTGCATCCACTCACTGAAGAGAGACAGAGAGGGAGAAGAGGAAAGTGAAAGATCACCCCATAAGGGGAATGGCCGCAATGTAATCCCTTTTCCTCCATTCTCCTCTCTGGATTTTTGTGCCTGGCATGTTTTTCAAACCACTGGGTCTAGAACTCAAACTTCACAGTTGGCCGTGTGGGATCCAGCCCCCTTCACCACCATGCCACCTGCTGCTCCCCCTTTTTGCATTTATTTTATTACTATTTTTTTTTGTAGAGAGATTTTTGTTATAGGGTGTGTGCACTCATCTGAGAGACAGAGACAGAAAGCGAGAAATCACCCCCCGGGGGGATAGCCACACCACAATCCCTTCTCTTCCATTCTCTTCTCTGGATTTTTGTTTTTCAAAACCACAGAAAACCAGTGGCATGTTTTTCAAGCCACTAGACCTGGAACTCAAATTTCTCAGCTGATCATGGGGATCCACCTGCCTTGTCCACCATGCCACCTGCTGCCCCCTTTTTCTATTTATTATTATTATTATTATTATTATTATTATTATTATTGTAGAGAGGCTTTTGCTATAGGGTGCATGCACTCACCAGAGAGACAGAAAGCAAGAAATCACTCCCCAGCACACCACAATTCCTTTTCCTCCATTCTCTTCTCGGGATTTTGGGCATGCACGCACATATGCCCAGTGTGAGTTTTGTCCCTGTATTTATTTATTTTTTTAAGTTTATTTATTTCTTTCATAAGCAAGAGAAACCCACACAGAGACAGCACCCCCAACGGGGTGTCAGTGCCTAAATCCACACTCAGCGTTAACAGCCCCAGATCATGTGCATGTGTGTACCTGGCATATTCAGGGAAGACGTGGATCCAGAACCTTCCCGTGTGGGTCAGCTTCACAGAGTGCCACATTTTGCCATGGAGCCACTGTGTGGCCTTTCACTTTTCTTTTTTTTTTTAAAGAATTATTTATTTAATTTTATTTATTCATTCATTTATTTTACTTTGACCAGAGAGAGACAAACAGAGAGAGAGAGAGAGAGAGGGAAAGTGAGAAAACAAGCCACGAAGTCCAGGACTCGAACTGTGATCAGCCATGTGGGAGTGTCCAGCACCTTAACCACCACACCACCTGCTGGCTCCAGCCCTTCACTTTTTATTTTTGTTTTTAATTATTTTTATTGCCAGAGAGACAAAGAAGGAGAGGGAGAAAGCACCTCCAAAGGGGTGTGGTCTCTATTTCTCCATCCTGTCAGGATTTGTCCCCCCCAGAGGGCATGTACGCTCACCAGAGAGAAAAAGAGACAGTAACTGGCGGGGAAGGGGGATCACCCCACAATGGGGCATGGTTGGTCACTCCACAGTCCCTTCTCCTATTCTCCTTGGGATTTGGGGCATGCAGGTACCACACCTGACATGTTTTTCAAGTTGCTGGGGCTGGGATTTGAACCATGCAGTTGGTCATGTGGGACCCAGCTCCTTTAACTGGGTCACAGGGCCTAGTTACTTTTTATTTATTTATTTATTTTTATTTTTTAAACTCATATGTAAGTTAAAGTTTTCGCAGAGCATAATGCTTAAAATATAATACATATAATTAAAAATCATACATACATTATATTTCTGTTCCTTTATAAAGAGTGAAACTGAGGGTCAGCAGGTGGTAAGGAGGTTAAGGCACTGGATCCCACATGGCTGGCTACACAGTTCAAGTTTCAGACCCGGCCGCTTGAAAAGCGCACTAGGCATATGTGTGTGTGTGCCCAAAATCCTAAGAAGAGACTAGAGAAGGGATTGTTGCATGGCCATCCCCTCAGGGGGTGACTTCTCACTTTCCCTCTCTCTCCTTGCCTCTGTCTATCTGGTGAGTGCACATGCCTTACAGCAGAAACTTTAAAAAAAAAAAAAGAAAGAAAGAAAGCAGCTGTGACAAAGGGTCCAGCCAGCAGAGAGACTATCTTTTCTTCTTTTTCTTTTTTTAAGAATTATTTTACTGGGACCGGCAGGTGGCTGGTGGTTGAGAGTGCTGGACTCCACATGACTGACTGTGGTTCGAATCCCAGACCTGGTGGCTTGCTTTCTCACTCTCTCATCTCTCTGTCTCTCTCTGGTAAAATTAAAATTAATCAATCAATAAAGTTCAATAAAATAATTCTAAAAAAAAAAGAATGATTTTACTTAACTTCTTATTTATTTATTTATTTATTTATTTAAATTTGACCAGAAAGGGACAGAGAGAGAGAGGGAAAGTGAGAAAGCAAGCTGCCAGGTCTGGGACTCAAACCATGGTCAGCCATGTGGGAGTCCAGCACCCTTAACCACCATGCCACTTGCTGGCCCCAGAGGGACTATCTTAAGCAAAGGTGAGAGCCAAGCTCAAGGCTTGCAGGTGTGTCTGGGGCAGGTGAAGAACTCAAGTGCTGAGAATCTGGGCTGTGTGAGTGGAGGGTGGGGAAAGGACACCAGGTCACCGAGGTCCAGCAAGGCCTTGATCAGCAGGCTGAGCTGTTTGGGTCTCACCCTACAGAAGGTGGGAGCCACTGAAGGCTTTGGAACAGAGCAGATGAGGTCCATCAGGAAAACCTGGACTCTCCTAGCCGGCTGCTGGGGTCAAGAGACAGGGGTTGGGGGCAGTAGTAAGAGCGCTGGATGGACCTCCTTCCCTGACTGGCTCATCCCACCTGAGTGTGGTGTCATGGCGACCTCTCATCTGCAGAGGTTGTAGGGACCTGCCGAGCTCTCTCACTTTTATAGGAGGAAGCTTTCTTTACTCAGGCACAGGGGAGAAGGGTGGGAATTCCAGATAAGGAAGACAGAAGCGCGTGTCAGTGTGCATGCCCACCTGCCAGGGGAAGCACGACTCTGCAGGAGGAAACGAGGCTGGGCCACCTGCCCATTGGGCACTCCGGGCACCATGCCCAGAGCCCACAACACCCTTGAGAGCCCACCAAAACGCATTTTATTCTTTTAAAATCAGAAGAGAAAAAGTAAACTTTTGGGCCAAAATGTTTTTACTTATAATCCTTGTTTTTTACCAATGCAATCATAAATAAATTTTGACTAATTTTGTTCATGGGAGAAAGGACACAAAAAGGCAAAAGTACCTAAAGCCCATGAAGTTCAAAATGCAGCCTGGTGTAGTGGTTATGGCACTGGACTCCCACATGGTCGACCAAAGTTCAAGTCCCAGACCCAGTGGCTTGAAAATCACACCAGGTGTGAGTGCGTGTGTGCCCAAAATCCCAGGAGAAGAATGGAGGATAAGGGACTGCAGCATGGTCATCCTCCTTGAGGGCTGATTTCTCACTTTCCCTCTCACTCTGTTTCTCTCCAGTGAGCACACATGCCCTATAGCAAAACCTTAAAAACAAAAAAAATGCAGCTCTGATAGTAACAAGGCTTCCAGTGACGACTTGAGACGCTCTTCCAGCTAGAGTTGTGGTCTGTGTGCGACAGAGGGAGAGAGCAGAACTGAGGAGTAGAACGCTCACGGGATGGGAGGGAAACTCTCTGGGGGCTGACAGTAAGTGTGACATGCCGCGCCACCCTGTGACACCAGGCACTGCAGGATACTTCTACAACTGAGAGGCCAGCACAACAGAAGAGGGACCACTTGTCCAAGATGACACCAGTGTGGAGCATCATTTGAATCTCAGGTAGCTGACTCCAGAAACTTCTCTTGACCATTCTGTGCCACTTTGCTTCTCAGGACCTGATGTCTGGAAGACACAGCCGAGACTTGTCCCGCCTGGTGTCCAAGGAAAGCTGAGAGCACCAGCAGACGAGGGAGGAAGGACGGTGGCACAGCAGGAAACTCTGAAACTCCGTGAAGCTGACCCACACGGGAGGGTTCTGGCTTTGTGTCTGGAGAGCTCCCTGAGGTATTCCAGGTGCACACGGGCCACGATCCAGGGCTGGCCGGAGCTGGCCGTGGGTCACGGCATCGAAACTTGTTGGGAGTGCTGTGCCTCCTGCACCCCCACAAATACTTTTTTTTCCCTAAATTATTTATTTAATTTTAATTTTTATTATTTTTTAATTTGACCAGAGAGAAAGAAAGGGAAAGTGAGAAAGCAAGCCACCAGGTCCAAGACTTGAACCACGGTTAGCCAGGTAGGAGTCTAGCACCTTAACCACCATGCCACCTGCTGGCCCCCAGTGCTGTTTTTTTGAGAAAGAGAGATTTTTTGCTATAGGGTGCATGCCCTCGCCAGAGAGACAGAAAGCGAGAAATCACTTCCCAGGGGGATGGCCGCTCTGCAGTCCCTTCTCCTCCATTCTCCTCTCAGGATATTGGGCATGCACACACACGCACCTGGCCTAAGTTTCAAGCCACTGGGCCTGGGACTCGAACCGCGGTTGACTGCATGGGAGTCCAGAGATGTAACCATTACACTTGGAACCAGCAGGTAGCATGGTGGTTAAGGCACTGGTTCAAGTCCCAGAACTAGTGGCTTGAAAACACACCAGGAGTATGTGCATAAAATCACCCTGTGGGGTGATTTCTCACTTTCCCTCTGTCTCTCTCCAGAGAGCACATATGCCCTATGGGAGGGGGGGGGGGAACTAGGCCAGCCTATGGCTTGGTGGTTAAGGCAGCTGGATCCCATATGGTTGACTATGTGGTTCGAGTCCCAGAACCACCAGCTTGAGAAACACACTGGGCGCATATTTGTGTGTGCCCAGAATCCCTAGAGTAGAATGGAGGAGAAGAAATTGCGACATGGCCATTCCCCCTAGGGGTTCTTTCTTACTTTCCCTCTGTCTCTCTCTGTGTGTCTCCCTTCAAGGGGCACACACACCCTCTGGCAAATTTTTTAAAAAAATTTAAATTTAAAAAGAAGTAACAGAAAAAGGCAGAGGTGTTGAGGGAAGGGGAGGTGCCCCTCACATGGAACAACACCCCCACCTCTTCCTGCATCCCCCGTGACAGGCCAGGACGGAAGATGATGCCCCTGCCAGCGGGAGCTGGTGCAGCCCTTTGTGTGAGAGACAAGTAAGCTGCGGACGTCTGGCCGGTCACAGAAGCAGAGAGCAGGCTGCCCTGTCAGGAGGACCAGGGAGATGGGGCTAGGCCAGAGGTGCAGGCACGGCCTGGTGGCAGGAGGCCTGTGGTACAGCCCCACCCTCAGCCTTCCCAAGACTCAGTTTCCTCATCTGTGAAATGCGGACCAATAAGGTTCTGGGTATGAGAGGGCCTCGCAGGGCACAGGGACCCGGGGGCCGATTTTATTCACAGGCATCGAAGCAGCAGCCGCTGAGTGGGAAGGAGACCAAAGCTGGGCCGACCGGGAGAGAAACCAAGAAGGGCCAGGGGATGCAGCAGAGGCTGAGCGCTAGAACCGCAGCCAGTTCTGCAGGGGTCTCAGGCCACGAGGCAAGGCCCCAGGAGGGGCCCGGCCCCCAGTCCCAGTCCCACCATTGCTCACCCTGGCCACTTCTCTGGGTCCACAGCTCACAGCACATGGCTCCCTCTAGGTGGATGGAAGAGGAGCAGTTGGGGGGAAGGGGATGCCCAAGAGCACTGACAACCCCAAACGGCCATGAAGTTAGAAAATCGAGGACCAGGAGACCAGCAGCTGGCATAATGGCTATGTCGCTGGACTCCTATGTAGTAGACTACGGTTCGATTCCTGGACCCAGTGGCTTAAACTCACACTGGGCGCATGTGCATGTGTGCCCAAGATCCAGAGAGGAGAATGGAGGAGAAGGGATTGCGGTGTGGCCATCCCCCAGGGGAGTGATTTCTTCCTTTCTGTCTCTCTATCTTTCTGGCGAGCACACGCACCCTATAGCAAAAACCTCTCTAAATAAATAAATAAATAAACAAACAAACAAACAAACAAATAAATAAATAAATATGAAAATTGAGGACCACATGAGCGTCTTTTCCCAACTGTTGATTCCAGAGGTTTTCATTTGAAAGAGGTGCTGGGAGGGCAATGATAACGAATTAAACTCAGTCTTGCCTTTCAATCAGATAGAGGATAGGGAGGTGACCGGGCCTCAAGGACTTTGAAGAAACATGCGAAAACCGCTAGGACAGGGAAGGTTGGGTGGAGACAGAGGTGCGGGCTCCAAACGCCCAGCTGGGGTGTGCCCTGGAGGAGCTGCTGGCTGAGCCCTGAACACTGCCTTAGCCCATATGAGCCCGGCGGGGAGAACTCCCAGTGCCTGGGGCTAGGGCAGCCCCCTACCCTGGAGATGGCCCTCTGCTTCAGCCAGAATCAGGGGGCAGAGCTAAGGCACTGGAGGGAGGAAGCCATATCCAGGCCCTGTAGCCTCACCCCACCCTGCCTGGCTGACATCACTGCGACAAGGTCAGAGGCACCGGGCTGACCCTTCCCTCCTTTCATCCCTCCTTCCACACAAAAGGAGGCCTGGACAGAGAGGGGCAGAGAGGGGCAGAGAGGGGCAGAGAAAGTCAGTCCCCTGCCCTCCGGGACTGGGAGGCCTGTCCTCTCCTGCACAGGCAGCCTCTGGCTGCAGGACTTCGGCTGCAGCGGCTAAAGATTACACTTCCACGACAGCCTGCTGGCTTGGGTTTTCACACCTTTGGAGGCTAGCAAGTGCCAGGGTCCTGCCTTGGCTGCAGTGACTAGGCTGTGGCTGGGCCCACCAGGCAGGACAGAGAATGGCCCAGAACACCCTGGAGACATCTAGCCCTAGCTCCTGCAGGCAGGGGGTCAGGCAGAGTGAGGCCTGGCAGAGGGAGGCCTGCTGGTTACTGGTGCTGGCCTAGGAGGCAGGTGACTTCCTGGGAGAAACCCATGGCCACTAAAAGAGGAGCCCGTGGGACCAGCCACAGCTTCAGACAGGGTTGCAGGGGCGGGAACGCGGCCGAGGCAGGACAGCCAGACTCAGAGCCAGGGGCAGCTGCAGGCCCGCCACTGCCAGCAAGCGGCAAGCAGGCAGAGCCTGTTCCTGCCTGGGCTGCTGGCCGGCCTCGGGCCCCTCTCCGGGCTGGGCCGGTGGGCAGCGGCTGGGGCCTCCTTCCTCCTCCACGCTCAGCAGCTGAGGTTATTTTTTTCCCCTCGGCCGCAGCTGAATTGCCTTTCTAGTTGGATAAATAAGCAGCAGGTTCCAACGTCAACGAAACAGGAGCTCCCGCTGCTGCACAAAAGCGGCTTTCAGCAGCCGGCGCCTCCTGGCCTGTCCCCGCGGCCCGCGAGCGTGGCGGCCCTTGGCCTGGGGCTCTCGGCCCACGCCCCTTCCCAGCAGCTCCCCAGCCCTAAGAGGTCCTGCTTCCGCGCGGCGCACAGGGCGCCCATCCCTGCCGGCCCCCAGCAGAGCCGTGCTGGTTCTTTGCCCCCACAACACTGCACAAGCCCCATAAAGCACTCCCTCTCTTTAAAGCTGTCCATGGCTCCTCACCGCCTCAGGGTAATCCCGGCCTTTTAGACCCCACCGGGCACCCTGGCTGATGCCTGTAGGCACCAAGGCCTTTGCACAGGCTGATCCTGTGGCTAGCACACCTTGCTCCTTCTCCCTGGCTCCTGCTGGCTCCAGACCCAGCTCATGCATCAGGCTCTCTGACACCCCCACTTCCCTGTCTTCCACAGATACCCCCCGACACGTGGTGGTCACTGTCTGTGACTCCAGATGACTACCAGGAACGAGAGGACAAGAGCGCATCTTGTTCATCTTGGGGCCCCAGGACCCCGGCTCAGTCCATACTCATGGTTTAGAAAAAAGTATCAAAAGAAATGCCTGACTCTCTTAAAAAAAAATTATTTATTTATTATTTTTATTATTAACTATAGTCATCGGAGAGAGGGAGGGGGGGAGAGAGAGAATGAGGAAGCCAGGCACGAGGTTCGGGACTTGAACTGCTGTCGGTCATATGGGAGTCAAACACCTCAATCCCCATGCCACCTGCTGGCCCCAGATGCCTGAACTTTTAACACTGGTGACCTTAGGGCTAGGATTGTAAGGGAGAAAGAGATAACTACTTTATTTCTTACTCACCTCTAATGTTGAAGTACTTGTGAAAATTGTCAAAGCCCTAAAGAAATTTAAAATGCTTCTTTAGGACCAGCTCATAGCCTAGTGATTAAGGTCCCTGGGTCCCACATGACCAGCTACACTGTTTGAGTCTCACACCTGGAGGCTAAAGAAACACTCTGGGGGGGACCAGCAGTTAGCCATGTAGTTGGCCGCGGTTCGCGTCCTGGACCCGGTGGCTTAAAACTCACGCCAGGTGCGTGTGCGTGTGCGTGCGTGCCCAAGATCCCGAGAGGAGAATGGAGGAGAAGGGATTGTGGTGCGACCATTCCCCTGGGGGGTGATTTCTCGCTTTCTGTCTCTCTGTCTCTCTCTGTCTGGTGAGCGCACATGCCCTATAGCAAAAAAAAAAAAAAAAAAAAAACCTCTCCAAAAAAAAAAAAGAAACACTCTGGGCACATGCACCTGTGTGCCCAAACTCTTGAAAGGAGGGAGGAATCGAGGAGAAGGGATTGCTGCATGGCCATTTCCCATGGTGGGGCGCTTTCTCACTTTTCCTCTGTCTCTCTGATAAGCTCATGTGCCCTCTGGTAAATTTTAAAAAATGCTTCTTTAGAATAGAAGAAACAGTTTAGCCTAGTCCTTGACATACTATAAAGGAAGTCCAAGGCAGAACTGGGCTCCCGTCGCATAGGTGGAAATATCCCCGAGCCCCACAGAGGGTCTTACCCAGCCCTGGCCCCGCACACAGCTCCGTGTACCTGGGCATGTATGAGCACACAGGAATAACCAAGCACCTGCATGCACCTTGTGCGCATGCACACACACAGCCATGCACACGAGTGTCCTCTGCAGGAACACTCCGTTCCATCTGCGCCTGCTCCAGGGGGCAGGTGTGTCGGTACTTGCTAGGCTCCCCGTTACCACTGATTGCCTTTTCTGGGGGTCCTGGGGACCTGGAGGAGGTGCAGGATGGACCTCTTGATCCCCTACTTACTCACACGGAGACCTCTGTTTCCAGGGTCAGTCAACATCCCCTCCCCAGGCTCAGGCCCACTTGTATTCAGCCTCTTCCAGAAGGCTCGACCATCACCTCTCATTCTGAGAGCTTTGCACGGCAGATGTCTATGGCTACCTCGAGTCAGGCACCATGACACCAGGGAGCATGGACCCATGCCTGCCCTCAGCAGCCCCCGGCGAGAGTGGAGGTGGATTAGCGTGGGTACGAGCAGTGTGGCAGCTGTGCCTCTCTGGCCACATCCAGAGAGAGAGAAGTGCATCCTTGTGGCGTGATGGCTGCAAGGCACAAAGGCAGGGCACACCAGGCCTGCATGTGGGGCAGCAGTCATCCTAGGGGAGGCCGTCTCAGAGCGGAGCTGGGAAGGGAAGGGCTTGCCCTTGAGGGGACGCCTGTGTCTACCAGGGAATGAATAGTGGCCACGGTCGGGGAGGATGGTGAATAAAGGGTCTGGGGAAGTGGGGGGCAGGGCAGGAGAACAGGCCAGGAGTGCCCCTTCCCACCCCAGCCAAGGCCCCCAGAAGGAAGAGTTGAGAAGGTCTCTTATCCCACCTTGCCTGTCTGCCCAGGGAGCAGGGTTGGGGATGGGCATTGATGGTGACCTCTCTCCTCTTGTCCCCTCCAGTTCTCCTCATAGTCTCCCTTTCAGTGAGTGCCTGGGGTATTGTTCCGCTTTTGTAAAGAGTGGGATTGAGTGACAAAGCGGGGTGGGTGGGCAGGCAGCCCAAGAGGCCTCTTCTCTCCCAGGCAGCATCTGCAGGGGGGGCGGGGCTGGCCATCCCCCCACACCTCTGGCTTCCCCAGGAGTGGCTGTTGCCATGGCGACAGGCCTGGCATCTCACAGCCCCTGGGGCACCCTCCCCACTATAGCTACCAGAAGAAGGGCCTGACTCCTCTCTACCCCTGCAGGTGGGGGCCGGCCGCACAAAACAGGGCTCCCAGATCTATCCCAGCACTGGGATGTCCCCAGCAGCCTAAGCCTCCCAGTTGGCTGCCAGTGGAGGGGGCAGCTCCAGAGCCCACCTCCCAAGGACACCCAGACCATCATCCATGCACCTGTGCCTCTCCAGCCACATCCAGAGAGAGAGAAGTACATTCCCATGACCCCTGAGCAGCTGCTGCTATTGGGGCAGACGGGGAATGAATGGCAGGCTCAGGGTATACTGGGATGGTGGGTGGGCAGGGACCCCAGGCCCACAGAGCAGAGCTCCAGCCCTGGCCAGAGCCGGGGACTGCCCCAGAGGTGATGCTTCAGCCCTAGAGGTGTGTTGGACAGAACGGAAGAGGAAACAAGCCTTCTGGGCTGCAGGAACTGCCCAGGCTAAGGCCTGGAGGCATCAGGTGGCCTGGTGTTCTGGGGAGTGGAGGGGCAGTGAACAGGTGGGTGGGAAGCTCTGCCTGAAGGGCTTCTGCTGCACCCCCGGGGCACCAGATTCACCCTGGGCGAGGAGAAGCTGCCAGACATTTTGGAAGCTCCCATTACCCTCCACCAGGTGGTCAAACCCGGTCCTTTTTACGAACGTGCCATACTCCCGCGTTTGCTCCTTGGGAAGTTCAGGCTCTGGCTGCAGCACCGCTCATGGCTCCTGTGTGCACTGTGTGCAGGGCACAGGGCTGCGGCTCATCTCCCTCATTCTCTCGGCACCAGAGACAGCCTCTCCCTTTCCCGGTCCCGCCCCTGATCCTGCACAGCTCTGTAGAGAGCTGAGCACTGGTTACAGGGATGCGTGGGGATGGCCCTGTTTTCTCACCACCACCACTGCCCCAGCTCCTTCCAGCCACGTGTTTGCTAAGCAGGGCCGCCAGGCAGGTGCCCTTCTTCTGAGTGGCAACAGGCGGCCTCACACAGTAGAAGGGCCTGAATGGCAGCCCTGACCCTATGAGCAGCCTAGTGATGGGCAGACACCACGAGTTTTCTAAGCCTTGATTTCTCATCTGTGAAATGGATGTACAATTCCTTGTACAACTGTATGAGAGTTAAAAAGGTCACCATGAAACATCTGGCCCAGACGTTGGCTCGCAAGAGTTTCCTACCCCCTGCAGTTCTTGGTCCCTCGCTTACTCATTCTCTAAGTGTCCCAGACCAGTCACTAGGCTGCCCAGCCCCATGTGGAGCACTCACTTGGAATCAGAATCCTCCAGGTGTTCCTAGGCCAAAGGGGTGGGGACAGGTTGGGAGGGGTGGCAGTCTCTGTGAAGTCCTGGAGCAATATGCCATGGGTGGTCTGCTGGGTGGCACTTGGGTTTCACTGCAGAGCTTTTCAGAAGCTATGGCAGGAACCTAGCTGGGCAGAGGTGATGGGAGTCAGGGCTGAGGTCCTTTGGAATGCCGGGCCACTCCCAGTAACCCCAGTTCCTCAAAAATGCCTCCACAGCCCAAGGATATGTGGGTGGGGTGGGATGGGCAGCTCAGGGGTTGCAGGCTTGGACCTCGCTCACTTACTGTCAGCTGTCACCAGCCGACTAAGCCATAGCTCAGGGGGACAGAGTTCCTGTGCCTTGGTGCAACAGGAGGGCCAGCCCTCCATCCTCCCTGGCCAGGGTGCTGCCCAGTGGAAGCTGAAAGAGGAGTCACATGCATCATCTGGCAGCATGGCAGGGAGGGTGGGAGAGGGACTCCTAAGATCGCCCCTGGGATGCAATTTATGTCACCCCTCGGCCCGCGTGGCACAGGAAGACAGGAGCTCTCTGGGGACATCAGATGGTCGCAGAGGAATTCACAGGGAAAGTCAGTGTCCAGGGAGCTCAGAGAGGAGAGGAGGACGGAGCTGGTATCTGGGGGTTAAAATCGAGTCCTCTTGCTCTCTGGGAAGCAGTTCCTGAGCGTGACCCAGAGGTCTGGAGAGGGCACCCTAGACAGCGGTGATAGGGGCAATAACATCTTTCCCAGGGGGGCAAAGCAGCCTTGTGAAATGGGCATGAGGCCCAATGGCTTGCAACCACTCATGGGACGCTTAGGGGCGATGCCTCTGCATGTCGCTCTTCTCTGAGCTCAGCTTGGGTGCCTGGGAAGCGGAAGCGCGATACACTGCGGTCACGGGGGGGGGGGGGGGGGGGGGGGGGGGGGGGGGGGGCACGGTCCAGCAGCAGCAGGAGCGCACCTGAGTGGGCCACTGTAACAGTGGGCTCATCTGCCCGCTTTACAGAAAAGGACACAGAGGCTCAGATAGAAGAGTCCAGAGTCATACAGAATCAGTGAGGGGGCAGACTACACTTGAAGCGTCACTGAGTACAGGCTTCCTACACTTGGAGGCCTTAGGACCATCTCCCACCTGGAGTAAAAGGAGGCTACCCGGTATGAGGGTGTGGGCAGAGGGCTCTTCTCACAGACCAGCCCATCGCGGGGAGAGGCTGGACAGCAAGGCAAGGAGAACCGAATGAAAATGTAAAGTGAGACGGCAGACGATTCTCACATCACTTCCCCGCTCCTCCAAGCTAGCCTCCATGCTACGACGCGCGGCGCCTTTAAAGCCCTGCAGGGGCGTGTCCGACACACGGAGACTCCGCCCCTGGGCGTCTCCGCTATTAGCCCCGCCTCCTGAGCTTGTAGCGGCGGCCGAGGGAGGCGGCGCCGGCTCTGGCTCCGCGGCGGCTCGAGTGGCAGTGGCGGTAGCGGCTCGGCGGGCTCGGCGCCTCCTGTCCCTAGGGTGGCTGCCCACGAATTGCCCAGGGTGCCCGGCGACGCCCGGACACACGTGGGCGGCTCGGGGATGGCCCGCGCTCCGCGACGTGGCGGGCAGTCACGGGGGCGCGGGACGGCGCGGCCCGAGTGAGCCGGCGCCGCGCTCCCGCCCTCGGCCGGGGCCGCCCGGGATGGCCGTGCCGCCGCTCCGCCGGGTGCTGCTGCTGTGGCAGCTGCTGGCGGCGGGCGGCACGGCGTTGGAGATCGGCCGCTTCGACCCCGAGCGCGGGCGCGGGCCGGCGCCGTGCCAGGAGGTGGAGATCCCCATGTGCCGCGGTATCGGCTACAACCTGACCCGCATGCCCAACCTGCTGGGCCACACGTCGCAGGGCGAGGCGGCGGCGGAGCTGGCCGAGTTCGCGCCGCTGGTGCAGTACGGCTGCCACAGTCACCTGCGCTTCTTCTTGTGCTCGCTGTATGCGCCCATGTGCACCGACCAGGTCTCGACGCCCATCCCCGCCTGCCGGCCCATGTGCGAGCAGGCGCGCCTGCGCTGCGCGCCCATCATGGAGCAGTTCAACTTCGGCTGGCCGGACTCGCTCGACTGCGCCCGGCTCCCCACGCGCAATGACCCGCACGCACTCTGCATGGAGGCGCCGGAGAACGCCACCGCCGGCCCCGCCGAGCCCCACAAGGGCCTGGGTATGCTGCCTGTGGCGCCGCGGCCCGCAAGGCCCCCCGGCGATGCAGGCCCCGGCACAGGCGGCGGCGGCACCTGCGAGAACCCGGAGAAGTTCCAGTACGTGGAGAAGAGCCGCTCGTGCGCGCCGCGCTGTGGAGCGGGCGTCGAGGTGTTTTGGTCGCAACGCGACAAGGACTTCGCGCTGGTCTGGATGGCTGTGTGGTCGGCGCTGTGCTTTTTCTCCACCGCCTTCACTGTGCTCACCTTCCTGCTGGAGCCTCACCGCTTCCAGTATCCCGAGCGCCCCATCATCTTCCTCTCCATGTGCTATAACGTCTACTCCCTGGCCTTCCTCATCCGCGCCGTGGCCGGAGCCCAGAGCGTGGCCTGCGACCAGGAGGCGGGTTCGCTGTACGTGATCCAGGAGGGCCTGGAGAACACAGGCTGCACGCTTGTCTTCCTGCTACTCTACTACTTCGGCATGGCCAGCTCACTGTGGTGGGTGGTCTTGACGCTCACCTGGTTTCTGGCAGCTGGCAAGAAATGGGGCCACGAGGCCATTGAGGCCCACGGCAGCTACTTCCACATGGCAGCCTGGGGACTGCCGGCGCTCAAGACCATCGTTATACTGACACTGCGCAAGGTGGCCGGGGACGAGCTGACAGGGCTCTGCTATGTGGCCAGCATGGATGCAGCAGCTCTCACGGGCTTCGTGCTGGTGCCACTCTCTTGCTACCTGGTGCTGGGTACCAGCTTCCTTCTGACAGGCTTCGTGGCCCTCTTCCACATTCGCAAGATCATGAAGACAGGTGGCACCAACACTGAGAAGCTGGAGAAGCTCATGGTCAAGATCGGGGTATTCTCCATCCTCTACACGGTCCCTGCCACCTGTGTCATTGTTTGCTACGTCTATGAACGCCTCAATATGGACTTCTGGCGCCTTCGGGCCACAGAGCAGCCATGCACAGCAGCCACCATGCCTGGAGGTCGGAGGGACTGCTCACTGCCGGGGGGCTCAGTACCCACAGTGGCTGTCTTCATGCTCAAAATCTTCATGTCACTGGTGGTGGGCATCACCAGCGGTGTCTGGGTATGGAGCTCCAAGACTTTCCAGACCTGGCAGAGTTTGTGCCACCGCAAGATGGCAGCTGGCCGGGCCCGGGCGAAGGCCTGCCGGGCCCCTGGGGGCTATGGCCGTGGCACCCACTGCCATTATAAGGCCCCCACCGTGGTCTTGCACATGACTAAGACGGACCCCTCTCTGGAGAATCCCACACATCTTTAGTGACACAGGCCTGGCATGGGGTGGCTGCTGCTCCTCCCCCCAGGACAGCTGACTAGCAGCTGCCCAGCTGTCAAGGTCAACAAGTGAGTCCGAGGGGGCTGAGGACCAGGGTGGGGACCCAATGAGTCTCATGCCCCTACCCACCCACCCAGTGGAGAGCATGGGCCTGGCCAAGCCCCCACAGGGTCTTGGGAGAGGTTGTGAAGAGGGGGCAGAGGGGCATGGTCCGGCAGGGAGTTTATTTAATGATGTAATTTATTGTTGCGTTTCTCTGGAAGCTGTGACTGGAATAAACCCCCGAGTGGCACTGCTGCGTCCTCTCTGGGCTGAGACAGGGGAAGGTAGGAGGGTGAGGGCCCTGCAGGAGTCTCTCTGAGCAGAGCTGGTGGTGGGTACAGGGCTCATTTCCTGGCCCACTCTGGCTCTGCACCAATCAGGAGGAGGTTCCCCTGTGGAACAGCTGTGTTTTGCGGGAGTTCCAGGCACTCTGTGTATGAATGAGTGTGTGTGTGTGTGTGTGTGTGTGTGTTAGCCCCTCGCCTATCTTCTTTTCGCAACCTGTTTGCCTGTCTCTGAGGCCTGAGTTGCATGTTTCCAAAGTGAGACTGAGATGCCTGTTGGGATCCTCAGGGAATCCTCTGAGATGACATGGTCACCTCTGGCCCTGGGGTCCAGCTTGTTTGGGGCTGTGAGTTAAGTTTTCCCTTTCTCAGCCTCTGTTCATTTGTGTAGATCAGTGTTGGCTTGTCTCAAACCTGCCTCAGAGATGCCCTCTCCAGGGCCTTGGGGTTGAAGCTGGTCTGAGCATCCTCACTGCCTGCAAAGACGGCTGGTATATCCACTCCACTCCTTAGGACCCTGGTCAGGGCACTCCCACCCCCTTATCCCTCTGCAGGGAGCGAAGATGAGGTTAGACTGGCTGGTATGTGGGGATCTGGGTAGCAGACATGGGCTTGGAGGTGAGGGGTCCTTGCACATAGTGGGAAATGGATCTATAGCTCCTGGTTATAATTATGGAAAGATCTGCGGTGCTGATGACAGCGTGAGAACCGGGCATCTCAGGTGTGCCCAGCTCCACGCCGAGGTAGCCTGACACGGATGTGCCAGCAAGGGGTGAGGCACAAGAGTATTTGTTGCCAGGAAAGCTCAGGGCTCTGGTGTGTCTGCTGTGTTGCAGGTGGGGTTGTGTGGCTACCCTGGAGGCCCATCAGCTTGGGGATCAGACTCCAGGGCCCATCCCCATCTTGGCCTCTGCTTTAGTGTCTGATTCCAGCCAGGTGAGAGTCTTGGTTATTGTCCCTGGGTGCACCCTACACACAGCCAGCTTTCAATGTCAGTGTCAGGACGTCCCAAGGGTCCAGCCCTCTGCCAGCATCACTGTGGAGCCCGCAAGGCATCAGGGAGGGAAGGAGTGCATGGGCCCAAGATCAAGTGCTTCTCGTCAATGGTAGGGCTGGGCCCCAGACCCAGAGCCTCTCAGTCTTGAGCTCTTTGGCCTGCACCAATCACTGATTGCATAGGACAAGAAAGAAACCTAAGAATCGAACAGGTCAAGTTCCCCAAAGATGTCCATAATCTCAGATTGAGGGAGATTAAGACCTATCCCTCACCATGAGGAGCTGTCCCAGTTCCTTAGGGGATTTTTTTCAATCCTTACACTTTTACTTCAGTTTCTAGCATGGAGAATGCTTTCCTCATTGAAATCCTTCTCACAGAGCACGTGAAGTCTCTATATGCCTTTGACCAACAAAGACAAATGACCCTACTTGTAATGCCCGATGTGAGGGTCTTGGAGGACTAGAAGAATTGACTTAAGGTAAGTGGGAGTGGGAGGGCAGCTGGACCAGAAGGTGAGGGCAAATGTGAGCATCGGGTTCACCAGCTCACCCTTCTTCCTTGTTGTCAGTGCAGAGGGGAGAGGGCAAATGCTCAGCAACCTCCAGGGTAGCTGGGCTGGAGAGCTGAGGGAGGCGGTGTAGGGGCAAGACTGGCCCTTTGAGGGCCTATGGTTTACACTGGCCAGAACTGGGGAGGGAGGGTAGAGCCATGCCAGCTCAGGCTTCCCACCCCTGAAGACAATATGGAAAAATCCCAGGCCCTGGGAAAAAAGAAAACGTATTTCTTAAGCTCTTTACAGAAGTCCTCCCACTTGACCCTCCTCTCCCCATTTTACAGACAGGTGTTTAGCAAGGGCTTGGCTGGCTCAAGTTCACACCCAGGCAGTCAGGCCAAGCTGGAAAATGAACCTCCCCGCTTCCAGAGCTTTTATGATTTCTACACCATGGATTTGATTTGGCCCAGTGTAGTAACTTAGAGGTTATATCCAGAGAAGCTGGGCAAAGTATATGGGGGGAAACAAAGCCTAAACCTTCCACCCCCCATCCCCACAAAAAGAAAATCCCAGAACCAAACAAAAATATCTCAGAAGCTAACACCTGCTGGTGTGTGTGTCCTGTGCCCTAGCCCTTTCCTTCCCCTCAGGGCTTCGGTGCCTGGCAATTGGAGCTTCTGCGGGCAGTGTTGTTGGCACGTGCCTGGGTAGGCTGAGCCTGGCTCTGTGGGCCTGAGCTCCCAGGACTCCTCAGCTGTGACTCAGTAGCTGGTAGCTCCAGGGAAACAACTGACTTCATGGAGAGGCAGGGGCGATCTTGACTAGGGCAGACTAGTCAGACCGGGGGGTGGGTGTGTGTGTGTGTCAGGAATTGCTTTCATCCCCAGGAAGTAACGCCCCGAAGGAAGCTCCAGGGTGTAAAGGGGCCTTAAGGGAGGTGGGGAATCATTTTTAATTCTTTTGGATATTTTAAAAGTATACTTCTTTTATATCTTTCTTCTAATATCTATCCCTGAACTTTTTGTATTCCAAAATATATATATATATATGTATATATGTATACACACACACACACACACACACACACACACACATATATATATATATATATTTTGGAGAGGTTTTGCTATAGGGCGCATGCGCTCGCCAGACAGAGACATAGAGACAGAAAGCGAGAAATCACCTCCCCGGGGGGGATGGTCACACCACAATCCCTTCTCCATTCTCCTCGGGATCTTGGGCACACACGCACACACGCCCGGCGTGAGTTTTAAGCCACCGGGTCCAGGACGCGAACCGCGGTCGACCAAGTGGGAGTCCAGCGACATAGCCATTACGCTAACTGCTGGTCCCCTGTATTCCAAATATTTATGATGCTGAGAAGTGAAGTTTATTTCGTTAGATCTTCATGCACTGTAATCTCCTTTTGGTTGATATTGAAGAGTATTACGCCCTTACTGAAACGTGGCGGGGTGGGGGGGTTTATGGTAGGGGATAGGAGGTAACAAGGGCAAGCCCTTCCTCCTATCTAGCTCATGCCTCATTCTCAGTATCCTATGAGACCCTCGAAGAGGGGCCCTTCCAAAAGTGGCTGCTTTGGAATCCAGACCCTGCCTGATATCCTTGAACCCACTGACCCCTCTCCTTCCCCAAGACAGAGGAGGCATATTCAGGATGAGAGGTCTCAATTGATTTCCAGCAGTAAAGACTCAAACCCCTGTCCTCAGGAGGTAAGTTCTCATGCCCCTATTTACAACATCAAAAGGAAGTTGTTTCCCCTGGGGTCACCAGGAGGAATGTGCTAGGAGGCTGAACAAGACCAGGATACAGACTCTCCAGGAGATCTAGCCTGTGTGCCTAGGAGCCCACCTGAGGAACAGGCCTCCACAGATAACCGCCTACAGCCTGAGTGCCACTGTCATGGCACAGAAAATGTTCTTTGAAGCACAGCTCTCTTCTCCAGAGCTGAGGGGCCAGTGTAGATGAGCTGGCTGAATCCAGTCGTTGCTGGTTGCAAGCCCTGGCAGGACTGAAAATTCCTGAGTGCTCAAGGCCTTGGTAAGAAGTCCACACTCGCCAAAGCCATGAAGTCAGTGGCAGAACTTGCACCCAGGGCTGAGGTGTCATCTAATATGCTCTTCCCATTTTACCTTATGCTATTCCTGCTTCAGGTGGCCGGGGACTGGTCGTCCAATTTCCGAGTAAACTGGATCATAGCAGCAGCTCGGAAAAATCTTTGTATCCTACAGGTTGCTGCCCAGCACTGACCTGCTCAAATTCACCATTCTGACTTTTCTAAAAATTTCATTATTTTTTAACTTGCTATATGATACGTATAGCAAAAGAGAGAGAGAGAGGAGAGAGGAAAAGTGAGAAAGCAAGCTGCCAGATCTGGGACTCAAACCACAGTCGACCATGTGGGAGTCCAGCGCCCCAACCACACCACCTGTTGTCTCCTCTGATTTTTAAAAATAAATGAAGGCATAAAGAAACAAGATTGGTTATGTGGGACGGTTGTTGAAGCCAAATACATGAGCATTCATTACACTTCTCACTTTCTTTCTGTATATACTTGAAATTTTTCTTCACGAAGAACATTTTAGGGCCAACTATAGTGCACTGCTTCGGTGCTGTACTGTACACTGGGAACAGGATCCCACATGGCCAACTGTGGTTTGAATCCCGGCTCCAGTGGCTTGAAAACACGCACCTGCTGTGTGCATTTGTGCCCACCCCAATCCTAACAGAATGGAGAGTGGAGAAAAAAGGACTGCAGCTTGACCATGCCCCACTGGGAGTTGCTTCCCTCCCTCTCTCTCTGGCAAGAGAATATAACCTCTGGCAATAAAAAAAGAAAAGCAAGTGTTTTTAAATGTTAGAAGTCCCCCCCCCCCCAAATTAAAGGACCATGTTAATTCCCCCCCCCCAAATTAAAGGACCATGTTAATTTCCACAGTCAAGCCTTTAAAACTATTTTCTCTGTAATTCCTAGTTTTTTAAAATGAATTTTGGAGATTTTAAAGACAAAGCCATCTTGCCTCATTTACCCAAGGCACTAGAAATGGCTCCTGGAGACTAAGAAGTACAGTAGGTGGATCTGACCTGGATTCTAAAAAGACCGAGGCCCTCTCGCTCCTGCCACCCTCACAGAGGAACTGGCTCCAACAGCAAATGGAAAAGCAGTACTCGGGACTGCGTTACCACCACCTCCTGCAGGAGCACAAAGAAAGACCCACCATAACTGTTTCTTCTTTATAAACACAAGTACATAATGTTTATTTGAAATTCCAATTTATTACAAGTTCACCCTTTAATGGGGGCCCTTCCTCTTTAAAGACAATTAAAAAACAAACAATTCAGGTGTCACTGAAGTGGGAACATAGGATTCTCACTATTAACAAGAACAGACTGAATCTAGAAGAGGCAGGGGAAGGTGGTGGTGCTTGGGATTATGAAATTATTATGTCAGTGCTAACCCCAAGCCTGTAGAAGGGACAGTACGTCTATCCACCAGCCACTGGAGCAAATTTCCAAAGTCCTTGAGTGAGGAGGACAGGGGAGAGACAGGGACCACACCTTGCAATTTAGTATTAAGAGGCTTTATTCTCAAATTATAGGAGTTGTGATTCCCTTGGTGGACTCTTTTCTCTTTAATAAGTACAGAAGAGCTTATGTGCTCAAATTTGTCCAAATTCAAAGTTAATAGAAAAGCAAATTAAACCCTGTTTTGTACTTTTATCAAAATCTGTCATAAAAGGGAAAGACTACAAAGTTCTGCTTAAATGTAAGGACTAGCTAGACTCATTGTGGGAAAGGGCTTCTCTGAGCTTTTGTCCTGCTTCTTCCTCCCATCCTCATTGACACTGACCACATGAATATCCAGGTTCTCGAGGAGTTCTAAATCTGAGGCCAGAATGGGTGTGACAGGAAGCAGATACTGACAGAGGGGGCAGAAATGGCCACCACAGTAGGCAGAGGGGATGCCCCCTCCCCCAGCTTGTCTTGATAAGCCTCCAACCCAACTTCTCTGAAGGAGAGTGGTTAGGCTGAGGGAGAGGATGGGGGGAAATAAAGCAAACACGTTATCATATAAACGGTACTGTACATGTGCCAAAGCAAGATGACAAATATTTTACAAGATGTTCTTTATACAATATCACTGCTGAAACAAGCAACTTGAATAACTAGAAAAGTCTTTTTAAAAAATTAAACATTTAAATTCTTCCTGCTTTTCTTCTGCTCCCCTAAGAGCGTGTCTGGTATGTGGGTGGGCTAGGCTCCAACACCCCTCTGGCCAGATCCATCAAGGTAAAGATTATATGCATGATTATAAGCAGGACTCCAGTCTGTAAGTGAAGTGCCTTCGTCTTTTTGTTTTGTTTTGTTTTTTGGGGGGGAGCATAGAGAGAGGGTAGTCACAAAGGGGGGAGGAGTACTCAGGAATGGCTCCAGGAAAAGTCCCTTTACTCTGCCAAGATCAACTCAAAAGACCACAACTGTTTCATGATGCTGGTGAATACAGAATTCTGTATGGCACTCACTGATACCGTCACCTGAGAGGGGAAGGAGGAAGAGACAGAGGATGGGCTTAAAGAAACAAGATTGTACATAAATACAGATAAAAAACAAAAACAAAAACCACCACCGCCTCCCCACCCAATTGGCCTGATGACCCTTGATCCTGCCATGTAACACTGTTAATCCCTCTCCTGGAGACCAGAGGGGCTTGGCACTGTTGTGGTAGTCAAAGTGGGAGCTCTAGACCTTAGGGAAGAAGAAAGGAAAAGGAACTGGGTTCACAAGAAAAGCTTTCCTTTGGACTCTTCCTGTAAAGTCTTAGGAATGGGGTGGAGGGGAGCAGGTGGTAAGGCTTTCTTCTGCGCTTAGTAGTTCTGGGCAGAGACCATCTACCCACTATCAGCCTTCCCTAAGAGCTTCACTTGAACACCCTCGTGGGGAGTTCTAAACAGCACAAGCTGGGGGTGACAGGCATTTCTGGACTCCCTGTGATGGCTTCCAAGTTCTTCTCACACAGCCTCTTTTGCCTCCCTCCCACCCTCCTTTGTAGTCTCCCCATATCACCCCCACCTCAGCTCCCTTACCAGGGCCCTGCCTCTCTACTTCTTCTGTCTTCGTGCCCTGGACTGTCCAACAGGCTCTGGCTCACTGTCCCCTTCATCTTCAGCAAGTCGATCGGGAAACTTCTTGCGTTTCCTGCGAACATATGGGTGGCCAGGAAGGTGTTTATGCAACAGAGCCACCAGACACTGTTCTGTCTTCACCATGCAGTTTAGCACATGGCTGCCACGACAGTTGTAAAGCTCAGCATTGGTAAACACTTGCTTCATGTCAGCGAGAAACTCCTGTACAGAGCGGTAGCTCCCACAGGAACATTTGTTCTGCATTGTCTGAAAGTCCATAGGGTGAGTGATAACATCATAGTAGTCCTCAGCCTCATCTCTGGTGACAGGCTCCCTGGAGAGAAGAACCAGATGGAGATATTTATTTGTGTGGTCTTGAATGTAACTGAGAGAAACTGGTGCCAGACAACCAGCCCCAGAACACCCACATCTGCTGGGCTCAGCCAACTGCAGACACTGAGAAGGTGTGTGCACCCTGTACTTAAGTTATTGCTACCAGTTTGGGGAAGCTAATTCCCTGCTACTCAGACATTTCCTGAAAGGAAAGAGAAGAGGGTAGTACCCAGGGGTTCAGCTGAAAGCTCCATCCGCTGGCTGCCTTTTTTGAATGCTGTGTTTGAGAACAGAGACCTCACCTGAAGGGCCAGCTGAAGCGGTACTTCACTATCTTGTGCAGAATCTCTTCACACTTCTGCAGCTCCAGGCTTTGCCTCCGGGAGCTCCGCTTGGTCTGAAGCACCTGGAGCCAAGAAAAAATATTATTACAGGTCCAAGAGAAGAAGAACAACAAACAGGGCATAAATGTGATTATCTGCAAAAGAAAAAGAGGGGAAGGGTCCAACCACTCCTTGGAGCAGAGACAGTAAAAATCTTGTGACATTTAAGTCAGGGAATGCCCTCAGCCCAGAAGGCAGGCAAATTCCCACCAGGCCTCCTTTCTGGTGGACACTGGTCAAAGCAGCAGAGGGTAGGCAGCAGGTGCCATATTAGCAGCATGCCTAGAGATCAGACAGACAGTCACTGGCAATAGGACACTAGCCCTCTGAGAGCAGGTGGACCTGGGCTTATGGTGACACCATGGATGGGTATAAACAAGCAACTGCAGAAAGTCAGACGGTTTAGCTGGGTAGGATGTCTCTGGGAAGAAAAGCAGAGGCCCAATTTCCTTCATGGGCTCTGTCACTGCAAGCGTGTGGGAGCTAAGTGGCTAAGGAGAAAGGAAGCAAAGCCTACTTCCCAGGGAGGCATAACAAGCTGTGACATTGAAGGGTGAGGGCTGGGCAAACTGGAGATCTTTTAATGCCCTTAGGTCTCCCTAATGGCCTGCTTAGTGTTCCTAACCCCAACTTGATCTATCAAACAAGCATGTTTTCAAGAGTTTCTTTTTGTTCGTTAAAGCTCAAAGTGAGGTTTAAATAAAAACTACTAAAATTACATTGGTTGAAGAGCAGGGGGGAGAGTAATGCTCCTCCCGTAACAACTGTTAGCTAAAGACCCAACAGTAAGTGAGGCTCCAACATTGCTGACATTCCCCCAAGGAAGACCCAGCCCCTCTGAGCCCACTGGAGACACATGGATACTATTTTAAAATCCTTAACAAGTTGTAGGCTGCCTGCTAACTAGAGGAGACGTTTGCAGGCCACAGCAAGGGAATGCCGGACATAGCTGTTCCTGGAGGACTTGCTGCCTCTGTCTGCCTACAGGCCCACCCATCTGCCACATCAGCCTCCCAAATTAGGGAGGGAGAACAGAGGGAGGCTCCCACCTGTTGCCTGGTGAATTCCTAATGCTGGGGTAGGACATAAAGGTTAGAGGAAGGATAACAAATAATTCTTACCAGCTCATCAACCTCAGTGTCATCCACGGGTGGTGCCCTCAGCCGAGATCTTCTGGCAGGATGTGGCTTTTTACCTGGTGGTCGGCCTGGCCTTGATGTAGGGGTGATGACACTCTGCTTGCCCCGGATGATCTTTCGAGGTCTCACTGAAATAAAAAATATGGACTCAGAGCAGAAATGGGATGAAGGAAGCCTCTGTGAGTGGGAGGAAGGAGTGGGGAGAACATCTGGACATGCAGAGCAATGCTTTCCTTCAGATATAAGGTGCTCGTACTATTTTTCTCTTGCCCTACCTAAAGGAACAGTAAAAGGTAGCAGCAGTAAAAAACAGATTCCTTTTTATTTTTTTAAATCTTTTTCAAGTTTATTTTATTTCTTTTTTAATAATTATTTATTTTATTTTATTTATTCATTCATTTATTTTTAATTTGACCAGAGAGAGACAGAGAAAGAGAAAGAGAAAGTGAGAAAGCAAGCCACCAGGTCCAGGGACTTGAACCCTGGTAGGCCATGTGGGAGTGTCCAGCACCTTAACCACCATGCCACCTGCTGGTCCCCAAAAACAGATTCCTTTTTATCAACTGCTAATGACCTTCCAGAAGGCCACTTCTTTTGATACTTCTTTTTCCTTTTGAGAGATTCTTGCTATAGGGCACATGCGTTTGCCAGACAGACAGAGACAGAAAGTGAGAAATCACACCCAGGGGTGATGGCCATGCCATAATCCCTTCTCCTCCATTCTCCCCTAGAGATTCTGAGCACACAAGCACATGTGCCCAGCATGAGTTTCAAGCCACCGGGTCCAGGACTCAAACCATAGTCGACCATGTGGGAGCCTAGCACCTTAACCACTACGCCACCTGCTGGCCCCTCAGTATTTCTTTTAAAATATATATATTTTTAAATGATACAGAATGTATGTGTGTGTATATGAGGAGGTAGGGCACTCTCAACAGAATACTGGCATGTTTTCAGGCTGAACAGGGGATCCAAACCTGTGACTAGTCAAATGGCTTCTAGCACTGCAGTTTGTTACCAACTGCACCAACAGGCCAGGCCCCTTCAGTACTTCTATCCTCTGTCCCTACCCTATTCAGTTACTCCCAAGAATGAGGCCTTGAAGGAGTCAATTATAAAATGACTCACTAAGCAGCCATTTGCTAATGGGTCAGTCTGGATTTCCTACAGTCCAGCCTGAGAGAATGTATATATTTATACATGACATGGAATTTGACTGTTAAAGAGACCCTCTTTCATAATCCCCAGAGCTATTTTACACTCATCATCACAATCTTTTCAGAAAAAGCTGGTACTTACGTGAAGGGTCATAAGCTTTCCTCACTAAATCTAATTTAAGGTAGCACCAGCTCTGGTTTCTTGCATTTGGGAAAACCATAGACAGTGGGCTACTTCCATAAGAGCCCTTCCCAGGATCCCAAAGAGAAAATAAAGACTACAGGGGCCAGCAGATGGCATAGCAGTAACAACACTGAACTCCTATATGGCTGAATGCAGGTCAAATCCAGGACTTAGTGGCTGGAAAATCAAGTTGGGCGCAGAATTGTGCATGCCCAATATCTCGGGAGGAGAATAGAGGAGAAGGGATTGTGGTGTGGCCATCTCCCTGGGGAGTGATTTCTCATTTCCTCTTATTATCTCTGTTTCTCTCCAGCGAGCACATGTGTCCCAAGGCAGAAACCTCTCAAAAAAGAAAAAAAAAAAAAAAAGAAAATATGAAGGCAGTAAGTGTGCTTGTGTCTCTCAGGTTTATAATGGGCTCAATGTCTGGCAAACCAACGTTCCTCAGTATGCCCTCAGAGAACAATGTCCTATAAGGATTAGTTCTAGTCTTCTCCCCTAAACAAGATTTCCACAACCCTTCCTTGCTAACACACTCTGGACAGTGGTAGATGATGTATGGACAGAAAGAGGGGTATAGTTAGGTGATGATACAATAAACAATGAATCAATTAACAATGTTTTATATTCTATTTCTGGACCATGATAATCCTTCCTTGGCTATTTTAGAGTCTTTAGCTTAAGATCAGCCTACTGAGGTGAGAGGCTCATGTTCAGGTGCTACAGCCTTCAGCTACACAAGGGAACAATGTTGTTGGTAGCCTGCTTCAGCAGACCGACTCTAGAACCTAGGTAAGAAATAATTTCTTGGGAACCAGCAGGTTGCATGGTGGCTAAGGCGCTGGACACTCCTCAATGGCTGACCATGGTTTCAGTCCTGGACGTGGTGGCTTGTTTTCTCACTCCCCCCTCTCCTCTCTGTGTGTCTCTTTCTCTGGTCAAATTCAAACAAATAATTAATTAATTTTTTTTTTTTTAAAGAAAGAATTTCTTAGAAGGAGAACAACATGAAAGTAGGAAGCAATCATTAGTTTGAAAATAAATAGAATCAAAATACTGCTATAATCAGAGTCTGTTCCCAGACAAATGTGCAACCAAGTGAAAATTCTGGCCAGTAGGGGACAACAGCTGGAGTGGTGGTTAAGGTATTGGACTCCCACATAGCCAAGGTTCGAGTCCCGGACCTGGTAGCTTGCTTTCTCACTCGCGCTCTCTGATCAAATTTAAAAAATAACAATAACGATGATAAATAAAACAAAATTAGAAAAACAAAACAAAACAAAAACTCTAGCCAATACAGAATGTGTTCCTTGGGTCTTAGTCTATTTTCTGCTGCCACAACAGAATACCACATACTAGGTAATTCATAAAAGTAGAAGTATATTCCGTTTACAGTTCTGGAGGCTGGGAGGTCCAAGAGCATGATATTGGCACTTGGTTAGAGTCATCCAATAATAGGCAAAAGCAAAAGCGCCAGAGAGCAAACAGAGGCCAAACTTGTAACTCACTCCTGTGATTAGGGCACATTTATTCATTCATAAGGACAGAACCTCACTCCTTAATACAGTTACAATGGTAATTAAGCTTCCAACAGGTGAACTTTGGGGGACATATTCAAACCACAGCACCTTGTAATGCAGGATTAGTGAACTACTTGTTTGCTATTTTGGGATAACTGGAAAATCATGCCTATTGAACAAATAAAAGGTCAGCTTCACAAACTAGGAGAAGTTAAATAAAGTGTCCTAAATTACACTCCTGGAGTACAGGAAAGTGGAAGTATGGGAGCAAGTGTCCAAGCCCAAAGCCTTTAGATATGAGCAGCACCACTGCAGTAAGCAACTGGTTATGTCAAACATCCCGTCTCTTTCGTCCTATGAAGTATACTCAGTAAAGTAGCTATGATCCTGGGAACCGTACCATCTCTTCAAAAGCTATCAAAATCTTGACCTATGGACTGTTTTCTACTAAAAGAAGAGCATATTTTAGAAAGAGGAAGGAAGTTAGAAAGCTGGACTGGAGAACTTTAACCAGTGAAAATGACAAGCATCTCAAAGAGCCATAAAAAATGAACAGGGGTGGGGGAGCTGGCAGGTGGTGTAGTGGTTAAGGTGCTAGACACCCATATGGCTGACTGTAGTTCAAGTCCCAGACCTGGTGGCTTGCTTTCTCACTTTCTCTATCTCTTTCTCTCTCTGTTCAAACTGGAAAATGATGTAAGGTCTTTTTCTCCCACTGGATCTAGTGGAGGGAAAGACAGATCTGAACCTTCCTAACATCCTTATGTCTATGTCAAGGAAATACTGACCTTTTCTTTGTAAACTAGCAAAGCTATAACCTTTCCCACCACAGGGAAGGAAAAAAATCACTATAACCAGAAAGAAAAAATAATTCTCTGGAAGGAGCACTTTAAATAAGTCGAAAGAACTATGCAGGATCAGCCATGGCCCCAAATCGTCCTTACTGATCTCCCCCTTAGACTGAGGAGTTCAAAATCAGCAGTCCTTGTCATACACATACTTAGGATCTTGAATTCATAGATTGATGTTTCTGAGATCAAGCCACCTTACTAGGCAAGTGGCATCTTGAAAACTGATTTAAATACATGGTAGCTGAATTTCCCCCTAGCAACAACATGAGGGGGAAAAAAAAAAAAAAAGACAGCAATGACCTACTAGCCTTTCCAAGTCAGTTTGGAAGACTACATGCTTAACTACTGGGTCATCGAGAAAGTCATGACACATTTTTGCATAGGAAAGTATGTCATGACTTTCCCAATGACCTAATAGAAAGGCAAATGGAAAACTTACATCGCAAACCAGCCACCTCGTAATCTTCCTCCTCCTCTTCCTCTTCTTCCTCTTCTTCCTCTGAATTGCTCTCATCATCTTCACTATCCTCAGAAGCAGACTCTTCAGTATAATTCCTACAAGGAGGAAAATTCATGTAGAGAATGCAGTTCTAGCCCAGAGTGGCCCTGAGAAGGGCTTAAGTTTCACAGGGACCCCAGTGACTTTTTCTCTTCAAAGACTAGATAGATTTGATGATATGGGAAGGAAACCTGAATCTAGGCCAGAGCAGTTTTTCACAGAATGAAAAACTAAGCTTCAACAGCATGTCGCCTTCTACCAGGCCCCAAATGGTTTGGACAAGACACTAATGGCAACAGGAATCTAGACCAAAATGTAACCCTAGTCATCCACACAGAAATCAATACAAAACACTATTACTTTTGTCTCACAAAAAGAGCCAGATAATGTAACATTCCAGCTACTAAAAGCTGTCCCCAGCTCTAAAGTGAACTAAAAGGATAAACAGAGCCCAGACAGGTGTTACTCCACCTTGATGGCCCTCTTCCAAGGAGCTAAAACAGCTTGCAGATGACTATAACATCAAAGCAATGGTAATCCCAGCTCAGAACAGCTGGTGCAAAGCTCCACCATTTCAGAGCAGCATGGCTCATCTCCCTAAGTGGAGCTAGAATGGAGTGAGAAATAACCGAGTAATACTGTTAAGGATCAAACAGCTCTGTCCTTTAAAAAGAGACCAAGCCACAGTGCCTATAAGCTGGCCTTTTACAACCTCAAATTTCAGTGTGGAAAACAACAGTATTAAGTGGGCAAATATTAGGTGTATCTTCTTTACAAGGTCTGGTGTTTGGCCTTATTGAGATCTGAGTGAAGAACAAAGCACCGCCTCTACTCTCAGGGTACTAACAATCTCTATGTGCACGTGTGCCCCCAATCCTAACAAGATGGAAACGTGGAGGGGAAGGGATTACGAGATTGTGATGTGACCATACTCCACAGGGAGTGCTTTCTCCCTCTCTCTTGGATGCTCTCTGAGGAGTACATGCACCCTCTGGAAAATTTAAAAAAGAAAAAGAAATAGGAATCGAGAAGTCACTGAAGCAGTCCATGTGAAAAATGTAGGAGGGACAAACAACAGCAAAGACAATGGAAAATACAGAACAGGAAACAAATTCATTAGACATGTGAACATTGGATGTAGGTAACATCTGGCAAATTAATAAATATGTAGGATGAGAGAAAGAAATTTCATGTCCAAGTTGACACCAAAGTTCTAAAGATGAAAAGGAAAACAACAGGCATGGTAATGAGTTTACCACTGGGTTGTCACAGGAGTAGTCATGAAGTAAGAAGTGGGCCATGTAAAGGCAAAGGCAGAGGGAGCTATATTGTTACCTGAGAATAAGGGATGGTCAAGAAGATAGAGAATGTGGCTGGCAGTGAAAACCTGAGATGTTAATATTAAGCTAAAATTAGATCAGAGCTCTTTGAGCTCCTAATGAAGCACCATTAAATGATCAGACTCTGTACAGAAAAGACCTTAAAGCTTCTTAGAAACATTCAGTTTGAATTACTGAAACTTAATTATAACAGGTACTTATTCATTCATTTATTTTTAAAAGAAAAAAATTCTCACCTGCCACGCGAGTTCCGCCTGGCAGTAGCAGGCTGACAAGCTGGGCACTGCCACTCACCATCTGGTACTTCATAGAGGGCCGGCCTCAGACAAAACAGGTGGAAAGCTTTATTGCACTCATCGCACAAGATCAGTTTGTCATCCTCACCTGCAAAAAGATAAACTTGTACAGCATTGTCAGGAACACAGCAACAGTTACAAGTTTTAAGAGTCACTCAGCCTCAAGTAACACCACAGAAAAATAAAGATTCTAACGTAGTGCAAACACAGTTGTTTTCTTTTTCTTTTCTTTTTTAGAAGCAGTCATTTTCTGAAAAGAAATACATTGTAAATAGGTAATCTAGGGATCAAGTTTCCTTATGGATATTCCAAAATCTATTCAGGACTACGACAAGATAATTAACATTTACTAAGAAGTAGCAAAGACCAAGTGACAGCAGGAAATTTTGTTCTCTGACCTCCTCAATGCTTCCTAACTTGGATTATGAGATACTCTTCAGTCATGTGGTTTCCTTACTTTTATTTTTTTTGAGAAAATTCTGCTATAGGGTGCGTGCGCTTGCCAGAAATACAGAGAGATAGAAAGCGAGAAATCACCTCCCAGGGGGTATGGACACGCCACAATCCCTCTTCTCCTCCATTCTCCTCTCGGGATCTTGGGCACGCACGCACACGCGCCTGGCCTAAGTTTAAGCCACCAGGTCCGGTATTCGAACAGCAGTCGGCTACATGGGAGTTCAGTGACACAGACATTACGCTAACTGCTGGTCCCTGGTTTCCTTACATTTGAAAATACAGCGAACATAAACACCTTCCCTCTCCAAACTTCATTAATTTTACAAAAATTGAATGATTTAATCTTTTTATCCTTGGAAATTAAACCCTAATATAATTCACAAAATAACTTTAGTCACTGAGACATTGTCAGTCACTAATAGGTTTTTAACTGTAAGGCTTCTTTTACACATGTGCAATCTGAAATATCTCAGCATTAAACAGTCCCAAATGCCATACTCTTGAGGACTCAGTGGTAAAACAACCCAAATTAAGCTTTCTTCACAATGTACAAAGACTACCTTCTGCTTCAGAAATAACAACTTCTGATATAATAAAGAGATTTAAAATTTTAGATGAACTAATTTGCTCTCTGTAGAAAATCTGAAGATAGAGAGATTGCTACTTTATACTCTATATTGAGGGACAAAGGGCCTGCTCGATTTGCTGGCATGTGATTTCAAAACTAGCATCTTATAAACCTTCATGAGAAGGTAAAATCTGCGGGGGACCAGCAGTTAGCGTAATGGCTATGTTGCTGGACTCCCACGTAGTTGACCGCGGTTCGAGTCCCGGACCTGGTGGCTTAAACTCACGACAGGCGCGTGTGCATGTGTGCCCAAGATCCCGAGAGGAGAATGGAGGAGAAGGGATTGCGGCGTGACCATCCTCCCTGGGGGGTGATTTCCTGCTTTCTGTCTCTCTGTCTGTCTGGTGAGCACACGTGCCCTATAGCAAAAACCTCTACCAAAAATAAAAAAAAAATCTGCAGCACCATACTTATAATTCGTGTATACAATATTCCTTTGGAGAGAAAAGAGTTTCTTGGAAATGGAAATCTTACTTAGGTTGGCAAATCTGATCTAACTATATACCTTTCTTTCGACAAACTTTGCATCTAGCATTTTCTGCTGACATATCCCATTTGATACAGGCATCAAGCATCCCAAGTAGAACATGCATCCTGGAAAAAGTCTGAGCTTCACGGATTGCTGTCTTCCATTTTTCCAGTGCAGATGCAACCTGAAGAGAGAACAAGCAGGCCAGCATTACCACAATGACTAACACTGAGAGAACTAGGAGTAGCTGAAGAGAATTCTCAGGATATTTACCTCCTAGAGCTTCACCAGTCTAACCCATTTATCAGGTTGTTGGGAAAGTCATGACACATTTTTGCATAGCAAAGTACATTGTGATGTTCCTGACAACTTAATATTTTATTTTACAAAAGAAATCAAGGCTTCAAAGTGAGAATATAACTTGCCAAAGGTCACACAAAGATGGAAAGGTGGGAACAACTAAAGATAGGACTACTGAAATTTACTTAAGGATTCAGTATAATTTAAAATAAAAACACTTGGGGCCAGCAGGTGGCTTGGTGGTTAAGGTGCTGGACTCCCACATGGCCATTCTACATGGTGGCTTGCTTTCTCACCCCCTCCCCATCTCTTTCTGGCAAAATTTAAAAAAATAATAATAATAAATTAAATAATTATTTTTTAAAAATAGTTATTATTAAAACTAATAACATTAAAATAGAAACACTTGCTATAAATGTTAGTGTGCAATAATGTTATCTAGCTACTAAAACTTTGGTTAACAAGATTATCAGTTTCTGTACCAATCTGTATCACAAACCCAGATTACAGAGCCTAGAAGTGGTTAATAATATCCACAAGTCATTTTATAACCCCTTAAAACTATTAAGTATCTGTTTGGTTTTACTACCAACTTCTATCCAAAGTAAAATATTTTTTAGGAGAGATTTTTGCTACAGGGCACATGTGCTCACGAGAGAGACAGAGAGTGAAAAATCATACCCTAGGGGGGATGGTCGCATAGCAATCCCTTCTCCTCTTCTCCTCTTGGGATTTTGGGAATGTACATACTAATGCTCAGTGTGAGTTTCAAGCCACCATGTCCGGAATTCAAATCACCATCAACTACGTGGGAGAGTCCAGTAATTAAACATTATGCCACCTGCTGGTCCCCCTAAAGTGAAAATTTAAAGGCCCAAGGTTGGCCTGACTTCAACCTGCGCAGTTTCTCCCAGCATAACTAATACTGCCAACTTCCATACTGGAAAATGCATATTATTTTAGAATTAATCCAGGTAAAATAGTTAGAAGGGGGAGTATAATTAGGAAGTTTAGTGATAAACACAACCCTCTCACGCTATAATATATTCTAAGGAGAAACAAAAATGTCATTTTAGGCTAATTCTTTTGTATTACTATTCTGTTAATCAGAAGGTGATTTTGGGGGATGTTTTCAAAGCACTTCTAGCTTAAATAATTAGATCAGTATTCATGTACAAATGCCAATTTAGGGAAATTGGCAAATACAAAATAGAGATGAATAAAAGTAAAGCTTAAGCAATATACCAGAAGCTGAGAGACCAGGTCATCTTAGATCATTAGTCATATGGAGGTTCTATTGCTTAACCTGGTCATGACCGAACTTAAATTCGTTAACAATGCCTCAGCCTTGCTATTATCATAACTCTACTAGCACTAGCCATAATTAGCTACCAATACACCACCAATCCAGCACCACAGCTGATTTCAGTACCCTGATCTAGACAGAAGTCCATTAGAAATAATGGACCAGCAGGTGGTGTGGAGGTTAAGGCACTGGACACTCTCACATGGCTGACCACGGTTCGAGTTCTGGACCTGGTGGCTTGCTTTCTCTCTCTCTCTCTGATCAAATTAAAAAATAAATTGAATGAATAAATAAAAATAATTCTTAAAAAAAATAATGGACCTCCTAAAGCAAAGCCAATCATTCTGAAAGACCATAGGCTTTAAAACAGAGATACCAAGGTGCAAAGATAGCTGAGTTAGTTCTGAAGGTGGATACTACATATTGACTATGGTGTAACAGCTGGAGGGAACAAGGGCTGTCCTTTCTATTTAATAGAGAAAAAGAAATATAAAGAGCCTTATGTGTATAAATCTATGAATAACAAAGGTAAATAATATAATATACCCCCCAAAAATTTAGGAGGATAACATTCTAGTGGAAACCGACTCATTCCTTACTCCAACTTCCACTGCAGATTATTAGAACATCTATTTTGAAACACTGCCTTTCTTCCTTCCTTCTTTCTGCAGAGAGTTTCTTATAAAAGCTAAGGTCCACAATCACAGTTGCCTTGCTGCCCCTTCTCTGCTGATATACCAGAAAGCTAATGTACAATAGTGCAGATTCTTTTACCAAAAAAATTTCTAGGGCCAGCCCTGTGGCACAGTGGTTAAGTCCTGTATGTAGGGAGCTGGATTCGACATGGTAGAATGTGGTTCAACCCCCAACCCTTGCTGTGTGTGTGTACACGTGGGCAAAATTATGATAGGAAGGACAAATGGAGCAAAGGGGACTGCAATGTGACTATGTCCCATTGGGGGATGCTTGACGATTTTCTCTCTCTGGTGGCACATGCCCTCTAACAATAGGAAGAAAGAAAGAAAAGAGAGGGAGGGAGGGAGGGAGGGAAAGGAAAGGGGAAAGAAAGAGGAGGGGAGAATGACAGAAGGGAAAGGAAAGAAGAAGGGAGATGAGGGAAGGGAAGGAAGAAAGGAAGGGAGGGAAAAAGGAAAGAAAAAGAAGGAAAGAGAAAGAGAGGAAAGAAAATAACCCAAATCTTTTCAATGTAATGTAACTTTAATGTCTTTAGTTCAGTTTGTAAAAAGAGCTTTACTCAGGGGGACTGGCAGTTGGCTTAATGGCTATGTCGTTTGACTCCCATGTAGTCGACCGCATTTCGAGTCCCGGACCTGGTGGCTTGAATTCACACTGGGCACGTGTGCATGCATGCCCAAGATCCCAAGAGAATGGAGGAGAAGCAGCGTGGCCGTCCCCCTTGGGGAGTGATTTCTCGCTTTCTGTTTCTCTGTCTTTCTGGAGAGTGCACGCGCCCTATAGCAAAAACTTCTCCAAATTAAAAAAAGAGAGAGAGAGAGAGAGAGAGAGCGAGCTTTACTCAGAAAAGGCAGAGAATGGCTATAAATGGGCTTTGCTGTCCTCTAGTGGATAATCAATTGTAGTGCACACAAAAACTGAAGTGAACAGTCCTATCTAAGAACTTCTTTTTAATTCTTAATTATTTCCTGTCAGTTATAAATTTTGAACACCAAATGGTCATCTGGCTGGCCTCATCAACACTTTTTTTTTGAGAGGTTTTTGCTATAGGGTGCGTGCGCTCGCCAGACAGCCAGAGAGAGACAGAGAGATAGAAAGCGAGAAATCACCCCCCCAGAGGGGATGGCCACGCCGCAATCCCTTCTCCTCCATTCTCCTCTCAGGATCTCGGGCACAAACGCACACGTGCCTGGCGTGAGTTTAAGCCACTGGGTCTAGGACTCAAACCGCGGTCGACTACATGGGAGTCCAAAGACATAGCCATTATGCTAACTTCTGGTCCTGCATCAATATTTTTAAAGAGATCTTAGAAGTAAGCTTATTTGTGCCAGCAGATGGCAAAGTGGTTCCATCACTGGATTCCCAACTGGCTGACCACAGTTCAAGTCCCGGCCATGTTGGCTTGAAAAATCACACCAGTTGTGTGTGCCCAAGAACCCAGGAGGAGAACGGAGAAGGAACTGTGGCATGGTAATCCTCTTGGGGGGGTGGGGTGATTTCTCACTTTCCCTTTCTCTGTCTCTGTGTCTCTCCAGCAAGCACACAAGCCCTAGAACAAAAGCCTCAAAAATAAATAAAATAAAAAACAAGTTTATTTAACTTCATTATTACTCTAAGAGATTTTGAATGCTTCATGTAATAGGTAGACTTTTGTGACTGGCTTCTTTCACTGAGCATGTTCCTAGATTCATTGATATAGCATATATATACAACATACTGCACCCCATTTTATTGCTAATAAGGCAGATATATCACAATTTGTTTACCAATTCACAAACTGGCAATCTGGGTTGTTTTCATACTTTGTTTATTCAGAATAATGCTGCTATGACTGCATGTGCAGCACTCATTTGTTACTTCATATGATTAGAAAGTTTAGGCAAGGTCTCAGCAATTTTGAGCCAGTCTCCAAATTTCCAATTCACTGCTGGTATTCTGCATGTCAGAAAATCACTAACACCGTGGTATATTCACTGAACGATACACCTAAAATAGCCTATACTTCAACTAGCCTCTAATTCTAAGAGTATAAACATTCAAGATTTGAGAAAACATCTTGGTATCTTCTCACTGTACAAATCCCAGTCTAGCACATTAAGAAACAAAAACAGACCCAGCCACACTCATACATAGTGTTAAAATGTTGTACTCCACGGACTGAGACTATATGGAAGGACCAGTTTGATTTCTAGTCCAAGCTAAACACTGGGCTTGTTGGTGTGCGCTTGTAATCATGCAATTTGGGGATATAGGACAATTGAGTTCAAGGCTGGCCTGGGCCATATAGCAAGACCCTGCCTTTAAAAAAAAAAAAAAAAAAAAAAAGGCGAGAGGGACCAGCAGTTAGCGTAATGGCTATGTCGCTGGACTCCCACGTAGTCAACTGCGGTTCGCGTCCTGGACCCAGTGGCTTGAAACTCATGCCGGGCACGTGTGCGTATGTGCCCATCCCCCCGGGGGTGATTTCTCGCTTTCTGTCTCTGTCTCTCTTTGTTGGTTTGGCGAGCACAAGCACCCTATAGCAAAAACCGCTAAAAAAATGAGAGAGAGTGCGAGTGAGCTAGGTGTGGTAGCACATGTAGTCCCAAATGGGAAGCTAAGGTAGAACAATTGTCAACAGTAAGACCCTGTCTAAAAAACAAAACAAAAACGAAACAGAACCAAAAAATCTGCCATATTCAAGGTAATGTTTCAAAAAAAAAAAAAAACAAAAAAACAACAAAAAAAAAAACAGGTAACCAGCAAGATAAAGTTTTCACATTTAACACAGGTGGCATCCTGTAAAGCCGCTTTTTTTTTTTTTTAACTATAGGGCGTGTGCGCTCACCAGACAGAGAGACAGAGAGATAGAAAATGAGAAATCACCCCCCAGGGGGGATGGCCACGCCACAATCCCCTCTCCTCCATTCTCCTCTCGGGATCTTGGGCATACACGCACACGTGCCCGGTAGAGTTTTAAGCCACTGAGTCCGGGACGCGAACCACGGTCGACTACATGGGAGTCCAGTGACATAGCCATTACGTTAACTGCTGGTCCCAAGCCTTCTTGTCCTTGGGGGCTGGCAGAAGGCATAATGGTTGGGGCGCTGGACTCCCACGTGACTGACTGGTTCGAGTCCTGGACCTGGCAGCTTGCTTTCCCTCCTTCCCTCCCTCTGCTCAAATTTAAATAAATAAATAACAATGAGTAAAACGGAATAAAACAGTTCTTTAAAAAAATTAAAAAACCCTCTTATCTTGCAGTACTGCTGGGAGGTTAAACACATGATAACAGTAGAGAGTTCAAATTCTCTAACATCCATTTAAATAAAGTTAATCTCAGGACCAGCAGTTGGTGTAATGGCTATGTCACTGGACTCCCATGTAGTAGACTACGATTTGAATCCCAGACCCAGTGGTTTAAACTCATGCTGGGCATGTGTGCGGGTGTGCCCAAGATCCCGAGAGGAAGAATGGAGGAGAAGGGATTGTGTTGTGGCCATCCGCTCTGGGGGGTGATATCTCACTTTCTGTCTCTCTCTGTCTTTCTGGCGAGCACAAGAGCCCTATAGTGCAAAAATAAATAAATAAGATAAAATAGAAAAACAGATATTCAGGCTGTGAGGACTAATGCAACCAAAGTAAACAGCCAAATAAAATCCAGGATTCTGCTGAATTATACACTGTCTTTCCCATACAACAAGGAAATAACACCAATAGTTGCAAATCATACACTATTATAAAAAAAGGATGGAAGATAATCTATTTTTACAAATAAGAAAACTGAAGCCCAAATTAGTGACTAAAAGGCTCACTGAACCTCTGTCAGTTGGAAAAACCAAAGCAGAGGACAGTGGAAATTTTCAGAACTGTGGTAAAGTTGACCTTTACTGTTAGGCAGGGCATAATGCCATTTTAATGCAGAACATTGTTAAACTACTTAGTCTCCCACCTAATTGATTTTCCAAGAAACTCTTCCATGCTTTCCATTTATGTACTATGTGTCTGGACCTATAAAGTGCTCATATTTCTCTCCCAAACTAATGTAAGGACAAATCAGATCTGACAAGCTAATAGGAGCTAGTGGGGTTCACTACTTAAAAAAACTTAATGAGGGGGACCAGCAGTTAGCATAATGGCTATGTTGCTGAACTCCCATGTAGCCGACCGCAGTTCGAGTCCCAGACCCGATGGCTTAAACTCACGCCGGGTGCGTGTGCATGTGTGCCCAAGATCCCGAGAGGAGAATGGAGGAGAGGGGATTGCGGCATGGCCACCCCCGCCCCCCGTGGGGGAGGATGATTTCTCGCTTTCTGTCTCTCTCTCTGTCTGTCTGGTGAGCGCACGCGCCCTATAGCAAAAACCTCTCAAAAACAACAACAACAACAACAACTTAATGAGAATTCTACACTTTTTTTCCTTTTGAGCTTCTTACTGAGTAATTCATTTACAGGAAAAAAAATGGCAAAGATGTGACTCTTAGTAATATCCTATCAAGAAAGAGACTCTTCTCTACATAACTGAATTGAGAAGGTTTGAGTCCTGGCCCTGAAGACTTGAGAAAATGCCAGGCATGTGTGTGTTCCTGCCCAGGATCCTAACAGGATGGAGATATGAAGGGAATGTGGATGACTACACCCATAGGGAGGAGGGTGCTTCTCCTCCTCCCTCACCAGAAGCCTAAGTGCCCTGACAAATTTTTCAAGAAAGAAAGCATACTCATTTCGTGTGAGCTGAGAAGACAAAACAAGAACCAGTTGTGACAAGGAAGCTAATTTCAGTTCAATCTGAAAAGGCCTCTGCTACCCCTTCGATGACCTAATTCTTAGTCTTCAAACTCGAGCTTCTACAGTAACTCCTCTGGGAAGTTTTCATCTCTAAGAAGCCTTGAGTTTCCTCACAGATGAGCCTGAGCACTGTTTTCTCATCAGTACTTGTCACGCTACTATGACTACCTCCAGTTCTTGTCTTTTGCATTCAGGGTTCCTAGGACTTAGGGCTGTTACTCACTCCACAAAAGACCCACACTCAGGACCAGTGAGTGATGTGGTAGTTAAGGCTCTGGACTCCCCATGATCGACTGTGGCTCGAGTCCCAGACCTGGCAGCTTGCTTTCTCGTGTTCCCTCTTTCTCTCTCTGTTTCTCTATGGTGAGCTCATGTTCCCTATAGCTAAAGATAATAAATACAATTAAATAAATAATTCTTAAAAAAAAAATCTACACGGAGCACAGTGACTGGCATAGAGAGGCCTTTCCCAGGTGTTTGTGAAAGGAAAAAAAGAAGGGAGGAGAGAAGAAAATCTAACATTAGGGATAAGTATTCCACATTAGATAATGATTAGGAACTCTCTCATAACATACAATTTTCAAATTCTTTTATTTCCAAGTAATCTTAGGAAGAAATCTACACACACACACACACACACACACACACACACACACACACGATAAAATTGGAGTTGCTAGTTATTTTAATAAAGGAAAAGAAGAAAAAACATTGCTTCAGGCAGAACTATATGGACTACTGGAAAGAAAATTCAGATACCCAGGATATGCTGATGAATGAAAAAATGCAGAACACTATTCACAGGACTCCATTCTGTAAAGCTCCAACAAACCTATATTTGTATGTATACAGAAAGTACATCAAACTAATAAAAGACATCTCCTTGGGTAGTAAACTAGGATGGGAGCTATACATCGTACTTACCTCTTTCATTTAATTTCCTTACAATGAACATGCTCCATTAAAATTAAAATGCCAGGGGACCAGCAAATGGTGTAATGGTTATGTCATTGGAAACCCATGTAGTCGACTAAGGTCCTGGTCTGTAGTCCTGGTACCAGCACTTAAAACTCACACCAGACGTGTGTGTGCATGCCCAAAATCCTGAGGGGAGAATGGAGGAGAAGGATGGCCATCCCCCAGGGAATGATTTCTTGCTTTTTCTCTCTGTCTCTCCTGTGAACACACATGCCCTATAGCAAAAATCTCTACAAAAAGATAAAAGATAATAATAAAAATGCCAGAAGCTGAATAAGCTATATTTGAAAAAAAAAAAAAAAAAAGAAGTTATACCACTGACAAAACTCACTCAAAATGGATTAAAGATCTAAATGTAAAAGCTAAAACTATTTAAAAAAAGCAGATGGGGGGCTAGCATGTGGCATAGTGGTCAAAGTGCTGGACTCCCACATGGTTGACCACATTATTTAGATAAAAACAGATGGGGGGCCAGCATGTGACATAGTAAGATATTTTAAAAAGACAGATCGGGGACCAGCATGTGGCATAGCAGTTAAGGTGCTGGACTCCCGCATGGCAGATCGTGGTTTAAGTCCTGGATCCAGCAGCTTAAAACTCATGCTGGGCACATGTGTGTGTGCATGCCCACAATCCTGAGGAGAATGGAGAAGGGATTGTGGTCATCCCCCTGAGGGGTGGACTTTTCTTTTCTCTCTTTTTTTGGAGAGGGTTTTGCTATAGAGCGCGTGCACTCACGAGAGAGAGAGAGAGAGAGAGAGAGAGAGAGAGAGAGAGAGAAAGCGAGAAATCACGCCCCAGGGGGGATGGCCATGCCGCAATCCCTTCTCCTCCATTCTCCTCTTGGGATCTTGGGCATGCATGCACACGTGCCCGGTGTGAGTTTAAGCCACCGGGTCCGGGATGTGAACCACGGTTGACTACGTGGGAGTCCAGCGACACAGCCATTATACTAACTGCTGGTCCCAGGGGTGGACTTCCTTCCTTTCCTTCCTTCCTTCCTTCCTTCCTTCCTTCCTTCCTTCTTCTTCCTTCTTCTTCCTTCCTTCCTTCCTTCCTTCTCTCCTTCCCTTCCTTCCTTCCTTCCTGCCTGCCTGCCTCCCTCCCTCTCTTTCTCTCTTTCTTTCTTGTTTCTCCAATAAGAGCACATACCTTATAGCAAAAATAAAAACCTTTAAGGAAAAAAGTACTGAAAGGAGGGAGAAATGGAGAAGGCATTATAGTATTACCATTTTCCATACAGGGTATGTTCTCCCCTTCCTTCTCACTGTCTCTGGAGAGAAGTATCCTTTGGCAAAAAAATTTTTAAAGGGGGGAGGGGATTCCAAAGTACTTAATACACATTTCTCTTAAAACAAAACAAACAAAAACAAACAAAAAAACAGACAAATGGTCAATAAGCACACAAAAAAAGAAGCGTAATGTTATTTTTTTTAAAGATATTTTTGCTATAGGGTACATGTTTTTGCCAGAGAGAGAGAGAAAAACAGAAAATGAGAAATCAGTCCCCCTCCCCCCCCTGAAGAAAGATAGCCATGCTGCAATCCCTTCTCTTCCATTCTCCTCTTGTGATCTTGGTCATGCATGCACACACACCCAGAGTGAGTTTCAAGCCACCGAGTCTGAGACTCAAAACTCAAACCGCAGTCGCCTCTGTGGGAGTTCAGCAAACTAACAATTATGCCATCTGCTGGTCCTGAATGCTTAATGTTATCAATAATCAAGAGAAACACAAGTCAAAATCATGAGTATCCATTAAGATGGATACTATTACAGAAACATAACTTAAGTACTGGCAAGGACATGGAGAAATAGAAATCCTTGTGCATTGCTGTAGGAATATAAAAATGCTACAATCACTATGGAAAAGGTGTATCAGTTCCTCAAAACATTAAATGTCAAATTACTACATGATCCAGCAATTCTACTTCTGGGTGTATACTCAAAAGAATTAAAAGTAGAAACCTGGAGGAATATTTGTCTAGTCATTTTTTTTTAACTGCCAGAGGGTATATATACTTACACATGTGCCCGCGGGGAAGGGTGGGAGAGAGACAGAATGCAAGAGATCATCCTCCAATGAGATGTGGTCACACTGCAATCATCTTTCCTCCACTTCTCCATTCCATCAAGATTTTGGGCACACATTAAACACATGGTGTGCTTTTCAAGCTGCTGGGGCCAGAATTCTAACAGCTGTCAGCCCTGTGGGATCTGGCTCCTTACGCACAGCACTTAACCACTGTACTACTGGTCAGCCCTGTACACTCATTTTCTTAGAGAGCTCATGTGCCCTATAGCTAAAGATAATAAATACAATTAAATAAATAATTCTTAAAAAAAAAATCTACACGTAGCACAGTGACTGGCATAGATGCCTTTTCCCCAGGTGTTTGCGAAAGGAAAAAAAGAAGGGAGGGAAAGAAGAAAATCTAACATTAGGGATAATGTTCCCCAGTTCTACTGGGGAACTGTTCCCCTCTCTGGTAAGTGCACACACCCTCTGTAAAAAAAAAAATTGGGGCCAGCAGGTGGCTTGGAGGTTAAGGTGGTTGGGTCCCATGTGGCCAAATGTGCAACTGGAGTCTGAGTCCAAGACCCAGTGGCTTTTGAAAATCACACCAGGAAAGTATGCATATACATGTGTGCCCAAAATACTGAGAGGAAGAAAAAACAAAGGAGAGGGGACTGTGGCATGGCTACCTTCCTTGGAGGGGGTTCTGTCACTCTCCCTCCTCTCTCTGTCTCTTTTTGGTGAGCGCATACGCTCTACACTCTGTAATAAAACTTTAAATAAATAAAACCACCTTCATCTTTTAAAGAGAATCAGCTCTGATAAAGGGGGTGGGCCAATAAAACGGTTTGAAAAAAGACACATTTAGTAGAAAATGACTTTTTAAAACTGGCTCAGGGTATAATGCTTATAGTAGCTAAAATAGAACAAAGACTATTTTAAAACCAAATCACACTCTTCTATACACTCATAAATGACATCACCAATAATTAAATACCTTTGCTTCCTCTGCCATTTTTTTCTCTTCATCCACTTCCTCAGTTTTTCCTGAATCTTCACTTTGGAGTTTTCTTCTCTTTTGCTTGGGAGCCATGAAGCCTTGGAGAAATTTCTTTATGACACTCGCCTGAAGGGCAATCACACACTCACCAAAATCCTTCAGTTTCTCTAATGAAATGACCTATAGAAAATTATTTAAAAACTAGATTGAGAGAAGGCCAAGAGAAAGATGAAAGGATTCATCTTTAACTATATTCAAATCTACCTAGACTCAAATAATAAAAGGTCCACGTAAAATTAATTTAACTGTGTTCCTCAGGTCACTGGATGAATCACGCATTTAAAAGTAGCTGACTACCTCTGTTTCCCCAGTGAAGGGATTCACGGGATGCTAATATTTCTTCTACTTAATGAAGTTATAGAACTCATTCATTTAATTACAAGGTGCCTATTAAGCTACAGGCTTAATGCAAAATGAGAAAGAGAATCAAAATTATTGATTTCCTGAATTACTCACGATAATAAGCAGTACTCAGGAAGTGCATGGAAAATGAATATTATGAAAAAACCACACAGATTTAAAAATTTGTTCCACAAAAATAAACCTGGGGGTCGGAAGGTGGCATGGTGGTTAAGGGTGCTGGACTCCCACATGGCCGACTATGGTTCAAGTACTGGACCCAGAGGTTTGCTTTCTCACTTTCTCTCTCTGTCCCTCTCTGATAAAATCAAAATAAATAAATTAATTAAATTAAATAATTCTTTTATTTTAAAGAATTATTTTATTTCATTTTATTCATCATCTTTTCTTTTTTTCAATTTGATCACAGAGCAACAGAGAAAAAAGAAAGATAGAAGGAAAGTGAGAAGTGAGAAAGCAAGTCACCAAGTCCAGAACTTGAACCATGGTCGGCCATATGGGAGTCTGGTGCCTTAACCACCATGCCAACTGCCAGCCCCAATAAAATAATTCTTTAAAATAAAATAAAATAAACCTGAACTTCATTTTCTTTTTATAATTTTTTCTGTTTTTAGATTTTTTTTTTTTTTTTTTTTTTTTTTTTTTTTTTTTTTTTTTTTGCTATAGGGCATGTGCACTTGCCAGAGACAGAAAGTGAGAACTCACCCCCCCCCCCCCCCAGGGAGGATGGGATCTTGAGCACACATGCATACATGCCAGTATGAGTTTTTTTGGTTTTTAAGAATTATTTTAATTTTATTTATTCATTCATTTATTTAATTTGACAAGAGAGATACAGAGAAAGAGAAGGAATGTGAGGAAAAAAGCCATCAGGACGAGGAATGGAACCATGGTCAGCTATGTGGGAGTGTCCAGTGCCTTAACCACCATGCCACCTGCTGGCCCCATCCAGGATGGGGTTTTAAGCTGCTGGATCCAGGACGTGAACCATGTTTGACTGTGGTCCAACGATGTAACTATCAGAAAGACGGGGGAAAGAAAGCACTCCCTAACAGAGTATGGTAATGTTCCAATTCCTTTTCCTCCATTGCTCTATTCCATTAGGATTTTGGGCATGCACACACACATGCCCAGCATAATTTTCAAGTCCTGAGGAGCAGGACAAATCATGATTGGCAGTGTGGGATCCAGTTCCCTTAACCACTACACAAAGGAGCAAGCCCCAAACCTGTACTTTTTCTTTTTTTTCTTCAGTTTTGCTATAGGGCACATGAAATCAATGGAGAAAGAGAAAGTGACAAATCACCCCCCATGGGGGGATGATCACAGCATAATCCCTTCTTTTCTGCTCTCCTCTTGGAATTTTGGGCATGCACAAACACGTGCCTGCTGCCTGGTCCACATCTCAAACTGCAGTCAGTCATGTGGAATCCAATCACCTTAACCATCACACCACCGACCGGCCCCCTAAATTTGTACTTTAGTCCCATTTTTCCATAAACTTTCTGAAGTTCCCACATATGTGAGGTAATATTTTTACACACCAGATTCGCCTTTAAGCCTCACATATTTTATAGATGAAAAAGAAGCTACATTACTTCATGAAAATCATGACACAGTACCTCGTCAGTCACACAAGACACAGTAATTAAAAGACACTATTGTTTTTGTCAGCCCTGGAGCATAGTAGTTAAGCACCGTGTATAGGGAGCCAGATTCCACATGACTGACTGTGGCCTGAAAACCACACCAGGTACAAAATCCTGATAGAATGGAGAAATAGAGGAAAGGGATTAAGGTATGACCATGCTCCACTAAGGGGCTCCTTCTCTCTCTTTCTCTCCCTTCCTCTCCCTCTTGCTCTCTTTCTGGTGAGTACATATGCCCTCTGGCAATTAAAAATATACATAAATATATAACATTTTATTAATCATAAAGAATACAAAGAAAAATTATAACCCACTAATGATAAGTTACAGGCCTAAACCTGGTACAGAGTAGGCAACTGATTAATAGTTGCTAAATATGAAAGTAGAAGTGTAATATTTAGAACTGGCAAAATCACTTGAGTTGAATAATTAAAAAAAAATCATGGGAGGCTGGCAGGTGGTGTGGTGGTTAAGGGCGCTGGATTCCCACATGGCCGACCGTGGTTTGAGTCAAGACCTGATGGCTTGTTTTCTCGCTTCCCATCTCTCTCTCTCTTTCTCTCCCTCTCTGGTCAAATTAAAATAAAAACATAAAGTTAAATAAAATAATTCTTTTTTTTTTTTTAGAGAGGTTTTTGCTACAGGGCGCGTGCGCTCACCAGACAGAGAGACGGAAAGCAAGAAATCACCCCCCAGGGGGGATGGCCACGCCGCAATCCCTTCTCCTCCATTCTCCTCTCGGGATCTTTGGCACACACGCACACGCACCTGGCCTGAGTTTTAAGCCACCGGGTCCTGGACACGAACCGCGGTCAACTACGTGGGAGTCCAGCGACATAACCATTACGCTAAATGCTGGTCCCTCCAACAAAATAATTCTTTAAAAATATCATTAAGAATCGTAAGATGTTTACGTCTTTTTTGTGAGAAAATGTACCAAGAATTCACCTCAAGACTAAAAAAAAATATATATATATATATATATATATATATATGCACACGCACATGTATGTATGCATATGTAAAATATACATATAATTTACTAATCCCAAAGAACAGAAACACAGATTAAATAAAAGAGATGGACAGTATTTATAAATCAGAAAAAGAGGGAAAAGATGCAACTGCTCATAGAAGTTTACCTAACTGTAAGAACACACATGCCAGGCCAATGGGTAATGCGGTAGTTAAGGTGGACTCCCACAGGGCCAACCATGGTTCTAGTCCTGGACCTGGTGGCCTACTCTCTCACTTTCCTTCTCTCTGTATCTCTCTGCTGAAATTTCAATAATAATAATAATAATAATATAATTCTTAAAAAAAAAATAGAACACATGCCATACTGCATAAGTAACTAAAAGATCTAGGCCAGCAGGTGGTGTAGTAAAAGCACTGGAATCCCATGTGGTTGACCATGGTTCGAGTCCTGGACCTGGAGTCTTGAAACTCATGCTGGGTGCATATGCATGTGTGCTCAAAATCCCGACAGGAAAATGGAAAAGAGATTGTGGCAAGACCACCCCCCCGGGGGGAAGGGAGGGATAATTTCTCACTTTCTGTTTCTCTGTCTCTCTAGCAAGTGCATGTGCCTTTTAGCAAAAACCTAATTTAAAAAAAAGTGAAAAAAATAAAAAAAGATCTAAGGATATTAGTATGTCTGAAATTATGTCGACTTATGCTTCAAAATCAGTAAAAAATGCTTTTACAGTAATAGATAGTATTCTCTAAGTTTTTCTCTAGCTTTGATACCTAAACCTATCTAATGTGGCATATGGGGTATCTTAAACAGTTACATAAATACCACTTAAAAAGTCTTCTTGAGGAAATTAGGGAGAAAAATAGAGAAGTAAGGTATGTGTGGGACACAGAAATGGTTTATTACCTGTTGATGATAATGTGTACAGTATTCTCAACTGGACTGATTTGAGGTATATTTATGTTGGGTAAATTCTCTCTACAAGTTAGATGTGACTAAATGTATAAAAATAATAATAATAAAGTCCTCCTGAGCAGTACACAATGGAACTATAGATAAACTTTGGAATATAGCTCATTGAACAGCATGAGCAATGCTCAACATAAATAAAACTCCACCGAGCTGATTGAGTACAAAGAGAAGACAGGCTGGATACATAACCATGTTTTATACCTTGTTCATTTTTAATTTTTAAATTTACTTCTTCCATGTGAGAAAGAGACAGAGTTAGAACCCCCAAGAGTCTTTATGCCACCATTCACCTCTAGCTTTAGCCAGCCCCAGATCATGGGCATGCATGTCCATATGGGCATGTTCAGAAAGGCCTCCACATGTAAACACAAATGGGTCAGCCTTACAGGTGTCATATTTTACCATTATGCCAATGTTTGGTCCCCATCAAGTTTCATCACAGCACAGGCAGCTCTGCAGGCTAGGACCACATGGGAGGCCTGTGTTTGATTTCAGTCTAACCTATAGGTCAGGCACTAAGTTGTGTGCCTATAATCACAGAGACTTGAGAGACTAAGGTAGAGCATGGGCAAAACCGTTTTTTTTTTTGGAGAGGTTTTTGCTATAGGGCGCGTGCGCTCGCCAGACAAACAGAGACAGACAGAGAGACAGAAAGCGAGAAATCATCCCCTGGGGGGGATGGCCACGTAGCAATCCCTTCTCCCCCATTCTCCTCTCGGGATCTTGGGCATGCACGCACACGTGCCCAGCGAGAGTTTTAAGCCACCGGGTCTGGGACGCGAACCGTGGTCGACTACATGGGAGTCCAGCGACATAGCCATTATGCTAACTGCTGGTCCGAGCAAAACCGTTTTTAATGAAAAAAATAATTAAAGCCCAGCTGTAGTGGTGCAAGTGGTAGGGAACAGATACATGATCCTGGAGCCACATGCGTGGACTGGGTCAAAACCAACCTGAACACGATGGGTGTGGCAACAGTTGTCTGTGGTCCCTGCTGACAGAGGAGGCTGAGGCAGGGGCATTGTGACATGGCAACACCCCATCAAAAAATGTCCATATGTCTCCCACTTTTCTTTCATTTAACAATAACAACAACAACAACCAAAAAAAGCGGGGGGAGGGCACAGGCATCACAAAGTGAAGACATGATAAACGTTATTGATACATGATTTCAGCTCAACAATCAGTTTTCACGCAGCTTAATTAAAAAGCTCCTTCTGAACAATGGTTCTAAGCACTAGGTTTTTCTGCATATCCCAAAACATTAAAAAAGACAAAGATGTACGTTAACATTTTTTTGGTACCATAAATATCTTTGAATACAAACCAAAACATACAATTTTCAAGACCATCGTGCAGAGTCAAGACTACCACCACGGAATAATTAATTTCAAATCCAGTTTCCATGAGTATCAGCTTACCCGGGCTTCAAATTCTGACGTTTCTTCCACGTATCCAAGTCCTCCTTTTTGTAACCTTGTTGCAACCTCAATGAGATCACTACGAAGAAAGTTTAAGAGCTCCTGGTTGCCATCACACGATTTTAGACCCAAATTTGGCTTCCGAGCAAGATGAATAGAGTGAATAATGTCCTGGTACCTAGAAGAGTTGAGGCAGGAACAAGAGGAATAAAGGAACTTTTGAAGATGTTCCTCATATTTCAATATTTGAATAGCATGTTTTATTTCTAAGACTTGTTTAGGTGTTTTTCGTCTTTACTTATTCTTTTTCTTTACCAAAGAAAAGGAGAGAGATTCCTAATGTAGTATGGTCACACTCTTGTATTCCTCCATTTTTCTTTCCCACTGGTATTTTGGGCATGCATACACATACACCTGGCAGGTTTTTTTTTCAGCTGTAGGGGGGGTCTCAAACCAGTCAACCGTGTGGGATCTGGTTCACTTAACCACTATACTATGGGGCTGGCCCTTTCTGTGGTGTTTTTTTTTCCTTTAAATACTTTTTTTATTTAATTTTATTCATCATCATCATTATTATTATTATTAACTTTTAATTTGACCAGGGTTGAGACAGAAAGAGAGAGGGAAAGTGAGAAAACAAGCTGCCAGGTCTGAGACTCAAACCATGGTCAGCCAGGTGGGAGTCCAGCACCTTAACCACCAGGCCACCAGATTCCCACATGGCTGAACACGGTTCAAGTCCCAGACCTGGCGGCTTGCTTTCTCACTTTCCCTTTCTCTTTCTGTCTCTCTCTCTCTGGTCAAATTAAAATGAATGAATGAATCAATAAAATAAGCAATTAAAATTCTTCACAACACAAAGAAACCAATTTGGGTAGAAAAACAACACTAAGACTTCAGAAGTATTCACTCTCACATTAACTATTAACCCTTTGAGGGCCTAATAAAGAATATATAAAACTTTCTACCTAGGGTGAGCTATAAGCTTTACTGTGATGGTTCTCCTACATGAAAATGACAACTAAAGTTCAAGCCAACAGGTGACACAGAGGATGGAGTGGCTAGATCCACATGGACAACTGAACAGTTCAAATCATGGACACCATGGCTTAAAAACATGCCTGGTATATGTCTGTGCCCAGTGGGGAAGAGACTGCAGCATGGCCATACCCCCCTTGGGGGATGGTTTCTCACTCCCCCCCCCCATACTCTCTTTCAAGAGAGCACATGCAACAAGCCCTATAGCAAACAAAAACACCAAAGTCCAAGGTCATCTAAGTTGAGTGCAAAGTTTCATTTTCTTCTTAAATAATCAAGGTTTATATTTCATTTAATTTTATTAATACTGCTGTTGTTATTATTTCTAAAGGCACATGTGCTATAGGGCACGTGTACTCACAAAAGTGTGAGGGAGAGGGGGAGAGAAGAGAATTGAGAAAGCAAACAGCCAGGTCCAAGACTTGAACCGTTGTTAGCCATGTGGGAGTCCAACGCCCCAACAACCATGCCACCTGCTGGCCCCAACAATAAAGGTTTATAATATTATTTTCCTCTGAATATAACTTCACTGTGTCTCACTGTTTCTCTTTTTCCTTTTTCTTAATTATTATTTTTATTTTGCCAAAGGGAGCATGGAGAGAAAGGGAAGGAAAGTGAGAAAGTATTCCCCATGGAGGATAGTCACAATCCCGTCTCCTCCATTCCTCCTCTGTGGATTAGGGGCCCACATTCACATGCACCCAGTGTGTTTCAAACTGCCAGGCTCCAGACTCAAACCACACAGTTGGTCACGTGGGATTCAGTTTTCTTAACCATCATGTCACCAACTGGACCCCCACTAGTTTTCCTTTTTAATTTATAAAAAACAGGTATTTGGCTCGTAGTCCCAAGGTTCAAGAACTGTATGCAGTGAGGGACTTCTAGCTCCTGGGAACTCTGTACTAAGTCCAGAGGGAGTATATCGCATCACACAGTGAAACATTATTTTCTATATAGTAAATAATTTTCCTTTCATTTTTCTCTTGTGATCTAAGTGTTATCAAGAAATAAATTTAGGGGACCAGCAGTTAGCGTAATGGCTATGTTGCTGGACTCCCACGTAGTCGACCGCGGTTCGAGTCCCGGACCCGGCGGCTTAAACTCACGCCGGGCGCGTGTGCGTGCGTGCCCAGGATCCCGAGAGGAGAATGGAGGAGAAGGGATTGCGGTGTGGCCATCCCCCCTGGGGGGTGATTTCCTGCTTTCTATCTCTCTGTCTCTCTCTGTCTGTCTGGCGAGCGCACACGCCCTATAGCAAAAACCTCTCCAAAAAAAAAAAAAAAAAAGAAAAAAGAAAAAAGAAATAAATTTAGTAGCAGTTAAAATTTTTCTGGTCCTCACTATAAAATTATTTTCTGATTTTACTGCAATCTGACTACAGAATATACCCTGAAAGTCTTTCCTATTTATATTTGCTGAGATGGTTTTTGTGGCTAAATGTATGATTATTTTTTTTTTATAAATGTTCAATCAACAGAACAAAAACTTTTCTTTAATGATTCCAACTGGCCTGTATCCTTTTGCTTATTACCCTTTTACTTATAGTCTTCATGATTTTTCCTATTTTCTTGTAAACAGTATATATATTTTTGGTTTTCAAATTTAAACCTCAAATGGTTTATAACACATTATCTTATCCCCTTGGTTACCTAGAGGGAACACCAACCAACAAAAGAATAGACAAACAGGATTAGATTCACTAATATTATATAGACTCATGGAATATTATACAGAATATTCCAGAGTTCAATTATAAAAAACACAGATGGCTCTTTAATACAATAATGCTAAGACCACTAAGTCCCAAACTCTTTGAAATTCTTTAAAAGATTCCAAATGGGGACCAGCAGTTACCATAATGGCTATGTCGCTGGACTCCCACATAGTCTACCGTGGTTCGAGTCCCAGACCCGGTGGCTTAAACTCACGCTGGGCGCGTGTGCGTGCGTGCCCAAGATCCCGAGAGGAGAATGGAGGAGAAGGGATTGCGGCATGGCCATCCCCGCTGGGGGTTGATTTCTCGCTTTCTGTCTTTCTCTATATTTCTGGTGAGCACACATGCCCTATAGCAAAAACCTCTCCAAAAAGAAAAAACAAGAAGTAATATCATAGTACTGTACTTCTTTATAGCTCTATGTATAAACATATTTGTCTGCATACCCCTACGTTAAGACAACGTGATTTTAAATACAATCTTAACTAAATGATAATGTGCTAGGCAGAGGACAGAAATTAATATACCCATCAATGCTCACGAATTCTGACCATGTTGCAGAATATGTACGGAATGATAGAACGGTATTTTCCGTCTCTCTGAAATCAAACCTAAATCCAGCCATGAAAATAAATGTACAGTTAGAAATCAGAGGTGGCCTTAAGCCAAAACCTTGTCCTGACTTTGATAAAAACAATGGCCATGGGGACTGGCAAGTGGTATGGTGGTTAAGGTGCTGGACATTCCTACATGGCCAACCCATGGTTCGAGTCCCGGACCCGGTGGCTTGCTTTCTCACTTTCCTCTCTCTATGTCTTTCTGGTCAAATTAAAATAAATAAATGAATAAATGAAATTGAATAAAATAATTTTTAAAAAAGAAGTTCTTAAAATAAAAAATAAAAACAATGGCCACTACAGAAATAGACCAGCAAATCTAGATAAAGTTGATACTACTTTGAAGTCAGAACAGTTTTCCTTTTTTTTTCTTTTAAGAATTATTTTATTGGGAACCAGCAGTTAGCATAATGGCTATGTCGCTGGACTCCCACGTAGTCGACTGTGGTTCGCGTCCCGGACCTGGTGGCTTAAAACTCACGCCGGGCGCGTGTGCGTGCGTACCCAAGATCCTGAGAGGAGAATGGAAGAGAAGGGATTGCAGCGTGACCATCCCCCCTGGAGGGTGATTTCTCGCTTTCTGTCTCAATGTCTCTCTCTGTCTGTCTGGCGAGCGCACGCGCCCTATAGCGAAAATCTCTCCAAAAAAAAAAAAAGAATTATTTTATTTAATTCTATTTATTCATTCTTTTTTCTTTTAATTTGATCAGAGAAACACAGAGAGAAAGAGAGGAAAAGTGAGAAAGCAAGTCACCAGGTCTGGAACTTGAACCATGGTCAGCCATGTGGGAGTCCAGCAACTCAACCACACCACCTGCTAGTTCCCAAGTTTTTTGTTTTGGTAAGTATACGCACCCATTGACAAATTTTAAAAAATGACATAAAATACCCATTTTAAAGCATTTCACGGTTTCTTTAAATAAATATACATATATATATATTTAATTCCACTTCTTCTTATTATTTTTTAAATTTGACTAGACAGAGGCAGAGAGAGAGAAAGAGGGAAAGTGAGAAAGCAAGCCGCCAGGCCTGGGACTCAAACCAATAGAGCTTACGTCCAGTTTCTTTCTATGAATATGTTTTCTAGATACATATATATTACTGCACTTATCAGTACTTCATTCCTTTTCCTTTTTATGATAAAATAATATTCTATTGTTTGGGTATGCTATAATTTTGCTTATTTATACATTACTTGATAAACATTTACATTTTTTAGAATTTTTGGCTAATCTGAATATTTTCTTTTCTTTCTTTTTTTTTTTTAAAGAACTTTTTGCTCGCAAGAAAGACAGAGAGACAGAAAACAAGAAATCACCCCCCAGGGTGGATGGCCACGCTGCAATCCCTTCTCCTCCATTCTCCTCTCGGGATCTTGGGCAGGCACACACGCATGCACACGCACCCGGCGTGAGTTTAAGTCAGCGGGTCTGGGACTCGAACCGTGGTCGACTACATGGGAGTCCAGCGACATAGCCATTACGCTAACTGCTGGTCCCGCTAATCTGAATATTAACAAGATACTTCTGAATAGCAACCCACCTGGGACAGAACTGCTACCTAATTACAATGAAATTCAGAGTTTGGTTGTGGCATGCACTAGCCAATGAATGGTTCTGTTACCCTGTAGCTACCTGGTAAGGTGTATTTTTTCAAATAAGTATGCAGTGCCAAGAAAACACCAAGCAGTTTGAACAGAAAGCATTACAGAGATTAAACTTTTTTTTATTTAAGAGCTCTCCCCAAAAAAGGCATCTCTGAGCCCATCAAGTTGGTATCATGAGCAAAGCTCACCCTCCCGAATTGAAAAAATTTACGGGGACCAGCAGTTAGTATAATGGTTATGTCGCTGGACTGCCGTTAAGAATCCCGGGCCCGATGGCTTAAACTCACACCGGGCGTGTGTGTGTGTGCATGCCCAAGATCCCAAGAGGAGAATGGACAAGGGACTGTGGCGTGGCCATCCCCCCTGGGTTTTTTTTTCTCACTTTCTGTCTCTCTGTCTTTCTGGCGAGCGCACGTGCCCTACAGCAAAAAAAAAAAAAAAAAAAAAAAAAAAAAAAAAAAAAAAAAATTACGAACAAGAAATTATTGAAATTAAATTGTGTCCGACACATCCAAGTAATATTGCAGGAATTTGATTCATTTATAAACCTTGTGATAGATGAGTGTGTAGTGATGGCAACTAGTGGACAACAGAACAATAATGGAATGGTGGTAATACCAGGAAATAGTATCATCATGTTAGAAGCCTTGGAAAGAGTATAAATAATGGCTGTTCAAGAGAAAAACCCATGACCCCTTGTCAACAGGTCTGTTTTACTATGATGTAAAAATCAGGTTGTGGGGACCAGCAGTTAGCGTAATGGCTATGTCGCTGGGCTCCCATGTAGGTGACCACAGTTCGAGGCCTGGACCCGGTGGCTTAAAACTCACACCTGTTGTGTGTGCGTGCATTCCCAAGATCCCAAGAGGAGAATGGAGGAGAAGGGATAGCGGCATGGCCATCCCCCCAGGGGTGATCTCACTTTCTGTCTCTCTGTCTTTCTGGCCAGCGCATGCGCCCTATAGCAAAAACCTCTCTCAAAAAAGAAAGAAAACAGGTCATGTACATTTTCATAATAAACTTTTTGTTAAGAAAGAAAAAAGAAAGCCCTCCCTGCAAAAAACACTCAGATATTTGTATCTAATTCTGAAAAGAAAATGTGAAGAGCAAGATGAAAACCTTACCTCTTCTCTAATCTCTCTTTAAGCTGACTTTCTCTTATTCCCTGAGGGTGAAGGCAATTTAACAACTCATCCAGTTCCTTTTGACTATCACATAAAAACCTGTAGGGGCAAAACAGATTTGGTAACTGAAAAAAATTAAAAAACTAGAAACAATGAATAATTTACTATTTCCATAAGGTCTAATGTTAACTTTATTCTAAAACATTGAAGCCAATGTTTCCTTCTAAAACAGAAAATGGGACATATTTTATAGAAGTCAATAGGTACACTTGTGCTACACCTTCAAAGAGTAAACCTATTCAAAGAACAAATGTATTTCAAAAAGAAAAGATGAAGGTCATTAAACCAAAGGTGACCACAGCTAAGCAGTTAATGGAATCATAAAGATGGGATCCACACGAAAGTCTAAAGGCTATATAATTCTTATTCTTCTTAACACATTAATTTAAATTTATTTAGATACTAATTTATATATTTTTAAATATATAAACCATTATTACTAAAGTAATATTTTATAATTCATGAATAAAATTGAATGAAATAAAATCCCAAATACTTTTATTCCCAAATTCAGGAGTATTTTCAGTTCACGTACAATTTATCACACGTGGGGTGTGTATGTGTGTGTGTGTGTATGTTTTTAGACAGAACTCCACTGTGTTATGATTCTCCTGCCTCAGTCTCCTGAGTATTTGGGACTAAGTTGCACACAACCTAGTCCATCCAGTTTTTTATGCTAGGCCAGGAACTGAACCCAGCATCCCATGTGGCCTCAGTCTTCTAAGCAGGAATATACAGTGAATGCTACTGTGGCTGGGCTACAAAGATTTTAAGAAAAATAGTGAATCTGCTTTAAAAGCAATGAATTTTGATATCTAAGAAATAAATGCTACCCAAAATGCCCTTATCAGATAATTACTGACTATTGTCACTATACTAAGTATTTTCTTCAAAGTAAAAAGAGCAACCAGAAGAATGCTCACATTACCATAGGTTTTGTCCTTGTTTGGGTATGGTGGTCTCTACAGCAATTTCTGTTGCTTGTCCATGTTGTGTGTTCATGCTTGCATTTTTGCCTAAGTTTGCCTTTTTACCTAAGAAAAATGTATACATTAGGTTGAACATATTAAATACCCAATTCCTAGTTTCAAACCTAAGCAGTATCCAGAGGTAAACCCAACAACCTAGTAAAAAAAAAAAAAAAAAAAAAAAAAAAAAGGAAGGAAAGAAATTAAAGAGAGTAATGAGGACACTGGAAAGTTTTTTTAAAAACAAGAGCCAGATGGTGGCACACTGGTAAAACACAACACTTTACAACAAGGCAATCTCACATGAGAAAGTTCCCAGCTTAAGCCTGAAGACTTCCAAGAGTATGCCGAGAGAAAGAGAGACAGACAGACAGAGACAGAGAAAATGAGAAAGCAAGCTTCCAGGTCCAGGACTCAACCTGTCGTGGGCCATGTGGGAATCCAGTGCCCCTAATCACTACACCACCTGCCAGCTCCTCAATAATTTTAAATATATATGTATAAATAGATATATAGAAAAGCACACTATCAGGGAGCTGGCAGGTAGCACGGCAATTAAGGCACTGGACTCCCACATGGACAACTGTAGTTCGAGTCCCGGGCCTGATGGCTTGCCTTTTCTCTCTCTCTCTCTCATCAAGTTAAAATAAACAGATAATTATTAAATTAAATCATGTTTTAAATAATTTTTTAAAAAAAGTACACTGTTTATATTACAAGATAAACACACTGAGATAAAGGAGAACATTATCTGTGCCCTTTTGTGACCCATCTAAGTCCCTTATCTTTAGTGAAATGTTTGCTATCATTCCTCTTACTAGAATTCTAGCCAAATGGCATTCAAGTCCTTATGTGTCTTGTTTGGCGCTTACACCCCCAATACATGAAAATTTTCTTGACATATAAGAGATGTTTCATAAACGCTGCATAAATAAATTTAAAAGTGGTAGAAGAGGGCCAGCCATGTGGTGTGGTGATTAAGGCAGCTTGATCCTACATAAATGACCAAGTGGTTTGAGTCTAAAACTCAGTGGCTTGAAAAGCATGCTGGGCACATGTGTGTGTGCATATGCATGCATGCTCAAATCCTAACAGGGGAATAGAGACGGGACTTTAGTGTGGCCAATCCCCCATGGTACTTTCTCACTTTCCTCTGTCTCTCCCTCTCTCTGGTGATATGCATATCCTTTTACCTTATACCAAAATAATATATATATAAAAATGTAGAAGTGGATATAGAACTCTTGCCTTCTTGAAACCCAACCCCAATTCCATCCCTGAGGCACCTACAAAGAAGTTTCTAAGGAACAAAGACTGAAAACTACTACTACAAAATCAAGTACCCCATTGTGGAACAGCATACCACAACAGGATAAAATAAAAAGGACATGGTCAACCATTCATATATCAGTATTATATATATAAAATTCAAAAACAATAGTCAAGCAAAAATGTAAGGTACATATTATAATGTGGTGTGGTTTAAAATAATGAATATGGTAATGTCTTTTATTTGATCACCACACACTGCATGTATGCTTTGAAAATCCATATTGTAGAGCTGGCAGGTGGGGTAGTGTTTAAGAACGCTGTACTCCCACATTATTGACCATGGTTCCCAGTCCAAGACCTGGTAGCTTGCTCTCTCTCTCTCTCTCTCTCTCTCTCTCTCTGTGCCTTTCTGGTCAAATTAAAATGAATCAAGTTAAATAATTCTTTAAAAAAAGAAAAATCCAGGGGACCAGCAGGTGGTGTGGTGGTTGGGGTGCTGGACATTCCCACGTGGCCGACCATGGTTTAGGTCCTGGACCTGGCAGCTTGGTTTCTCACTTTCTCTCTCTCTGTCTCTCTCTGTTCAAATTAAAATAAATCAATGAATAAATTAAATTAAATAATTAAAAATAAATCGATACTGTACCCAACAAAGATGTGTAGCAATTAAATGTCAGTAAAAGGAGCCAGCGGGTGGCATGGTGGTTAAGGGTGCTGGACTCCCACATGGCCGACCACAGTTCGAGTCCTGGACCTGGCAGCTTGCTTTCTTGCTTTCCCACTCTCTCTCACTCTGTCTCTGTTCAAATTATAAATAAATAAATAAAGTTAAATAAAGTAATTCTTTTTTTTTTTTTTTAAGAATTATTTGTTTACTTTTATTCATTCATTTTATTTTTTTAATTTGACCAAAGAGATACATACATATAGAGAGAGAGAAAGAGGGAAAGTGAGAAAGCAAGCCACCAGGTCCAGGACTCGAACCATGGTCAGCCATGTGGGAGTGTCCAGCACCTTAACCACCACACCACCTGCTGGTCCCAAGTAATTCTTTTTAAAAAGTCAGTAAGAAACCATAAAAAATTTTCAAAATGAGAAAAAAAATCTAATTCCAAAATATCCCACTATTCAATTTCTTTATCTTTTTTTTAAAGAACTATTTTATTTAACTTTATTTATTTATTTTATTTTCATTTGACCAGAGAGGGACAGAGTGAGAGAGAGAGAGAGAGAGGGAGAGAGAGAAAGCGAGAAAGCAAGCCACCAGGTCCAGGACTCGAACCACAGATGGCCATGTGGGAGTCCAGCGCCCTTAACCACCACACCTGCCGGCCCCCAATTTCTTTATCTTCTCACACTATGCCTAGAACAATATTGGTAAACAAGTATTCATTTTTTTCCTTTTCTTTATGCATTTCACATCCACCTACTTCACTTACATATACCTACCTAAAAAGGCAATGAAGAAATTTTAAAATTAGAACAGTTATCAGAGGGAAGGCAGTTCTTACTGTTGAGCCTACCTGATCAGGGTAAAATAAAAGAAGGTACACTTACTGCGGGGATAGTAATCTTCATCAAGAGAGTCTGCATAGTCTTTACGGTGATGCTTGAATCTATAGTCAATACTGTCATGTACCCAGCCTTTTTCAATAAACAACCCTGGAACTTCATCTGAGAAGAGCCAGTACCTATAAATCACAACCATACATTAATAGGATTATGAATATACCAGGAATTCAAGACAATTTTATGATAGAGGAAAGGATACAGAGTATCATTAAACATTCATAACCACAAATGACAGTAATTTATAACTAGAGAAAGTAACTACAATGAATATAATTGTTCACTTGTTCAGAACTCCAGACTATAATATATACAATAAAGCAAAGGATAACAAAACTTTTGGAATTTCAGACTTGTTTAATGTCTGTAATTTTTATTACTTCTAATATTTTGAATCTTTCTTTTTTAATTGCCAGACGACATGTGTATTCACCAGAGCAGGGAGGGCAGTGTAGAAAGAACCCACCAAGGGAATGTGGTTGTAACACAATCCCTCCTCCATTTATCTATCCTATCCTGTCAGGATTTGGGGCATGCTCACATAAGAGCCTGGTATTTTTTTCAAGCCGCCAGGTCCAGAATTCAAACTGTATGCATGATCAGAGATAGGAGATCCAAGACCCTTAACCATTAAATCCTGGGGATCGCCCTATTTTTCAATCTTCAGGTTCTATACAATGCATGCATTTAAAATATATGAGAAAGGGCCAGCAGGTAGCATGGTGGTTAACGTGGATGGAGCCCACATGGTCAACTATGTGGTTCAAGTCCCGGACCCAGTGGCTTAAAATCATGCCAGGCATATGTCCAAAATCCCAAGAAGATAGTAGAGGAAAAGGAACTACAGCATGGCCATCCCTCCTGGTGGAGGTTTCTTACTTTCTCTCTCCTGAGTGCACACACCCAATAACAAATTAAAAAAAAAAAAAGAGGGACTTCAAAAAGTTAATGAAAATACTGGATTAAAGTACTAGCTTATTTTGGTGAAAAAAACTTTTAGGGACCAGCAGTTGGCATAATGGCTATGTCGCTGGACTCCCGTGTAGTCAACCGGAGTTCGAGTCCCGGACTCAGTGGCTTAAACTCATGCCAGGCGCATGTGTGTGCATGCCCAGAGTCCTGAGAGGAGAATGGAAGAGAAGGGATTGTGGCGTGGCCATCCTCCTGGGGGGTGATTTCTCACTCTCTGTCTCTGTTTGTCTTTCTGGTGAGCGTATGTGCCCTATAGCAAAAATCTCTAAAAAAATTTTTTTGAATACCACACGTGGGTTTTATTTTTTTCAATAATTATTAATTTAATTTAATTTTTATTATTATGTTATCATTATTTATTTTCTATAGGGCACCAGAGAGAGTAAAAGTGAGAAAGAAAGCCACCAGGTTCAGGACTCAAACCACAGTTGGCTACGTGGGGGTCTAGAGCTTTAACCACGATGCCACCTTCTGGTCCCATTAAAAAAAATTTTTAAGAGAGATTTTTGCTATAAGGCAAGTGAACTCGCTGGAGAAACAGAAAGCAAGAAATCACCCCCTGGAGGATGGGATGGCCACACCACAATCCTTTCTCCTCCAGTCTCCTCTCAGGATTTTAGGCACACATACACACGTGCCTGACGTGAATTTCCAGCCACCAGATCTGGGACTCGAACCAGACGACCATGTGGAAATTAACCACTACACCATATGCAGGTCCCATAGTTTTTCTTTAATACGTACTACTCATGAACTCTCTGAAGATCCACATATTACCATTTTTAAGGCTCTCTATTGGTATTATGTTTTGCTTATCATCATAATATATATAAGCTTCCTATCTGTGGTATCTTCAAGAGCAGAAATAAGTCTTACATAACTCTGCAATGCTAACATTTGGCACAGTTAATATTCAATGTGTGATGAGCAATTCTGCTTCCAAACGGAAGTGAAAAACTGAACAGGAAAGTCTATTTTTAGTATTTCACAGTTTCAAAACTAATAATAAAATAGTCCTGCAAGATAACAAAAATTAAGTTCAGTAACTTACCTATTATGGTTTCGATCTGTACCAATAGGAGTCCTACGCATGACTAGTTTTGCCTTGGCAATTCCTTCTTGGAAAGCCTTCTCTGCAGCCGCTTTGTGCTTCCGTATTCGTTCTTCCTCAGCTTCACGTTCTAGTTTCACTGTTAAAAGACAGAGCCTCAATTAGAATTTTAAAATAAATTCCTCTCTGGAGCCAGCAGGTGGTGTGGCAGTTAAGGTGCTAGATTTCCACATTATTGACCACAGTTTAAGTCCCCCTGGCAGCTTGAAAATCATGCAGGGCATGTGTGTGTGCATACCTAAAATCCAAGGAGGATGGAGAAGAGATTGTGGCATGACTTTAATTAATATAAAGTCTGTTTGAAGATTTATTTATTTACTTTACTTGATTTTATTTGCTATTATTATTTATTTTTAATTTTACCACAAGAGAGAGAAAGGGAAAGTGAGAAAGCAAGCTGCCAGGTCTGGGACTCAGACCGTGGTTGGCCATGTGGGAGTCCAGCACTTTAACACACCACCTGCCAGCCCTACTAAAGTTTGTTTTTAAAAGAAATAGTCATATGTGTTTCCAAATGAAAGAACTACCCAAGTAATAAAACTGTTCCAGTTAACCTAAAGCCACTAATACAGAACTATTTCTAGCTAATTATGTTTAATATTTAGCATCTATCTTTGATAAATAAGTGGTACTTAACATTTTCATTTTATAAGCTGGAAACCTTTAAAAAGTTGGAAGCTTAGTTTAGTTGGAGTTTTTGTTTTCTAAGATTTTTGCCACAGAGCACTCACTAAAAAGACACAGACAAGAAGGGAAAGTGAGAAATCACCCTCTATGAGGGATGACTATGCCACAATCCCTTCTCCTCCCTTCTTCTAAGATTTTGGGTGGTCAGCAGGTAGCATGGTGGTCAAGGCACTGGAATCCCACATGGCTGAACAGGGTTGGAATCCTGGATCTGGCTACTTGCTTTCTCACTTTCCCTTTCCCTCTCTCATCAATTTAAAAATAAATAAGTTAATTAATTAAATTAAATAAACATTCAAAAAAAGAGATTTTGGACATGGGACCAGCAGTAATGGTTAGTTACGTCGCTAGACTCCCAAACAGTCAAGTCCTGGACCCGGCAGCTTCTAACTCATGCTGGGCGTGTGTGCATGCATGCCCACCCAAGACCCTGAGAAAATGGAGAAGGGATTGCAGCATGGCCATTCCCCCAGGGAGTGATTTCTTGCTTTCTGTCTCTCTGTGTCTCTCTGGAGAGCACACACACCCTATAGAAAAAATCCCTCTTAAAAAAAAAAAAAAAATTGGGGGCACATGCACACACGCCTGGCATTGAATTTCGAGCCATTGTATCTGGGACCTGAACCACAGTTTAGCCATGTGGGAGCCCAGCGCCTTTACCACGACACCACCTGCTGGCCCCAAAAACAGTTTAGTCTTTCTTTTTTTTTTTCTTTTTTTGGAGAGGTTTTTGCTATAGGGCGCGTGTGCTCGCCAGACAGAGAGATAGAAAGCGAGAAATCACCCCTCGGGGGAATGGCCACGCCGCAATCCCTTCTCCTCCATTCTCCTTTCGGGATCTTGGGCACACACGCACACGAGCCCGGCGTTGAGTTTAAGCAACCGGATCTGTGACGCGAACCACGGTCGACTACATGGGAGTCCAGTGACATAACCATTACGCTAACTGCTGGTCCCAAAACAGTTTAGTCTTGAAGCCAAAAAACTGCACAAAAAACTTGCACTTAGGGACCAGCAGTTAGCGTAATGGCTATGTCGCTGGACTCCCACGTAGTCGACCGCGGTTCGAGTCCCGGACCCGGTGGCTTAAACTCACGCCGGGCGCGTGTGCGTGCGTGCCCAAGATCCCGAGAGGAGAATGGAGGAGAAGGGATTGCGGCGTGGCCATCCCCCCTGGGGGGTGATTTCCTGCTTTCTATCTCTCTGTCTCTCTCTGTCTGTCTGGCGAGCGCACGCGCCCTATAGCAAAAACCTCTCCAAAAAAAGAAAAAGAAAAAAAAAAAAAAAAAAAACTTGCACTTAGTAGATTTAGTGTGGATTACGGGATGGGTATTTAACAATTCTAATCCTATGTACATTGTAAGATTGATTCAATAATTAAATATTGAAACCAAACACTGATATTGATGGATGCCAGGATTCTCATGATCCAAGAAAGGAGATAAAAATATCGAATGGGGGATGGTAAAGAAAAACTCCTGGATGCCAAGATGGATTTAGGAATAAGTATAACAAAAGTAGTATAAAATTCACTTTGAAAAGCAAAAAATATTACTAGAAATTAAAGATATAAGTTGAAAACACTTCCTGTTCACAAATCAAAAGACAACATCATTGAGATACCTATACTGCCAAAATTCATCCACAAAATTGATTTAAAGTTGAATCTAGGGGCTGGCAGGTGGCGTGGTGATGGAGATGCTGGACTTCCACAGACGTGGTGGCTTGCTTTCTTACTTTTCCTCTGTGTCTCTCTCTCTGGTTGAGCACAAGTGTGCTATACCAAATTTAAAAATAGTAATTAAAAAAAAAGATTTTTAAGTTGAATCTAAAAATTTAACACAATTCCTACCAGAATCTCAGTTGGCTTCACTGTAGTAATTGACAAGATAATTCTAAAATTCATACAGGATTCCAAGAGACCCAGAATAGCCAAAATAATCTTGATAAACAATGAGTTGGAAGATTCACACTTTTCAATTTTTTTTTTTTGAGAAGTTTTTTTGCTATAGGGCATGTGCGCTCGCCAGACAGACAGAGACAGACAGAGAGACAGAAAGCGAGAAATCACCCCCCAGGGGGGATGGCCACGCCGCAATCCCTTCTCCTCCATTCTCCTCTCAGGATCTTGGGCACAAATGCACACATGCCCAGCGTGAGTTTTAAGACACTGGGTCCGGGACTTGAACTGCGGTCGATTACATGAGAGTCCAGGGACATAGCCATTACGCTAACTGCTGGTCCCTACACTTCTCAATTTTAAAATCTAACTACAAAGTGATAAAAGAGTGGTACTACCATAAAGACAGGCATACAGATCAGTAGAACAGAATTCAAAGTCCACAGAGGCCAGCAGGTGGCATAGTGATAAGGTGCTGGACTCCCACATGGCCAACTTCAGTTCAAGTCCTGGACCTCATTGTCTTGCTTTCTCACTTTCCCTCTTCCTCTCTCTCTCTGGTGAGCAAGTGTATCCTATAGCAATGTAAATAATAATAATAATAATAATAATAAAACTCCAAGTCCAGAAAAATTGGTGTAACTGATGTATGAATACTCAAATGATTCCTTCCTTTTTTTTTAAAGAGAGATTTTTGCTATAGAATGTGTGCTCACTGGAGAGACAGAGACATAGAAAGCAAGAAATCACCCCAGGGGGTGACCACGCTACAATCCCTTCTCCTCCACTCTCCTCTTGGGATTCTGGACATGCACACACACATGCCTGGAGTGACTTTTAAGCCACCAAGTCCAGGACTCGAACCATGGTCAACTATGTGGGAGTCCAGCAATATAACCATTATGCCATCTGCTAGTCCCCTTCCTTCCTTGCTTTTTGCTACAAGGTACGTGTGTTCGCCCGACGACAGAGAAAAAAGAACCCTCCATGGGAAATGGTCATGCCATAATCCCTTCTCCTCTTCGGATTTTGGACCCACATGTACACACACACACCTATAGTGTTTCTCAAGCACTGAGTCCAGGACTCAAACCACAGGGTTAGTCATGTGGGATCTGGCTTCCTCATGGAGCCAGTCTTAGCCTGCCCTTACTAAGGGCAGAAAACCATTCAATACAGAAAGGATAGTTTTTATAACAAATAATACTAGGACAGCTAAATAGTTACATGCAAAAGTATAACGCTGGACCTTTACCTTACAACATTACAGAAATTAATTCAAAATAAATCAAAGTTCTATGTATAAGACCTAAACTATAAGACTTTTATAAGAAAACATGGGTGGGTCTTCATGGCTTTAGATTTGACAACGAATTCTTTTCTTCCCCCAAGAATTATCTAATTCTATTTATCACCATTATTATTATTGTTAATTTGCTATAGGGCACATACACTCACCAAAGAAAGACAGGGAGATAGAAAATGAGAAAGCAAGCCACCAGAGTTGGGATGCAAACTGCGGCCAATCATCTGGGAGTCCAGCACCTTAACCACCATGCTACCTGCTGGCCTGGCAATGAATTTGTATATGTAACACCAAATCCATGAATAAAAGTAAAAAATATATAAACTGGACCTTATCAAAATAAAAACTTTTGTACTTCAAAGGACACTATCAAGAAAATAAAAGGACAACCCATAAAAAGGGTGAAAGTATTGGTGGACCATATACTTGATAACAGAGTTGTACTTAGGAATATATACAGCACTCTTACAAGTCAATAATAAAAAGAATGGGTCCGGCAAATGGCATCGTGGTTAAAGATGCTGGACTCTCACATGGCCAGTTGTGGTTCAAATCTCAAACCTGGTAGCTTGCTTTCTCACTTTCCCTCTCTGTTTCTCTCTGACCAAACTGGAAAATAATAATAATAATAATAATAATAATAATAATAAAAAATAAAAGTAAATAAAATTCTTTTAAAAAAATAAAAAGGAAAATACTCATTTAAAAAATCAGCAAAAGATCTTAACATTTCTCTAAAGATATACCAATGGCAAGAGGCACATGAAAAGATGCTTCATATCAATAGTCAGCAAGAAATACAAATCAAAACCACAATGACGGCCAGCCCACTAGCCTAGTGCTTAAGGTAGTTGAATCCCACAAGGTTGATCACAGTTCAAGTTCTAGCCCTGGAGTCTTGAGAAATATGCTGATTACATGGTTGTGTATGCGCAAAATCCCATTAGGATAAAGAAATGGAGAAGGGGAATGATCCTACTCCACTGGGGAATGCTTTCTCCTCCTGTCTCTGGCAAGCACATATGCCCCTGGCAGCTAAAAACAAACAAACAAAAAAACCACGCACATACATACACACACACACACACACACACACACACACGAGACACTAATTCACACTTACTAGGATGACCAAGAAGTTAGACAACAAGTGCTGATGAAAAGATTTAGAACCCTCATAAGCTACTGGAGGGAATGTAAAATTATGCAGCCACTTTAGAAAACAGTAGAGCAGTTCCTCAAATGGTTTAACATGATCAGTGATCCAGCAATTCTGTTCCTGGGTATATTTATCTAGGATAAATGAGGATGTCCACACAAAAATATGTACGCAAACTTTTTAGCAACATTATTTGTAACAGTGAAAAGGTGGAAATAACTTAATGTTCATCAACTCATGAATAATAAAATGTGGTATATCCAAACAATGGAATATTATTCACACCCATATTTTAAAAAAATGAAGTACAGATACATAACATGTAAGAACCTTGAAAACATTAGGTGAAAGACATGAAAGACATAAAAGGCATAAAAGACACATATTGTATAATTCCACTTAAATACCCAGAATATATAAATATAATATATACTATATATATATATATATATATATATTAAATATATAATAGAGACAGAAAGCACAAAGGTGACTGGCAGAGGCTGGGGGCAAATGAGAAAAGTGAGTGACTTTTAGAGATCCTCTTGGGGGTCATAAAAATGTTTTATAACTAGACAGTGCTTATCTTTTGTGACTGGCTTCTTTCAGTTAGCATAAATATTTTACATGTAGGACCAGCAAATGGCATAGCAGTTAGGTCACTGGACTCCCATATGGCTGACTGCAGTTCAGGTGACAGACCCAGTGGCTTCACAATCATTCCAGGCATGTGTGCGTGCGTGCCCAAGATCTCAGGAGAATGGAGGACAAGGGACTGTGGCGTGGATATCTCCCCTGGGGGGTGATTTCTCACTTTCCCTCTCACTGGTGCCTCTCCCTTTTCCTCTCCCTCTTTCTTTCTCCCCTCCCCTCTCTCTCTGGCAAGTGTGTGTGCCTTAAGGCCAAAACCTTTAAAAAAAAAAAAAAAGACATGCTACAACATGAATGAACATTGAGGGCCAGCCCTGGCAGATTGAGAAAATCAAGGGCACATGTGCACACATGTCCAAATTCCCAAGAGCATAGAGAAATGGAGCAGAGGGATCAAAGTAGGATTAAGCCCCATTGGGTACTTTCCCCACAAGAATATTAAATTGTTACAGTAAATGGATGAACTGTATGGTATGTGAATTATTTCTCAATAAAGTTCTTCACAAACTCAGATTTGATAGTTACATCAAAGTTCAAAAATTTTAAATTCTTAAATCTTTTTAGGTCTATTTATTTATCTAGAGAATACTTTCTTTTCTTTTTCTCTTTCTTTCCTTTTTAAAGTTTTTGCCATAGAATGCATGCACCCGCCAGAGAGGGACAGGAAGAGACAGAATTTTGGGCACACATGTCTAGTGTGTCCTCCAAGCCTCTGGATGCAGGACTCAAACCAGAGTTGGTCAGATGGTATCTAGCCACCTAACCACCATGCCACTGGCTGGCCCTCAATTTTTAAAACTTAACAAGGGCAAGATTACTATCTGAGTTTGCAACTATCTTAGGGGCTCTCAATTACCTTTATCATTGAACTGTTATTAACACTCTTATTGGACATATGAGAAAAGTGAGGCATGGATAATAAACTTGCATATAGCTAAGATACAGCTGGGATTTGAACCCAGGTCAGCACATCTTAAGTCATAAGATGTTAGGCCAGCAGGTGGCATGGTGGTTAAGAGTGCTGGACTCCCACACGGCCAACAGAGGTTCAAGTCCCAGACCTGGCCACTTGCTTTCTCACTTCTCTCTGTCCCTCTCTGGTCAAATTAAAATAAGTAAATAGGGACCAGCAGTTGGCGTAATGGCTAAGCCGCTGGACTCCCATGTAGTCGACCGTGGTTGGAGTCCCGGACCCGGTGGCATACACTCACACCAGGCACATGTGTGTGTGTGCCCAAGATCCCAAGAGGAGAATGGAGAAGGGATTGTGGCATGGCCATCCCTCTTGGGGGGATGATTTCTCACTTTCTGTCTCTCTGCCTGTCTTTCTGGCAAGCGCATGCGCCCTATAGCAAAAACCTCTCTAAAAAAAGAAATAAAGAAGATACTTGCATATAGCTAAGCTACCGCTGGGATTTGAACCTAGGTCAGCACATCCTAAAATGTCCTAAATTGTTGGGCCAGCAGGTGGCGTGGTGGTTAAGTGTGCTGGACTCCCACACGGCCAACAGCAGTTCAAATCCCAGACCTGGCAGTTTGCTTACTCACTTCTCTATGTCCCTCTTTGGTCAAATTAAAATAAGTAAGTAGGGACCAGCAGATGGCGTAATGGCTATGTCACTGAACTCCCATATAGCCGACCACAGTTCGAGTCCCAGACCTAGTGGCTTAAATTCACACCGGGCACGCATTTGTGTGTGCCCCCCAAGATCCCAAGAGGAAAATGGAGGAGAAGGGATTGCAGTGTGGCCACCCCCCCCCCCCGGGAGGGGGGAGTGATTTCTCGCTTTCTGTCTCTGTCTTTCTAGTGAGCACACACGCCCTATAGCAAAAAACCTCTCCAAAAAAAAAAAAAAAAAAAGTAAGTAAATAAAAGTTAAACAAAATAATTCTTAAAAAAAAGTTATGGGACTAGCAGGTGGCGTGGTGGCTAAGGCGCTGGACACTCCCACATGGCTGACCACAGTTTGAGTCCCAAAGCTGGCAGCTTGCTTTCTCACTTTCCCTCTCTCTCTCTCTCTCTCTCTCTCTCTCTCTCTCTGTGTGTCTCCGGTCAAATTAAAATAAATGAATGAATAAATAAATAAAATTAAATAAAAAATAATTCTTAAAAAAAGTCGTAAGTTGTTTTCATCAAGTCCATTTGTGGATTTGGTTCTTTACTAAATTCAGAAAAGAAACCAACATCACATTAACTCATCATTAACTGTACAACACCAGACCAAATACTCCTGCTAAAATATTACATGCCTAGCAGGTGCTAGGTTTTCACATGGAGAAATAAGGAGACAGTTATATCAAATAGAGACCCTACTATTACCTTAGTAATTTCTTTGCTTTTACTATCTCCTAAAGAACTTTTTGCCTTTTCTCTTAGTATAAAATTTTACCTTTCATTTCTCTTTCCTGAATTTCCCGTTCCTTCTTAGCCTGAATGGCAAGCAGCCTTCTGCTCTTCACAGCACTAATCATGTCTTCAGCTTCTGTATCTACTTGGGGCTCAAACTTCACAATTTCTTTTTTCCTATCGGTTTTACCTAACCCATTCTCCTCTTTTCCATTTTCTTTATTTCTGGCTTCCATTTCTTTCCGTTTTTGTTTCTCTGCTCTTTTCTTATCATTTTCTTCTTTTAGCACAGCAAGCCGTTCCTTCCACAACTCTGCAGACATCTGCTGTCTGGTCTCCATGTGGTCTTGCACCGAGTAGGTCATGAGGATTCGGTGGCACAGTGCTGTCAAGATCTGTAGCTTCTCTTCAGATGTTAGCTCAAAAAATTCAGATGTCTCCAGCTTCTCTAGGAACTCATCTTGCACCTCATTGTCCTCAAATGCTGCTGAATCTTTATTGTCATCTGTGTCTGAGCCCTCAGTTTCCTCCTGAACATCAGACCTGCGCAAGCAGAGCCGTACCAGTTCTGAAACAGAATGCAAGGTCAGAGGGATTTCTGATAGCTTCATTCCCAATTCACCATAATCTTCTGCTATTTCATCTTGTAATAAAGTCTGTAAGAGAATGACCAACACTCTATTCAGGTATAAAAAGCCACCCTTATCTGCACTCAAGGCTTCCATAAGGGACACAGCAGTAATAGGATACTGAGCATCTGGTAAGAGCAGCCCAGAATAACAGCTCAAGAATTCCACTACCATGGCCACATCACCAAAGAGTGTGTTGGGCAGCCCTTCTGGGGTATCCACCAGTCTAAATGATGGGAGATTTTTGCCAGGTAATTCCTGGTCCTCATATCGCTTCTGCTTTTCTAATTTCTCAAGCATTTCTCTCTCTCTCCGCTCTTTGGCTTTTTCCTTCAATTTTTCCTTCAGTTCCTCTCGTTTCTTTTTCAAATATTCCTTCCGTTGCTCTTCAGACATAGAGGCCCACCTCTTTTTGTGCTCTAGAAGTTCATAGCGTTTTTGAACAATACCTCGCAATTCTTCAGGCAGCCGGGCTCTATCTTCATTAGAGAGAAGACGAGCTGTTTTGGAGATAACACAGGACAGAGCACTCTTCTTATCTTCCCGGTCTTTGTTTTCTTTGTAGTAGGCAATGAGGTGTAGGGCAGCAGGAGGCAGATGTTTATGAGGCTTACTAGAGGACCTAGGTGTACTCCCAGAATTCCGTGGGGCCCGTGTCATCTTCTGAGTGCCTTTGGCCATATCCAATAAAGTCATCTGTTTCATTTTGGTTTTAGGTGTTTTCAAACCCTTTTTGGGAGATTTGGAATTTCCTGTAGATTTCTGTCCATTCAGGATGCCTTTGCTTCTGCCCTTTGCCTTCAAAGGTTTATCATTGTGCTTCCCTTGTTTCTTGGCAGATGGGCTTTTCTTAGGAATGTGAAAGTTAGCATGTAGCTTGGTGGGTGCCATCATCTTCATCACTTCTTCTAGATGTTGTTCTGGAGACTTGGAATTCTTGGAGTTCTTTACTTTGAGTGGTGAGCCATTCAATGATTTCTTCAAGTGTACATGACACCATAACTTAGGATTTAGTGGTGAACTCAGAGAGGAGTTATCTGTTTTGGATTTCTTTGAAGGCTTCCGGTCTGGGGATCCAGTATTCTTCCTCTTAGTAGAAGGATTGAGAGTCATATACTAAAATGTAAAAATAGGAACAAAATTAATTTTAAAAACTCATTTAAAGAAGCAAGCAACATTTAACCATCTTAAAGGCCCTCTTCCCTAGCTATTCAAGTAAAGCTGTTCATTCATAGACAAGTGTTCCTGAAAAAAAGACAAATAATAGCTGAAGCTTTCCCTGTATCAATATAAATCTCTAGACTTAAAATCTACATTGATATTAGACATACTATGAAACTAGCTCTGTTCATATATACATTAAAAAATATTTTAATGAAATTAGTGGACCCTTTTCCCCCAAAACAAAAATTATACATAAAATTTCAGTGTCCATTTGTGAAGCCCAAATTAGGAATACCTAATCTAGATAATAGCAATATCTGAGCAGTTGAAAAAGCTCTATACTGCTCTTGAAATAGGGACTAGCTTTTTACCCTTTGAACTATTTCCCAACTCAGGGCATTATATGGTTTTTAGTAGAAAGTATATACTACTCAAGGGACCAGCAGTTGGTAATGGCTATGTCACTGGACTCCCATGTAGTCGACCATGGTTTGAATTCTGGACCCAGTGGCTTAAACTCACACCAGGTGCATGTGCGTGCATGCCCAAGATCTCGAGAGGAGAATGGAGAAGAAGAGATTGTGGCGTGGCCATCCCCCTTAGGGGGTAATTTTTCACTTTCTGTCTCTCTGGTGAGCGCATGCACTCTATAGCAAAACCTCCCCCCCCCCAAAAAAAAAGAAATTTTAAAAATTAAATTTAAAAAAAGAGAGAAAATATATACTACTCAAGTATTTTTGTCTAAATCCAGAGGCCGATTATCTTACTAAAAAGATCAAGGAGTATCACAGTAATATAAACAATGCTCACAGATAAGGAACCCCAAAATACCCACAGGATGGAGAAGTAGAGAAAGAATTACTGTGTGCTATTCTACTGGGAGGTGCCTTCTACCTCTCAGCCTCTCTCTGCTGAGCGCATGTGCCCTCGGGCAAAATTTTAAAAAGGAAAACCAAACACAACTCAGCCTGAGTAGCTACTAACACTCAGAAGGCTGAATGCCACATGACAGGCCCGGGGTTCATTTGTGTTCTCACTAAAAAACAAGGTGCAATGGCAAAGCCTATACTAAAAACCTGGTGCAGTGGCAAAAGCCTCTACTCTCAGCTGTTTAGGAGGCAGAGGTATGAGCTCAGGACATAGAGACTTTGTCTTACACACACACACACACACACACACACACACACACACACGGAGTTGCAGCCATTACCATGACATGTGGTAATGAGCATGAACTCACCCACCAGAAAAATATGAAAAAGCAGAGCAACTCGGTTAAGGGAAAGCACTGACATAACAGGCTTTCTGCTGCCATCTGCAAGCAGAGCAACTTAGAGATCATGCACAAGAAGCAGAAAAAGGCTAACGAGAAGGGGGAACCCAAGTAGCTTTGTGACTTTGTGTGCAACCCTCTTGCCCTTCGCCTGTGGGCCTGAGCCAGTCTCACCACACTTGTGTTTCTTCCTGTAGTGCTCACAGGTACCAGCACTGATGGCATTCCCTTTGCCCTGAGTCTGCAGGAAGTTCCTTTTGTGCTTCCTTTCCCTCAGGTAGTCTCTCTCAGCCTGGGCCACTCCTGGGGATGAGAGGGTTATCTCTTCCCAGTGTTTTTTTAATTCCTGTGAGGCTTACCCTAAGCTATTTAGAGTAGCTTTGTAATTAACACACACACACACACACACACACGCACGCACGCACACACACACACATCATGACTGCAGTGCTTTAAAGAACATAATTACAGGGACTGCAGGGCCTGCCCTTGTAGCACAATTGATGAGTGCCATGCAGGGGAAGCTGGATTCCACATGGCCAACCAAGGTTTAATCACAGGCCAGAGGCTTAGGAAACATGCTAGCTGCATGTGCATGCCCAGGATTCTAAAGGGAGGGGAGTTGGAGGAGGAAGACTGCATATGGCCAGGCCTCATTGTTGGGGCATTCTCTCTCATATGCACAACATACATTCTCTCACATTAAAATATATATGTGTATGTTTTTAAAACAAACCAAAAAAATCTCTGGCAGCTAAAACACAAACTAAATGAAATAATCAAACAATACACAAGTGCAGCCCATTTAGTGTTTCAAGAAAAACTAGAAAACCTTTAATATACTTAATTTGCATTATGAAAAGCAGGTAAGCATAATGAGGGCACTCAAAAGACTTGATGAAATTATCTTTATCAAGCAGAAGGAACTACTAACAAGAGAAAAACATGTAAAGAAGCACTGTAGAGGCAGCAGTAGGACAGGCTAGTGGGAGACTACAGGCAGAGAAATAATTAAACTACTGAATATGAAACTACGAATCCCTATAAAAAGGCTATAGGGAAATGACTAAGGTGAATCAAATCCCTAAGTTAATCAAAACCTTCCTTGCTCTTATTAGGAGTAAAGCAAACAGGTTTAGTAAATTTAATAAGCTGTACTATAATGCCAATTAAGATTTAGACACTGGGGGCTGGCAGGTGGCGTGGTGGTTAAAGGCACTGGACTCCCACATGGCCTACTGCAGTTGAAGTCCCGAACCTGGAGGCTTGCTTTCTCTCTTTCTCTTGCTCTTTCTCTCTCCCTCTCTGGTCAAATTAAAATAAATAAAGTTCAATATAATAATTATTTTAAAAAGAATTATTTTATTGAACTTTATTTATTTTTGTTTTAAGTTTTGACCAGAGAGGGACAGAGTGAGAGAGAGAGAGGGAAAGTGAGAAAGCAAGCCACCAGGTCCAGGACCCAAAAGATTTAGACACTGGGCTGGCCTTGTTACCTAGTAGTTAGTTAAAGGAACTAGATCCCACATGGCTGGCTGCACTGTTTCAAATCCCAGCCCCAGCGGCTTGGAAAACATGCTGGGTGCCTGTGTATGCATGCCCTAAAACCCTGCAGGACTGAGAAATAGAGAAGAGATTGCAGTATAATTACACCCCATTCAAGAGTGCTTTCTCCCTCCTCTCTCTCTGTTAATCACACATGCCTTCTGGCAATTAAAACAAAAAAGAAAAAAGATGTAAACATTAATAATGTAATCACCAGAGAAACAAACTCAGAAACAAGGCAACACAAGAGGTAGAAATATAGTCTGCACTGAGTGAGTTGGCTACAGAGAACACAAATCCCTCTTCTGGCTAAGTTCTCTAACTTTAAAAGACAATCTACCTTTTGAGAATTATAAGCAACTGCAGACTACTATTTCTTTGGCCAACTATTGCCCAATTAAAACTAGATGTTTTGCTCCCCATAATTATCCTCAGTGTGGGCTGAACAGATTTTACTGTTTTATAGAACATAAACTCTATCCATGATGCACAGAATACTCTCCCCAGATGCAGAATTCCCAATTTAAGTCCCCCAAAACTAAATTTCAAAATGTTAGAGTAAGAAAGTAGTATTTAAGATCCCCTTCTCCTCATATACAGTAATAATACCAACAGTACTCCAAAGGGCCCAAGACTTAAAAGCCCAGCCTATGAACCACAGAGCAAGATCCATCACTGCGCTGACAGGACCCAAAACCAAATGTGTGCCTCCCGGAAGATAAGCATCCCCTCAGCTAACCTTGGAAAATCATCAGAATATAGACATACAAATAGACACTTTGCCTAATGCTAAGAATAAAAGGTTATATGTTTAAAGTTATCTTAAAATGTATCACTTTTAGTGGAGATGAATGTGAGATTATGCTTCATTTTTACCAGGGTCTATCATAACTGGGACACTTCTTGATTTACTGTTTAGATTTCTTTCTATTTAAAAAAAAAGTCACTCAAATTTATCATAAGGTTCCTTAAACTGCTTCACTTAGAAGCACAGTATATTACAAACAAAGGATGTAAGAAAGAGGTGGGATGGCTTACTCACAAGAAGGTCCATCAATTCATTTCTGTTTATAAGAGGTGGGTGTTTCTGACCAAGCCACACCGTAGAAAATTTTTCTTAAAAATGAAAGAAATTAACTCACCCAACCCCCTCCCAACAGGCCGGCTCCCCGCGTGAGCAGAACTTCAGTAACTGGATCATCTCAACATGGGGCATGCTGGGCAGATACAGCCAAATGGGAGCCGGCATGGCTGTACTCAGGGGGATCTGAAAAAGTATAAAACCACTTATGTGCCAAGGGTCTCCCCTAGCCCCTCTCAGCATAGTTACTGAGTGCAGGGGAAGGGAGAAAAGAAGAGTAGATGCCTGAATTAGTCATACTGTAATTTTTTTTTTAAAGATTTGTTTTATTTATTATTATTTTTATTTTGATATAGGGCACAGGGCTCACCAAAGAGAGACAGGGAAAGTAAGAAAGCAAGCCACTAGGTCTGGAACTCAAACTGTTGTAAGCCCTGTGGGAGTCCAGTGCCTTAACCACCATACCACCCGCTGGTCCCCCAACACTGTAATTTTTATAATAGGCAAAGGTCCTTCCTAATTGCTAAAAAGAAAAAAATAGTTATGGATGTCTTAGCATTATGGGAGGCTAAAAAAAAATAGTATGCATAATGCTACATTTGTTCCAGTCACCTGGGACTATCTCTACCACAAATATCTGTCCAAAGAAAGTCTTACCTCTTGGGGAAAAAAAAAAGATAACAATGAGGAAATATTTGTAGCAGCTCATTGAGATGGCATAGCATGAGCAGCAAAAACCTAAATTAGAAAGCTCTGGCAATTTATATTCTGATTTTTATTTCAACTTTTCATCCACCCAAAGCAATATATTACAAGTTTAAGGGTAACATTTACATGTGGGCTTATCTCAATATCTATACTAGCAAGTCTGCAAAATGCGTTATTATAAAATACTTTTAATGTGTTCTGAAAACAATGTAACTTAGTTTTTAAAGTGCTTCTGCTCTAGTCTCTAAGTCTAAAACAAACCTCAAAAGTCAAATTTTATTTAAAGAAAACTCTTAGGGTTATGAACACTTACTTGAAATATCAATTAGGAAAACAAGAAACATGTTCTAAAATATGTCATGTAGGGACCAGCAAGTGGCGTGATGGTTAAGGTGCTGGACATTCCCACATGGCTGACCACAGTTCAAGTACTGGATCCGGTGGCTTGCTTTCTCACTTTCCCTGTGTGCGTGTGTGTGTTTCTTTCTCTGGTCAAATTAAAAATTAATGAATCGGGACCAGCAAGTGGCGTGGTGGTTAGGGCACTGGATGCTCCCATGTGGCTGACCAAGGTTCAAGCCCCGGACCTGGTGGCTTGCTTTCTCACTTTCTCTCATCAAATGAAAATAAAATGAATGGATAAAATTAAACAAAATAATTCTTTAAAAAATAAATGAATAAATAATTTTTTAAATGTCATATACGGTAATAATGCAAAATTACATCATATCTCTTCTAATATAGTCCACTGAGAACAGGACATCAATTCTGTGGTGTTCCTCCCAAATCAAATCACAAGGGAATAATCCCAAACTAAAACATAACTGATTTCAATTGTTTGAAATTGTCAGGGTTTCAAAGACAAAGAAACATATGACATATGATACCACACTGGACCCTTTCAAAACCAAAACAAATTTTTGGTTAAAACAAAATTATTGGATAACTGACAAAATCTGATCAACTATATATTAAAATAATAGTATTGTTTCAATGTTAATTTAATGGTTGTGATAACTACACTATAGTTATGTCAGAAATATCCCTGTTTTTAAGTAACACATTTTCAAGTGTTTTGTAAAGACATTCAGTCATGGTCCAACAGCTGGCATGGTGGTCAAGGCCCTGCACAGTTGAGACCTAGATCTGGCAGCTTTGTGTGTGCATGTCTAAAATTCCAAGAAGAGAATGGAGGAGACGGGATTGTGGCATGGGTGATTTTCTCATTTTCCTTCTCTCTGTCAAGCACACACGCCCTATAGCAAAAAACTTAAAAATAAAATTAAAAAAAAAAAAAGCATCCAGTCTTACAACTTACATGGCTCAGAAAAATGTACATGTTATGTGTATATACAGAGAGAAAATTATATAATAAGTATGATAAATGTAATATTTAAGATATCTAAGAGTATATGGAAATTCTATCTACCATTGTACCACTTCAAATCTTTTTTTTTTAATTTGCCAAAGGGCACATAAACTAGGGGAGAGACAGAATCAGAGAAAAAGAAAGTGAAAGTACCCCTTTTGTCCACAATGCCTTCTCCTCCATTTCTCATTCAGGATTTTGAGCACACATACGTACATACCCAGCATATTTTTCAAACCACAGGGTCCAGAACTTAAGCCACAGTCAGCCACGTGGCATCCAGCCAACCTAACCACTACACCACCACACTTAAAATAATTCTTAAATTATTTCAAAATGAAGTATTTTGGGAACCAGCAGTTAGCGTAGTGGCTATGTCGCTAGACTCCCACGTAGTTGACCGCGGTTCACGTCCTGGACCCAATGGCTTAGAACTCACGCTGGGCACGTGTGCATGCGTGCCCAAGATCCTGAGAGGAGAATGGAGGAGAAGGGATTGTGGCGTGGCCATCCCCCCTAGGGGGTGATTTCTCGCTTTCTGTCTCTCTGTCTCTCTCTGTCTGGCGAGCGCACGCGCCCTATAGTGAAAACCTCTCAAAAAAAAAAAAAAAAAAAAAAAAAAAAAAAAGAAGTATTTTGAAAATGTATTAAGAAAGGGACCAGCAGGTGGCATAGTGGTTAAGGCACTAGACTCCAACGTGGCCCAACAGTGGTTCAAGTCCTGGATTTGGTGGCTTGCTTTCTCAACTTTCCCTCTCTTTCTAGTCAAATAAAATAATAACAACAATAATGATGATGATAAATAAAGTTAAATAAAATAATAGTAAAACATGTACTAAGAACAATGCTAAATAGGTCCTATTTCAGAATTCCTGTCTTAAGTGTTACATCCTTCTTACATCTCAATCCAAAGGTTTCCCCACTAGAATATACCAGTTCAAAAACATCATGGAGAGACTAACAAAACACTGGGACTGAACTATATTACAAGGAAAGTAACTACTAGGATTATAATCCCTATCTTATAGGATAGCTATCATCCAATTGCCTTGTAAATTGCTTCTCTCAGTCATTAGCCTAACAAAAAATTATGCTAGCCCTAAAACCCAATTGTCAGTGGCATTTTTCTCAATGAATAGAACTTCCTTCAGAAATTAAACAGCCATGTACCTATTATATGCAACACACTATGCTAAACATCACAAGATGTAAAGATAGTTCTTATTCTCAAGTAATTTGTATTTTAGAAAGATTACAAAACCACAAAAATACCCTCATCATCAATCACACTAGGCCCTACTCAGGAGATACTCCAAAATTCCTATATCTCTAAGTAATATCCCTTCCTCCTACCTATTCTCTCCCCATTGGTCCTTTCTTAAAACTATTGCTCAAACTTGCTTTCTCTTTCCAGGCCTCATCTCTGTCTATAGTAAATGTATTTATTCATCAGCCTAATAGAACATTAATTTCCATAGGACAGGCAGATGGCATAATGGCTACATCATTGGACTCCCACGTAGTCAACCATGGTACATGTCCCAGACCCAGCTGCTTAAAACTCACGCTGGGTGCGTGTGCATGCATGCTCAAAATCCCAAGAGGAAAATGGAGGAGAAAGAACTGCAGCATGGTCATACCCACTGTGGGGTTATCTCTTGCTTTCTGTCTGTCTCTCAACAGGGAGCAAACGCAACCCACAGCAAAAACCTCTCTTTAAAAAAACAAACGAACAAACAAACAAAAAACCACAATATTAAATTCCACAAAAAGAGACCAAGAAAAGGTAGGGAACACAGATAATAAACATAAGTATATGCCCTTAATTTTGTAGACTAGCATTTTACATGAGTCTCAATTTTTTTTTTTTTAAGAGAGCGTTTACATTGCAATCTCGCTTCCTCCATTTCTCCCCCCTTTAGAGATCTTGGCGGACACACATGCACATGTGCCCAGCATGACTCCCATGATGCCAGGTCTGAAACTCAAACTGTACAGTTGGTCACATGGGATCCAGTAACCTTAAACATCACACCACAGGCTGAGCCAATTGGAAGATTTTCAAAGAGGAAAACATTTAAGGGTTCAAGTTATCCAAAGTCTGAAACCCACTCAAAGATGATTTTACATATGAATAGTTCTTATTTATTGAGTCATCAGAAAAGTCATGATGCATTTTTGCATAGAAAAATTCATCAAGACTTTCCTGACGATCTAATAGTTAAGATAGTAACTTTGGGGTTGGCAGGTGGCATGGCACTTAAGGCTCAGGACTCTCACATGGCTACCACAGTTTGAGTACCGGACCTGGTAGCTTGCTTTCTCATTTTCTCTCTTTAACTTTCTCAGGTTAAACTAAAAAATAATAACAATAATAAATAAAATAATTCTTTTTTGTTTCATATAAAGATTTTTGTATATGATACGTGTGTGTTTGCTGGAGAGAAGGACAGAAAGTGAGAACTCACTCTCTGGGGGACTGGCCATGCCGCAATCCCTTCTCCATTCTCCTCTTGGAATTTTGGCCATGCACGCACACGTGTCCAGCGTAAGTTTTAAGCCTCTGGGTCTAGGATTCAAACTGTGGTCAATTACGTGGAAGTCCAGCAATGTAAACATTTACGTCATCTCACTGGTTTGAATAATTCTTAAAATAAAAATAGTAATCTCGTGTGATAAACACAGAATCCTGTATCATGGTTCCAAACCTCTGTTTAAAATGACAGTGAACTCAAATTTCCCCTCAGTAAAAAAAGAATATTTAAGAAAAAAAATAAGGTTCTGAGTGGGTTGCGTAGCTTAGTAGTTAAGAGAGCAGGCTCCTACATGGCTGACAGTGGTTTGAATCCCAGCCCCAGTGACTTAACATGCCAGATAATCCTGATGGGAAAGAGAAATAGAGAAGCAGACATTGCAGCATGACCATTCCCATTGAATAGGATGCTTTTTCCCCTCTCCCTGTGTGTCTCTGTCTCTGGTAAACCCATCTACCCTCTGGCAATAAGGAGAAAAATTAGGTTTCTTATACTTCCATGGAAAATTTAGTCCAGCTCTAAAAAAAGACTAATTAATACCTAAACATCTTTTTATTTATTTTTTTAGAGTTTTTTTTTGCTATAGGGCGTGTGCGCTCACCAGAAAGGCAGAGACAGAGAGAGAGACAGGAAGAGAGAAATCACATCCCCCAGGGGTGATGGCCACGCCACAATCCCTTCTCCTCCATTCTCCTCTTGGGATCTTGGGCACGCACGCACACGTGCCTGGTGTGAGTTTAAGCCACCGGGTCTGGGACTCAAACCGCAGTCGGCTACATGAGAGTCCAGAGACATAGCCATTACGCTAACTGCTGGTCCCAATACCTAAACATCTTTAAGCAAATAATGAAAATGTAAAAGGTATGATGAGAAATAATGCTTGATTTTGCTGATCTAGGATCAGAGAAGTATAGAGTTCTTTCTTGATCCTGGCTGCATGGGAGGTTGGGGAGAGGATCATGGTATGGTAAAACCTTGCCAAAGATACCTTTCTCTCTATTTCTCTCATAAGAGAGGTAAGTAAAATAAAAACAAATCTTAGGCTGTGATGCTCAGTGGCCTAGTGGTTAAAGGAATTTTGGCCACGCACGCACATGTGTCCATGGCCAAAATAACTTTCTGTTTGTTCTAGTTAAGACTAGGTTTCAGATTCCCCATCTTTAAATAAGATTAATAAATACACCATATGACTTCATAAAAATGTTCTGAAGACCAATGAGATGACTTAAACAACTTAATTATTCATCATGAAAGAAATGTCAGATTTTCCCTGTCACAAAGTAATGCTCATTCCAGGTTCTTTTCAAGGGTGCCAATATAACTGATCATCTTGTCTGATGTACAAAAATCAGTTTTAATTTTCAGAGATCATTTCACAAAATATTTTTTATATTTACACCATACCACATCCCAAAAAAGATTTAAGGTTAAAAAAAAAGTGTGTGTGTGTGTGTGTGTGTGTGTACACACACACACTTCCACATTTTTTTAAATTATGCAAGCATATTAAAAAAGAAATTCAACAAGGAAAGCTATTTAATGTACCTCTCTCCTACCAATCCGTTATAACCTACATGAAATAGATCTACCTGGAAACTTTCAATTCATTATCTGATGTCAGATTTTGAAACTTGCTATAGATCTAATCATAGTGGAGCCGTGAGAGAAAATAAACTCATCCAATACCGGCTTATCTTGTCCAAAAATTAATAGTGACCTTACCTTATATGGATCAAGTAAAAAGTCACTGAACTTGCTAGGCAGTGAATACTTCTTCACCAATTCATCTTCTACCACCCAAGGTGCATTTTCACCAGTACCAGCCCGTAATGCGTTATGTCGTATAAAGTATCGAAGTATTTCCTTATTTGGTGGACGCTCTGTACGAATCAAGCTGTCTGCTGGCACATTGCTGATGATCTAGGTGAACAAATACAAATAATTCACTACTGGAATAAAAAGCAATTAACTGGGACCAGCAGGTGGTACAAGGGTTATGTTGCTTAACTTCCACATGGTCAACTACAATTCAAGTCCCACGCCTAGTGACTAAAAAGGAGGAGAATGGGGGAAAAGGGACTGTGGCATGGCCATCCCCCCCCCCCCCCCGGGGAAAGATTTTTCACTTTCTGTCTTACTGGCAAGCACACGTGCTCTATAGCAAAAAATCTCAAGAAAAAAAAGATAAGAATTTCATCTATAAAACAGGACTATAAATATAACAGAAGAAAAAGCAAAATAATTTTCTGAGACAGATTGTCAATTTAAAGATAATCGTAGTCAACTTGTCAATATGTATGCAAAAATGTGTATACCCTTTCAATCAGCAATTCCTCATTAAGAATTTATCTTCATGGGACCAGCCAATGGTGTAATGGCTACGTCACTGGACTCCCATGCAGTCAATTGCACTTCAAGTCCCGGACCCGGTGGTTTAAACTCACGCCGGGCGTGTGTGCATGTGTGCCCAAGATCCCGAGAGGAGAATGGAGGAGAAGGGATTGCGGCATGGCCATCCTCCCTGGGGGGTGATTTCTTGCTTTCTGTCTCTCTCTGTCTTTCTGGTGAGTGCTCGTGCCCTACAGCAAAAACCTCTGGAAAAAAAAAAAAAAGAATTTATCTTCAGAAGTAAACAGATAATAATAATATAGGGACAGCAGATGGCATGGCAGTTATGTCACTGGAATCCCACATGGCCGACCACAGTATGAGTCCTGGACCTGGTGGCTTGCTTTCTCACTCAATTTACTTCTGTCTCTGTGGTTAAAATGAAAAATAATAATAAACAAAATTAAATAAGTAATTCTTTTTAAAAAACAAAAGCCAGTAAATAGGTAATATAAATTGCTTGCATAGGAAAAAAGGGGGGTGGAGAGGATTAAGTAAAAAGATATATCAATAAGGGCTTTTTTAAAAAAAATAAATAAATAAACAAGGTTTCGGGACCAGCAGTTAGCATAATGGCTATGTCACTGGACTCCCACGTAGTCCACCGTGGTTCATGTCCCGGACCCGGTGGCTTAAAAATCACGCCAGGCGCGTGTGCGTGTGTGCCCAAGATCCCGAGAGGAGAACGGAGGAGAAGGGATTACAGCGTGGCCATCCCCCCTGAGGGGTGATTTCTCGCTTTCTGTCTCTCTGTCTCTCTCTGTCTGGCAAGTGCATGTGCGCTACAGCAAAAACCTCTCCTAAATAAACAAACAAACAAACAAACAAATAAACAAGGTTTCATTTTGTCTCAATCCTCCTGCCTCAGCCATTCTTCGTCCTCATACTTCCACACCCAGCTAGAGGTTATTTTTTCCTGTTTTTAAAACTTGCCAAAGGCTATGTGCACTCACAAGAGGGTGGAGAGGGAGAGATCACACCCCGTGCAGTGGGGCATGGTCACACTGTAAGCCTTTCTCCTCCTTTTTTCCACCTTGTCAGGATTGTGGGCAAACATGTAAACATTTGGCTTTTTTCCACCTTTTTTTTTTTTTTTTTTTTTTTTTCCAAATTACCAGGGGTGGAATTTAAGCCACATAGTCATAGGAGATCTGACTCCTTAACCACTTGGCAATGGAGACAGATCAAGAGTTAATTTTTTAAAATTAAAATACAAGAGGTCTTCAAAAGTCCATGGAAGATTCATATTATGAAAAACTATGCATGGATTTCAAAAATTTTAAAAATCAGCTTCTACTTTAATTCCACCAGCTTTTTAAGTCCCCTATCCATAACATAAACATAATGAACATTTTGCAGCTATGAAAATAAAGTTTCTTGGCACAGCCTTGGTGGCTCAGCATGATGCTAGAGTGGCATGGAAGGGGATGTTAAGATCCTAGGGCAACCTAAACTTGCCAGATGGGTGTGCCTAAGATCCCAAGTAACTACAAGCCTAGGGCAGAAAGAACATGGCATGGTGAAATCCCGTCAAAGATAACATTTAAAAAAAATGGTATTTCTCTCTCTCGTTCAAAAAAAAAAAAATTCTCTGGTAACCAGCAGATGGCTTAATGGTTATGTGGCTGGACTCCCATGTAGTTGACCGTGGTTCGAGTTCCAGACCCGGTGGCTTAAAATCACGCCAGGCACGTGTGCGTGTGTGCCCAAGATCCCAAGAAGAGAATAAAGGAGGAGGGATTGCGGAGTGACCATCCCCTGGGAGGTGATTTCTCACTTTTTATCTGTCTCTCTCTCTGGCGAGCACATGCATCCTATAGCAAAAAAAAAAAAAAAAAAAAAAAAATCCTCTCTTTAAAAAAAAAAATCTCTCTGGGACTGGCAGATGTCATAATGGTAGTCGCCAAATACCCACACAGTCAACCACGGTTTGAGTCCTGGACCCAGCGGCTTAAACTCATACCAGGCCTATGTGCATCTCTGTCCAAGACCCAGAGAGGAAAATGGAGGAGAAGGGATTGTGGTGTGGCCATCTCCACTTGGGGGTAATTTCTCACGTTCTGTCTCTGTCTGTCTGGCGAGCACACAGTACCCTATAGCAAAAGTCTCTCTCTCTAAGAAATTCTCAATCGGAACAAATTCATCAGAGTCACCTTGGGTATTAATAAAAGGCAGATGCTTGTCCATCCCAAATTTCATGAATCAGAAGACTCTCTAGCAGTAGTAGTGCTTGGAATCTACCTATTTACCAAGTTCCCTGGTGACTATTATTATACACACTAAAATCTGAGAATATTACTTTGGAAGAAAATTTATTGACAATGAATATGCTTACCTTAAACTAAATGAACAAAATCAAGTTATAAAATAATATATATATATCTATCAGGGCCGGCAGGTGGCGTGGTGGTTAAGGACGCTGGACTCCCACATGGCCGACCATGGTTCAAGTCCTGGGCCTGGAGGCTTGCTCTCTCACTTTCCCTCTCTTTCTCTCTTGCTCTGCCCTCTCTGGTCAAATTTAAAAAAAAATGAAATGAATGAAAAAATAAAGTTAAATAATTCTTTAGATATATATATATTTATAAAAAATAGTCCTACTTTTAAGTCATTTAAGAACTAAACACCATTAACCAAATCTATATTCACCAATTATCATCTCTGAGTATGGAATTAGAGATCACTTCTTTTTTTTTATTTGTATTTTCTATCTTCCTATAACCAATATTCACTGTGTGCAAAATATTTTGCACTCATTAACAAGAATATGAATAATAATAATGAACATGATTCAGAATCCCTAGCATGTTTTAACTGACTACCTACCCTTGATGAATAAGAGTTAAGAAATTCACTGAAAAATTGTACTTAATAACATCCTATTTTCAATCATAAAGAAATCCGAATAATACAGGATATCTTCAGGTCACTAGCTATAAATGAGTCAGAATAGAACGAGATTTGTCAACATTCTGGTGTGGGAAAAACAGTACAAGTAAAGAAACAAAAGACCTGGGTTATAATCCTTCTCAATCGCATTTACTAAATTAGGAACTTTGACAGAGTTATTACACTTTTCAGACCTTAACTATTTCTTCCATAGGATAGCTACATGTGAAGACAAACCTGCAGCTATCCTCTACACCCAGTACCCTACTTCACCTCCTTTCAGTTGTAAGAACTAAAATTCAAAGGCCCAGAACCATACCATAGTGGTTAAACACTGTGGACTGGGAGCCAGATCCCACAGGGTCAAATGTTCAAAACCTGGCACCTATGGCTTAAAAAACATGCAAGGTGTATGTGTATTTATACCCCAAATCTTGATGGGAAGAAATGGAGAAAAGGGACTATGGCATGATCATATCCCACTGAGAGGTATTTGTTTGCTCACTTGGTCTCTCTCTCACTCTTGCTCTCTCTCTCACTATTGCTCTCTCTCTCGCGCGCGCGAGTACATACATCCTCTGGCAAATCAAAAGAAACAAGTAAGATTCTACATATGAAGGTATATGAGTTTCAGAAAGTACTATGTCGTACGTAGAGTTTTAAAAGTTATCAATGAAACACAAAGTAATTTATACATCATCAAGAAAAAAATCTTAACTGATTCAAGACATCCTCATTCTGGACATGTTTAAAAAGTGTAAAAACTGAACATATCAGAATCAATACAACAGAGTATTAACGTATTTTAAGGTATTTACTGCTATAGCTCTTTAGTCTGTAGTTTTACAAGATTCTTTGTAAAAGCAATGATTAGAACTGATCCAACTTCTGAATTATCTTATAAAATAGTTCTAGTTTTTTCTTCTCTTGCCAGAGGGAATGTGCACCCATCAGAGACAGACAGAGAGGGAGGAGGAAGCACCCCACATTGGGGCATGGTCATACCACAATCCCATTTCTTCATCCTGTTAGAATTTGGGGTATGCTTAAGTGCTTAGCATGTTTTTCAAACCACCAGGGTCATGACTTGAACTGCATGGTTGGCCATGTGGGATCTAGCTCCCTTAACCATGAGACCTCAATGCCAGACCAACAAATGGTTCTGCTTTTCTGGGAAGAGCTATTATACATTCTTGGAAAATAAAAACTACTGTGAACAGACTCTTATTTTTCAAACTGAATTTGAAGATCAAAATCCAAATTACTCTTTCTGGCAAGCGCATGCACCCCATAGCAAAAAAAAAAAAAAAAAAAAATTAAATTACTCTTATACCTTAGTATTTCTGTTAAAAGGGGGACAATGGACATGCTACAACTCTCCAAGGAAACTATAACATACCCCACAATTATATGCTCAAAAATATAATTTAACTTAAAGCCTAATTACTAAAACTAAAAAAGCACTCAGGGGGCCAGCACTGGATGCTCCCACATGGACTGCTATGGTTCAAATCACCAGTCCCTGGTGGCTTGCTTTCTCACTTTCTATCTGTCTCTCTGTGTGTCTCTCTCTGGTCAAATGGAAATAAACGTGATGAATAAAAAAAATTAAATAAATAGGGGCCAACAGGTGGCAGGGTGTTTAAGATACTGGAATTCCCACATGGTCAACTATGGTTCAAATCCCAAACGTGGCGGCTTGCTTTCTCTCTCTCTATGAAAAAACCATGTGAAAATAAATAAATAAATAAATAGATAGATAAACTTATTTATTAACAACTAGTAAGTCTTTTTAAAATTTAAATAATTCTAAAAAATAAAACAGAATTTACAAAGATATCATTTAAATACTGTGTGTGTGTTTTTTTAAGAGGTTTTTGCTATAGGGCGCGTGTGCTCGCCAGAGAGAGAGAGACAGACAGACAGAAAGCAAATCATTCCCCCAAGGGGGGATGGCCACGCCACAATCCCTTCTCCTCCATTTTCCTCTAGGGATCTTGGGCACGCACGCACGCACACATGCCGGGCATGAGTTTTAAGCCACCGAGTCCAGGACGCGAACTGCGGTCAACTACATGGGAGTCCAGCGACATAGCCATTACGCTAACTGCTGGTCCCAATATTGTGTTTTGTTTTAAATCACCATAAGTCATGTGCATTTGCCAGATAGAAAGGGAGAAACTATGAGAGAAAAAGCACCCCTCAATGGGTGGTCACGCTGCAATCCCTTCCCCTTCATATCTACATCCTGTCAAGATTTGGGGCAAAAACAATGCTCGCCTGGAATGGTAAAGCCACCTGGCCCATGATTTGAACCACAGTTGACCATATGGGACCCAGCTCTGTTTACTGGTGAGCTACAAGTAGCCTCATTTATATTTTTTCCTTGCTCATTTTCTTCAAGGAAACCAAGCTGTAGACACAGCTTGGTGGCACAGCATTTAACATGCTGCTCCAGAGAGGTGGATGCAACATGGTGACCAAGGTTTGAATCTCCAGCTTGACCAGCCTGAAAACACACTGGGCACACATGCCAGTGCCCAAATATGACAGGCTAAAGGGGTGGAGAAGAGAATCACGGTGTGACCAGACCCCCATAAACAGTGCTCACCTCTCTCTCTCTCTCACACACACACACGCCCACTTTCTTTCACACATAAACATGTACTCTATCATAAATTAAAATAACTTTTTTAAAAAACTATTTTCTTAAACAATATCTACCACATGAAAAAGGTTTAATGTAATGTGCCAACTAACCTTATCTTCATTTTGTAGTTTCACATCATATTTATGAGGCAAAAATTTTGGAGGCGCCCATTTCCTTTCTCCTTTTTTTAATGAAGTAGGGAGTTTTCTTGGAGATCTGCGTGCTCTGTCATCTAATTAAATCAATAGAAAATTAGTGATTAAAATAATTATTTTAATTCTATTCATTTATTAATAATAATCTTAGCAAACACCTACTCTGCACCAGGCACTAGGTAATGTGGCATAAAGAATCACAATGTTCTTAATTCAGAGAGCTAAATTCTATGTTAAGGGGGTAAATAAGTAAATAATTACAATATAATATGATAAATACTGTAGTAGGAGGGACCAGTAGGGTGTGGTGGTTGAGCTGTTGGATACTCCTACATGGCTGACCATGGTTCGAGTCCCGGACCTGGCAACTTGCTTTCTCACTTTCCCTCTCTCTATTTCACTCTGGTGAGCATTCGTGCCCTATGGCAAATGAAATAATAATAATAATAAATCTTTTTTTTTTTTTTTTTAAGAAAAATACTATAAAAGTATGGAGAACAAATACCCGACTTAGTCTGGAAGGTAGGCAGAGAACACCTACAAAGAACATGACGTATTCAGAGATTATAAGCAATGAGGTATGGGTGAATACGATGCACAGTATAGTAAAAAATTAAACCAAAGAGGAAAACTTGAGGAGCCAGCAGGTGTCGTGGTGGTTAAGGTGCTGGACCCCTCTTGGTTGACTCTGCTATTCAAGTCCTGGATCCAGTAGCTTGAGAAACATGCTGGGCCAGTGTGCATGTGTGTCTAAAAATCCTAAGAGGAGACTGGAGGAGGGATTGTGGTGTGGCCATTCCCCGCTAGGGAACAAGGGGGGTGAGGGATTTCTTACTTTTCTGCTATGTGCCTCATAGCAAAAAACTTTATTTTTTTTTTGGAGAGGTTTTCGCTATAGGGTGCGTGCGTTCGCCAGACAGACAAAGACAGACAGAGAGACAGAAAATGAGAAATCACCCCCCAGGAGGGATGGCCACGCCGCAATCCCTTCTCCTCCATTCTCCTCTTGGGATCTTGGGCACACACGCACATGCGCCTGGCGTGAGTTTTAAGCCACCGGGTCTGGGACGCAAACCGCGGTCAACTACATGGGAGTCCAGCGACATAGCCATTACGCTAACTGCTGGCCCCGCAAAAATCTTTAAAATAAATAAATAAAAAGTGAATTTTGGCCAAATTATAAAGAAACTAGTATACCATTTCAAGTGATTGGAATTTGTCCTGTGAACACTAGGGAACCAAAAAAGGATTTTGGGTTTAGTAGCTACCCAGATATGTATCTGAAGATAATCAATATGGAGGAAAAATTTAAGAAGAAAATAACAATATCAGCAGTTAGAAAATTAATAAAATGGAAATGTGAGACTGAAGACAAGGTAATCAAAAGATACAAGGCTAACATCTAAATTAACGTGACTACAATGCTGAAGGAAAGAGTTAAGAGTTATTCAGGAAACAGATTTGGTGACAGACTGGACATGGGATGTTAAAAGTCTCCAACTTTCTGTCTTAGGAACTAGGTAGATGAGTAAGAGATCATAGAGAAAAAAGCAGGTTTTTGTTTACTTGACTTGGGGAAACAACAAGAGTGAGACAACCAATTTAACTGGCATGTGTTGAATTTGAGGTGCCTGTAGGACATATAAATGAAGAGCAGGTCTAGAGTTACAAAGTTAAGTCTGAAGAAGTCTGACATAGGTTTGGGAACCATAAGTATACATCTAGGTAAGTTTGAAAAATAGAAGACAAAGATAGATTCTTATGAAAAAATCTAATGAATAATAGGAAATAAAGGACATAAAGTTGGACATATGGTCTAATGGTTAAGGGCATGGGATCCCAAATGGTTCAAATCCTGGCTCTGGCACCTTGAAAACATGTCGGGAACATATGTGCACAATCCCCAAACCCCAACAGGATGAAGAAATGAAGAAGGGATTGCAGAGTGACAACATCCCACTGAGGGGTGCTTTCTCTCTCTCCATCTCTCTCTAGTGAGTGCATGTGTCTTCTAGCAAAGAAAAAAAATAAAGAGGTAAAGAAACAGAATAGTTGGAAATGGTGTTATAAATAAGTCAAAAGAGGGCTGGCAGATGGCAGATGGCATAGAGGTTGGCAGTATGATCCCATATGGACAACCACGTGGTTTGAATCTTGGACATGCCCTATAACAACAAAAAAGTCAAAAGATAAAAAAATGACCAATACTGGGACCATCAGTTGGTGTAATGGCTATGTTGCTGGACTCCCATGTAATTGACTGTGGTTCACGTCCCAGACCCGGTGGCTTAAACTCACATCAGGCACGTGTGCGTGTGTGCTCAAAATCCCGAGAAGCAAATGGAGAAGGGATTGCAGCGTGGCCACCCTCCCAGGGGTGATTTCTCGCTTTCTGTCTCTCTTTCTGGCAAGCGCAAGCGCCCTATAGCAAAAACCTCTCCCTGCCCCCGGCAAAAAAAAAAAAAAAAAAAAAAAAGACCAATAGTGTTAAATGTAACAGAAAAATAAAACACAGAGTAATAGGAAACCTCTGGATTTGACAATTGAGAGATCATCTGTAACCTATTAAGAACTGTTTCAGGAATAAAAAGGCAGAAGTTAGGCCTGAATACCATAAGGAATACACCAATAATCAGAAAGTTAAGATAAAATTTTCAAGAATTTTGATTTCAGGGACCAGCAGTTACCGTAATGGCTATGTCACTGGACTCCCACAAAGTCGACTGTGGTTCGCGTCCCGGACCCGGTGGCTTAAAACTCACGTCAGGCGCGTGTGCGTGCATGCCCAAGATCCTGAGAGGAGAATGGAGGAGAAGGGATTGCAGCATGGCCATCTCCCATGGGGAGTGATTTCTTGCTTTCTGTCTCTCTGTCTCTCCCTATCTGTCTGCTGAGCACATGCGCCCTATAGCAAAAACCTCTAAAAAAAAAAAAATTAATTTTGATTTCAATGAATAGGAGAGAAAGCAAGTGAAATAAAGGAATGACATGTTAAATCTTTTTAGAAAAGCAAACTTTGTTGTTAAGTTGTAAAGAACTTTTAGAGAGTTGAAAATACTGTAGAGTAGAATAAAAGGTAACCCAAGTATTTGAAAAAGTAAAAAGGAACGGAACTCAAAGCACAAGTGTTGTAGCCAAGAGAAAGGATGGCTCCTTCTATTAGAGGGAGGAAAAACTAAGAGTTTCATAGTGAAAAGGTTAAAAAGAGCCACAAAGGGAACCAGCAGTTAGCGTAATGGCTATGTCGCTGGACTCCCACGTAGTCGACCGTGGTTCGCGTCTCGGACCCGGTGGCTTACAATTCACGCCGGGCGCGTGTGCGTGCGTGCCCAAGATCCCGAGAGGAGAATGGAGGAGAAGGGATTGTGGCGTGACCATCCCCCCTGGGGGGTGATTTCTCGCTTTCTGTCTCTAATGTCTCTCTCTGTCTGTCTGGCGAGCGCACGCGCCCTCTAGCGAAAATCTCTCAAAAAAAAAAAAAAAAAAAAAGAACCACAAAGATGAGAAGGTGCGGTCAAAAATCTATTTTTTCCCACAAAGACCAGGCCAACTAGTGATAAAATATATACACATTGATGGGATCAGACAGTGGTGTAACAATTGCCACAATGCTCTGAGAGGCAGACTTACATGGAAAGATTCTGGGTTTACCTCTCTGAGTATGCTGGGCAATCATGTGCCCATGATCTGGGTGTTAACTAAGGCTGGAGGTAGATCAGGTTATAGAGATCTGGAAAAGGGTACCTGTCTGTCTCTCTTATTATTAATGGAGGAAAAGAATGCATGAACTTTTTTTAAGTATACATTGGAATTTGCAGAGCAGCACGTGGCTTACACGACAGTTGCTGGGTACCTGGGCAACTCCCAGGCCGGCGAGGACTGCTAAAGGAGCTGTAGGAATGAATGGATGAGTTCCTGAAGAGTCCTGTTTTATCCACCATTATGCTCCCTGGACCCAGAGCTAAGTCTAGTGGAAGCATGCACATTACAGAACCAAACCATGAACATTTGGAGGAGAAAGATCCCCAGGTATCCACAGTTTCTCAGTCCTTTTATACAGTGACAGAAATTCCAGAAAAAGACTCTATACCAGAAGATACAGTAAGTCAACAATGGGAACCAGAACTCAAACAAGTCAATCATGAGCAGTTACCCAGTGATCCTAACAGTAGTACACCTGAAGAAACTAAGGAAACTGTCCTGTCAGAAAAAGAGGAAATAAAATCAGGGGTGGAAAAGAAGACATGTCTTTCTTGTCCTCCACAAGGACTATTGAATAGAGTTATTACAAGTGGTATGTGAGATTAAGAAATGTAAATGGAGAAGAAATGAAAAGTATATTTGATGAATATTAAAATGCAAGAAAACAAAGCCATTGCTCAATCTGTGTACCCCAGATCAGATGATTAGCTCTGTTACAAGCAGTATGCAGACAAAGAGGAAATATTTACTTGACTTTTTCAAAAACAAAATATTGCGTAAGAGATCTATATTTTAATCTATTTTTGGAATTTGTACATATATTTAATCTCCATTAGAAAAATACTATTTATGCAAATTTTGGTCCATATTCTTCTCCTATATGTCTTTCTATTTTTTTTTTGGAGAGGTTTTTGCTATAAGGCACATGCGCTCACCAGGGAGAGAGAGACAGAGAGACAGAAAGCGAGAAATCACCCCCCAGGGGGGATGGCCACGTCACAATCCCTTCTCCATTCTCCTCTCGGGATCTTGGGCACGCACGCACACAGGCCCGGCGTGAGTTTAAGCCACCAGGTCTGGGACTCAAACCGCAATCGACTACATGCTGGTCCCTCTTCTCCTATATTTCTTTTTTTTTTGGAGAGGTTTTTGCCATAGGGCACGTGCACTCGCAGACAGACAGAGAGAGACAGAGAGACAGAGAGACAGAAAGCAAGAAGTCACCCCCTAGGGGGGATAGCCACGCCGCAACCCCTTCTCCTCCATTCTCCTCTCGGGATCATGGGCACACACGCACACGCGCCGGTGTGAGTTAAAGCCACCGGGTCTGGGACTCAAACCGCAGTAGACTACGTGGGAGTCCAGCAACATAGCCATTACGCTAACTGCTGGTCCCTCTTCTGCTATATTTCTACTGTTCAAATTTAAATACTTTAATTTTACTCAAGTTAAAAAAAAAAAAAAGTATACATTGGAATTTGTCTCTTAGGTTATTAAAAAAAATTCTAATCAGGGGACCAGCATTTAGTGTAATGGCTATGTCGCTGGACTCCCACGTAGTCGACCGCGGTTCACGTCCTGAACCCAGCGGCTTAAACTCACGCCGGGTGCGTGTGCGTGCGTGCCCAAGATCCTGAGAAGAGAATGGAGGAGAAGGGATTGCGGCGTGGCCATCCCCCCTGGGGGGTGATGTCTCGCTTTCTGTCTCTCTGTCTCTCTTTGTCTGTGTGGCGAGCGCTATAGCAAAAAATCCTCTCAAAAAAAAAAAATTCTAATCGGAACCAGCAGTCAGCGTAATGGCTATGTCGCTGGACTCCCACGTAGTCGACCGTGGTTCGTGTCCCGGACCCAGTGGCTTAAAACTCACGCCAGGCGCGTGTGTGTGCGTGCCCAAGATCCCGAGAGGAGAATGGAGGAGAAGGGATTGCGGCATGGCCATCCCCCCAGGGGGTGATTTCTCGCTTTCTGTCTCTCTGTCTCTCTCTGTCTGTCTGGCGAGCGCATGCGCCCTATAGCAAAAATCTCTCAAAAAAAAAAAAAAAAAAACAAAACAAACAACAACAACAAAAAAAATCCTCACGCCAGGCGCGTGTGCATGCGTGCCCAAGATCCCAGGAGGAGAATGGAGGAGAAGGGATTGCGGCGTGACCATCCCCCCTGGGGGGTGATTTCTCGCTTTCTGTCTCTCTATCTATCTATGTCTGTCTGGCGAGCGCACGTGCCCTATAGCGAAAACCTCTCAAAAAAAAAATAATTCTAATCAACTGTTCCCCAAAAAAACAGTAGGCTATAACATTAATTCCTTAGCCCACCTACCACCTTTTCTACAAACTTGATATAACATTATAATCTAGTAATTAAAACCTAAACTAATACATAGGACATGCTAAAAAATAAGTTGAAGCCTAAAACTTAGGGTTACAAATATACTATGCTTCAACCATAAAACAATAATATATCACTGGTATTCCAACGATCTGATTCTAGAAGTCTTTGAAGACATTATCATCAGCTAATCATAACCAAAACATTTACTGCCATCAAGGAATCATATACAATGAGATTACAAAACCCGAATCTCAGAAAGTAAGAGAAAAAAACTGGAAAGCATAGACATTGCTTTAACAATACAGAAAAGATGGGGCCAGCAGGTGACATGGTGATTAAGTGTGCTGGACTCCTGCGTGGCCGATCATGGTTCGAGTCCCAGACCTAGTGGCTTGCTTTCTAACTTTCTCTCTCTGGCCCTCTCTTGTCAAATTAAAATAAGTAAAATGAATAAATAAAGTTAAAATAAAAATACAGAAGAGAAAACTAAAACGAAATGTTAACAATTAAGGTTGGCCAGTCATAACAGTCTTAGAAGTTTCTTTCAGACTAATAGTAAGAAAGTCCCCCCTCCAAAAAAAAGAAGAAAGTCCCTCCAAACTATCTGGACATCTAAAACCTCTGGAAAGACGTAACATAGAAGAGACAGTCAATATAACGTTCTAAGGTGACATTCTAATCCAAAATCTGTAATAGTTAAATAATAAAGTAAAAACTATGATCCTCTAATGGGAAGGGATAAATATACACCAAACACACTTTCTGTTCTCTTATTTTTAGAAAGGGATTCAGTCTAGTCTAATTCTTTATTTACAGTTTTGTTTTTAAAACATGAAGGCCTCAGAAGCTGAATAATTTTTCCAACGGGCATTGTATCAGTTTTTCAACTCTGAAAACATTATATTGATAGTCTCTAGGATCCTAAAAATTACTTTTAGCCATCATAGAATTTCAGAATTCTAGCAGCTCCCATCTGAGAGGGAATTAAATTACAGGATACAGAAGCAAGTATCTTAAAAACACCACACTGACCACCAACGTGAAAAGTAAAGCAATAGGGATCAGAATTATTTGCTCCTCCTACCTTGATCACTCCCTTCTACACATATGTATTCACACATATTTTTGACTTCAAGAAAAAAGGAAGCAAATTTTCTTTGCTTGCTTTCTTGAGTAGACAGGAATGTGCACGTAGATTTCTAAACAACTACAGGAATTGACTTCCATTGGTCTTAATTGTTCAGATATTTAAGTTTAATTAGCTTTGTGGATATTTTAATTGTATTCTGAATCATAAAGTTACAAAATCATGTTTATATAAATACTCAATTACGCATATGGTTACTAGAGAATGTGAAAGGTTTGTGTATAATAAAATAGAGTCTCATAACTCACTAAGGAAAGCTAGCATCATACATACTAATACTCTCTCTCCTTCCTTCATCCTCTTTTACAATTGCCTCCTTCTTCTGATGGTCCTGAGCAATTTGACTAGAATTCTCTTTGTCACTTGATGGGGAATCACAGGCACCATCAGATTTCTTCTCTGTGGCCTCTTCATCCACTTTCTCTAAGGGATGAATCTTCACAATCTTCACCTTGAGCATTTTCTCCTTCCCAACCTGTAAAGAAGACAGGAGAGAAAAACAGATACTATATAAGAACCAAAAACCTAAAGATGTTTATATGATACAATACAGATTCTTCCCTACCTAACAAAACTTCACTAACACTCAAGTATCCAATAAAGTGAACATTTTCCAACTTTCTCAGATTTCTAGATATCCAAAAAGTAAACTATTACAACCTAGTTCATATCTATGTACCAATCATTATCTAAGACCAATGGGTAATCACTGCACTAGATTCAAATACACATTAGTTCAAGAATTTCGATTTTAAAAAAATTAACTATATACTGAGTCATCAGAAAACTTATGACACATTTTTCCATAGAAAAATACATCATTACTTTCTTATGACACATTTTTGCATAGAAAAATACATCATTACTTTTCCAACAACCCAATATAAGGGTAGTCAGAGTACTTTCTCTTAGTTACCTTTCCATCTATATTAAGTGTCAGTTATGTAGGGACAGATGGTGGTGCAATAAAGTACAGTAGTAAAATGCAACATTCTACAAAGCTGTCTCACAAGGGTAGGTTCCAAGTTCAAACTCAGAAACCTCCCTGAGTATGTCAGTCATGTGTGTATTATGATACAGGGCTAGCTGAAGGCTAGGATGGATCACAGGGTTCGGACTCTCTTGGCAGTGCTATGTCTGTCTCTTTCACTCATGGAAGAAAAAAAGATGAAAATCAAACACACAATTTTTTTTGTTTCTATTTATGAATGTTAACATGTTCCACTGATCTGCCTTAATAGAGAAAACTTTCAGTTAAGAAAGTAAAGCTCGGGGCCAGCAGTTGGCGTAATGGCTATGTCGCTGGACTCCCACATAGTCGACCGCGGTTCGAGTCCCGGAACCGGTGGCTTAAACTCACGCCGGGCGCGTGTACGTACGTCCCCAAGATCCCGAGAGGAGAATGGAGGAGAAGGGATTGTGGCATGGCCATCCCCTCTGCGGGGGTGATTTCTCGCTTCCTACCTCTCTGTCTCTCTCTCTCTGTCTGGCGAGCGCACGCGCCCTATAGCGAAAACCTCTCCAAAAAAAAAAAAAGAAAGTAAAGCTTGAAATCAGTGGCTTGAAATATAATTTTCTTGTTCCTTTTCAAAGTTGTTTCAGCTTGGTTCTTTGTATATCCAAAAGAATTTTACAATTAGTTTGATAACTCCTACAGAAAAGCTATTGGGATTTTATCACAAATGTGTTAGATTTATACAATCAATTTATGAAGAACTGATATCCTTTTTTTTTTTTTTCCTAAAGAGTAGTTTTTGCTATAGGGCGTGTGCACTCGCCAGAAAGGCAGAGACAGAAAGTGAGAAATCACCCCCTTAGGGGGGCAACACAATTCCTTCTCCTCCATTCTCCTCTCAAGATCTTGAGCATGTGTACACATGTGCCTGGCCTAAGTTTAAGATGCTGGGTCCAGGATTCAAACTATGGTCAACTACATGGGAGTCCAGTGTCTTAACCACTATGCCACTTGCTGGTCCCTCTATATAGCTAATTTTAAAAGAAAAAAAACTTGTATTAGGGCCAGCCAGCCAATGGTGTGGTGTTTGAAGCAGCTGGATCCCACATGGTCAGTTGCACAATTTAAGTCCTAAGTGTGACCATGCCCCCCATAAAGGAAGCTTTCTCATCCCTCCTCGCCGCCTCTATGACTGTGTCTCTTTCAATGAGGCAAATTAAAAAAAAAAAAAAAAAAAAAAAAAAAAAAAAATCCCTAAAATTTGGTCTTTTATGATACTCAATATTAAGAGAGGCAGACTTCAAATATAACAGTATTTTAAACACACAGAAATATGTTCTGTAGGCAGGTCGTGTGGTGGTTAAGGGCACTGAACTCTCCCACATGGCTGACTGCGGTTTGAGTCCCAGATCTGGTGGCTTCCTTTCTCTCTCTCTCCCCCCTCTCCCCCCCTCGCCCTCTCTGGTCAAATTAAAATAAATAAATAAATAAATAAAGTTAAATAAAATAATTCTTAAAAAAAAGAAATATGTTCTGTAGTCTATGTTGGAAGCTCTAATTGTGATAGTCAAATCATAGGGGAAAAACTGGGTACTTACCTCAAAATCACACTCTTCTCCCACAGCGTATTTGGTCATAATCTCCAACCATGCTGTATCTACTAACTTCTCTAAGGAGGCAGTGTTATGGTGAACCATTTCCAGAACAAGTTTCTCATACCAGGCAGGGAACTCTTCCTTCAAACTAAATAAATGTTATTAGTTACTAAGAAAACTCAGAAAAGCCTATTCACAGATTTAACTTAGCATTTAAACCCTAAGTCCTAACCCATTTAGTTTAAAATATTTCACAATTCAAACATTTTTTTCCCTTTCTTTTAAGACTTAACTTTTTTAGAGCAGTTAAGTTTATTGGAAAATAAAAACATTTCTTTAGCAAATATATGGAAAGCACGGGACAATACAAAAACTAGGCTAGCCTATGGCATGGTGGTTAAGGAGCTGGATCCCACATAGCCAATTAAGCATTTGAGAAACACCCCTGGGCATACACAAAATCCTGAAAGGAGAGAGAAATATATTGGGTCATTAGGAAAGTTATCATGCATTTTTGCATGGAAAAATAAATACATCAAGATTTTTCTGACAACTCAATATTAGGGACTGCAAAATGACCATCTGCCATAGGGAATGCTTTCTCTGTCTCACTCTCTTTGCTTAAGCGCACGTATCCTCAGGAAAAACTGGAAGGAAAAAAGGATTAAAAACCATGCATTTTACAAGGATGGGCTTTTTTAAATGCATCTGGCCACTTCAAGAAGATAAAGAAAGGAACAGCTTCAACCTCATGAAAACAGTGAAGGAAACTCAGAAACTTAACTGTGATTTTTAAGTTATACTACATTGTGACACATTAGAATTAGCAGTTTCTTTTTTTTTTTTTTTTTTTTTTTTTTGGAGAGGTTTTTGCTACTATAGCCACCTGTGCGCGCCAGAGAGACAGAGAGATAGAAAGTGAGAAATCACCCCCCCGGGGATCTTGGGCACACACACACATGTGCCCAGCATGAGTTTAAGCACCGGGTCTGGGACTTGAACAGCGGTTGACTACATGGGAGTCCAGCGATGTAGCCATTAAGCTATCTGCTGGTCCCAGAATTACCAGTTTCATTATAGATTTAAAGTTCTTACATGAGGAATACAATTCCAAGACTATACTGTGGATGGTGCCTATTGATAACCACAAAATGACAGCACTATTTGTCAACCTTCTCTTTACAAATAAGTTCAGACATACATTTACTACACATTCAATGACTTGTGTTTCTAGATATTTAAATACAATTTCAGTGACAGTTCTTATTCAATATACATAAGACAGTTCCTGAACTACTACTTTACATAAAATTGTACCTTCTAAAAAAAAATGCATTTTACAGGAAAAGATAAGGACTTTTAAGTAGTTTTGTCAGACTGACATATCCTGGTTAATTTTCTCATCCATAAAATGAAAACAGGAATATCATGAGTAGCGTTGAACATTTTCTCATTTGTTTGTTTGGCAGTGGACTCCTTTTCAGCTCAGCTACAAATTTATTCATATCCTTTGTTCATTTTTTGGAGGACATTAGCATGTTAGTGTGTTTGTGTTATGACTCAGTCAACAAACTACTTTGACATGTATTCATTCATTTAGTTCTCACAGTAACTTTTGAGGTGTCTATAATGTTCATGTTAAAGGAGATAAATCAGAGGCACCAGCAGATTCCATAATGGCTATGTTGCTGGGCTCCCACATAGTCGACTGAGGCTTGTGTCCCAGACCCAATGGCTTTAAAACTCATGCCAGGGGCGGTGTGCATGTGCCCAAGATCCAGAGAGGAGAATGAAAGAGAAGGGATTGCGGTGCGACCATCCCCCCCGGGGGGTGATTTCTCACTTTCTGTCTTTCTGTGTCTGTCTGGCGAGTACACACACCCTATAGCAAAAAAATCTCTCAGAAAAAAAAACAAAAGAAAAAGAAAAGAAATCAAGAAAAGATTAAGTTAGAACAATGGTTAGAAAGAACTCCAAAGTTCTGGCAAAGTAAAAGCAATAAGGTATCACTTTTGACATTTTTTTAAAATTTATTTTATTTTATTGTTTTAAAATTTGTTATGGAGCACATGCACTCACCAAAGAAAATCAGAGAGAGAGAGGCAAAGTGAGAAAGCAAGCTGCCAGGTCTGTGATTCGAATTACCTCAGCCATGTGGGAGTCCAGTGCCCTGACCACCAAGCCTACCGGTCCCACTTCTGACTTATTAAACTAGCAAAAAAAGTTTTCTTTTAATTATCACAGCCATTATATGCAAGTAAACAGTGAAGTGGCACTCAGACACTGTTGACAACCTACATTTAACCTTCATATGCTCATGAAGATATTTACCACTGGATTTTTTATAGCAGCAAAAAATAGGAAGCAACCTTGGGCCAACCTATAACCTAGTGGTTAAGGGAGGCAGATCTACATGGATGACCGAGGTTCAAGTCCTGGCCACAGCAGCCTCAAACACATGCAGGACGCAGGATGTGTGTGTGTGCGCATACCCAAACATCCTGAAAGAAGGAAGAAATGGAGGAAAAGAGATTGTGGCGCGACCACACCCCTTTGAGAGGTGATTTCTCCCTCTCACTCTCTCTCTCTCTTTCTAGCCAGTACATGTGCCCTCTGGCAACTAAAAAAAACTTTTTTTGAATGAGAAGCAACCTATGGGCAGCTGGTGGCATGGTGGGTGGGGTAGTAGGATCCTACATGGCCCACTCTGCAGTTCAATTCCCAGACCCATGGCTTGAAAGACATGGCAAGTGTATGTGTACATATGCCAAAAATCCCAAGAGAGATAGAGAAGGGATTGCTGCCTGGCCATCCCACCAGGGGTGACTTCTCAATTTCCCTCTCTTAGTCTCTTTCTAGTGAGCACACATTCCCTGTCGCAAAAATTCAAAAAAAGGGGAAGCCACCTAAATGAACCGTTGTTAAGATACTGAATTTTGGGACCAGCAGTTAGCGTAATAGCTATGTCGCTGGACTCCCACGTAGTCGACCGCGGTTCAAGTCCCGGACCCGGTGGCTTAAAACTCACGCCGGGCGCGTGTGCGTGCGTGCCCAAGATCCCGAGAGGAGAATGGAGGACAAGGGATTGTGGCGTGGCCATCCCCCCTGGGGGGTGAATTCTCGCTTTCTGTCTCTCTCTGTCTGTCTGGCGAGCGCACGCGCCCTATAGCGAAAACCTCTCCAAAAAAAAAAAAAAAAGATACTGAATTTTGATCAGACTATTACTTGAAGTTTTTGGTGGGCAGAGGAGGATAGTGCGTAAGAACACTGGTGCACATGCCAGTATTAGGTTTCTGTTACAATGGTATATATAAGAAAATAACTCTCAAGCCTGCAGGTGGTATGGTGGTTAAGGTGCTGGACTCCCAAATGGCCAACTACAATTTAAGTCATGGACCTGGCAGCATACTTTCTCACTTTCCCTTTCTTTCTCCATCTCTCTAGTCAAATTTAAAAAAATAATAATAATAAATTAATTAATTCTTTAAAAAAGGAAAGAACTCTTGGGGACCAGCAAGTGGCATAGTGGTTAAGACACTGGACACTCCCACATGGGACCACTGTTCAAGTTCCAGACCTGGTGGCTTGCTTTCTCACCCCCGCCCCCCCGGTCAAATTAAATAAATTAATGAATAAATAAAATAAAACATAATTATTTTTTAAAAAAGAACACTCTATCACTCTTTGTTATTAATAAAAATAAATGTTATTAATAAAAACAACTGACTGCTGGACAAAAATCCCTTCCTATATATATGTACTCTTATGATCTGTTTGTTTGTTTGTTTTTATTATTCTTTAAACTTGACCAGAGATAGACAGAAAGACAGAAAGGCAAAGTGAGAAAGCAAGCCACCAGACACATGTGCCCCAAATCCTAAGAATGAAGGAGAAGGGATTGTGGAATGGCTACACCTCTGGGGGTGGTGATTTCTCACTTTTATTCTCTCTCCAGGAAGCACTTGCACCGTATGGCAAAAAAAAAAAAAAAAAAAAAAAAAAAAAGAAAAGAAAATCAATCTACCAACTTATCTATTATATCCCAGTCATGATCAATTTGCTTCCAGCCTCCTTGCCTTTATTAAAGCCGTTTCTTACACTCTGTCTTCTTCCCACTGTCCTCACTTCCCAGCTAAACCATCGTTCCAAGATGTCTTCAGACTTCCTATTTTCACAAAACTTTTCCTGGCCACCCATAAATCCACTCTCTTTCCAATAAGCCTCCCAGAAATTCAGGTTTAAAATTTAACTGATTGAGGGTATTCGCAGAGATTAAGGCTGAACAATGATGTTCAGATTATTTTACTAACTGTATCATTTACATTTTTTTCCCGAGAGGTTTTTGCTATAAAGACGCGTGCGCTCACCAGAAAGACAGAGAGACAGAATGAGAAATCACCCCCCAGGGGGGATGGCCACACCACGATGCACATATGCCCAAATTCTGCGTGTTTTCTGAGAAAATACCCAGACAACTAGGCACTTTAAATATAGACAGGACTTTTTTAAGAAACCCCAATCAGGCTGGACAATAGCACTGTACAGAAGAAGCTGGATCCCACATGCCCAACCAGAGCTTGAGTCCTGGTCCCAGAGATCTGAAAAATACTCCCCAGGATCCTGATGGGATGAAGAACTGAACGAAAAACAACTGAGGTGTAGCCAGGCCCTGTTAGGGGTGTTTTCTTTCTCCCCCACATCCCTGCCATAAGCACATCGCACATATCCTCTGGTGTAAAAAAAACAATGAACAGAAAAGATACCCAAGGCCCAAGGGTGGTGTGGAGATTATTGAGGCTAGATCTCAGATGACCAACTGCATAGTTCAAATCCTAGACCCAGTGGTGCAAAACTCACAACAGGTACTTGGTGCCCAAAATCACAAGAGGAAAAGGAATTGTGGCATGGCCATCTCCACTCCCACCACCACCCCACACCCCCAGTCTCTGGCAAGCATACCCACCCTATAGCAAAAAAAAAAAAAAAAAAAAAAAAAAAAATTCTCCACTTACAAAAACTGTCCTCGAATTGTGTATTTATTTGACAGCTGCTACAAATAATACCCAAAATTTCAAATGATCATAAACTTTTTGCTAATTTGTTGTCTCTCTCTCACTTCTAGATCATATCAGCTTCCTTTCCTCAGAATCACATTTCCAAAACATCTACAAGGTAAAAGTATAGCTCAAGAACACTCAAAGTCCTAGTAAATAAATAAGTGCACACATAACTAACTATATATTATACACCCTGCTATTAGCAAACCGCCATTAGGTAAAGGCACCCAGACAGCAATACAATACACCAATGTAGTGTATTCTGATTTTCTAAATTTAAATACAAATAGTACTTTGCAGCTACTATTCCCCCTTTCCTAACAATGTGAAGATGTTGCCAAAGGCCAATGATTCCATTACTTACAGTTCAGCAACTTCCTGTTCTTCTTCCCAGGCTTCCTTATGTGTTAGCTGACTGCTTCCAGTACTCTTACATGTCCAAATGCGCTCACTGTATCTTTCCAAGCGGGCTTCATATTCTCTGGGGCAGAAGCTCAGGAAAACAACATTCAAGCAACAGAGGCAACAAAATCATGTCCATATACTACTATAGGAGAAAATATACAAGATCTTTCTTACAAATAGATAGCTTAAGAAGATAAAAATGGAATCGGGTTTTCAAGTGACAAATCCAAACCAAAATGATTCATACCTAAATATAAACCCAGCCACAGTGGCACACACTGCTAATATACTGTACTCCACAGGCTGGAATTACATGGGAGGCCCCAGTTCAATGTCAGGTCTAACCTAAAGCCTGGGTGCAGAAGCATATAATTTTATCAAGTAGGGGAGGCTGAAGCAGGAAAACCAAAATTTGAGGCTTGCCTGAGCAATATAGCAAGACCCTGTCTAAGGATCCAGGCACGGATCACAACAGGGTATTGATATTTTCAGTACAACTGATGTACTCAATTCACCAAAGTTTCATTTCACGAGAATCACACAATACTAAAATTCCATAAGAAAAAATAAATACACTAGTGGTAAAAAATAATTTTTTTAAACTGTAAGAAAGCACCTACACTCACCAGAGATGGAATGGAATGGAATGGAATGGAATGGAATGGAATGGAATGGAATGGAATGGAATGGAAAGGAAAGGAAAGGAAAAGAAAGGAAAGGGAGAAAACACCCAACAGTGGAACGTGGTCATGAGTCAATCCCTTCTCCGTTTCTCCATCCCAATGGGATTTTGGACATGCATGCACACACACCTAGCATGATTTCATGTATTTCTTTTTCTCTTTCAAGATTTTGGCTATGGGGTGCGGGCACTCACCAGAGAGACAGAAAGAGGAAAATCACCCCCCAGGGGGATGGCTACACTGCAATCCCTTCTCCTCCATTCTCCTCTTGGTATCCTGGGCACACAGGCACCCGGTCTTGAGTTTTAAGCTGCTGGGTCTGGGACTCGAACCGCAATCGACCACAAGGGAGTCCAGCGACATAACCACTACACCATTTGCTGGTCCCCTGGCATGTTTTTCAACTCGCTAAGGCCAGGACTCAAGTATCAGTCAGTCATGTGGGATCCAGCTCCTTTAACCACTAAACTACAGGGTTAGCCCAGAAGTAAGAATTTAAGGTAAATGAATTGTCACACAACTCAGATAATGACTAAGTTTAGAATCAGTCCACACTGAGGCCAGCGGGTGGCATAGTGGTTACAGTGGTGGACTCCCCCATGGTCAACTGCCATTCAAGCCTTGGACGTGGCTTCAAAATCACAATGGAACGTGGGAGTGTGCATAACCAAAATCAAAGGAGGGTGGAGAAAAGAGGATTATGGTGTGGCCATCCTCCCCTGTGGGGTAATTTCTCACTTTCCCTTTCACTGTCTCTGTCTCGCATACGTGATCTACAGCAAAAATCTTTAAAAGATTCAGTCCACATTAAGATTAGATGACTAGACCACAGTCTCACAGGGCAGCCTGGAATAACCTTGGGCATATACTAATGATCTATTTACTAATATCTATGGAAACACTTGTTGCTTCTTAAGGTTTACAAAATAAATCTGGTGACGGAACCAACAGTTAGCGTAATGGCTATGTCACTGGACTCCCACATAGTTGACCGCGGTTCGAGTCCCGGACCTGGTGGCTTAAACTCACACCAGGCACATGTGCGTGCATGCCCAAGATCCCGAGATCCCAAGAGGAGAATGGAGGAGAAGGGATTGCGGCTTGGCCATCCTCCCTCGGGGGTGATTTCTCGCTTTTGATCTCTCTGTCTCTATCTCTCTGTCTGGCGAGCACACACACACCCTATAGCAAAAACCTCTCCCAAAAAATAAATAAATAAATAAACAAACAAACAAACAAATAAATAAATAAATCTGGTGGCTAGCCAGGTGGAATGGTGGTTTGGCAGCTGGATCTCACATGGCCAACTAGGGCCAGACTTGGGCCTTAAAAAACATGCTGGTGCGGGACCAGCAGTTAGTGTAATGGCTATGTCGCTAGACTCCCATGTGGTCGACCACGGTTCACATCCCGGACCCGGTGGCTTAAAATTCACGCCGGGCATGTGTGCATGAGTGCCCAAGATCCCGGGAGGAGAAGGGATTGTGGCGTGGCCATCCCCCCTGGGGGGTGACTTCTCACTTTGTGACTCTGTCTCTCTCTGTCTTTCTGGCCAGCGCACATGTCCTATAGCAAAATCCTCTCAAAAAAAACCCCAAAAAACAAAAAAACATGCTGGTGGGCCAGCAGGTGGCATGGTGGATGAGGTGCTGGATTCCCACATGGCTGACCATGGTTCCAGTCCTAGACCTGGTGGCTTGCTTTCTCTCTCTGGTCAAATAAAAAATAAATTAACTAAACAAATGATTCTAAAAATAATTAAATTTTTCTTAAAAAATGTTGGTCATGTGTGCATGTATGCCCACTATCCCAAGAGGAGAGGGGAGAAGAGACTGAAGCATGGTCATCCTCCCTGAGGGGTGATTTCTCACATTCCTTCCCTCTCTCTCCAGGAAGTACAAAAAGTCTTATAGAAAAAAATTAAAAATTAAAAATTAAATCACAGAAAATAAAGTTGAGCAAAATCTTGATTGGTAGAATGATTTTTCAAGTCTTTTGGGCCCAGATTACTTTCCTACGGAAAACATTTGTATTTTAGAGGAACTGAGGACAAAGATTTTCTTTCTTTTAAATATTTGCTTCTTTCATGAGGAGAACCAGACAGACACAGGGACCCGCAACAGGGTCTTGTCACTCTGTGATCTTCAATCCAGCCTTGCAACCAGCCAGGATCATGGATACACCTGGTGTTCGGACTTACCTGGGGTCTAAACTTTGGTCCCTCCCATATCACTCTAAAAATATCACAGTGGTGCCCCACTGCCTGTACCACTAATGCTGCCTAAATACAAGATTTGTTTTCGTTTTGTTTTTTAGGTTTTCTGACTCGTAAGGAGTCCAGCACCCTAACCACCACACTACTGCTGGCCCAACAATCTCTTTCTTTTTTTCTTTTTCTTTTCTTTTTTTTTTTTTTTAAATTTTGCTACAAGGCATGTGTGCTCATTGGAGAGAGAAAGTGAGAAAGCAAGCCACCAAGTCTGGGACTCAAACTGTAATTGGCCAGGTGGGAGTCCAGCACCCCAACCACACCACCTGTTGGCCCTGATCCTTCTCTTTCTTCTTTTCTTTGGAGAGATTTTTGCCATGGGGTGTGCTCGCCAGAGAGAAACAGACAAACATGGGGAAGGATGGCCATGCCGCAATCCCTTCTCCATTCTCCTCTGAGGATTTTGGGAATGCACACACACAGACTCAGTGTGAGTTTTTTAGGTTGATTCTTTTGTTTAAGAGAGATTATTGCTATAGAGCACAAGTACTCACCAGAGAGACAGAAAGCAAATCAACCCCCAAGAAGGATGGTCATGCTGCAATCCCTTCTCCTCTAGTCTCCTCTTATGCACATGTGCCTGACATGAATTTAAGCTACCCAGTCCAGGACTCAAACCACAGTCGACTACATGGGAGTCCAACAATGTAACTATCACACCATCTGTTAGTCCCCAATCCTTTTCCATTTAACTAATTAATTTCCGGGGACCAGCAGGCGACGTGGTGATTAAGGCACTGGATACTCCCACATGGCTGACGATGGTTCAAGTCCTTGACCTGGGGACTGTTTTTTCACTTTCCCTCTTTCTCTCTCTGTGTCTCTCTCTGGTCAAATTAAAATAAAGTTAATGAATAAATAAAATTAAATAAATAACTGTTTGAAATTAATTAATTTCTGTCTTAAATACAGAGACAAAGAGACAGGCACACCCAACAGGGTCCTCACACTGTGATCTACCTCCATTCTTATTTTTGGAGAGCTTTTTGATATAGGGCACGTGTGCTCGCCAGAAACACAGAGAGAGAGAGAGACAGAAAGCAAGAAAGCAAGAAATCACCCCCGGGGGAGATGGCTATGCTGCAATCCCTTCTCCTTTCTCCTCTTGGGATCTTGGGCACGCACGCACACGCGCCCGGCATGAGTTTAGGACACCGGGTCTGGGACTCAAACTACTGTCAACTACATGGGAGCCCAGCAACATAGCCATTACACTAACTGCTGGTCCCTGATCTACCTCCATTCTGAGGTAGCCCAGACGGGTTCATCTGTGTACCTTGCAAGCTCTTTCTCATGTGAATCCAGTTGGGCTAACAATGCGCCACCATCTGGCCTTGTTATAACAATCTCCTGTGATGTTAGCTGGGGGAGGTCTTAAATCTAAGAATGAACTGCACATATTCTTGCTTTTAAAAATAAAAACTAGGTGGGACCAGCAGTTAGCTTAATGGCTATGTCGCTGGACTCCCATGTAGTCGACCGCGGTTTGCGTCCTGGACCTGGTGGGTTAAACTCATGCCGGGCGCGTGTGCGTGCGTGCCCAAGATCCCGAGAGGAGAATGGAGGAGAAGGGATTGCGGCATGGCCATCCCCCCGGGGGCTGATTTCTCACTTTCTGTCTCTCTGTCTCTGTCTGTCTGGCGAGCGCATGCGCCCTACAGCAAAAAACCTCTTCAAAAACAAATAAACAAACAAACAAAATAAACAAATAGATAAAAACTAGGAGAGCTGGCAGGTTAAGGACACTGGACACCCACGTGACTGACCACAGTTCAAATCTCAGACCTGGCCTTTTGTGTTCTCACTTTCTCTCTCTCTCTCTCACTCTCTCTCAGACTCTGTCCCTCTCTGGTCAAATTAAAATAAATAAATATATAATTAAAATAAAGTTCAATAAAATAATTTTTAAAAATTAAAATTAAAACTAGGGACCAGCAGGTGACATAGTGGTTAAAGGCACTGTACTCCCACATGGCTGATCACGGTTGGAGTCCCGGACCTGGTGGCTTGAAACTCAGCCAGGTGCATGCGCATGAATGCCCAAAATCCCAAGAGGAAAATGGAGAAGGGATTACTGAGTGGCCACCGCCAGTGGGGCACGATTTCTCTTTCCCTCTCATGGTGTCTGTCTCCCCAGTGAGCACACATACCCTATAGTAAAATCCTTTAAAAAAAAAATAAACAGGGACCAGCAAATGGCATTATGATTACATCACTGGACTCCCACGTAGTCAACCACAGTTGGAGTCCCAGATCTGGCAGCTTAAAACGCCGGGCACATGTGTGTGAATGCCCAAAATCCCAAGAGGAGAATGGAGGAGAAGGGACGGCGGCATGGTTATCTCCCCAGGGGTGATTTCTCACTTTCTGTCTCTCTGGCAAGCGCATACGTCCTATAGCAAAACTCTCTAAATAAATAAATAACAACTAAAATAAAAATGCATATTTAAGACATATTTGTTGGGGCCGGCAGGTGGCACGGTGGTTAAGGTGCTGGACTCCCACATGGCTAACTGCGGTCTGAGTCCCAGACCTAGCAGCTTACTTTCTCTCTCCCTTTCTCACTTCCTCTCTAGTCAAACTGAAAAAAATAACAAATAAAATAAAAATAAATAATTCTTGAAAAAAAGGCATATTTGTTAATACATTCTCATATTCTGATGACAGTGATTTTTTTAAATAATTATTTTATTTACATTTATTTATTTTAACTTGACCAGAAAGGGACAGAGAAAGTGAGAAAGCAAGCTGCCAGGTCCAGGACTCGAACCACGGTCAGCCATGTGGGGGTCCAGTGCTTTTAACCACCATGCCACCTGCCAGCCCCCAATACAGTCATTTTTTTTTAAAGAGAGACTTTTCTATAGGGTTCTCACCAGAGACACAGACAGAAAGTGAGAAATCACCCCCCCCGAGGGGGGGGGGCATGGTCATGCTGTAATCCCTTCTTCTCTTGGAATTTTGGGCAGGCACGCACACACAACACACCAGTGTGAGTTTTTAGCTGCCAAGTTGAAGACTCTAACTGTGGTCAGCCATGTGGGAGTCTATACCACCTGCTGGCCCCCATAGTGATTATTTTTTAGCTGCCAAAAGGTACATGCGTAAGGAGTTGGGGATTGCTCCCCAGCAGGGTTTCATCATTTCTTTTCTTTTTCTTCCATGTCTTCAACCCACCAGGATCCCAAGCACGTACATTAACATATGCTGGGGCTGGGATTTGAACAGTTGGCCATATGAGATCTGGCTCCTTATGCATACATAGCTCTTAACTACTGAGCTATGGGGTCAGGCCAGTGATTTTTTTAAATGTAGCCAGATAATATTAGAATATTAACAAGCCTTTAAAACTTTAAATACTTAGTAATTCTCTCTATATTCTTATTTTACTTATGTTCCCCCAGTGTAAACTGATAAATGAAAAATAAAACAAATCTAGCCTGTTGTGATAGTGCCCCTATGGAAGCCATTCTGTTACTTCCTTTTCTCTGTATATAGGTTTTTATGACTTTTAGTGATTGGATTTACATAACTTTGTATGGAAGTCTGTCTCCTGGTTTTTACTGGTATTCTATTTTGTTTAATCACTTAGATAGTATTATCACCCTGATGAGAAAAATGAACTTAATGCCTGGATTCTGACAGGTCTGGAGAAAGATCTGCAGCAAGTGAAGGTGCTTACAATATTGGTTACAACTACTCTTTTGGATTATCTCTGGATTTGTCCGTTTGCCTTTTTACTGATCATAACTCCAGAAAATCAAAAATCTCCAATATTGGGACCAGTAGTTAGCGTAATGGCTATGTCGCTGGACTCCCATGTAGTCGACCATGGTTCGCGTCCCGGACCCGGTGGCTTAAAACTCACGCCGGGCGCATGCGCGTGCATGCCCAGGATCCCGAGAGGAGAATGAAGGAGAAGGGACTGTGGCATGGCCATCCCCCCTGGGGGGTGATTTCTCGCTTTCTGTCTGTCTGGCAAGCGCAAGCACCCTATAGCAAAAACCTCTAAAAAAAAAGAATCTCCAATATTAGAAGTGCATATTGGGGACCAGCAGGTGGCATGGTAGTTAAGGGTACTGGATTCTCACATGGCCAACCACAGTTTGAGTCCGAGACCTGGCGGCTTGCTTTCTCACTTTCCCTCTCTCTATCTCGCTCTCACACTCTCGCTCTGTCCTTCCCTGGCCAAATTAAAATAGATAAATAAACACAGTTAGATAAAATAATTCTTTTAAAAAAATGAATATTGGAACTAGCCAGTGGCATAGGGGTTAAGGCATCTGGAATGTATGGCTCTAGTCCTTGACCCAATGGCTTGGGAAAAAACACAGGGCACATGTGTATGCGTGTGCCCCAAATCCTCAGAGAATGGATAAGGAACATGGCACCGGCAGGTGGCATGGTGGTTAAGGGCACTGGACTCCCACATGGCCAACCACAGTTCAAGTCCAGAACCTGGTGGCATGCCTTCTTACTTTCCCTCTCTCTTGCTCTGTCCCTCTCTGGTCAAATTAAAATAAATAAATAAATAAAGTTAAATAATTCTTTAAAAAAAAAAAAAAGGAGGGGGGACTAAGACATGGTCATCCCCAGGAGCGTGCTCTTTCACTCTGTTTCTGGAGAGTGCATTTGCCCTATAACAAATTTTAAAAATGAGTAAGTTTTCAAGAAAACAAAGAATACTTGTCTAGTTGTGAGGTAATACTAAGTAAGAGCTGTTTAAATACTTATATTTCAACCACTGTAAAAGTGTCACTTGAAAGGACCAAGAGATGGCATAATGGTTGTCACTGGACTCCCATGTAGTCAACCACAGTTCAAGCCCCAGACCTTGCAGTAGTTCAAGTCCTGGACGTGGCAGCTTAAAACTCATGCCAGCCACATGTGCGTGCATGTCTAAAATCCATAGAGAACAGACTGTGGCATGGCCATCCCCCTTGGGGGGTGACTTCTCACTTTGTCTCTCTGTCTCTCTGGAGAACAAATGCACCCTATGGCAAAAATTTCTTGAGAGAAAAAAATGTCACTTGGAAAACACAAGAACTGGCAACTAGTTGTAGTAACGGTTTATTTTCTTACATAGCATCTGTTGCTGTTACTTAAAAGTAAATTAGTTACTTTCCATTTAAATTTGAGTGTGGCTTGCTGATAGATAATTCAATTTAGATAGTGTGGAAAGTTGCCACAGAACTTAATACCTATAATGTTCTCTTCCATCTCCCTCAAGAAGACTGACTGCACAGTTAGTATGCGACCTTTGTGGATTTATTATTGGAGACAACATATAGAATAAATGTTATATCAAAAGTATTTTTTGGACTCTACACGTTTCTTTTGGACTTTATACAATTCTTTCTCTCTTTTTTTGCTGCTGGAGGGCATGTGTACTTACCAAAGAGAGAAAGAAACAGGAAAAAGACAAAATACCCCTCCATGGAGAATACTCATGCCACAACCCTTTCTCCTCTTTGTGGGATTTTGGGCAGGCAAGAACATATGCACAGGCACCCAGTGCTTCTCAAGCCACAGGAGCTAAAATGTAAACCATGCAGTTGGCCATTGTGAGATCCAATTGCCTTAACCACCAGGCCATCAAGCAGGCCTGAATCTTTCTTGCCATAGGGTGTGTGGGGCTTGTGAGAGACAGAGAGAGAGAGAGAGAGAGAGAGAAGTAGGGAAAGTAAGACATCACTTCCCAGGGGTGTGGCCACACCTTATTCCCTTCTCCATTCTCCTCCGGGGATTTTGGGTATGCATACACACACACACAGAGTAATTTTCAAGTCATCAGGTCCAGGACTCGAACCAACCAACCATGTGGGAATCTAGAACCTTAACCACCACATCACCCATTGGCCCCTATTTCTTGTCATTTTTTATTTTTTTTATAAAAAATTATTTTATATTTATTTACCTATTTATTTTAATTTGACCAGAGAGTGACAGAGTGAGGAGGGTGAGGGGAAGTGAGAAAGCAAGCCACCAGGTCTGAGATTCGAATTGCAGTCAGCAATGTGGGAATCCAGCCCCTCAACCACCATGCCACCTAGTGGCCCCTAACATTTTTTTTCCTTTTTTGAGAGATTTTTGCTCTAGGATGTGTGCACCCACTGGAGAGAGAGAGAGAGACATAAAGTGAGAAATCACCCCCCCCCCCCCCCGGGGAAATGGCCACACCACAATTCTTTCTCCTCTCCTCCACTCTCTCCTCTCAGGATTTTGGGCACGCGGATGCGCGCGCCTGGCTTGAGTTTTAAACTGCCAGGTCTGGTACTTAAACCATAGTCAACTACGTAGAAGTCCAGTGACATAACCGTCACGTCATCTGCAGGTCCCAGTTTTTCTTTTTTGAGAGATCTTCTGCTATAGGGCACACACACTTGACAGAGAGAGAGAAAGCAAGAAATCTCTTCCCCCTCCCAGGGGTGATGGCCATACCATAATCCCTTCTCCATTCTCCTCTCAGCATTTTGGGCATACACACACACCCAGTGTGAGTTTGAAGCCGCTGGGTCCAGGACTTGAACAGCAGTGGGAGTTCAGTGCCTTAACCATTACGCCATCTGCTGGCCTCTAAAACTGTATTAAAAAGAAAAAAAGGGAGAGGCCAACTGAAGGCACGGTGGTTAAGGCAGCTGGACCCTACACGGTTGACTGCAAGGTTCAAGTCCCAGACCCAGTAGCTTGAGAAACATGCGAAGTACATGTGCATTTGTGCCCAAAATCCCTAGAAAGAATGAAGGGGGCCAGCAGATGGTGTAATGGTTATGTCACTGGACTCCCTAGTAGACCATGGTTCGAGTCCCAGACCTGGGAGCTTAAAACTCACTCCAGGCACATGTGTGTGCATGCCCAAAATCCTGAGAGGAGAACGGAGGAGAAGGGATTGCAGTGTGGCCATCCACCCCAGGGGGTGCTTTCTCTCTCATTCTCTCTCTCTCTCCCTTGCAAAAGTGCCCACAGCAAATTTTTAAAAGTTAAAAAAAATTGTTGTAATGTTTTTACCTTTTCATCCATTTTTTAATGTGGCTCATATTGTATTATTGGAAAACACTGTAAACCTAAGTTATATATCTCAGAATAAATGCTCTCTCACAAAACTAAATGGAAAACTTTGACTACAACTTAGTTTCAAAAGTTAAAACTGAAATTACTGGGGCCAGCAGGTGGTGTGGTGGTTAAGGTGCTGGACTCCCACATGGTCAAACGTGGTTAGAGGCACAGACCTGGTGGCTTGCATTCTTTCTCTCTCTCGCACATGTGCCCAAACTCCAGGGTCCATAATTTGAACTGTGGGTGGCCATGTGAGATCTGGCTCCCGGCACACAGCACTTAACCATGTTAACTCTATTATGGGCTTGCAGAGTTACATAAAAGTACCTATTAGAGAGGGCCAGCAGGTGGCAGAATTCCATACAAAGCATTCATATCCCAAATCCTGATAAGCAACGGAAATGGAGAGAAAAGGATTGTGGAAGGCCCATATCCCATTGGAGGGTAGGCTCTCTCCCTTTTTCTCTGGTGAGCACACTGACCCTCAGGTAATTAAAAATAAAATGAGGACCGGCAGGTGGCATGGTGACTAAGGGTGCTGAACTCCCACATGGCAGACCGAGGTTCAAGTCCTGACCTTTGTGGCTTGCTTTCTCACTTTCTCTCTCTTTCTCTTACTCTGTCCCTTTCTGGTCAAATTAAAGTTAAAAAAATAACTCTAAACAAACAAACAAATGTGAAAAGAAAAAAAAAATAATATGATAAAAAGTGTATGTAAGGTCTGGCAAATAGTGTGATTAAAAGCACTGGACTCTGAGAACCAGCAGTTAGTGCAGTGGCTGTGTCGCTGGACTCCCACGTAGTCGACTGCGGTTCGAGTCCCGGACCTGGTGGCTTAAAACTCATGCCGGGCGTGTGTGTATGTGCCCAAGATCCCGAGAGGAGAATGGAGGAGAAGGGACTGCGGCGTGACCATCCCCCCTGGGGGGTGATTTCTCGCTTTCTGTCTCTATGTCTCTGTCTGTCTGGCGAGCGCACGCGCCCTATAGCAAAATCCTCTCCAAAAAAAAAAAAAGCACTGCACTCCCACGGTTCAAGTCCTAGACCTGGTAGCTTGCTTTCTCACTTTCCCTCTTTCTCTCTCTCACTCTGCCCTTCTCTCGTCGAATTAAAATAAATAAATTAAGTTAAATTAAATAATTATTTTTAAAAAAAAGTTTATGTAACTGTATTCCGGTTATTACTTTGACTTATACTAAGAGAAAGCAAGGGGGAAAAATGAAAAGAGGAAAAAGCCCATTAACTGATATTGAGTCAGCTGTCTCTAAATCCTGTTTGGGATTTTAGGTTACCAAAATAAGTCATTCACTCTCAAATAACCACTCAGAGCAAATGCCAATTGACGTTTTTATGTTCCAGCAACTGCTGCACATATAATTGCAGACAAAATGTCAAAGCAATTCTCAAAAGGTTGTATAAGCTATAAATGATAAGATATTTTCAAATCCTAGACTATCTCATTATGCATCTACTTTTTTTTAAGTTCAAGATCTACCTCCATACACAATATGCTACTGCTTTGTTCTCTTTAGCCCTGTCAGGATAGTTTGTTTTTCTTTTCTTTCTTTCTTTTTTTTTTGGAGGGGCTTTTGTTATAGGGCACGTGTGCTCAACAGACAGAGAGAAAGAAAGCAAGAAATCACCCCCCAGGGGGGATGGCCGCAATCCCTTCTCCTCCATTCTCCTCTTGGGATCTTGGGCACGCACGCACACGCACCCGGCATAAGTTTAAGCCATCAGGTCCGGGACTCAAACCACAGTCAACTACATGGGAGTCCAGCAACATAGCCATTACGCCAACTGCTGGTCCCAGGACAGTTTCTTTTAATAAAGTACTTGACTGCCTGAAAGGAAAGTAGCCCAGAAAAGTATGGAAGTCAAAAAGGTTTAACTGTAACCCTAAGAATTCTAAGTGAAAATTTGACAAATAGAGCCAAATCAAGATTTGCTGGGATAACCAGTGGCAATGTGGATTAAGGTAGCTGGATCCCACACAGTTTACTGCATGGTTTGATCCTGGACCAGGTAGCTTCAAAAATCACACTGCATGGAACAGTAGGTGGCATAGTGGTTGTGGTGCTGAACTCCCACATGGCCAACTGTTGTTCAAATCCCAGACCTGGTGGCTTGAAACTAATGCCAGGTGCATGTGCATGCGTACCAAAAATCCTGAAAGGAGAATGAAGAAGGGACTGTGGCGTGGCCACCCCGGGGGGGGGGGGGGGGGGGGGCTCCTCACTTTCCATATCTGTGTCTCTGGCAAGCACTTGTGCCCTACATGAAAAATCTAGTGAGGGGAAAAAAAATCACGGTGCACCCATGTGCATTCGGGCCCAAAATCCTGAGGAGACTCGAGAAGGGATTATGGCTTGGCCACTGCCAGTAGGGATTCCTTTCTCACTACCTCCCCAACCTGTGCTCACAACCTATAGCAAAATTTTTTGTAAAAATTTGCTTTTTATCCTATTTTCTCTTTGGACCAAACTGTCATTACATTAAAACAACTCTAATCCAACATAATTTGTTAAAGCTGTCAAACTATAAAAATCAAGATCAACATAGAGAGCTTAGTATTGCAACTATACAATAAACCATCTTGCAGCTACAACTTAACTCCGTCTGTATCTACCCAACTCAAATCCTTTTTTTTTTTGGGGGGGGGGGGATATTTTAGTGTTAGGGTGAGTGTACTCTCCAGGGAGAGAGAGAGAGACAGTGAAAGAAAAAGTGAGAAATCATTCCCTCGGGGGGCCGGCAGGTAGCATAGTGGTTTAAGAGTGCTGGACTCCCACATGGCCTACCTCGGTTCAAGTCCTGGACATGGTGGCTTGCTTTCTCACTTTCTCTCTCTCGCTCTATCCCTCACTGGTCAAACTGAAATAAATAAATAAATTTAAATAAAAATAATTCTTTTTTTTTTTTTTTTTTGAGAGGTTTTTGCTACAGGGCGCATACACTCACCAGAAAGACAGAGAGAAACCGAGAGAAATCACCCCCCCAGAAGAGATGGCCACACTGCAATCCCTTCTCCTCCATTCTCCTCTCGGGATCTTGGGCACGCACGCATGCACGCACATCCAGTGTGAGTTTAAGCCACCAGGTTCAGGACTTGAAACATGGTCGACTACATGGGAGTTCAGCAACATGGCCATTATACCAACTGCTGGTCCCAGATAAAATAATTCTTAAAAAAAAAAAATAAAAAACAGTAATCTTGGGGACCAGCAGGTGGCATGGTGGTTAAGGCGCTGGACATTCTCACATGGCCAACCATGGTTCAAGTCCTGAACCTGGTGGCTTGCTTTCTCACTTTCTCTGTGTCTCTCTCTGGTCAAAATAAAATAAGTAAATGAATAAATAAAATTAAAAATATATAAAAAAAAACCACAGTAATCTCTTAAGAAATCATCCCCCCAGGGAGATGGCCATGCCGTACTCCTTTCTCCTCCACTCTCTTCCTGGAATCTTGGGCATACACGCATACACACACACACACACACCCAGAGTGAGTTTCAAGCCACCAGTTCCTGTGTAATTTGAAACTCAAACCACAGTCAGCCATATGGGAGTCCGGCGATGTAACTGCTATGCCATCTGCTGACCCCCCAACTCAACTCTTAAAATAAGCTCTAGTTACTTTTTCTAGAGATAGACTAAATACATGAATAATAACCCCTCATCATTACACCTCCAAAGTCTCATATAATGATGTAGCAAAGGTCATGAACTAGTTTCTAAGCTTTAGAAACTAGTTGAAGCAACATGGCAAAAATAATTATAGCAAGTTATTTGTAACTTCTGTTTCTGCATAAAACCCATATTGACTTACAATCAGTGTATCATCCTATTGTCAAATAATCATGTCAAGAACTTATTCTAATAAAGTTAATGTTTTCGAACTGAAATCTAGCTAGATTTAGTTCCTACCTGTAGTTCTTACTAACCTAGAAAGTAATATACCAATACCGGAGATTCAAAACTACAGTACCATCAACATAATCGTTAATATATAACACCCAGTCATTAAATGTGTGCTTTGTGGCCAGTAGGTGGTGTGGTTAAGGCGCTGGACTCCCACATGGCCAACCATGATTTGAGTCCTAGACCTGATTTGCTTTCTCACTTTCTCTCTCTGGTCAAATTTTAAAAATAATCATAAAATTGAATTATTCTTTAAAAAAAAAAAAAAAGTGTGTCTTATTCACAACTTACATTGCAAGATTAATGAAGATGGATGGGACCAGCAGTTAGCATAATGGCTATGTCGCTGGACTCCCATGTAGTCGACTGCGGTTCAAGTCCTGAACCTGGTGGCTTAAACTCATGCCAGATATGTGTGCGTGCGTGCCCAAGATCCTGAGAGGAGAATGGAGGAAAAGGGATTGCGGTGTGGCCATCCCCCCTGGGGGGTGATTTCTTGCTGTCTGTCTCTCTGTCTCTGTCTGTCTGGCGAGCACACACGCCCTATAGCAAAAACCTCTTAAAAAAATAAAATAAAAAGATTAATGAAGATGGGGGCCAGCAGATGGTGTGTTGGTTAAGGATGCTGGACTCCCACATGGTTGGTCATGGTTCAAATCCCAGACCTGGTGGCTTGCTTTCTCACTTTCCTGCTCTCTCTCTCTCATTCTGCCCCTTTCTGGTCAAATTAAAATAAATTAATTAAATAAGTTTTTATTAAAAAAAGATTAATGAAGACATATAATATACCTTCAAGAACATACTAATCCTGTTTTAAGTCAATAAAATATACAAATTTGCTATAGAGTATACATGCAATCAAAGGTACCTTTTAAGAGAAAATTGAAGTATCAAATCCCATTAAAAACATAACTGTAAATATAAATTGAGAACTGGGAATAATACTTCAAATGTAGCTGCTACCCAGCCACATATTTGTTCTCCTCTAAGAAACCACTAATAGCCTAATAAAGAAATATGCCGACCTGCCAACCATACAGTATAACTGTTTAAAACCATCCTCAAAGTGCTTCCACTTATAGAAACTCTCAAGGGAGCAATTTTCCCCCAATATATAATACAACTTAAGGACTCCATCATTAAAAGGGTTCTGAATACCAGTGGGGGGGGGGGGGGGCAGTATGGGAAATAAAAAGTAAAAATGTTTATTAAATACATGCCAATTAAAATGTTTCACGTTTCGGTTTTCAATTGTCATCATTAAGAAAAACTTTTTTTAAGAGATATTTTACAGTAAGATGCGTGCACTTACTAGAGAGACAGATAGTGAGAAATCACTCCCCAGAGGGGATGGCCAAGCTGCAATCCCTGGTCTTCCATTCTCCTCTTAGGATTTTGGACACACAAGCACTCAGTGTGAGTTTTATGATGCCAGGTCTGGGACTCGAACCATGGTCAACTACATGAGAGTCCAGTGACCTAACCATTACACCATCTGTTAGTCCCCAGAAAACCTCTTCACATATATATTACAATAATATCATTAAATAACAGGAGAAGCTTCTGTTGCCACTCCTAAATTACCCATCTATGACTATTTTTTACATAGCCCAGTTCCTCTTACAGACTAAGAATTTGTCTCTTCTCTATAACACATTTCTTATCCACCACCAGACCCAGCCTTAAAAATTTAACACCTGGTGGGCCTGCAAGTGGCATGGTGGTTAAGGTGCTGGACTCCCATATGGCCAATTACGGTTGGAGTCCCAGACCTGGTGACTTGCTTTCTCGCTTTCCCTTTCTCTCTCTCCCCATCTCTCTCTGTCATCTTTTTAAAAATAGTTAATAAATAGAGTAAGATAAGTAATTCTTTAAAGAAAAATTAACACCTGGTCATTTTTTTTTTTTTAAGAGATTTTTTTTTTCTTTTTTTGGAGAGGTTTTTGCTATAGGGCGCATGCGCTTGCCAGACAGACAGAGAGAGACAGAGAGATAGAAAGCGAGAAATCACCCCCCAGGGGGGATGGCCACGCCACAATCCCTGCTCCTCCATTCTCCTCTCGGGATCTTGGGCACGCACGCACACGCACCCGGCGTGAGTTTAAGCCGCCGGGTCCGGGACTCGGACCGCGGTCGACTACGTGGGAGTCCAGCGACATAGCCATTACGCTAACTGCTGGTCCCCCTTTTTTTAGAGATTTTTCCCACAAGGCACATGTGCTCTCTGGAGAGTCAGAGACAGACAGAAAGTGAGAAATTACCACCCAGGGGGGAATGACCTTGCCACAATCCCTTCTTCATTCTCCTCTAGGGATCTCAGGTACGCAGGCATACGGGCCTGGCATGAGTTTTAAGCCACTGGGTCCGGGACTCAAACCATAGTGGACTACTTGGGAATCAGAGATGTAACTATTACACCATCTGCTGGTCCCAACAACTGGTAATATTAACATGTAACTATAAATGGCTCAAATAATAACATCTGAAAAGGATAAGTCAGATTCTCACAGTAAGCTTTTATTCCACTGATGTTTTGTAATGTAATAAAAAATAAGGGTACCCTTGGAATAACGCTATACTTGTTACTGCTAGAGGACTTCTCCAAAGCATTCCAAAGTCCTTACAGAATAAGACATAGAACCAGGTTCCTACTCCTACCCCCACTTAAATATGCCTTATCTTACACCACAAACTGACAGAATATTTAAATTATTAGAATTAAAGGAGTACCATTTCACTTTCTTTTGACTGACTTACAGGAAGAACACTGGATTCTACTATTGACTAATCACTGACAAATCTTTAAAAAGTCAACCTCATCTCTGGGCCCACTTGGCAACCAGGCAGGAGGAGCAGACCACCTCCAAGATGCTCTATTTCTACAAAAGCTTTCCTATATCATGTACTCATTTTCCAGTCCTTCTGTGTGTAAATACCCAGCATTTGCAAACTGCACTGGAACAAAAATGAGATTGTCCTATTAAGTACTACATTAAAGAGAGAATCAAGAAAAAAATAGCTCACAAGAACACTCTTACTACTATACAGAAAAAAGCAAAGCAAACAGAAATTACTAAGAAATCAAGTCTTCCAAAAGGAAAGAGCTGATAAAACTAGAAATACATTAGTTCTTCTATCTCAAAGCTTTTTGTACACCAAAGAAGGTTTGATTTAAAAAAAAAAAAAAAAAAAACTATTTTTTTTACCATATGTAACCCTCAAAAAGGATTCAACTAGCACCTAAAAAAAAAAGTAAATAAAAGTCATACAACTTTAAACTAAAAAAACCTATGCTTGCAAAAGAAATCTTACACAATGATCAGAAGAGGTCGATTCCCGCGTATTTAATAAAAATTCAGCCTTCTGTTCTTCAAATACAGCAGAAAACTTTTAAGGATGCCTCGGTATTTCCTTGAGTTTCATTGAAAAACATGCAAATTTCCAAAAATTTTCAAACTTATGTATGCCTAAGGAAGGAAGGCATCAGCTCCTCCAAGAGTGTTTTTCCCCACCCTCTGCTAAGTCTGGAAATTCAATCTTGGTTTTGTGCCTCACGGTCCTGTCAGTTCATCCCCAGCCTCAAGTCCACTCGGAAGGACAAAAACACAAGTACCCCGCAGAGATCGGTGTAAGACGCCGTCGAAACTGGTACAAGCCGGATCACGAGACCGTGCGGGTACTATTTCAAAAACTTAACTTGAAGATTTAATTTAAATTTTAAAAAGGCAAACAAAACCCTGCTCCTCCCGGTACTTGGGGCCTTAAGCCAACTTGGGGTAGGGAAGTGCGCTGCTTCTCCGCGAGACGCGGAGACAAAGTACGGGGCTGGGGAAAGGATGGAAGGCGCGAGATTGGCGATTGCCGGAGTCGGCCCGATTCCCGCCGGGGCCGGTCTGCCCCTGCAGAACCGCGCGCTCAGGCTTCGGACTCAGCATCCAGGCCCACAAGCGGCTAGGCGCACTGACAGCTGCCCCAGGCGCGAGTTGCGCGGTCAGCCGGGCGAGCCCCTGCCCACTCCGCCCCGGCACAACCCAGTCCAGCCCAGCCCGACCTGACCCGTCCGGCGCCACTGGAAAAGGATACTCCCGGGTGCGGAAGGCCTCCTGAGTGTGTGGGATGGTGAAGAGCGGCTCCTCTCCGGGAAGCGGCTTCACCAGCGGGAAAGGCTTGCGGCCCAGGAGCGGCGCCATCGCGGCGGCGGCGGGGAACGCGGCGGCGAAGAACGCGCAGCTCCTCGGCCGGCTCGAGCGCGGCGCAGCACTAGGCCCCGCGGCCGGAGCGAGCGCCTGGCTCCCGGGGGTGGGGTGGGGGAGGGGAGGGGTGAGAGGGCGGCGCGAACTCCGGCTCCCTCACTGCCGGCGCGGCCGCGCGAGAGCCATGGAGCGGAATGCAAGGACGCAGAGCTCCCACACGCAACGCCGCGCCTCCCAGCAGCCTCCGGCCAACCTTCACTACAGGTCCCCGCGGCCGGCAGTCACGACTGGTCCTCAGCGGCGCCGGAGGAAATTATTGAAAAATGGCGGGAGATTCCCTCCTCCCCCCCGCCCGGCCAGTGCGCACACTAACTTGCTCCCCTGTGGCGCCGCTGGCGAATGCTCCAATAGGCGGAGAGCTGGTCAGCTCCCACAGCCTACTGGTTCAGAGAAGCTGCCGCTCTGCGCTTGGGTCCCACCCCCGTGCCCCTGCCGCGTAGTTGGGTTGCAGCGCACCAGAGGGCAGTCTGAAGGGGTGAAAGGTCACGTTATGTAAGCGCCGGTGACAGCCGCGCAGGCCTCCAGCAGTGGAGTTAAAAGTGGAGAAAAGCGGGGAACCGAAAAGCCGAGAACCCATGGAAGTCAGGACAGAGGAGCCCCTACACATATACAGACACTGCGCCATCTGTCACTGACGGCGACACCGACATCCGGGCACCACTGTCCGTGTAGTGCGCCGGAGGGGGGAGGGGGAGCGCGCGGCCAGGGGCTTTGTCTTTCCACTTATGTTCCGCCCCCTCCTTAAAGGCGCCGCGCTGGGCCACGCCCGGGGATGCATGATGATTTGAGTGGGGAAGCGAAGATGGCTTGGCGGGAAGTAACCCCAAGACCTGCCCAAAGCAAAGGTTCTGCTGGAAGAGAGCTTGCGCCCCAGCCTTGCTCACCCCAAAGTTAACTTATTCCGAGTGAGACTGTATGTAATTGAGATCTGGATGTTAGCATTATGTTTGTTTCTAGGGGCTTGCTAGAAAGACTAATGGAGAAGCTTCTTGGGAAAAAAGGATATACCTGTTAGATACTTCCAGGGGCCAGCAGATGGCGTGACGGTTGAGGCATCGGACTCCCACAGGACCGACTGAGGTTTGAGTCCCTACCAGCAGCTTGAAACTCAGGTGGAGCACATGAGCACGTGTGCCCAAAATCCAGGGGGCAGAATGGAGAAGGGATAGCCACGGCCATCTCTCCTGTAGGGGATGATTTCCTATTTTCTGCTGTCTGTGTCTCTCTAGCGAGTGCACGCACCCAAACAGCAAAAATCTCTCAAAAATAGTAACAACATACGTACATTCATTCAAACAGTATTTACTGGGGCAATCAGGTGGCGTGGTGTTTAAGGTGCTGGACTCCCACATAGTCAGTGACTTGAAAAAATCACACCTGGCGCATGGGTGCATTTGTAGGAGCCTGCATGGCTACATTTGTGGGAGCCCAAAATCTAGAGAGGAGAATGTAGAAGATACTGCAGCTGGGCCACCCACCCCTTAGGGATGATTTCTCTTTCCTGCAAGTGCATGTACCCTATGGCAAAATCAAAAACAAAACAAAAAAAAAACCACACTATTCACTAGCATCTGTGTTTTAGGTCTTGTGCTGGGTACTATAAGAGAATAAAACACAGAGGCCAGGTGGTGAGGTGGTTGAGGAGCTGGGTTCTTTGGGGCTGGCAGTGGCGTGGTGGTTAGGGATGCTGGGCTCCCACATGACTGACCATGGTTCAATTCCCGGACCTGGTAGCTTGCTTTCTCACATTCCCTCTCTCTCACTCTCAATCTCACTCTGTCACTCTCTAGTAAAATTAACTTAAATAAATAAATAAATAAATAAATAAATAAAATAATTATCTAAAAAAAAAAAAATAAGAGGAGCTGGATCCCACATGACTGGCTCAGTGGTTTGAGTCTTGGACCTGGCCACATAACAGGCCAGGCCCATGTGCACGCATATCCAATGGTAGAAAAGAGATTAGTAGTGTGATTTCTCACTTTCCCTCTCTGTCTCTACTCTTCTTAGTGAAATCTAAAAATAAGTAAATAAATAAAAATATTGTGAAACCAGTAATGGCTATGTTGTTGGACTCCTACATAGTTGATCACAGTTCGAGTCCCAGACCCAGTGGCTTAAACTCACACCGGGCGTGTGCGCATGCATGCCCAAGATCTGGAGAGGAGAATAAATGAGAAGGGATTGCAGTGTGGTCATCCTCCCAGGGGGTGATTTCTTGCTGTCTCTCTGTCTGTCTGTCTGGCGAGCACACACGCCCTATAGCAAAAACCTCTCCCCCCCAAAAAAAAAAAAAATATATATATATAGTAACACACAATTCTACATGTACAAAGTACTTAATGAGAAAATAGCAATAACCGTGCCTGAGAGTGAGGACATTTGAGTTGCTTCTCCAAGCAGACAAAATCCACATAGTCCAAAATCCATTTGGCTGTCTACTACAATCAGAAACACTCATAGGGAACCAGCAGTTAGCGTAATGGCTATGTCGCTGGACTCCCACGTAGTCGACCGCGGTTCGCATCCCAGACCCGGTGGCTTAAAACTCACGCCGGGCGCGTGTGCGTGCGTGCCCAAGATCCCTAGAGGAGAATGGAGGAGAAGGGATTGCGGCGTGACCATCCCCCCTGGGGGGTGATTTCTCGCTGTCTCTCTGTCTGTCTGGCGAGCGCACGCGCCCTATAGCAAAGAAACCTCTCCAAAAAAAAAAAAAAAAAAAGAAACACTCATAAATTTTCTCCCTATTAAATAATCTCTCTCAGTTCAGAGATCGTCCCAGCCTATTGTTCAATAGGACCAGACTACTGAGTTGTCCCTAAATGTCCACCAATGCCAGATCCTTATTTCCTGTTCTCACCTCCAGGAACTCGTACTCCCACTATAAAGTAATTTCTAGGTCAGCTGCTACCTCTGTGAAGCCTCCTTTGATCATCTAGCAGAAAAGGGATCCCGTATCTCTTCACTAGTGATTTCTTCCAAGGAGAATAGATAAAACCTTCCCAGAGAATACGGCATCTGAGTTAATCATGAAAAAGTAAATACGAGGGACCAGCAGTTAGTGTAATGGCTATGTCGCTGGACTCCCATGTAGTTGACCACGGTTCAAGTCCTGGACCCAGTGGCTTAAACTCACGCCAGGTGCGTGTGCGTGAGTGCCCAAGATCCTAAGATGAGAATGGAGGAGGAGGGATTGTGGTGTGGCCATCCCCCCTGGGGGTGATTTCTCGCTTTCTGTCTCTGTGTCTTTCTCTCTCCAAAAAAAAAAAAAATGTAAATATGAATTCTCTAGACAAAGAGACGAGGGACAGAGGCCAGCTGGTGGTGTGGTGGTTGAGGTGCTAGACTCCCACATGGCTGACTGTAGTTTAAGTCCAAAACCTCATGGCTTGCTTTCTTACTTGCTCTCTCTCTTGCCAAATTAAAACTAACAATAATGATAATAATAAACAATTCTTTAAAAAAAAAGAAATGAGGAACAAATGTTCTTGGTGGTGATAATAGCAGGTTTCTGACCGTGGTAAGTTCAGGACAGTGTGTCTAAAATATAGGGAGTTCTTGAGGCAAAAAGTATCAGAACAGGAAAGCAGCAAAGGAACTGATCATCCTGGCCACAGTGTGTTGGAGTTGAATTGAATGACGCCTTCAAAACGAATTATAGTAGTTGGTGACCAGCAGTTAGCATAATGGCTACGTCGCTGAACTCCCATGTAGTCCACCATGGTTTGAGTCCCAGAGCTGATGGCTTAAACTCATGTCAGGAACATGTGCGTGTGTGCCCAAGAGGAGAATGGAGGAGAAGGGATTGCAAAGTAGCCATCCCCTCTGGGGGATGATTTCTCACTTTCTGTCTGTCTCTCTGTCTCTCTCTGTCTTTCTGGCGAGCGCATGCCCCCTATAGCAAAAACCTCTTTAAAAAAAAAAAAAAAAGAATTATAGTAGTTTGTGGCCAGTGATACCAAGGGCCCAAGTGGAAATAGGTGGACAGATTTTAAGATTTATTTATTTCCATTTGTTATTATTTTTTAATTTGACAAAGACAGAGAGAAGAGGAAAGTGAGAAAGCAAGCTGCCAGGTCCAGGACTCAAACCATGGAAGCCATGTGGGAATCCAGTACCTTTAACCACCACACCACCTCGGCCAGCAGATTTGAGAGACACAGATGATATGACTAATGGAATGGACCTTAGTGGGGCTAGGTAACTAATAGCAGACTTCACACAGAGTAAGGGCTCCAAAATCATAAAGAAGCAAAGTATTGGGGCCAGCTGGTGACATGGTCAAGGCGGCTATATCTCACATGACTGAGCAGTTAAAGTCCTGGACCCAGTGACTTGAAAAACAGAGTGCTTCTGTGTGTGTGCCCAAAATTACAAAAGGAGAATGAAAACGATGGAATCGTGGCATGGCCATCTCCTCAGGGGGTGGTTTCTCAACTTTCTCTCTCTCTCTCTCTCTCTCTCTCTCTCTCTCTCTCTCTTTCCCTATCTCTATCTCTCTCTTTCCAGCAAGCTCACACATCCTATAGCAAAAATAAGAAAAAAGATACAAATTATTGAAAATATTAGATATTCAAAAAAAACTATCTAATCACACATGAGACCAGGGCACCATAATCATTTCAGAACTTGGGCCTGCCGTGGGCTGGAATTTAATCCTGGTGTAGATAAAGTAGGTTCTAAGGTGGGAAAATCAGTGATGGACTGGATTTCAGTCATATGAACTCTGGTATGCTGGAGAGCTATCCACAGCACAGCTGGAAATTCTGGAGAAGGAGGCAAAAGCTAGAGGTGGGCTTTTGTGAGCACAGTCCATTAGCTAGAGCCCCAGGAACAACCATACAGTGCTAATGAGGGGCTCTCAAAAAAATAAGAAGAAAAAAAAGAACAAGGCTTACCTTGGAGAGGCAAAATTATGGTTCATTTTTCTTCTTCATAATTTACTATAATTTTCCATTCATTTTTTTTTCTTTTTAAACTTATTTATTTTATTCTTCTATGAGTGAGAGACAGAGAGATGGCACTCCATACAGGATTCTGATATCACAAACGATACCCAGCCCAAGCCCAAGCCAGCCCTGGATCATGGGCACATGTATGCCCAGCATACTCAAAGAGGTCTCCGGATGTGAACCCAGAACCTTCCCATGTGGGTAAGCCTCTCAGAGCACCACATTTTACACTGCATCACCACCTGACCCCAACTATCAATAGTTTTTTTTATAACGAATATAATTTTTACAATATAGAAAATAATACTTTAATGGAACTCTTGCTGGGTAGATGTCCTCTATTTCTTAACCACCATGCCACCTGCTGGCCCCAATGTCCTCTATTTCTGTGGCTCACATTTACAAAAAACGGAGCTGAATAACCCAAGATTTTAATATCATGTGGGTGATGTCCCTCCTGCCCCGCTTTTCTCTCCCTGGTATCTTTTTTTTTTTTTTTTTTTTTCTCCCATTTTCCTGTAGGACTCACACAACCACCAAAGAGAGACACACACAGCTGATCATGTGCAAGTCCATGATGCCCCAACTACCCTGCCACCTGCTGGTCCCTTCATGGTATCTTTGATGCTGCAATTAATCTTAGCTTCAGCAAACCCATGACTGTAGGCACACGCATACTCAAGGAAGTCTCCAAACATGAATCCAGAACCTTCTCATGTGAGGCAGGCTCACAGAGCATCGTGTTCTACTGTCTAGCCCCTCTCCATGGCATCTTGTGTTCTGCGTTATAGCTTCCAAGAGCTGGGTCTCTAAAGCAAGTAGAGCAAAACCCTCCATAAAATCTGTCCTCAAACTTTCTTATCCTTCTCTCAATTGCCTTACTTACTCTTTAGTGAAACTTAGACTTACCTAAGTTTCTAAATACTAGTCGCAGGGTTAAATACTAGTTTCCAGGGCTCCTTGGAAAAATGACTGGGGCTGACAAAGACCAAAGTCAGTCTGGGACATCCTGTGGTACCTGAAAGTGAAGAACTGCTCACATAATGATGGGAAAAAGTCAAAAGGGCAAGGAACCCAACATGGTTTATAACTGGCCAAATCTACAACAAGCTGAATATTTAAAATAATGACAGTAACAGATTACAACATATTGACTATGAAGGGACTCTGAACCTATAGTAATAGAGGGAAAGCAAAAAGAGACAGATGTAGAGGGGAGCTGGGAAAGCTGTTCACAGAGGGCTGTCGGTGAATTAATGTACAAATAACAACCGTGTGTGTGGGGGGGGGGGAAGCAGGTGGCATAGTGGTTAAGGTGCTGGATTCCCACGTGGCCAACTATAGCTCAGGTCCTGGACTAGGGCGGCATAAAACTTACACCAGGGCACATGTGCATGTGTGCCCAAAATCCCAAGAGGAGCATGAATTGCAGTGTGGCCATCCCCCCCGGGGGGGGGGGGTGATTTCTTGCTTTCTGTTTCTCTGGCACACATGCCCTATAGCAAAAATCTCTCAAAAAAAAAAAAAAAATGAAGAAGAAGAAGAAAAACAACAACAACAGAGGACAGCTGGTGGTGTGGTGGTTAAAGTGGCTGGATCTCACATGGCCAACTACACAGTTTCAGTCCCAGATCCCACAAAGCCACCCGTATGATTTGGGTCCCAGCGCTGGTGGCTTGAAAAACACACCAGGAGGGACCATCACCGCCTGAGTCCCAAACCTGTTGACTCACTTTCTCATTTTCTCTTTCAATCTCTCTCCCTCTCTCTCTCCCTTTCTGTTTCACTCTAGTAAGTATACCTGCCCTATAGCAAATTTTAAAAAGATAATAAAATTAAATAATTATTTAAAAATAAAACCATGTGTGTGTGTGCCCAAAATCCCAAAAGAAGGAAGAAATGGATGGGATTGTAGCATGGGGGTGCTTTCTTACTTTCCTCCCCAAGCATCTTTCTTCACCCTCACAGTATATTCACCCTCAGACAAAACTGGAAAAACAAAAAAAAGAGATGATAGATTCAGAAAAACAATAGATCACCATTTGTAACGTCCAGGAAAGTAACTGATTCAGAAATAGATCACCAGGGAACCAGCAGTTAGCGTAATGGCTATGTCGCTGGACTCCCACGTAGTCGACCGCGGTTCGTGTCCCGAACCCGGTGGCTTAAAACTCACGCTGGGCGCGTGTGCGTGCGTGCCCAAGATCCCGAGAGGAGAATGGAGGAGAAGGGATTGCAGCGTGACCATCCCCCCTGGGGGGTGATTTCTCGCTTTCTGTCTCTATGTCTCTCTCTGTCTGTCTGGCGAGCGCACGCGCCCTATAGCGAAAATCTCTCCAAAAAAAAAGAAATAGATCACCAATGAATGCTAAAATCATTGAGTAAAAAGTTGTTGGAGAATTATCTGAAAACATCACTCTGGGACCAGGAGACAGCGTAATAGTTATGTTGCTGAACTCCCACAGTTGATTGCAGTTCAAGTCCCAGACCCAGTGGCTTAAAGTTCATGCCAAGCGCAAGTGCATGTGTGCCCAAAATTCTAAGAGAACAGACAAGAGGGGATTACGGACGGCATGGCCATCCCCTCAGGGGGTGATTTCTTGCTGTTTCTCTCTCTCTCTCTCTCTTGCGAGCACACGTGCCCTAAAGCAAAAATCTCTCTAAAAAATAAATAAATAAAATAAAAACATCACCCCACACATTACTTAGTTACAAGAGTGAAAGTAACTTAAAAGCAGAGAAAGCCGGCAGACACCACCTTACCCAGTTGATCAAACTTGGCATCCCCATTAATGGAACAAACTGATAACATGGTAATGAGAAGCATACAACATGACCTCTGTGGTAAGAAAACCAACCAAAGGCATTAAACCAGAATCCCTCAAAAGAAAATAGGGCCAGGAGGTGACATGGTGGTTGGGACAGCTGGATCTCACATGGCCAACTGCATGGTCCCAGTCCCAGACCAGTGGCTTGAAGGAAACACTGTGCTCATGTGCACACGTACCCAAAATCTAGAAAAGAGAATGAAAGAAAAGGGATTGCAGTGTGTCCATCTACCCTGGGTGGATCAGCAGTCGTAGGAACAGAACTCAGTTGTGGAGTGAGGAGTTCCTGTACCAGGCCTACCACTACGAAGAGTAAATTTAAGTTACTTGTGAACATCTCGTGGTCATCTCTCTCTTTCTCTCTTTTTTTAAGAGGTTTTTGCCTTAGGGCATGCACTTGCTGAAATGAGAGACACACAGAGACAATGAGAAGGAAAGTGAAAAATCACCCCCTGGGAAGATTGCCACACCACAAACTCTTCTCCTCCAGGGATTTTGGGCATGCACGCACACATACCCAGCATGAGTTTCAAGCCACCATGTCTGGGGCTTGAACAGCAGGTGGCCATGTGGGAGTCCAGCGGAGTAACCACTATACCATCTGCTAACCCTTTGTGGTCATTTCTTGATTTTTTTTTTCCTTTCTTCTCATTCTCCTCTTACTGTGTCAAGATTCCAGGATGATTGGAAAGTTGCAAGTCAGAATTTTGTAGAATATCAATAAAATGGTGCTAATATGGAAGTTAATGAATTAAAAGCAGGGTTTCTATTACACCTTTTCATTACCCTACATATTTCATTGTGGCTCTTCTCCCGGACTTGCTACACTATTTCTATCTAGTTCTCTGTAGAGGTCTATCTCCCTACCCAGCCTATCAGTCTCCTGAGAGTGGGATTCCTGATCTCCTAGGTCCCTAGTCACAAAGTGCCTGTCACAAAGTGCCACGAATGTGGGACCAGCAGGTGGCATGGTGGTTAAGGCGGGGGACATTCCCACATGGCCGACCATAGTTCGAGTCCAGGACCTGGTGACTTGCTTCCTCACTTCCTCTGTCTGTCTGTCTGTCTCTCTCTCTCTCTGGTCAAATTAAAATAAAATTAATGAATAAATAAAATTAAATAAATAATCCTTAAAAAAAAAAAAAAAGAAAAGCATTAACAAAGTGCCACGAATGCCAATTGCTAATTCCCCTTGTTATTCTCTTCTACTTACCTTTGGTTACACTTTTATTCGATAATTTATTTTCATTTATAGAAATTTTATTTGGTTCTTTTTCAAACCTGTCTGGCCATTTTGTTTGTTTGTTTTCTATAGGGCATGTATGCTTGCCAGAAAGAAACAGAGAGAAAGAGAAGGAGAACGTTCAAAATCACCCCATGGGGAGGACCAGCAGTTAGCGTAATGGCTATGTCACTGGACTCCCACGTAGTCGACCGCGGTTCGCATCCCGGACCAAGTGGCTTAAAACTCACGCTCGGTGCGTGTGCATGCGTGCCCAAGATCTTGAGAAGAGAACGGAGGAGAAGGGATTGCAGCGTGGCCATCCCCCCGGGTGGTGATTTCTCACTTTCTGTCTCTCTGTCTCTGTCTGTCTGGTGAGCGCACACGCCCTATAGCGAAAACCTCTCAAAAAATAAATAAATAAATAAATCACCCCATGGGGGATGGCCATGCTGTTCTCCATACTCCTCTCAGGATTTTGGGCACAATGCCCAATGTGATTTTCCAAGCCACTGGGTCTAGGACTCAAATTGCACACTTGGCCATATGAGATCCACCTGTCCTAACCTCTGCACCACCTGCTGACCTGACCTTTTTTTTTTTTTTTTTTTTAAGGTTTTGGGGATAGGACTTGTGCACTCGCCGGAGAGACAAAGTGAGAAATCATCCCCAGAGGGGATGGCCACACAATCCCTTCTGTTCCATTCTCCTCTTGGAATTTTTGGCATACATGCACGTGCCCAGTGTGATTTTCAAGCTACTGGGTCCAGGACTCCAACCATGGAAGGCCATGTGATAATTCAGCATCTTTTTTCTTTTTTTTTTTTTTTTTTTAGAGGTTTTTGCTGTAGGGCACATGCACATGCCAGAAAGACAGAAAGAGACAGAGAGACAGGAAGTGAGAAATCACCCTTCAGGGGAATGGTCACGCTGTAATCCCTTCTCTTTCATTCTCCTCTTGGGATCTTGGGCACGCACGCACACGCACTTGGTGTGAGTTTAAGCCAGCGGGTCCAACCTCAAACCGCGGTCGACAACATGGGAGTCCAGCAACATAGTCATTACACCAACTGCTGGTCACTGTGATAATTCAGCATCTTAACTATCTTGTCACTTGCTGGCCCTACCTGGTCAGGTTTTATGGTCTCTTATTCATTATACTGTCAATAACTTAGTTTAAATATATTAAAATGTTTTATGGACTATATATGGTAATTCCAGTATCTGTAACATGCATTTGATAACTTGATAGCACACTATATTAAATTTTAAAAGAAGGAACCAGCAGATGGCATAATAGCTATGTCACTGGACTCGCATGTAGCCGGCCACAGTTCGAATCCTAGACTTGGTGACTTTAAAACTCAGGCCAAGTGAGTGTGCGTGCATGCTGGAAATCCTGAGAAGAGAACGGAGAAGGGACTGCGGTGTGGCCATCCCCCCTTGGAGGTGATTTCTCACTTTCTGTCTTTCTGTCTCTCTGGTAAAAATCTTAAAAAAAAAAAAAAAAAAAAAAAAAAAAAAAAAAAAAGGTAAAGAAAAAAATAGAGATGCTAATAGGACAGTAGAATTTGGATTTTGGTCTCATCCATGATACCTGGAGTCCCTATGAGACATGAGAGAATACTGAAATGAAATTCTTGAACATAGAAAATTCTTTTAAACCATAACTCTTTTGTTTTCTCTTAGGAATCCACAAAAAAAGGAACTCAAGGACAGAAAGCAGGTTTCTGGTTGCCAGTACTTGGGAGAAGGCGAAAATGAAGAGTGACTGCTTATTGGGTACAAGGTTTCCATTTGGGGCAGTGAAAGATGATGGCTGTATAACACTGGATGTACTTGGCACCTCTGAGGAGTACACTCCAAATGGTAAAACTTTTACGTTACATATATTTTTTCCTTTCTTTCTTTCTTTTTTTTGTAGAGGTTTTTGCTATAGGGCACGTGCGCTTACCAGAGAGACAGAGACACAGAAAGCAAGAAATCACCCCCCAGGGGGGATGGCCACGCCACAATCCCTTCTCCTCCATTCTCCTCTTGGAATCTTGGGCACGTACACACATGCGCCCAGCTGAGTTTAAGCTACAGAGTCCAAGACTCGAAATGCAGTCAACTGCAGCAACATAGCCATTACACCATGTACTGGTCCCCATTTTTCTTTCTTTTTTTAAGGTTTTTGCCATAGAGCATGTGCGCTAGCTGGAGAGACAGAAAGACAGTGAGAGGGAAAGTGAAAAATCACCCTCTGGGGGTATGGCCACATTGCAATCCCTTCTCCTCCATTCTCCACTTGGGATTTTGGGTGCATGCGCACACAAACTTGGCTTGAATTTCAAGCTGCCACAACTGAAACTCGAATTGTGGTCGGCCATGTGGGAGTTCAGCGTCTTAACCACTACACTACCTGCTGGCCCCATCATGTATATTTTAGCACAAGAAAGAAAGTTTAAAAAAAAATAACTTGTGAATCCCTTCCGAACACCTAGGTCTGTAAAAAACATACCCACCAGGGCTGGCAGGTGTCGAGGTGGTTAAAAGCGCTGGATTCCCAAATGGTCGACCGTGGTACGAGTTCCAAATCTGGCGGCTTGCTTTCCCACTTTCCCTTTCTCTCTCTCTCTGTCTCTGGTCAAATTAAAATAGTAATGATAATAACAAATAGAATTAAATAAATAATCCTTAACAACAACAACAACAAAACCCACTGGTTGCATTCAGAGTGCATAGGGACAGAAGTACAATTCAAACCACACACAACTTCAAAGGGGATCTTGAAATCATTCTTATCAGAAGTGGGAGTAAGTCTATTGGGAGGGTCTGGCATGCAGTGACTTCACAAGCACTCAGCCACCACCCCCCAGCTCTTGCCCCCATGACCTTCAAGAATGAAACACTCAGATACCAATAAGACATATCTCAAATAGTTTAATTTTAAAAATATTCTATTCAGTGCTAAAATATGTCTTCACTCACTGTTGCCCATTTCCATTTTCTTAAACTTTTTTGAAACAAAAAATAAAATCACAAAGTTCAATTAAACATGCAGATTTCAAAGAAAAGGGAACTTTCTAGAAGTTTCTGAGCTGAAGGAGTACTGTTGTCAGAACCTCAAATTCTTGCTGGGGCAGAGGCTGTGGCAGGAGGCAAGAGATGCTGGAATGAAATGTTCAGGTGAAAACAGAGAAAGCCGTGGGTGGGTATTATGTATGTGTGCGTGTGTGCATGTGCGTGCTTAAGAGTGCTGGGGGAAGCGGACGGTTTTGGCAGGGAATGAAGGACTGTCGGTAGTTACGGAGCCCACGAGAGGCAGAACAACCTCAGGAATAGGCAGAAGTACCAGGACAGCAAGAAATCCATATAGGCTTTCTGCCCTCATGTGGAGAAAAGCCCTTCCCTTCTGAGAGGAGCCTCCTCCCCTTGTCTCCAAAGACTCTACCCAGCCATTCTCCAACAGCAGCCTATAGGGCCCTGGCCCTATGGGAAAGTCCATGGATCTATAGTCTCCATTCAAGTTCAAGTAACCCTAGGCACTCTCTTCTCTGAAGGACGCCTTCCACATCTCTTTCTTCTGGCAAAAGCGCCAGCAGCTCAGTCCAGAGGTTCTGGAGCAGAGACTGCTACCTGGAGGTGACAGATGAGCCTTGGGATGGCTGATGTTCCAGCCTACTTGAGGTGCAAAAAGGACATGAGTGCTCCTCTTCTCAGGAGCAAGCAGACACAGGTGCCAGGGATGGGAAGATGATGCTACAACCCCAAGTCCTATGTCGGCCTTCCAGCCCAGAAGGCTTATATGTGCAGGCTCTAGACCCCAGTGCTTGCCCTTACCCTAGCAACACAGCATGGCCAGAACCAGAATGCAATAAATAGAGGCAGGGACCAGGAGGTGAAGGGCAGTGAGGCGGTGCTAGCTTTCTGATGCTGTCTGCGGCACTGCAGGTTGGTCCACACAGAAGCGCTTCAGGGGCGGGGCGCCTGAGTCTTCCTCTTCCTCAGTGATCTGAAAACAGCCCAAGTATGAAATGAAAGGGTCGTGCCTCTGAACCAGACCTCTGCACCCACCTGCATTACAATCCAAAGCCACCCGCAGCCTTCTTAAGATGACCAGCTTCTTCCTCTACCTCACAACCCAGAGACACTAGTTTCCCTGGATGCCTCCACACGGAACTGGAAGTGCATTCGATGCTGCAGATCCAATTTCTCAACAGTCTTTGCTTTTCTCATAGAAACTGAAAAATCCAAAGTGACTCCCTACCTGTGTTTCTAATGGAACTGGTTCTTCCTTCGTGAGAGTAGGAGGTTCATCAGCAACTTCAGAGGCAGGCAGGGAGGGCTCTGGAAAAGCAGCAGGGTCAGCTAAGTGCAGGACCTTCCAGAGGAGTCCTGGCCTCAACCTGGGAGCTTTTCTGAGTTATGTGGCGGGAAAAACACCGGCCTGGGAGTCAAACATTCAGGGCCATTCTGGTTGAGCCACAGTCTTGTTGAGGAGTCACAGTTACTAATGGTAAACGGGTAAAATATGGCTAGATCACAGAGGATATAAATGCAAGGCTAGAGAGCTTGGCCTATTCTGGAATCAACAAAGCAGCTCCTCTTGTCACTCTCCAGCCTGAATATCATGATTCTAACTTAGTCTCCCAGTTTTATAAGAGGGCCAGTATGCGAATTAGATGAAATAATACATGTAAGGAGCTAAAAAACAGTGTGTGGCACCACACTAAAGAGTAACTCTAGTTGGCACTATGCACAGAGAAACTAGTTTGATCTTGCAGTCTAGGTGTCATCAACGGGCCACAGAATGGGAGAAGCTAACGAGGACCTAGACGTACACAAATTTTCTTTTTCTGTTTAATTATTTATTTTTAATTTTATTTATTCATTCATTTATTTTAATTTGACCAGAGACAGACAGAGGAAGAGAGAGAGAGAGAGAAAGTGAGAAAGCAAGCCGCCAAGTCTGGGACTCGAATCGTGGTTGGCCATGTGGAAGTTCACCCTTAACCACCAAGCCACCTGCTGGCCCTATTCATATGATTTTTTAAAAGAATTATACCAGGTATTGAACATGAAGTTCTTCACACAGAGCCTGGCACTCAAATGTACTGTGTGCTTTCTTCTTTCCTTCCGTGAAAAAGTAAACTACAGCCATTCCTGGGGCCAGCAGGTGGCATAGTAGTTGAGGCACTGGACTCCCATATGGCTGACCACAGTTTGAGTCCCAGACCCAGAGGCTTGAATATCAGGCTGGTCGTTTGTGTGCGTGTGCCCAAAATCCCAGGAAGAGAAGGGACGAGAAAGGAATGTGGCATGGCCTCCTCCCTGAGGGGTTATTTCTCAGTTTTTCTTTGTTTTGTTTGTTTGTTTGTTTTTGTTGTTTGTTTGTTTGTTTGTTTTTGTCTCTCTGGTGAGCACACAGACCCTATAGCAAAAACTCCTCTATAAAAAAAAAAAAAGAAGCCAGTCATTCCCCCAAAGAGCCCAAGCTGTTAACTGTGACACACACTCTCTAACTCTTACTCTAGAGAGTAAGAAGTGAGGCCTGGGGCTGGCAGGTGGCTTGGTGGTTAAGGGCACTGGACTCCCACATGGAGTCCCGAACCTGGCAGTTTATTTTCTCACTTTCTCTCTCTCTCTGGTCAAATTAAAAATAGTAAAAATAGGGACCAGCAGTTAGCATAATGGCTATGTCACTGGCCTCCCATGTAGTCGACCACAGTTCGAGTCCAGGACCTGGTGGCTTAAACTCATGCTGGGCACATGTGCGTGAGTGCTCAAGATCCCAAGAGGAGAGTAGAGGAGAAGGGACTGCGGCATGGCCATCTCCCCTGGGGGATGATTTCTCACTTTCTCTCTGTCTCTCTGTCTTTCTGGCGAGCACACATTCCCTATAGCAAAAAACTATCAAAAAAATAGTAATAATAAATAACTTAAATAAAATAATTCTTTAAAAAATAAAAGGGGTGGGGGACCAGCAGTTAGCGTAATGGCTATGTCGCTGGACTCCCACGTAGTCGACCGCGGTTCGCGTCCCGGACCCAGTGGCTTAGTACTCACGCCGGGTGCGTGTGCGTGCGTGCCCAAGATTCCGAGAGGAGAATGGAGGAGAAGGGATTGCGGCGTGACCATCCCCCTGGGGGGTGATTTCTCGCTTTCTGTCTCTATGTCTCTCTCTGTCTGTCTGGCGAGCACATGCGCCCTATAGCAAAAATCTCTCCAAAAAAAGAAAAAAAGAAAAAAAAGAAAAGAAAAACTCACACCGGGCATGTGTGCGTGCATGCCCAAGATCCCGAGAGGAGAATGGAGGAGAAGGGATTGCGGCGTGGCCACGCCCCCTGGGGGGGTGATTTCTCACTTTCTCTGTCTCTCTATCTCTCTCTGTCTGTCTGGCGAGCGCATGCGCCCTATAGCAAAAAATAAAAGGGGTGGGAGTTAAGCTTTATCTTGACATAGGGCGGGCGCCACCACGCCCCTAAGCTTTATCTTGAAATAAAAACCTCTGAATTGGGGGGGAAAATCAACTAATACATAAAAAATTTAAAAAAAGAAGTGAGGCCCCTCTCTAAGACACTATTCCTGGACCAACCAAGACTCACCCTCGAGGATCTCCTGGCCCAGGGTTGGGGGTTGGGAATCATCTGTGCGGAAGTCAGAGGTGTGTGCTGGGCTCAGAGACTCGCTCTGCTGAGGGCTGGGACTGGAGTTGGTACTGCTGTCCACCTTGAGCTGATAGACATCAGACACAGAGCTCTGGTTGCTATTTTCATCTGAAAACCAAACACAACAAGGCAACAGCTGAGGTGGTCATCTTTCTCAAGGGGAAGACAGCCTAGAGCAAAGTCCTGCCCCCCTCTTAGGCAAGCAAGGACACAGCCAGCTGCAACAATCACTGCTATAGGCACCCACTAAAAGACAGAGGCAGTTGTGAGACTTCTATACACTGCAAACTAGCAGCAGAGGGAAAAATAATGAATTTAAGCATTTTCTATTTCATGACATATATCTAACATCAGAGGTACTCAGAATCTTCTAAGTTTATACAACATTTATACTTCAGGAAGGTCAAGATAGAATTAATCTCTTCTTTATCACCTGCCAATTACAGCTTTAACATGGTATTATTCGCACTGCCTGATGTAAGGGAGGGGTGTAGTAGCCCTGTCTCTGGCCAGAACTTCCCAGTGTTTCTCACATCACAAGATGTATAGGAAAGGATACAATTGATCAGGCATGCTTAGATAGCTGACGAAGGCAGGGGTGCCTGGAGATGCCAGCTCAGTTCTGCTGCCTACGGCCCCAAAGACAAGCTCTCTCAGGGCTCGGTCTCCATCTGAGCTAAAAACACGGGAGTCAATGGCTACTCCTTCCTCTGCTTCACCTCCAGCAGCTAGTTGGCAGGTCAGATCCACCCTCTTGTTCTGGTATCACCTGTGCTATGCCCTCCTCTCCTGTGGCCTCGCCAGACCTCACCCCCTCTGGTCCAGCCTCCTGAGATAGCCATCCAACTCACTGTCTTGTTGCCTTTGGCCTCATGGACTCCAAACTATACTTCACATCACTGCCAGAGTGGCCTTTCCAGACCTTGAATGGTCCCTGAACCTGAAGGACACATTTCGCATCCTTGTGCTTCCTAGGGCAGGCACAGGATGGCCCTATCACATGTCCAAGTCCTTTCTGATCTCAGGCCTCCCTGCCTGCTATTCTCTCAGTCACACCCTGGGCTCCAGCCAAGGGGATCCTAGCCCAAGAGTCGCTTCCTGTGCAGCGTCCATGCCCATCTGCTCCTTATGCTGCTCTGACTTCCTCTTTCCAGGCTCCTAGAAAGCTCCGATACATTCCAACATTCAGCATCACTTCCTCTGCGGAGTACTGCCTTCTCTGACTCACCTGGGTGGAAAAGACCACCTCCTCTTGAAGCTCTTGTTGCATCCTGAGCACATCTGCATTTATTATTTCATACATGTCTCCTCCCACTATGCTCTGTGGGGGCAGGCTCTGTGGCTTTCTTGCCCTTAACTCTCTAATGCACAACATGGTTCCTGGCACACAGTAGGAGCTCATTAAATGTTTGCTGAATGAAAAGATAGTGACCAGATTGATGAAATGGAGCATCATGTCTCTCGGAGCTGGAACACTGAATACCCCCACACAGCTAAAGAGAAACCTTCCCTGGTACTCTCCTGCTGACATTACCCTTGATGGAGTTGCAGGGAGGGGAGAGGAGTCAACTGCATGCTGGGTTAGCTCCCAGTCTAGTTCCAAAGAGAAAGACTTAAGCCCACTCTAGTCTTTCCTCCTATAAAGAACACAGTAAAATGGAAGAAGCATTTTGCTATAAAAAGAATAAAGCACTGACACTTTTGAGCTTAGGTCCACTGTCTTCTGTGAGCAACAGTTGCCTTAAACAGGGAAAACTTCCTGGTTTATATCACAGGCATATAAGGATAAAAATGAGAAGCTAAAGTGAGAGTGCTTGTAGACAGTAACTGGCATGTGGATGTAAAGGTAACAGTGTATTGCAGTGGTGACACAGGTGGGGCTGGACTTGTGCTGATACTGGATAGACAGAAGCCTTGCTTCGGTAACCTACTCTAAGACATCACCATAAAACATACAGCCTAAAGAAAAGTGATTCTGATCTAGTAAACCAGGATCTGACATAAGGCCCGTCACTTCCTAGTTATGGAATTATAAATATGTAACCTCATGTCTCTAAGTCTATTTCCTTAACTGGAATGATGAGGATATTATTATCTACCCTGCAGGTTATTGTGAGGTTTGAATTAAAAGACTTACATAAAATGCCTAGCAAAATACCAGCAATACAGTAAGTACTATTATGAACTACCAGCAGGAACTATTCTTACTATTAATAAGTTCATCTAAATTTTTTGTTCCTGTGAGGAAGATGCAACTCACCCTGGAATTCAAGAAGGAGAGAGGAATTGGCTGAGGCATCAGAGGGAAAGCCATTAGATTCCCGGGCTGCTGAACTGTTCGTTTTTGACTTTTCTTTCTAGAAAAGGAAAAAAAGAGGAACATGACAGAGCCAAGCAGGAGACTCACAAAGAGGGAGAAGGGTACTGAGTGAGGGACCAAAGAGGTCTGGACTAGGACTAAACAGGAATCACGACGGTGCTGCAAGAGCCCAAGGACCCAAGGATCAAGAGAATCCTGGGCAAGGTGCTTCTCCTCAGCCCTCAGTGTCTCTGTTTGCAAAATGAACACTTCTAGTGCAGGTATCATGGATCAAAACTGAGAGGCAGATACTCTATCAGAGTTCCTGGGGTTTTCTTGTGCTGTGATCAAAATGCTCTGTCTGACCCTTCCCTATATAGGTTGGCTGAAACACAAAACATGCATTTGGGGAAAAGATTTCTGTTTTAGTGGCATAGCAGAAAAAAAGAGAGAGAATGGACCTTTGATTGTCCAAAAGGAGTCATTATGCACGTAACACAGGCAGCAATAAAGAACAAAGGGGCCCCTGCTAGCTCTATTCCTAGGTAATCCACCCTCATCCACTCAAACTGTCCACTGCATGTCTACCTTTACCTGTAACATTGTTTCTTTCAAGCAGGATGTAGGTGACATGCGTGGGGGAGCCCCAAGGGGAAGGTAAGTGCTACCCTGCAGCAATCAAGCCCAGGGTAAAGGAAAGAATCAACCTACACATTTGCAAATGAGAGCATCCCAAAAGACAATGCTGAAATCTGGGTAGTCTCGAATTTGCCAGATCATATCTTTTATACATGTCTATTTATTGTAGGTGCAGGGTACTAGTAATAAAATCTAGTTTTTGTTAGTAATGTTCAAATTTATCTCCATAATAAATCAACTGTGCACATTTATGTGTCCGTACCTGCATCTTTCATATACGGATATAATTTTTTTTTAATTGTCAGAGGATGCATGTGCTCAACAGATAGAGAGAGAAAGAGGGAGAGGGAGAAATCAACCAATAAGGCATGCCACAACGCCTTCTCCTCCATTCTCCATTCTGTCAGGGTCTTGGCCATGTAGGCATAGGTATCAGGCATGATTTTCAGGCCACCAGAGCTGGAATTTGAACCACATTCCGCCACGGACTGTTAGAGGGTAGATAAATTGATGAATCTTAGAGATTAGCAACCAGTGCAAACATTACAAAAACTGGAGACAGGGACTAGCAGATGGTGTAAGGCTACGTTGCCGGACTCCCATGTAGTCGACCGCAATTTGAATCCTGGACCTGGTAGCTTGAACTCACACCAGGCGTGTGTGCATGCGTGCCCAAGATCCAAGAGGAGAATGGAAGCGAAGGGATTGCGGCATGGCCATCCCCCCTGGGGGTAATTTATTGCTTTCTCTCTGTCTTTGTCTGTCTTTCTGGTGAACACACACACCCTATAGCAAAAACCTCTAAAAATAAAAACAAAAACAAAAAACTGGAGACAAAGGTGGCTGAGTCTTGGGGAAGAAGAAAGAGAGCCTTCTAGCAATGTCCTTCCCTGACATATACACAATGCCCAAAGATTTAACTGTTGACTCTTGACCCCTACAGTAATGACATCATTGGATCTAAGGACGTGTGGGGAATAAAAGGTTTCTCCAGAGCCCCCCACAACTTTAACACACCAAAGTCTCAGGTTTGGCATACTTTGGACTCCTTGAGATGGTTGTTTTCAAAAAAGGGAAGCATCTGGAAGATTGCTACTGGAGGGTTCTCTGGGACAAGAAAAGACGGCAGAGTATGAAAGATAAAGGTTGAACTCTAAGGTTAACAAGAGGAGGGAAAGCCAAGGCTTACATTTCCATCTTTCTCTCAGCCACATATTACAAGCCAAGGCAGCTAAGCATTCCAAGGACATAAAATTTTTTTAAAAATTATTTTATTTAACTTTAATTATTATTCATTTGTTTATTTAAATTTGACCAGAGAGGGACAGAGTGAGAGAGAGAGAGAGAGAGAGAGAGAGAGAGAGAGAAGGTGAGAAATCAAGCTGCCAGGTCCAGGACTCGAACCACAGTCGGCCATGTGGGAATCCAGCGCCTTTAACCACCATGCCACCTGCCGGCCCCATCCAAGGACATAAAAATTTAAATAAAACAGACAAGGGCCGACGGGTGATATCATGGTTAAGGGGCTAGACTCCCACATGGCTGATCATAGTTTGAGTCCTGGACCTGGTAGTTTGCTTTCTCTCTCTCTTTTTCTCTGGTGAGCACACATGTCATATAGCAAAAAATAAATAAATAACTAAATAATAAGATAAAAATTATATGAATAATTCTTAAAAAAAAAAAAAAGATAAATGAAACAAAAACTAACCAGGTATCAAAGGAAAGCAGGCACTATGAAAGACAACAAACATAATAACCTATACGAAAAGGAGCTGACCAATGGGACAGAAGAGCTGAAATTGTTTTTTATTGTTTATTTATTTTTAATTGTTGCAGTATGTGTGCACTCGCTTGTGAGAGGAAGAAAAAGAAGGAAAGTGAGAAATTATTCAAGGGGGATGGCCATCCTAGAACCCCTTCTTTTCCATTTTCCTCTTGGGATTTGGGGCACACATGTACTTGGCATGTTTTTCTTTTTTCTTTTCTTTCTTTTTTACTTTTTAAGAATTATTTATTTAATTTGTTTATTATTATTTTTAATTTGACCAGAGAGAGAGTGAGAGAGAAAGAAAGGGAAAGTGGAAAAGCAAGCCACCAGGTCCAGGACTCAAACCATGGTCAGCCATGTGGGAATCCAGCGCCTCAACCACCATACCACCTACCAGCCTAGCCCAGTGTATATTTTTGAAGCCGGGGGATCTGGGACTCTACCCTGAGCAGCTGGTAATATGGGATCTAGTTGCCTTAACCACCATATCACTGCCTGGCCCAAGAACAGAAATTAAATATTGTAAGTCTCCTTAGGAGGATAAAAATACTACTGGAAAGTTGTTTTGAAGAACAAATAGAGGGGGACCAGCAGGTAGTGTGGTGGTTAAGGCGCTGGACACTTCCACATGGCCGACTGCAGTTTGAGTCTGGGACCTGCTGGCTTGCTTCCTCCCCACCCCATGCATGTCTCTCTCTGGTCAAAATTGAAAAAAAAAAAAAAAAAAAAAGAATAAAAATAAATAAATAAATATTTCTAAAATTAAAAAAAAAAAAAAGAATAGCGGGAACTTGGCATGTAAGTGTTCAAAGTAAGTGAATGAGTTTAATAGAATTTTTTTAAGACAGATTTTTGCTGTAGGGCACATGCTCTTGCCACAGAGACAGAGACAAAGAGAAAAAAAGTGAGAAGTCACCCCCTCAGGAGGGATGGCCATGTTGCAATCCCTTCTTCTCTATTCTCCTCTCAGTATTTTTGGCACATATGCACACATGTACCCAGCATGAATTTCAAGCTGCTGGGTCTAGGACTCAAATCACAGTCAGCCATGTGGGAATCTAGCAATGTAACCATTATGCCATCTGCTAGTCCCAATAGCAGAAGTAGATACAGCTAAAGAGATTAATGAGTAAACACCAGGTTCAGAAACTCAGAATGCATCAGGAAAGGATAAGAAATGAAACAAATGTGAGAAAAGTTAAGGTATGAAGCAGTTGGATATAAACATTATAAGCATATTCTAACATGAGTCCTAGAAGATTAAACACAGAGTAAAAAATCCTAGAAGTTTCCAGGAAGACAAATAGATCATCTCTTAAAAATCCAGAATCAGGGACCAGCAGATGGCATAATGGTTATGTCACTGGATTCCCATGATTCAAGTACTGGACCCAGCGACTTAAAACTCTTATTGGGCGGGACCAGCAGTTAGCGTAATGGATATGTGGCTGAACTCCCATGTAGTCGACCACAGTTCAAGTCCCGGACCCGGTGGCTTAAACTCACGCTGGGCACGTGTGCATGTGTGCCCAAGATCCTGAGAGGAGAATGGAGGAGAAGGGATTGTGGCGTGGCCATCCTCCCCAGGGGGTGATTTCTTGCTTTCTCTCTCTGTGTCTTTCTGGTGAGCACATGTGCCCTATAGCAAAAACAAACAAACAAACAAAAAACTCTTACTGGGCACATGTCCGTGCACGCCCAAGATCCCAAGAGAAGAATGGAGGAGAAGAGACTGCAGCATGGCCATCTCCGCTAGGAGGTGTCTCTTGAACTCTCTAGCAAGCAAATGCGCCCTATAGCAAAAATCTCTCCAAAAAATAAAAAATAAATAAATAAAAAGAATCCAGAATCAGCAGGACCAGTAGATGACATAATGGTTACATGATGGGTGCCTGTATGTGTGTGCTCAAAATGAGAAGGAGAATGGGAGAAGGGATTGAGGCATGGCCATCCCTCCAGGGTGTGCTTTCTTGCTTTCTATCTGTCTGTCTCTGTCTCTCCAGCAAGCACACATGTCCTATAACAAAAAATTTCTCTAAAGAAAAGAACCCAGAGTCAGGATGACATCAGATTTCTCAAGAGCAACACTGATTTCTTAAGAGCAATTGAGTCATAGGTTCAAAGTGCTAAGAGAAAATAAGATATTGTCAGAAAGTTTTCCCCACAACAGTCCTCTTTGACAAAACTCTTCAAAAATCAACCCCCTCTAAGGGTTGATTTCTCACTTTTCCTCTCTCTCACACTCTCTCTCTCTGGCAAGTGCACGTACTCTATAACAAAACAAAACCAAAAAAAAACTAAAAAAAAGAAAAATGAGTCTAAGAGAAAGTCATTAGAAATACATACAAAGGGGACCAGCAGATGGCATAATGTTTACGTCACTGGACTCTCACATAGTCAACTGCAGTTTGAGTCCCAGATCCAGTGGCTTAAATCTCATGCCAGGTGCATGTGCGTGTGTGCCTAAAATCCCGAGGGGAGAACAGTAGAAGGGACTGCAGTGTTCCCATACCCCTTGGGGGGTGATTTTTCACTTTCAGTCTCTCTGTCTTTCAGGTAAGCACATGGGCCCTATAGCAAAAACCTCTCTTAAAAAAAAAAAAAAAAAAAAAGAAGAAGAAGAAATACATACAAAGGATTATTAACGAATTAATCATGTTTATTTAGTCTAAACAAGCAATAATGAAAACACAAATATCTAAAAAGAGAAATTAAAGCGAAGGACAGGCTGGATAGTAACATAGAGGTAAAATGTAATACTCTGTGAGGCTAAATCACACGGGAAGGTTCTGGACTTGCACTGAGAGACTTCCCTGAGTATGCCAGGTACACGTGTGCCCATGATCCAGGGATGGCCAAAGCTGGACATGGACTACAGCAGTGGGATCCTGGTGGAGTGCTATCTTTTGTCTGCCTGTCTGTCTCTTTCTCTCATGGAAAAAATAAACACAAAAGTTCAAAAAAAAAAGTACTTTAGAAAAAAAAATTGAGTCAGCTGGTGGTGTGGTTACGGTATCTAGATCCTCACTCCTGCTATTTCTGAATAAACCTTTTACTTTGGAGAGTCAGTCTTGCTATCACTCAATTTAGGTGGATGCAAAGAATTAACATCTACCAACTCAATAAAATAGGAATACCAATTTAAAAAGAATAGCTAAAAAAAAACCTTGCACATTTGGAAACTAAAATCATTCTGCTAAATGACTATAGTTAAAGAGGAAATCGAAAAGGAACTTAGGAAAACTTACAGTTCAATGACACTGTCAGTGACATTTTGACATTTATATATGTCGAAATTTGTGGAAGAAAAAGTGGTTTGTTTGTTACTGGGCTGTGTGCACATGCATGAGGCACACAGAGAGAGAGCACGAAAGTTCTCTCCAACAGGACCTGATCATGCTGTAATCCTTTCTTCTGATTCTCTACCCCATCAAGATCCTGGGCATGCTTGCACTTGTCCAGCATGTAAGCCACCAGCGTCAAGATTCTAACCCTGGTCAGCCATATGGGATTCAGCTTCCTCTGCACAGTGCTTAAATGCTACATGACAGGGCCAGTCCATGGAATACATTTATTAAAAAAACAAAAAGCGTGCCGGTATGGTGGTGCACACCTATTATCCCTCTACTTGGAAGAATGGGGCAGGAGGATCGTGAGTTCAAAGTCAGCTGGAGCAACATAGCTAGACTCTGTCTCTAAAAATAAAAAACTGGGGCCAGGAGGTGGCACAGTGGTTAAAGTGCTGGACATTCCCACATAGCCGACCGTGGTTTGAGTCCTGGACCTGGTGGCTTGCTTTCTCTCTTTCCCTCCCTCTCTTCCTCTCTATATCTATCGCTGGTCAAATTAAAATAAATAAAATTAAATAATTCTTTAAAAAATAAAAATAAAAAACTATAAATAAGACAAAAAGCAAAGAAAAATGAGAAAAAAAAAGAGCTAAGTGCTCAATATAATGTGCCAGAAAAAAAAAAAAAAAAGGAACAGAATAAACTCAATAAGACAAAGAAGAATTAATAATAATGAGAAAATTAATTAAATAAAAAACAAAGCAGGGCCAGTAAGGTGGCATGGTGGTTAACATTGCTGGGTCCCACAAGGCCAGACCCAGCAGCTTGGAAAATATGCCAGATGCATGTGTATGCATACCCAAAATCTTAAAAGGAGAACTGAAGAAAAGGGATTATGGCATGGTCATTTCCCAGGGGGTGATTTCTCACTTCCCCTCTCTCTCTTTCTCTCTCTCTGGCCAACACATGCACCCTATAGCAAAAACAAACAAAAATTTTTTTAAAGAATTATTTTATTTTAACTTTTTATTATTATTATTATTATTATTATTATTATGTTCTAATTTGACCAGAGAGAGACAGAGAAAGAGAAAGTGAGAAAGGAAGCCATCAGGTCTGGGACTTGAACCACAGTCAGCTATGTGGGAGCCCAGTACCTTTAACCACCACGCCACCTGTAGGCCCCAAACAAACACAAAGGTCAAGGTGGCTGGATCCCATTTGGCCCAAAGCATGGTTCAAGTCCTGGACCTAGAAACTAGCAAAACACCAGGTACATATGCATGTGTGCCCAAAATCCCAAGAAAATACTAGAGAAGAGATTGTAGTATGTCCATCCCCTCTGGCGGTTGATCTCTCATTTTCCCTCTTTCTCACTCTCTCTGCCGAGGGCACGTGCCCAATAACAAAAACTAGGGGGGCCAGCAGGTGGTATGGTGGTTAAGGGCGCTGGACTCCCACATGGTTGACCATGGTTCGAGTCCCAGACCTGGAGACTTGCTTTCTCACTTTCTCTCTCTCTCTCTGGAAATATTAAAATAATAATAATAAATAAAGTTAAATAAAATAATTTTTAAAAGATTTTAGGAACAACGGGACCAGCAGTTAGCGTAATAGCTATGTCACTGGACTCCCATGTAGTTGACTGCGGTTCACGTCCTGGACCCGGTGGCTTAAAACTCACACCAGGCGCGTGTGCGTGCGTGCCCAAGATCCCAAGAGGAGAATGAAGGAGAAGGGATTGCGGCGTGGCCATCCCCCCGGGGGGTGATTTCTTGCTTTCTGTTTCTCTGTCTCTGTCTTTCCAGCGAGTGTATGCGCCCTATAGCAAAAACCTCTCAACAACAACAACAAAAAAAAGATTTTAAGAACAAGAGATGACAGATTACATTAAGGTGGGTGATTTCTCGCTTTCTGTCTCTGTCTCTACCTTTCTGGCGAGCGAGTGCACACGCCCTATAGCAAAGACTTCTCAAAAAAAAAAAAAAAACTTTTAAAAGAATTATTTTATTTAAACTTATTTATTTTTAAATTGACCAGAGAGGGATAGAGGGAGAGCAAGAGAGAGAGGGACAGTGAGAAAGTAAGCCACCAGGTCCGGGACTCAAACTGTGGTCAGCCATGTGGGAGTTCAGTGTCCTTAACCACCATACCACCTGCCAGCCCCTCGATATTCAGAATTTTAAAAACTAGTTTTTTGGGTTTTTTTTGGAGAGGTTTTTGCTATAGGGCGCATTCGCTTGCCAGAAAGACAGAGAAAGACAGAGAGACAGAAAGCAAGAAATCACCCCCCAGGGGGGATGGCCACACCACAATCCTTTCTCCTCTCTGGATCTTGGGCACGCATGCACACGTGCCCAGCGTGAGTTTAAGCCACTGATCCGAGACTCAAAATGCAGTTGATTACATGGGAGTCCAGCGACATAACCATTATGCCAACTGCTGGTCCCATAAAAAACAACTAGTTTTTTTAAAAAGTTGGAAACAATCTGGGTTATTATCACTCAGGGAATGTGTAGATAAATATAATCATTGCAAGTAAGAGAATACAATACAAGAGTCAAAGGTGATAACTATTTACATTTACAGATACATAGAGAGTTCTCAAAAGCAAAGATGAATGAAAAACAGAAAAGGAGCTTCCAGCATAATGATGTGTGTATGTGTGTATATGTGTGTGTGTATATATACACACACGTATACACGTGTATATATATATATGTATGTATATGTATATGTATATGTGTGTATACATACACATATACATACACATGCATATATACACACACACATATACACACACATATATATATATATATATATATGTCTCCAGCAAGTGGCATGGTAGTCAGGGCGCTGGATTCCCACATGGTCGACCACAGTTTGAGTCTTGGACCTGGTGGCCTGCTTTCTCATTTCCTCTCTCTGGTGAGTGCCCGTGCTCTGTAGCAAATTAAAAAATAATAATTCTGGGACCAGCAGGTGGCATGGTGGTTAAGGTGCTAGACACTCCCACATGGCTGACCATGGTTCGAGTCTTGGACCTGGTGGCTTGCTTTCTCACTTCCCTTCTTTCTCTCTCTCTGCGTCTCTCTGTGTCAAATTAAAAATAAATGAATAAATAAAATTTAATAATAATAATAATAGTAATAATAATACTGATACATAAAATTAAATAAATCATTCTTTTTTTTGAGAAGAGAGATTTTTACTACAGGGTGCACGTGCTCCCCAGAGAGAGAAAGCGAGAAATCAGCCCATGAGGGCATGGGCACTCCACAATCACTTCTCCTCCATTCTCCTCTAGGGATTTTGGGCACGTTTGCATACATGCCTGAAGTGAGTTTCAAGTCTCTGGGTCCTGGACTCGAACTGCAGGGGAGTTCAGTGACATACCATTATGCCATCTGCTGGTACGAAATAATTCTTTTTTTCCTTCCTTCGTTCTTTCTTCCCCCTCCTTCCTTCCTTCCTTCCTTCCTTCCCTCCTTCCTTCCTTCCTTCTTTCTTTCTTTCTTTCTTTCTTTCTTTCTTTCTTTCTTTCTTTCTAATGAGAGGTTTCTCCTATAGGGCACATGCGCTCGCCAGAAAGGCAGAGAGAGACAGACAGAAAGCAAGAAATCACCCCACCGCCAGGGAAGATGGGCACAATCCCTTTTCCTCCAGTTTCCTCTCAGGATCTTGGGCACACATGCACACGCACCCAGCGTGAGTTGAAGCCACCGGGTCCAGGACTCAAACCATAGTTGACTACATGGGAGTCCAGTAACATAGCGATTACGCCAAGTGCTGGTCCCCCAAATAATTCTTTTTAATAAAAAGGCATGTATCAGAATCAGAGAGACACAGACATATAATGCACATAGTACAATAGGTGGCTATATGGGTAAGAGTGAGTTTCAGAAAATGTTTTCTTGGGGCCAGCAGGTAGCATAGTGGTTAAGGCACTGGATTCTCAAATGGCACACTTTGGTTCAAGTCCCAGACTTGAGGCTTGAAAATCATGCTGGACGTGAATGTGTGTGTACCCAGAATTCCAGAAGAACAGAGAAGGGATTGTAGCATGGCCGTCCCCCCAGGAGGTGATTTTTCGTTTTCCCTCTCAGTCTGTCTCTCTTTCTCACTCTCTCTAGATAGCACATTCATCCTATGGCAGAAACTTAAAAGAGAAAATGTTTTCTTAAAGGGCCAGATGACAACTATTTTGTTTTATGTGCAATTAGGTCTTGGTAACTACTTGATTCTCATTGTGACTCAAAAGTAGTCACAGACAATAAGGATACCAGGGGCATAACTGCATTCTAATAAAACTATACTGACAGGATAGCAGGTGGTTAAGTGTGCTGGACTCACACATGGCTGACTGCGTTTCGAGTCCTGGACTTAGCCGCTTGCTTTCTTACTTTCTCTTGCTCTCTCTCTCTCTGGTCAAATTGAAATAAATAAATAAATGGATAAACAAAATTAAATAAAGTAACTCTTTTGGAGAGGTTTTCATTATAGGGCGCGTACGCTCACCAGACAGACAGAGATAGAGAGACAGAAATCACCCCCCAGGGGGGATGGTCACACTGCAATCCCTTCTCCTCCATTCTCCTCTCGGGATCTTGGGCACGCACGCACACGCGCCCGACGTGAGTTTTAAGCCACCAGGTCCGGGATGCGAACCGCGGTCGACTACGTGGGAGTCCAGCGACATAGCCATTACGCTAACTGCTGGTTCCCAAGTAATTCTTTTAATAAAAAAAACAACTATACTTAAAAAAAAAAAAAAAAAAAAAAAAAAAACCAATACTGACAAACTTAGGGAACATATTGGGCTATGCTTTATCAAGCCCTGGAAAAGCAGATTGGGTTAAGGGAAGGAATTAAAGAAGAAAAACAATAAAAAGAGGCCTCACACAGACCAATAATGACAGAGGGTACATTGAACTACTTTCAACTCAATTCTGGGGAAATAAATTATTTTACAATTAAGAGGCAATCAAAGAAAAGAAACTGGTACCTTTGTGTTGTTTTAATTTTCTTCCACACTTACCTCCTTGCTGTCTGTCACAGGAACCCACTTAAATATCCTAAGGGATGTGTCACCCACCGTCACCCACTTTTTCTCCCTAAAAGAAAGATACCTCTTAGAACTGATAAAATAGTAACACAGATTTTCTGTTCAGTTCATTGCTTGTAATTTTCTACCTCTCTGAATATCTATTCCTTTAGTCTGGAATGTCTTTTTTTTTTTTTTTTTTTTTTTTTTTTTTTTGCTATACAGCGCGTGTGCTCGCCAGACAGACAGAGAGATAGAAAGCGAGAAATCACCCCCCAGGGGGGATGGCCACACGGCAATCCCTTCTCCTCCACTCTCCTCTCGGGATCTTGGGCACGCACGCACACGCGCCTGGCGTGAGTTTAAGCCACCGGGTCTGCGACTCGAACCATGGTCCACTACGTGGGAGTCCAGTGACATAGCCATTACGCTAACTGCTGGTCCCAAGTCTGGAATGTCAAATAATACCTTACCTTGTGGTGCAAAATCATCCTTATCAAAAAAGACTTCCCTGTCAAATTCCTTTGGTTCTGACCCTGTATTTGCCTTCTCTTTTTTTCTTTTCTTTTTTGAAGAGGTTTTTGTTATAGGGCATGTGCGCTCGCCAGAAAGATGGAAAGAGACAGAGACACAGAAAGCAAGAAATCACCCCCCAGGGGGGGTGGCCACAATGTAATCCATTCTCCTCTGGAGATTTTTGGCACGCACGCACACATGCCCAGCATTAGTTTAAGCCACCAGGTCTGGGAATCGAACTGCGGTTGACTACATGGGAGTTCAGTGACATAGCCATTATGCCAATTGCTGGTCCTTGTAATTTGCCATCTCTCCTTGCACAGAGTTTGCCTTTTTTCCTTCAGTGACTCCCCCAATATAGAGTACCAGAGTACCAACACATTTTTTAACTTGGTATTTACCTGGCATGATTTATTTATTTTCCAAAATTAATTCAATTCCCCTGATATGTATAAAGTCCTACAATAGAATGCCTGTAGGTGATAAAGGATATATGAGATATGGTCCCCCCCCCCCCCTACCTGGGAGCACATAAAGAATAAAAAAGGTAAGGAAGGAAATCACTGCAATATGTGGAAGTTGAGAAAGCTGAAAGACACAGTGAGACTAAGCTACCCCATGGAAGAAGAACTCCTACATCTCCTGTGGAACTCTGGGGCAAAACATAACTCCATTTAAAAATAATCGCAGGACCAGGGCTGGCAGGTGGCATGGTGGTTAAAGACGCTGAACTCCCACATGGCCGACTGTAGTTTGAGTCCCAGACCTGGCGGCTTGTTCTCTCTCTCTCACTCGGTCCCTCTCTGGTCAAATTAAAATAAATAAATAAATGAAGTTAAAGAAAATAATTATTTTTAAAAAATAATAATCGCAGGAGAAAGGCAGGATGCTGCTACCTAGAAAAAGAAGTGAGCTTCACACCATTTCTAGAGGAAGTAAAGGCAGAGCCTTTGCCTTAAAAAAAAAAAAATCATTTTCCTCCTCACAGGCACAAACCTGGGAAAAGACAGCGACATTCTATTGGGAACAGCGAGTACCCAAGCTGTGAGAGACAAGGCTGAAAGGTAGTTTGAGGCTGTTTGGAAGAAGGGATTAAACCTCAACCCGAGAGGTGAGGGGTACACACACAGAGCACCATGCTGCACCGTATTCTTTCTTTTTTGGGGGGGAGAGATTTTTACTATAGGGCATGTGCACTCACTGGAGAGTCAGAGAGACAGAAAGCAAGAAATTACTCCCCAAGGGGGATGGCCACGCCACAATCCCTTCTCTTCTTGGGATTTTGGCCATGCATATACACATGCCCAGTGTGAGTTTTAAGCTGCCAGGTCTGGGAATTTTAAGCTGCCGGGTCTGGAACTCAAACCATGGTAGACTGTGGGAGTCCAGTGACATAACCATTACACCATCTGCTGGTCCCACAATATTCTTTTTCACTTTCATGTGACTTAGTTTGTGTGCTTTTCTCTTTATCAAATATGAATTTTGTACTTTTAAAAAAGTAATTATTTATTTTTAAATTCCATTTGTTATTATAATTATTTTTGTAATTTGACCAGACAGAGACAGAGAGAAAGGGAAATGAGAAAGCAAGCCGTCAAGTATGAGACTTGAACCGCAGTAGGCCACATGGGAATCCAGTCCCTTTAACCACCACGCCACCTGCCGGCCCCGAGTTTAATCATATGTGGGTCTTCAAAAAGTTCATAGAAAATGTGTGTTACAAGAAAACTATATGAATTCCATTTTCCCATAACTTTCTGAAGTCCTCCCGTTCTGTGAAAGGGAGAACATTACTGGGACCAGCAGTTAGCGTAATGGCTATGTCGTTGGACTCCCATGTAGTCGAACATAGTTCGCGTCCCGGACCTGGTGGCTTAAAACTCACGCCGGGCGCGTGTGCGTGCGTACCCAAGATCCCAAGAGGAGAACAGAGGAGAAATGATTGCAGCGTGGCCATCCCCGCTGGGGGGTGATTTCTCGCTTTCTGTCTCTCTGTCTCTGTCTGTCTGTCTGTCTGGTGAGAGCACGTGCCCTATAGCAAAAAAAAACCTCTCCAAAAAAATAAAAAGAAAATAAAAAAGGGAGAACATTACTTATATGGCATTCACTCTTCAGTGAAGCCCAGGAAAGAGCTCTGCATCAATAACCAACTGCCGGGACCAGCACTTAGCGTAATGGCTATGTCGCTGGACTCCCAAGTAGTCGACTGTGGTTCACGTCCTGGACCTGGTGGCTTAAAACTCATGCCGGGTGCGTGTGCATTGCGTGCCCAAGATCCCGAGAGGAGAATGGAGGAGAAGGGATTGCGGCGTGACCATACCCCCGGGGGGTGATTTCTCGCTTTGTCTCTCTGTCTCCCTCTGTCTGGTGAGCGCACGTGCCCTATAGCAAAAAACTCTTTAGAAATAAATAAATAAATAAATAAAATAATAACCAACTGCCTAATTTCATCCCTTTGCTAGAAAACTAGCTCCCAGAAGACACCATCAAAGAGGGCATTCAAAGCAGTAAGTCTAACCTTTCTGCAGTCATAGCCTTTTTGCTCATGGGTCTCTTCTCATATACTCCTTATGAAATTGCATGACGTTTTTCTGTTTTTTATAGTGTTTCTGACCTAACAGCCAATTTGCCAACTTATAACTTCAATAAAGATCACAGGCTACTGGGACCAGCAGTTGGTGTAGTGGCTATGTCGCTGGACTCCCATGTAGTTGACTGCAATTAGAGTCCCAGGCCTGGTGGCTTAAACTCACGTTGGGCGCATGTGTGTGCGTGCCAAAGATCCCGAAAGAATGGAGGAGAAGGGACTGCGACATGGCCATCCCTCTTTGGGGGTGATTTCTCGTTTTCTATCTCTCTGTCTTTCTGGCAAGCGCACATGCCCTATAGCAAAAACCTCTCAAAAAAAAAAAAAAAAAAAAAAAAAAGATCACAGGCTATTAATCTTCTCAATCTTATTGCTCCATTACTGCTAAAAATATATACAGGCAGAAATAAGTTTATAGAACAGATTTTTATATGAAAATAAATTTTATAAAAGGTATTTTGATCATTTCAGAGATAATCAATATCTCAAGATTGGTCTTTGACTGTGCCTCTTCTCCTGTCTTCATTTAAAGGTCCCACCAGAGGCCAACAGGTGGCGTGGTGGTTAATGCGCTGGATCACACAAGGCTGACTTTGCAGTTTGAGTCCAGGAACCAACAGTTTGAGAAACTTGCTGGGCTGGGACCAGCAGATGACATAATGGTTATGTTGCTGGACTCCCACGTAATCAACCACATTTCGAGTCCCAAATCTGACAGCCTTAAAACTCACTCTGGACACGTGAGCGTGTAAGCCCAAAATCCCAAGAGGAAAATGGCAAATGGAGACAGGATTGTGGCATGGCCACTCAGGGGGTGATATCTCACTTTCTGTCTCTGTCTCTCCAGCAAGCACATGTGCCTAACAACAAAAAAATCTGTCTTTAAAAAAAAAGAAAAGAGGGAACCAGCAGTTAGCGTAATGGCTATGCCGCTGGACTCCCACGTAGTCGACCACGGTTCGCGTCCCGGACCCAGTGGCTTAAAACTCACGCCAGGCGCGTGTGCGTGCGTGCCCAAGATCCCAAGAGAATGGAGGAGAAGGGATTGCGGCGTGACCATCACCCCTGGGGGGTGATTTCTCGCTTTCTATCTCTCTGTCTCTCTCTGTTTGTCTGGCGAGCGCACGCGCCCTATAGTGAAAAATCTCTCCAAAAAAAAAAAAAAAAGAAAGAAAAGAAAAACATGCTGGGTGCATGCCCAAAATCCCAAGAGGAAAATGGAACAGAAGGGAATGCAGCATGAGATGATTTCTCACTTTGCTTCTCTACATCTCTCTTTCTCTTTCTCTCCAGCAAGTACACTTGCCCTGTGACCAAAATCTAGAAAAATAAATAAAAAATAAAGGCTCCTGCAAGTAAAAAAAACTATCCTAAGAGACAAACATACCACTGGGAGTGGTAGATATGGCAATGGCAGAATCCCTTCCCACTCTGGGTTGAAACTATATAAAGAGGTCCACCACAATAGCACACACTGGACAGTACTGCTTGGCAGGCTGAGGCCTCAAAGGAGGCCTAAGTTTGATTCCTGGTCCACCTTGAAAAGCCAGGTATCACAGTGTGCACCTGCAGTCCCAGCTACTCAGTAGGTTGAGGTAGGAGAATTGTTGCACAGCAAAATCCTAAAACACCACACATGCTACATAAAAAAAGAGGAGTCTATTCTGGAAAGTGTTTTAATTTCAACCTATCTATAGAAATCCTTCTATTTCTCATTGGGTCCTAATGAGGTAAAAATGACAGAGATTATCATTACACTCACAAGCAAAGTCATAAGAAGGGATAACAGGGAACCAGCAGTTAGCGTAATGGCTATGTCGCTGGACTCCCATGTAGTCGACCGCAGTTCGTGTCCCAGACCCGGTGGCTTAAAACTCACGCCAGTGCGTGTGCGTGCGTGCCCAAGATCCCGAGAGGAGAATGGAGGAGAAGGGATTGCGGCGTGACCATCCCCCCTGGGGGGTGATTTCTCGCTTTCTGTCTCTATGTCTCTCTCTGTCTGTCTGGCGAGTGCACGCGCCCTATAGCGAAAATCTCTCCAAAAAAAAAAAAAAAAAAGAAGGGATAACAAAAAAAAGAAGAAGAAGAAGAAAGAAGAGGCGAGTCTTGCCTAAGATCACTCTCTAAATCACTATTAAGGCCCTACAGGTCCTACAACTCCATCTAGACCTGATTAAAACAAAATACCCGTTCTGAACTTGCCTACAGAGCTCTTCGATATTCTCCAAGGCGTACAAAAAATATGTGTATAAGAAAACTAACAAAAGAGACTCCTTCATTTCAAGACATTACTTCTCTAAGCCTACCAGGAAGAGAATGAATGGCTTATTTTAAGGGCCCCTGGTATCCTTAACAAGTATTTGCCGTCAGCAGGAATAAGAACTAAACACAGGAAGTGGCTTTGTCACAGATCTGAAACAATTTCTGAAAGTTTCCAGTCTGAATTTGCAGTTTAAAAAAAGCTAAATAGAAGCCAGACAATGGTGCAGCAATAAAATACACATTCTGCAAGGCTGACCCTCAGGAAGGTTGTGAGTTCTCATCTGGAGACCTCCCTGAGTACACAGGCATATGTCCTAGTCAAGGGCTGGCTGGAATATGGAATACCCCTGTTGGATTTACTGTCTCCCACCCCTTCTCCCTCATGGAAAAAAAAGAAAAATTAAATTAAATTAAATTAAAAATTAAAAAAAAATTCCTGGATCTGGCAGCTCACTTTCTCACTTTCCTCTCTCTCTCTCTCCCTCCATCTCCCTCTCTGGTGAGTGCATGTGCCCTATAGCAAATTAAATAATAATAATAATATTAAAAATTTTTAAAAAGAACAAAAATATAGTCTGGGGAAATTGGAGTTAATTCCTGAATAGTCCACACTACTTTTCAATCATTCAATGAATACATAATAAACAAGAGCTTGGTTTTTTTGAGGAGAGGTTTTTGCTATAGGGCACGTGCACTCGCCAGAAAGGCAGACAGAGAGACAGAAAACGAGAAGTCACCCCCCAGGAGGGATGGCACACACATGCACCCGGCATGAGTTTAAGCCACTGGGTCCAGGACTAGAACCATAGTTGGCTACATGGGAATCCAGCGACGTAGCCATTATGCCATCTGCTAGTGCCCCCCCACCCCCCAAAAAAAGAGCTTGTGCTAGGCCTCAAGGACATAAGGAACAAGATACACATCTCTACCCTTACAGAGTTAGCATTCAGCTGGAAAGAGACATCAATTCCACAATTAGTCGCTTAATCATTAGGATTAACCTCATCAAATGATCATTTTTGTCGGTTAGTCAACTATAGAAAATGTCTTATGGGTCAAAAACTACTACAAATGTGGAAAGCTCTACAGAGGGTACCTAGCATAGACTGAGTATCTTGAAAGGTTACCCTGAGGAAGCAACTTCTGAGCTTAGCTAGCTGAGCTAGGAGTTAACTAGGCAAGGTTGAAGGAAGGGGAGAAGGACAGTGCCAGACAGCAGGAACAGCAATGTGGCTCCAACTGAAAGATCACAGACAAGTGAGGCAGAAAGAACTTCATTTGGTCTTTACCTTAAAAGGGAGAAGAGGCCACTGGAGCATTGTTTTCTAAGCAGAGGGTACTAAAAGATGTTCACTTTAGGGGCCAGCAGATGGTGTGGTGGTTAAGGGTGTTGGACTACCGCATGGCCAACCATGGTTCAAGTCCCAGATGTAGTGGCTTGCTTTCTCATTTTCCCTCTCTTGTACCTCTTTGTTTAAATTTAAATAAATAAATAAAGTTAAATAATTATTTTCTAAAAGTTCACTTTAAAAAGGTTACTCTTGTATTTAGAAGTGAGAAAAATGAAGTCACAAGGTGCACTGTGCTGAATGGACTGAGAAATGAGCAAGAGCAGAAGCAGGGAGACCACAGGAAGGTTCCAGGTGAGAGAGGATGGTCCTCTGGCTTGGACTGCTGGTGTAAGGGGGTGGGGCGGGGGGGCTCAGAGATGATGAAGTGAAAACAGGTTTATCAGTCTTAGGTTTCACCAAAACCGGTGGATTAGATGTGGAGGGAAGAACCGTGGATTATTTGATTAGTATTTACACACACTCTGAACTTTTTTTTTTTTTTTTTTGAGAGGTTTTTGCTATAGGGCGCGTGCGCTCGCCAGACAGAGACAGAGAGACAGAAAGCGAGAAATCACCCCCCAGGGGGGATGGCCACACCGCAATCCCTTCTCCTCTGTTCTCCTCTCGGGATCTTGGGCACACACGCACATGCCCCCAGCGTGACTTGAACCGCGGTCGACTACGTGGGAGTCCAGCAACATAGCCATTACACTAACTGCTGATCCTTGAACTTTTTTTTTTTAAGAGAGATTTTTGCTATAGGGCATGTGCACTCACTGGAGAGACAGAGATAGAAAGTGAGAGATTACACACACACACACACACACACACACACACACACCCAGGCTGCCACCCCTTCTTCATTCTCCTTTCAGGATCTTGGGCACACACGCACGTGCACCCAGCATGAGTTTTAGGCCTCCTGTCGGGACTCGAACCATGGTAGATTATGTGGGAGTCCAGTGACACAAACAGTACACCATCTGCTGGTCCCGACTCTTGAACTACTTATAAAGCGCTTAGATATTTAAAAAAAAGGGCGGGGGCCTACCTACAGAAGTGCAGCCTTTAGCATGATACTCTAGGAGAGACCCTAGGTATGGATCCTGGGGAGACCTTAACATGCCAGAGTACTTCTGCAATTCTGGATGGCAGGGAGGCTGTGGGAGACTGGCAGCATGGCAAGGCACTGTGGAGGGTACCTGCCTGTCTCTCACGGGGGAAAAAAAAACAAAAAACAAAAAACAAAAAAAACAACGAGGCTGCCCTGTAGCCTAGTGCCAATCCTGCCTGCAGCTTCGGAAACACACTAGCAAGAGCGCATGTGTACCTAAAATCCCAACAGGACCAAGAAACGGAAAAGGGAACACAGTGTGACCACATCCCATGGGGGGTACTTTCTCTCTGGCACGCACGGGCCCCTTAGGTACAATAAAAAAAGGGAGAACTTCCGTCCAGTGGGGAAATGGACAAATAAACACAAAATCCGGGGTACCGTTGCCCTTAAAGAGGGTAGTAGAACAGGGGCGGGAGGGTTTGGGGAAGGCTTCCCGGCTTTTAAATTAATAGTAATTAGCTAAAGGGCTCAAGGTGTTAGCTTCGAGTTTAACGTGGTGTTGCACTGGAATTACTGAAACAAAACAGGCGCCTCCTTCCAGACTTCTCTAACAAACCCTAAAGCTCGGAGAGAAACGCCTACGAAGGTCGGGCTTGTGTGTCGAACATCAGGGGTATAGGAGTTTTCACTCGATGACCTCGCTGGCTCCCCACGACAAGATTTACCGAGAAATGCTCATTAAACTTCAACGACTAATATGTAGAGCGCTCAGTCTGACGGACTGAGACCTCTCGATGATGCGCTGTCATGGGACAGTTGGGAAACGCGCGCGAGACAGCAACACAAGACTAAGGAGGCCGGGTGCGCAGCACCCGTTCCATGGACCAAGCGCCGGCACCGAAGCAGGAAGCCAGCAGCCCCTCCCAGCGGCGCGCGGCCGCAGCAGGTGGGCGGGCCCGCGAGCCGGGCGGCCCGCTGATTGGCGAGGCCTGCGCGCCCTCTGACCTCACGCCGACGCCAGCGCACCCTCCTCCCGCCTTCTCCTGCCCCCTCCCCCAGCGTCGGCAGGTCGGCTCCCACCCTGCCGCCAGTCGGGTGCTCTTCTGGGCCTGGGCCCGTGACCCTCGCTGGCGCCCTGGGCTTTGGACCCTCACCATTTCCGCACTTTCTCGATGGCCGCCATCACCTTCTTGATGTCGTCCTTAGCCCGGCTGCGGGTCTCGGCCCGGACCGACCGACCCGACATGGCGGCGGCGGGAGCGGCGGGGGCCAGGGCACTGCTCCCAAGACACGGGGAACCTCGCACCTCACGCGCCGCCGCCCGCCCGCCGCCGCCTCAGCGTCACCGCGGCCGTCGCCCCCTCCGTGCGCGCGTGCGCGAGGAAGCGCGCGCACTCGCCCGCCCCTTGGGGCTTGAAGTCTCCTCGCGCCTGCGCACCGCGCCCCAGGCGTCCCTCCCGAGTGCCTTGGGAGTCCCCTGGGCCCCTACTGGGCTGGGGTGCGCGGCTAGGCGGCTGCACGTGCTTCGCGCGGGACCAGGTGCGAGGCGCTGCCAGCGGGGACCTTTCCCAAGGGATTTGGAAGTCAGCGTCTTGCTGTACTGGCCTGCGTTGCTGCTATCATGTATGTTTTATGAAGACCCTAGTAGAGCTGAGGTTCCGTACCATGTAGTGCTGCTGCCTCTCCCATCCTGCACCCTGGCCTTCACTCACTTATATCCTACCTGGATACTTCATTTCTTCACCCAATGAGCAAACTATTTAACTCTTTAAACGTCCAGTTCAAATCCCAGGCTTCCCAGTTATTCCAGAATTTCACCTAGAACAGCACTTATTCCACTGCCTTGTAATTCAGCAATTGTTGATTAAGTTATATATTGTATAAGACTGTACCAAATGCTGAGTCCGTAACGTGTTTTTGCTTTCAAAGGGCTTCCAGTTGAGTAGAACATACAGACCGCAAAACGGGGATTTAAAATGCCATGTGGGGGACCAGCAGATAGCATAATGGTTATGTCGCTGGACTCCCAAGTAGTCCACTGCAGTTCGAATCCCAGACCCAGAGGCTTAAAACTCAGGTTGGGCGCATGTGTGTGTGCGTGCCCGAGATGGGGGTGGGGGACAACTTTTTGTTTTCTCTCTCTCTGTCTCTCTTGTGAGAACATGTACCTTATAGCAAAAACTAAATTAATTAAACTAAGTGCCATGTGATAAATACTAGGCTAACAGAAGTACAAGGTACAATGACAGCCCTAATATAGGAAAAGTAACCTTGAAGCTGACCTCTGAAAATACAATAGATGCTAACACTCTAAGACCTAACTGTCCACAGACACTGTCTAATACATGTTGTGTGAATGTTGAGTCTTCAGTGCAGCTCTTTTTCTTTGCCTCTGCACACACACAGGCAGGCATTTACTGGTGTTTATGCAGAGGGATCCTGTAGCAGCTGTTTCAGGAGACTTGAGAAGCAGGTTGGTGGATGCCCTCACTTCCACAGAAACACCCTTCTGTGTGCCCTCAAAGAAGTGCCTAGCTAACCGTAGCTTGACACAACTCTGATTATGCCTTTCACGATCGACCAACACCAGAGCTTCTAAGCACATTGTGGTCCTGCTGTTGAGAGGACCAGGAATAGCTTCTGCCCGACTGAGAAGTGGGAGAGCTGAACCAGGATGTGGAAGGAAAGGATGATTCTGGAAATGTCAAGATCAAAGGTGGTACATCTGTTTCTCAAGCCAAAATGATCCAAAAGAGCCCAACCCAGGCATTGCCTGAGTATTTGCCATATGCTCTACAGCCATGGACACTGTGGGTGGCACAGAGATGAGTAAGGTGCACTCTCTGACCTGGAGGCAAAGATAAGGGAAGAATAGGAAAATAAAATACAGGCAGAACATAGTGCCATGAGAGAGGCCAGCTCTCCAGACTTCTCCAGATCTGTTCATGGGTCCCCCTGGTCCAGACACAGAGCCCAGCACCTGTGTATTCTCTTAACCCTTGTCCAAGTCCTAGCTAACCTCACCCCTGAGGTTTCTCTTGCTCTTTTTAAAATTATTGCCAGTGGGTGTGTGCACTAGCTAGAGAGAGGCAGGCAGAGAGAGAAGGAGAAAGCACCTCCCAGTGGTGCAAAATCAAGCTCCAATTCCGTAATTTCTCCATCCTGTTAGGATGTGGGGCATGCATGCACACGTGCCTGGCATGTTTTTCAAGCTGTAGTCAGCCATGTGGGATCCTGTGCCCTTAACCTTTAGGCTATGGGGCCAGCCCCGCCACATACACCCACACACGGAAGTTTGTCATCAGTTGCTTCTTTTCTACTGCATAGCCCACAGCTCCTCTCATCTACACTAGCCTCCGGCACCCATCCTTCCTCCAGTCCATCCTGTCAGTCATTTTTCTCAGGCCATCCATTGCCCCAAAGTCCCAGAGATTCCTGTTCCTTCCCACACTTGTCTCTGGACTTACACCCACCTAAACTCCCACTCCTCAGAGTGATCAGAGTGGGCACCTACCAGCTATTCATGGACTGTGCAAATGCCCCTTTAAAAAAAAGTCACACCTCAAGTTTTCCAGATGAAAAGCCCAGCTAGTTGCTGAGGACAATGTAGAGAAAACCAGCCCAAACCTCTGTCTCGGGCAACTTGTGTTCAAGGCCATGGCTTCCCTTCTCATTTAAGTGTGAAAGCCACAGTGGCCTAATGCCCAGGCAGTCCCCACACCTCTTCCGATTCTCTGTCCTCACCTTCTATGACTCTATCCTTTGCTGTCTCTGCTCCAACTACACTCACTACCTCACTCATCTGAAAATGCCCAGTCAAGCTCCTGCTCTAGGGGCTTTGCACATCAGTTCCCTCCACCTGGAACAGCTCCCCCAACTCATATCCATATATTTGCCTGGTTCACTCCCTTACCTCCTTCATGTCTTTACTCAAAATGTTGTCTTCTCAATGCAGCCCTCCTGGGCCACTAAGACTGCAATATTCATATCCCCAAACATTCTTTCTCCACTTAATTTTTTTACAGAAATTTTTTTTTGGGGGGTGGGGGTTAATTTTTGTTATATGGTACGTGTGCCCTCTGGAAAGAGATACAGAGAGGGGAGATGAGAAAATACCTCCTAGGAAGGATGGCCACACCACAATTCCTTCTCTATTTTCTTATACTGCACACATACATACTGGGCATGTTTTCAAGCTGATGAGTCCAGGACTCAAGCCTCATAGTTGGCCGCGTGGGACCCAGTGGCCTTAGCCACCATGCCACTGCCTGGCACATCTAGAACATTCTTCTTAACTTTTTTTTTTTAAGAGATTTTTGCTATAGGGTACATGCACTTGCTGTAAAGACAGAAAGTGAGAAATTACCCTACCAGGGTTGATGCCATGCCGCAGTCCCTTCTCCTGCATTCTTCTCTTGGGATTTTGTGCACGCATGCACACACGCTGGGTCTGGAACTCGAATCAAAGTCAAATACATGTAAGTCCAGCAATGTAACCATTACACCATCTGCTGGTTCCATAACTTCAATTTTTTGTCCATCTTACTTATTATCTCTCAGCATCTTCATGAAAGTAGCAACATGGTCGTTTGCTTTGTTCACTGATTATTCAGAGCCTACATCCAGTAGGTGAGCACTAAATATTTATTGAATGAATTAATACCCAAGTCTGATGCTCTCCACTTCCATGAAGTCTTCTCTAGTTCATCTCAAGCAGAAAAAAGGACACTTCCCTTCTGTGAACCCCCCCAGGAGGACTCTCAACATTCTGCACCACACGCTGTTCTTGCCTCAGAGGCAGGGATTTCCAGGAGAGGAAGATACAAAGCCACCAGGTGGTGTGGTGGTTAAGGTGCTGGACACTCCCACATGGCTGACCACGGTTCAAGTCCTGGGCCTGGCAGCTTGCTTTCTCACTTCCCCTCTCTTTCTCTCTGCTCAAATTAAAGTAAAATGAATGAATAAATAAAATTTTTAAAAAACTATTAAAAAAAAAAGATAAAAAGCCACAACATTGAGTAGACATTAGTATGTGCTCTTGAAGATCACATGATGGATGCCAGCAGGTGGCATGGTGGTTTGGGGGCACTGGACTAGTGCCGGACCTGATGGCTTGCTTTCTCACTTTCTTCACTCTCTCTCTGTCCCTCTCTGGTCAAATTAAATAAATAATAGGTAAAGTTAAATAAAAAATAATAAATTATTATTTTTGAAAAAGATCACATGATGTATTCCTGCTTAATCATAGTCTGAAATTCTTTTGTTGTTGTTATAGGGTGCACGTGCATGCCAGAGAGAAGGAAAGTGAAAAAGTATTGCCTGGTGGAGATGGCCATGCAGCAAGCCCTTCTCCTCCATTCTTCTTTCAGGATTTTGGGCATGTACACACATGTGGGATGTCTTTCAAGCCGCTGGGTCCAGGGCTTAAACTACATTAGTTGGCCATGTAGGACCCAGGTGCCTTAACCACCATGTCACCGACTGGCTCTGAAATTCTTTTACTTCTTCATTTGCTCTTTACTATCTGCTAAAATGGGAGCAGAGGCCCCATTGTTATGTTCACCATTACATCCACAAGGCCTTCATACAGGCTTGGCCTAGAGGAAGTACTCAAAAATAGAGTTATTAAATAGAGCCAGCTCTGTGGCATAGTGGTTAAGGGAGTTGGTCAACCACATGCTCTGAATCCCAGCCCCACAAGCTTGAAAACATGCCAGGTACATGCCCAAGATCCTGACAGGATGAAAAAAATGGTGTAGAAGTCATTGCAGCATGACCACACCCCATTGGCAGGTGCTTTCTCCCTGCCCCCTTCTCTCTCCTAGCACATACACTCACAAAAAGAAAAAAGTTACAGAACAACTTTTCATAGCCAACTATGAATGAATGAACGAATGAATGAATGAACACTGTTTTTCCTCATAGGTTCTCTTTCATATCAGCTGTTTTCTCCCTTTCTGCCCTGTACATGTATCTTTAAATCATCCCACTTTTTTCCCCTTTATGAGAGAGGGAGACAGAGATAGGTATCCCTGACAGGGTCTTGCTGTTTCACAATCCTCCTGCCAGGATTCCAGGCCGGCACTACTGCATCTGATCTGTTCAGATTGACCTGGTACCAAACCCAGGCCTCCCACCTCCCTGGCAGTGATGCTACCTGTGTGCCACCAGGGCTGGACCACATCTCATTTTCTTTTATTTTTTTAAAAGAATTATTTATTTTAATTTCACTTGTTATTATTTTTCAATTTCACCAGAGAGAGACAGGGAGAGAAAGGGAAAGTGAGAAAGCAAGTCACCAGGTCCAGGACTCGAACCACAGTTGGCCATGTAAGAATCCAGCACCTTTGGGGCCAGCAGTTAGCGTAATGGCTATGTCACTGGATTCCCATGTAGGCGACTGTGGTTCGCGTCCTGGACCCGGTGGCTTAAAACTCAAGCCAGGTGCGTGTGCGTGCGTGCCCAAGATCCTGAGAGGAGAACGGAGAAGGGATTGCAGCATGGCCATCCCCTCTGGGGGGGTGATTTCTCGCTTTCTGTCTCTCTGTCTCTCTCTGTCTGGCGAGCACACGCACCCTATAGCAAAAACCTCTCAAAGAAAAAAAGAAAAAAGAAAAAAAAAGAATCCAGCACCTTTAACTACCACACCACCTGAGGGCTCCCCATCCATTGGAAAAATCCCAGTTCCTTTCCCAACCAGCACACATACCTGCCTCAGGCCCAGCACACCTTTGATTAACATGTTTCTTTTCAAATCCTTTCAGTGGCTCCTTGTTGCCCAATTCAAACTCCTATCCTAGCATTACAGGCCACACAGGGCTCCAATCATGATCCCAGTCATGGGGGAAAGAATGCTAGGGGACAGAAACCCTGGGTCAACACCCCAGCTCAGATATTTTCTCGTCTGTGGCTTTGCGTAGGTCACCTAACCATTTTTTTTTTTTTTTTTGAGAGTTTTTTTTTTTTTTTTTTTTTTTCTTCGCTACAGGATGCATGTGCTCACCAGAGAGATAGAAAGTGAGAAATAATCCCCCTGGGGGATGGCCAGGCAGCAATCCCTTCTCCTCCATTTTCCTCTCGGTATCTTGGGTATGCACACACACGCACCTGGCGTGAGTTTAAGTCACCAGGTCCAGGACTCAAACCACAGTCGACCACATGGGAGTCCAGCGACATAGCCATTCCGCTAACTGCTGGTCCCTCTATTTGTATTCTTACCTTGGCCTTACAAACGTTGGGGATGGGCCTGGTAGATAAAGGTATGTACTTTTAGTACCAGACAGGCCTGAATTTTAAAATCTGGGCATACCATTTGCTGGTATGTACCTTGGGCAATTGACTTGGGACTTTAATTTACTGATGTTAATGCTCTTTCAGTAGCAAGTAAGAGTATCCTGACTCATACTGTTCATAAGCAGGAACTTCTTGGCTTTCAAATCCAGTGGTACAAACTTGAAGCACTGTCTGGATCCATTACTCAACAATATCATCAGCAGATGGTCTCCTGACTTCCTTCGGTTGATTTCCTGTTAGCTTCATTCTCAGTCATGACTACACGCAGTAACAAATTTACATCCCACTTACTAGCAATTTCAACAAAGGAATTAAAAATTGGGAGCTGGGGGGGGGAGGGGAGGGACCAGCAGATGATGTAATGGTTATGTCACTGGACTCCCACATAGTAGATCGTGGTTTGAGTCCTGGACCCAGCAGCTTAAAAGTCACACTGGGCACATGTATGTATGCACCCAAGATCCCAAGAGAAGATTGGAAGAGAGGAGATTGTGGTGCAGCCATCCCACCCGGGAGGTGATTCTCACTTTCTATCTCTCAGAAACCAATTCCACATTATTTTCTAGAATGTGGTCAATTTGAGGCAGTGTCAGGTCTATCTAGTACTAAATGAAATAATCCACCATCCCTGGCAATTCATCACAGTGTGAGAGCTCAAAGAATTCATAGACAAATGGAATTAACTTACAAGTTTATTTTAGTACAAATTTTTTTTTTGAAAATTCATGCAGGTTATTTTCCCCACAAACTGTATTTTCCATGAACTTTTTGAGGATTCTCATAGAGTCTGCTTCCTATTTACCCCTTGTAATCTCCAACTATAGAAAAATCTTTTTTTTAATCATTTAACTGTTTCAGTTTTTTATTTACTTCAATTTTGACCAGAGAGAGACAGAGCAAGAGAAAGAGAGAAAGCAAACCGCCAAATCCAGGACTTAAACTATGGTTGGCCATGTAAGAGTCCAGCGCCCTTAGCCACCATGCCACCTGATGGCCGCTGAAATATCTTTAAAAAAAAAAAGGAGGGACCAGCAGTTAGCATAATGGCTATGTCGCTGGACTCCCATGCAGTCGACAGCGGTTCGTATCCCAGACCCTGTGGCTTAAAACTCAACGCAGGTGCGTGTGTATGCGTGCCCAAGATCCCGAGAGAATGGAGGAGAAGGGACTGCAGTGTGGCCACCCTCCCTGGGGGGTGATTTCTCGCTTTCTGTCTCTTTCTGGTGAGTGCATGCGCCCTATAGCAAAAACCTCTCCAAAAAAAGAAGTTATTATGGGAACCAGCAGATGGCGTAGTGTTTACACCACTGGACTCCCACAGGGCTGACTGTGGTTCGAGTCCCAGACCTGGTGGCTTAGAACTCACACCAGGTGCATGTACATGCATGTTCAAAATCTCAAGATAAGGGAACCAGCAGTTAGAGTAATGGCTATGTCGCTGGATTCCCACGTAGTTGACCGTGGTTCGCGTCCCGGACCCGTTGGCTTAGAACTCACGCCGGCGCGTGTGTGTGCGTGCCCAAGATCCCGAGAGGAGAATGGAGGAGAAGGGATTGCGGCATGACCATCCCCCCTGGGGGGTCATTTCTCGCTTTCTGTCTCTATGTCTCTCTCTGTCTGTCTGGCGAGCACATGCGCCCTACAGCGAAAACCTCTCCAAAAAAAAAAAATCTCAAGATAAGATTAAAAGAGGAAAAGATTATGGCATGGCCAACCCCCCCTGGGGGGAGTGATTTCTTGCTTTCTCTGTCTCTCCAGTGAGTATACACGGCCTATAGCAAAAATCTCTGTCTAAAAAAAAGAAGTTATCATGGTCCAATATGTAACAGTGGCTAGGATAGTAATAGAGAAGTTGGAGAGAAACAACAGATTCAGAATGTGACCCAAAATAATTGTGTTCTGAGTGGATGGTAGGGTGGTAACAAAAACAGAGTAATCAAGGATAACCTTAGGTTATGGCTTATTTAAACATTCAGAGTTGGGGATAACAGGGAAGGTCCCAGTTTTCATGAGAAAATAAGACTAACTTTGGATGAATAAATTTTGCTTAGAGTCAAATCACCCTTAGATTCCTCATTCCCCTTATCTCTTATATCCAAGCAGTCCTCAAATATAAAAATTCAAACTTCTAAATAGTTCATCTCTTTTTGAAACTATCCCTTCAACTTGATACCTACTGATTCTGTCTTGGTTCACGCCTTTCTCTTGCTTTGCTTTTACAACAGTCTACTGTAACTATGACTAAACTAACAAAAAGCATGTCATAGGCATGCCTGTATCCCTCCCACCAGCTGTCTTTGATGTCAGGGACCATCTCCCTTAGCCTTACATCTTTTCAAGGAGGTCCCAGAAAAGACTACTCCATTTTACAAATAAAAAACCTGAGGTCCAGAAAAAAATCCCTTTGTGAATCCGTGTGGAGCCCAGCCTTCCCCTGACCCCACAGCATGATTCTGTCACTGGAAGATTTCCCATCTCCCACACTTGTAAAATCTCTGCTTAGTGTTCAGATGCTCCCTGGGTTTTGGCTTCACAATGACAAACTTCTAGAAGTGTCAGGGTATGTTTCACAAGATCAAAAACCATGTATGTTCTCTCTCCTCTCTACCACGTTCCTCAGTGCCGGGAGGGAAGGTAAGAGTCCACCCATTAGGGCCCAGGAGAGAGAAGCACCTTGGTCCTTGGGCTAGGAGAAAGCACAATCAACAAGGACAAAGAGAGACTGAAGTAGATAAGAGTTTCAATGGGGAAAGAGAAGAGAGGGGCCATCAGTAAAAAATTAGGAGGCTCTTTTCAAAAGGCTTCCAGCTGGGGAGAAAGGTGGCAGCAGTGGTGGGAGCAGGTAGCAGGTCCTTCCTGCAGTGCTCTGCCAGTCATTTCTTCTGGGGCCCAAGGCTCTTCAGGGCCTCCTGGGCCCGGGTCAGCCTCTGCTGCAGCGTCTGGCGGGTGCTCTCGTTGGAGGCTCGCTTCAGGAGGCCCTGTGTCTCCTCCACCACTGCCCGGTGGCCAGGGGTGTTGTGGAAGATCCGCACCGCCCGGTCCCCAGAAGAAGCCAGAAACTGGCCAGTGATGTCAAAGGACAAGTCGGTGATCGCCTCCCCATGGACCTGCTCGAAGCACTCCTCCTTCTCACCCCGCCGGGTGTTGTAGAGATGGATATTGCTGCCACTGGCCAAGGCCAAGACCTGGGCGTCAGGGGAGAGTGCCAGGCGGCACAACGTGGTGCTCGCCTCTTCGAAGCAGCCAGTCCTCAGCAAGTAGGGGTCCTGCTGCTTCTTATATTCCACATCTGTGTCCCACAGTTTCCACGTCCCATCCTTGGAGACAGAGGCCATCCTGCAGCATGGAAAATCACAGCTTAAACTCCAGCACACCTGCACATCCTGGCAGGGAGGGCACTAGGACTGCCTAGGAAGGTCTAGTTAGGACCAAGTCTACTTCCTGTCAAGGCACAGGCATCCCACCCACTTCAGAGCTGCAGTAGACAGGAAGAAGAATCCTAGTTGCCAAGAGGGGATATCAATTAAACCTCAGAGTGGATGCACTCACCTCCGAGAGTCCTTGGAGAAAGCAAAGGAGTGGACAGCAGCAGAGTGGCCCTTTAGCTCAAAGGCTCGTACTACCTCCTGGAAGTCCCCCTTCTTCCCAAAGCGGACTTCCCAAACCTTCACATCCGGGGTGAAGCCACATGAGGCCACAAACCTGCCATACAACAAAGATTCCCTTAAAATTTGATTTTAAGAGTATTTTGTTCATAGAAACCCCTTATACCTTCCCAAACCTTCTACCCAAGAGAGTTGATCATTCCATATCTAAATCACACTGTACTTTAGTGCTTTCATATACATGATCTCAGTTCGTCCTTATAGCCTTGCTCTAAGGCATACTGCACCCACCTCTAACTTTTTTTTTAATGTAAGAGGGTACAGGGAAGAGAGAAAGAGAAAAAGAAAGAACATTCCCCCTGGTTGGCAGGTGGCATGGTGGTTAAGGGGGCTGGACTCCTACATAGCCAACTGAGGTTTGAGTCCCAGACCTGGAGGCATGCTTGCTCACTTTCCCTCTCTCGTTCTGTCCCACTCTGATCAAATTTTAAAAATAAATAAAGTAAAATAATTATTTAATTTAAAAACAAACAAACAAACAAAAACAATAAAAAACACTCCCCTAGCAGGACCTGGTCATACCACAATCCTTTTTCCTCCAATTCTTCATCCTGTTAGGATCTGACTTTTTTTTTTTTTTTTTTTTTTGGAGATGTTTTTGCTGTAGGGCGCGTGCGCTCACCAGACAGAGACAGAGAGACAGAAAACGAGAAATCACCCCCCATGGAGGGGATGGCCACGCCGCAATCCCTTCTCCTCCATTCTCCTCTCAGGATCTTGGGCATGCACGCACACGCACCTGGCGTGAGTTTAAGCCACTGGGTCCGGGACTTGAACTGCGGTCGACTATATGGGAGTCCAATGACATAGCCATTACGTTAACTGCTGGTCCCCTGACATGTTTGTTCATCTGATGGAGCTGGAACTCGAACCCTACTTGGCCATGTGTAATCCATCCTTTCCTGCACAGCACCAAACCACTCTGCCAGGAGGCCAGCCTGTACCCCAACATTTTAAAAACTATAGATGAAGAACCAGAGACCAAGCACTTGAGGTGGCTTGCATGAAATACCCTTCTACAAGCAGGAGAGCTGGGCCTTGCATCTGGAGTCAGGTGGGCCTCCTGACTCCATCTGGCCAGCTCCCCAGCCCTGAATTGCCCAGTCTCAGAAGCCAAGGCCCCTCCTTCCTCACCTGCTACAAGGGGAAACAGCAGCATGCGTATTGTTCATCTGATTGGTGTTGATGGTAGACAGCACCTGCCCTTTCAGACTCCAGATGAGGATGGTTGTGTCACTGGAGGCAGTCATGATGAACTTCCCTGAGTGTGAGGGGAGGGATGTGAGCTAAGGGCAATGACCACTGTCATTCTCCAAAGAGATAGTCAGGAGGGGATTTGAAAATTAATGAAAAATGGAATAAAAATACAAGCATATTTTGGTACCAAAAAAAAAAAAAAAATCAAAATCCATGCATAATTTTCTTTCATAACAAGCATGTCCCATGAATTTTTTGAAGACCTTTCCTACAAGACTTCTTTTTTTTTTAAAGAGGTTTTTGCTATAGGGTGCATGCGCTTGCCAGACAGACAGAGAGAGACAGAGAGATAGAAAGTGAGAAATCACCCCCCAGGGGGGATGGCCACGCCGCAATCCCTTCTCCTCCATTCTCCTCTCGGGATCTTGGGCACGCACGCACACGCGCCCGGCGAGTTTTAAGCCACCGGGTCCGGGACGCGAACTGTGGTCGACCATGTGGGAGTACAGCAACATAGCCATTACGCTAACTGCTGGTCCCCTACAAGACTTCTGCTGCCTCAAGTAACCATGCTCCCCTCCCAGTCTAAGAGTCACCAAAGATTAAGAACTTTTGCTGAAGACTGTGTCTTTTATCTGCTTCCCCTGTGGATTTGCTATGGTTCCTAGGACTCTGAGGGAGAAAATAACTAGGTTGTTGAGAGCCAGAGCCCCTTTGTCACACTGGAGTTGAGAAAAACTCAGGCAGCGTAAACTCATTCAGCCCATAGAATTGGAGCCATTTCTTCATGCCTCTTACCTGTGTTGGCAATGCCAATGTTGATAATGGATGCTTTGTGCTTTTTAGGAAAGTCCTCTGGGGTGGCTGTGAAGGTGTAGCCCCCATCCTCTCTCTTAGTCATCTTGAAAACACGGAGGGTGTCCCCATTGGCCAGCCAGACAATGAAGGCTCTAGGGACAGGCAGCAGACAAGTCAGTCCCTCATCCAGACACAGAGACCTATGGCTCCAGGTCCTATGCCGAGTTTAGGGGAAAAGCAAGATCTTCTCTCATGACCTACAGTCTAGCCTTACAACTTAACCCCATGGTTTAAACATCTTTTACAACTCATCAAAAAAAAAAATAGATTTTCAGGGGGCTGGCAGGTGGCAGCCCTAGTTAAGGGCACTGAACTCCCACATGGCTGACCACGGTTTGAGTCCCAGACCTGGTGGCTTGCTTTTTCACTTTCTCTCTTTTCTCTCTCTCTCTCTCTCTCTCTCTCTCTCTCTCTCTGGTCAAATAAAATAAATAAATAAAAATAAAGTTAAAAATAAAATAATTCTTAAAAAAAAAAAAAGATTTTCATAGCTTTGACGCCTTTTGGTTCTCTCTGGGATTAGAAAACCATGATAGTTTCTTAGACTCATCTGGAAGGCAAGATCTGGCACTTTCTAGATAAGAAGGGATCTGCCTGAATCTGCTTCTTCACAGCCTAGTGGCATGGCCCTCCAAGCAGTCCCAGGCAGTGTTCAAGTTATCTGGATGCTTCCTTTTTGCTTTCTGCCACTCCAAGGGGGTCCTTGGGTCCCTCCTCACTCATTACCCTGATTCAGATATGAGAAGGCTATAAGTCTGGGGCTGGGCTTCTGCAGGTAAACCTGAGGCTCCATCCTGTCCCACCTGCAGTCAGGGCTGAAGCGCACCAAGGTGGCGTGGTCCAGCTCCACGCTGGCTCTCATGCTGCGGTGTTCCCGCTGCAGAAAGTCCTTGGTGCTCCAGATGCGAACAGTGCGATCGTCTGCACACGTTGCCAGGTACTTGCCATTGCTGCTAAAGTCCATGCAAGATATGTTCCCACCGTGGCTCTAGGGGAAGGGTTGCAGGATGTATGAATAAGAAGCACTTGGACAGAGAGGTAAGCCAAATCTAGTGCCATGACTCTGGGGCCCTATTGCCTGGATTAACAGCAAATGGAGGATGGGTTGGGATAAGAAGGGATAAAATGAGGTATCAGCAAATGGCATAAAAGCTATGTCGCTGGACTCCCACGTAGTCGACCGCGGTTCGCGTCCCAGACCCGGTGGCTTAAACTTATGCTGGGCGCGTGTGTGTGTGTGCCCAAGATCCTGACCCGAGAGGAGAGTGGAGAAGGGATCGTGGCGTGGCCATCCTCCCTGGGGTGGGGGTGATTTCTAGCTTTCTGTCTCTATCTTTCTGTGAGCGTGTGAGCCCTATAGCAAAAAAAAAAAAAGGAAGGGATAAAATGAGACAGCCCTACTGATTCTTTTTCTTTTTAAAGAATTATTTTATTCAACTTTATTTATTTATTTGTTTTAATTTGACCAGGGAGGGACAGACCAAGAGCAAGAGTGAGAGAATGAGAAAGCAAGCTGCCAGGCCTGGGATTTGAACCAGGGTTGGCCATGTGGGATTCCAGGACCCTTAAGCACTATACTACCTGCTGACCTCCCCTTTCTTTTAAGAGAAGTTTTTGCTATAGGGCATGTGTGCTCACTAGTGAGACGAGAGACAAAAAGCGAGAAATCACCTACCAGGGGAGACGGCCATGCTGCAATTCTTCTCCTTCATTCTCATCTTGGAATTTTGGGCATGTGTGCACATGCGCCCTGCGGGGGTGTTAAGTTGCCGGGTCACAGACTCAAACTGTGGTCGACTACACGGGAGCCCAGCAACATAACCATTGCGTATCCACTGGTCCCCATCTCCACTGATTCTGACCAGAAGCTGAGATGTCCATAATACACAGGTAATTATACAAATAAAAAGTCTGTGGGGGCGAGTCTTGGGTCTGCGTACTGCACTTGGGTACCTGCATACCTTCAGAGCTGCAGCCAGGAGGCGGTGGGTGAAATTGTGTTGTTGTGGCTTTTCTTTGCGAATCCGCTGCTGTTTCTGCTTCTTGGATCCTGAGGATTTGTCAGGTGGAAGCCCATTTGCTTTTTGGCCTAAAAGGAAGGGCCATGTCATTCATCCACGAACTCATAAGCATCTGAACCCATGATTCACCAAGCACAGAGTGAAGCAGTAAAAGATGCCCCTTGTCTCTGAAACAAAAGAGTGTATGATGTGGGCAAAAATGAAGCTTTGGGATCAGACCTAGGTTTAGATTCTGTGTCTACCACTGACTGATCATCAGGAGGCTGCCTGCAGTTAGTCCACAAAGCAACTCAATGCAAATTAGAAAAGGCACCCTTTTGGGACCAGCAGTTAGCATAATGGCTATGTTGCTGGACTCCAATGTAGTCGACCGTGGTTCAAGTCCCGGACCCGGTGGCTTAAACTCACGCTGGGCATGTGTGTATGCATGCCCAAGACCCTGAGAGAATGGAGGAGAAGGGATTACACCATGGCCATCCCCCATGGGGGGCGATTTCTCGCTCTCTGTCTCTCTGTCTTTCTGGTGAGCACATGTGCCCTATAGCAAAAACCTCTAAAAAAAAAAAAAGAAGAAGAAGAAAAAAGAAAAGGCACCCTTTTAGGTCAGCAGGTGTGTGGTGGTTAAGACACTAGATCCCATGTGGCTGACTCTATGGTTCAAGTTCCAAATATAGTAGCATGAAAAAGATGCCAAGTACCTGCACATGCATGACCAAAATCTGAGATGAGAATGAAGGAGAAGGGATTGTGGCATGGCCATCCCCCCGACCCTGAAGGATTTCTCACTTCCCTTCTCTGTCTCTCTCTGGTGAGTACACACGCCCTATGGCAAAAATTTAAGAGAGAAAAAGTACCCTTTCTAGACTGATGTAGCTTGTTGGGTACACAACATATCTATCTAGTGGCCCTGGCCTTAGATAAGCTGTTGAGTTGCTTTGGGCCTTGGTTTCCTTAAAGAGACATTGCGAGAACGGGATAAGACCATACAGAGTACAAGTCAGAGTACCCAGCACAGCATTAAAGGCTCCAGGGAGTCCCAGAATGAACTCAGGGATGACAGAGAGCAGGCACATGTCGAACATTTACCCTGTGCCAGGAATAGTGCCAGTCACTTTTGCATAAAAGACCTCGTTTGAGAAGCAGGCTATGCACAAGGCTGGCTTCTGTTAGAGGGCTGCAGATGGTCCCTTATTCCTACAAGATAAAAACACCTGAGCTGTGCATACAAAGATGGACACAGTCTGGTCATTGCTTACCTCTTACGAGCCCCCTCCTCACACTCAAGTCATTCTACATGCTGTGCTGGGACTCTGCCTTCATGCATCTTGCCATCGGCAGGAAAGTCTTTGTTCTTCCCCCTCCTGGCAAACTCTCCTCAGACAACCAGCAGTCAAGACGATCCCACACCACCTCCTGTGCTCCCCACTGTTAGTGAAGATTTGCAGACAACCCATCCCAAGCACCCAAAAAGCAGAGCTGATCACTGCTTCTTCCTGTTTCCCTTTCTAGTACGGACCTCGTCTATGACACTTATTCCACATTTTTCACTTACATTTCTAGATGTTCACAGTTCATAGATCTACATTTAGCGGGGAACGTTTGTAGATGTACTTCTTGAATGGCCTCTTTAGAAAACCGAAAACCTACCCCAGGGTGTCATGTTGCATGTCCCAGAACTGAGAGTGCTTACGAATTTCTAGAATCATGAACACGTAGCACGATGAAGGGCTTACGAGCTCTCAGTAACCCAGGGGACAGGTGGGCTCAGGGTGAAAGTGGCGTGGCCTCGGCAAGGACCCAGGTTCTAAGCAGTCCTGCCCGAGGGGCGAAACTAACTCCACGAGGTGGCCCTTCGTCTCTAGAAGCGAGGCTCATTTCACAAGGGGAGAAACTGAGGCCCGCGGAGTTCCTGGTTTTCCTTCACCAAGGGCCGAAGCGCAGGTCCGACCACGCGGAGATCGGAAGCGAGGTCCCCGCCGGTCTTCCCTATGGATCCCGGTTCCATACTTACGGGCAGACCGGCCGCACTTCTCCTCCTCCGCTCGCAGCCACCCCCGCGCCACCGCCGCCGTAGCCATCAGGGCCAGCAGCCCGAGCAACAGCGACAGCCCCATCATCTCCGGCATCTGCGGCAGTTCCATGTTGGCTGTACCGCTGCCACCTCAGCTTCTGACTGCGCGGGTGCCCGCACGTCTCCGCGGGGCCGCGCACGCACTCAGGCCACGGGCCTAGTGGCTAGGCCACCAGGAACGGCAGGGCCTGCCATTGGAGCGCCTGGAGGGGCGGGGCCTGAGCCCCGAGGGGCGGGGCCTGGCTGTCGGAGCGCCCCTGACGCCAACGGGACGTCGCGAGGGCGGGGCCTGGCTACCCGGCGCCAGGAGAGCGGGGCCTGGCTGTCAGCCCTGGACGCAGTTGGGGCGAGGCTTGGCAGTTAGTCGCGGCCGGGCCATTGAGTGTGTGGACCGGAAGGGTTTTGGCTGGGGGCGATCACAGGCTTTGCTTGGCTCGCTCCTTCTCTTGAATAGTTTACTGAAAATAGACCCAGCTCGTGGCGTGGTGGTTAAGGCGGCTGGATCCTAGATCTGAATAGAGCGGTTCAAGTCCTGAAACTGGCAGTTTGAATAACATATCCAACTCGCTGGGAGTGTTGTTTATCCAGAATCCCGAAGGGATAGAGAGATGGGGGGAAGGGATTGTAGAGTGCCTCATGGGCGGAGTGCTTTCCCACTTACTCTCTCTCTCTCTCTCTCTCTCTCTCTGGCAAGCGCATGTACACCCTGGCAAATTAACAAAACAAAACAAAAAACCATTGGGGCCACCAGGTGGTGTTGGAGGTTAAGGTGGCCGTATATACAACTGTGGAGTCGAGTCCAACACCCGGTGGTATGAAAAATTACACCACGCCTATGCATGCCTATCTAAAATCCCAACAGGAGATTGGAGAAGGGATTGTGGCATGCTCCCCCATCCAGGAGATGATTCCCCACTTTCCCTGTCTCTCTTTGTCTCTCTCTGGTGAGCACACACCCTATAGCAATAATAATTATAAACTGAAAAGGTTTTTTGAAGAATTATTATTATATTAAAATTATTTTTATTTAATTCCATTTATTATTACTTTCAATTTGACCAGAGAGAAAGAGAGAGTGAGAGAGACAAAGGGAAAGGGAGAAAGCAAGCTGCCAGGTCCAGCTCTTGAACCATCAGCCATGTGGGAATCTAGCACCTTTAACCACCATGCCACCTACTGGTCCCAGGAAAGTCTGGCCTCAGTTAGCGTAATGGCTATGTCGCTGGATTCCCACGTAGTCAACTGCGGTTCGCATCCCGGACCCGGTGGCTTAGAACTCACGGGCGCGTGTGCGTGTGTGCCCAGGATCCTGAGAGGAGAATGGAGGAGAAGGGATTGCGGCGTGACCATCTCCCCTGGGGGGTGATTTCTCGCTTTCTGTCTCTGTCTCTCTCTGTCTGGCGAGCGCATGCGCCCTATAGCGAAAACCTCTCGAGAGGAGAAAAAAAAATTATAAAATTTTTTTAAAAAGAATTATTTTGTTTAATTTTATTTATTTTAATTGGACCAGAGCGGGACAGAGTGAGAAAGTGAGAAAAAAAGCTGTCAGGTCCGGGACTTGAACCACGGTTGACCATTTGGGAGTCCAGTGCCCTTAACCACCATGCTACCTGCCAGCCCAAACTGAAAGATTTAAAAGGCATTTCTAAATCCAGCCATCACCTCACTAGATGCTTTTAAGGAGATGGGGCAGAAGTTATTATTCTCATTTAACCTGTGGGAAAGTCTTCTTTCTTTTTTTAAAGAATTTGTTTATTTACTTTTTTTTTTTTTTTTTTTTCACATGAGTTTTGCCAGAGAAAGACAGAGAGAGAGAAAAGGAGAAAACAAGCCACCAGGTACAGGACTCGAACTGTGGTCGGCCATGCGGGAATTTCAGAGCCTTAACCACCATGCCACCAACTGGCCCCAGGAAAGTCTTCTTAGAGGAAATTCAGATGGGCTTTTACATTAATAGAAGAGAAGGGGGTGGGTAGTGGCACTGGACTCCTACATAGGCAACAGTGGTTCAAGTCCCAGACCTGGTGGCTTGATGTGGGGCGTGTGTGCTTGCATGCCCAAAATCCCAGGAGGACATGAAGGAGAAGGGATTGTGGAGTGGCCATCCCCCCATGGGATGATTTCTCTCTTTCTCTCTCTGACTCTCCAGCAAGAGCAAGCACCCTATAGCAAAAATCTCTTGGCACGAGCAGATAACATAATGGTTACATTGCTGGACTCTCATGTAATCGACTGCAGTTTGAGTCCCAGACCTGACAGCTTCAAACTCACACCAGGCGCGTGTTCATAAGTACCCAAGATCCCTAGAAGAGAATGGAGGAGAAGGGATCCCCACTGGGGGGGGTGATTTCTCACTTTCTGTCTCTCTATCTCTTTCTCTCCAGCGAGTCCACACACCCTATAGCAAAAATTCTCTCTTAAAAGAAGTTTGTCTTGGAGACCAGCAGGTGGAGTGGTGGTTAAGGTGCTGGACACTCCCACATGGCCAACCACGGTTTGAGTCCCAGACCTGACGGCTTGCTTTCTCACATTCCCTCTCTCTCTCTCTCTCTCTCACTCACTCTGTCCCTCTCGGTCAAATTAAAATAAATAAACAAAATTAAATAAAATATTTTTTTAAAAAAAGAAAGAAAGATAGTCCAGGCATTGGAGTCTGCAGCCTAGCAAAGATGTGAGAAGCAGGAATACTGGGTGGTGGTGGTGGGGCATGAGCATGATTAAAGAAATGACGCATGGGGTGGAAAAGTGTGGAGGCCCTTGAGTGCTGGCTTGATCCAATGAGCTGGTCACAGGGTGAGACTGGGCAAAATCAGTGTCTCAGGGTTTTCCTAAGTGGACCATTGTTTGAAAAGACGGACAGGGAGAAAACCGTTAAGTGGTTGCAAGTACTCCAGAAAGGGTCTGGGGAATAGAAAGGAAATTGAATAGCTTTTTTGTTTGTTTGTTTCCTATAGGGTGTGTGCACTCACCTGAGAGAGAGAGAGAGAAAGTGAGAAATCATCCCCTCGGGAGAATGGTCATGCCGCAATCCCTTTTCCTCCATTCTCTTCTTGGGATTTTGGTCACACATGCACAGGAGCCCAGCATAATTTTCAAGCCACTGAGTTAGGGACTCAAACCAGGAAGTTGGCTATGTGGGATCCAGGCTCCTTAACACCATGCCAATGTCTGACCTGAAAATATGTTTCTAAAGTTTCTTTCTTTGTTTCTTCTATCAGTGAGAGAGTCAGAGACAGAGAGGGACGAAGACTGGCACCCGCAACAGGATTGCTATGCTGGGATCTGCTCACAACCCTGCCAACCCTAATTATAGGCACAAAGTATACTCAGGTGGCTGGTCGCAAACCTGGAACTTTACACAAGGCTCACAACCTTGGTGACTGTGGTGTTTTACCAATACACCACTGTCCATTTCCCAAAGTGAGATTTTTAAACAAAAAACTTATTTTGAAATAATTATAGATTTCCAGGGCATTGGGGAAAATGATTAGGGAGGGAGGTCCCATGGGCCCTTCCATTCAGTTTTCCCTAGTGGTAAGACTTTACATAACTATACTACACTATGAAAATCAGGAACTTGACATTGGTACAATCTCCAGAGCTCATTTAGGAGTTCACTAAACAGGCAAGATTTGGAAAGGCTAACTGACAGAGTTTGAATTGGACCTGCTTAGCTGGAGAGGAAATAGGTACGTGCTCAGGGCTTCCCATCCCTGCAGCCCAGATCAGGTCCAAGAACCAATGTTTGGGATTAGCCTCTCCTAGCAGTCCAGGGCCTTCAACTCTTTTTTTTTTTTTTTTTTAAATTAAACTTTATTTATTTAACTTTATTCATTTAAATTTGACCAGAAAGGGGCAGAGAGAGAGAGAGAAAGTGAGAAAGCAAGCTGACTTGCTGGGAGTCCACTGCCCTTAACCACAACACCAACTGCCAGCCTCAGGGCCTCTAACTCTTTTTTTTTTTTTTTTTTCTTTTTTTGGAGAGGTTTTTGCTATAGGGCGCGTGCGCTCGCCAGACAGACAGAGAGAGACAGAGAGATAGAAAGCAGGAAATCACCCCCCAGGGGGGATGGCCACGCCGCAATCCTTTCTCCTCCATTCTCCTCTCGGGATCCTGGGCACACACGCACACGCGCCCGGCGTGAGTTTAAGCCGCCGGGTCCGGGACTCGAACCGCGGTCGACTACGTGGGAGTCCAGCGACATAGCCATTACGCTAACTGCTGGTCCCAGGGCCTCTAACTCTTAGAAGGACCCTCTGAGGAGAGAGGCTGCTGCAAAGGGTAGATGGCAGGCAGACATTGGGGCCAGCCGATGCTCCCACATCCCACATGGCCTACTGCTCTCTGCCTCCTTTTGTCTCCCCAGGGAGCGCACACGCCCTATAGCAAAAAAAAAAAAGAAAGAAAGAAAGAAAGAAAAATGACAGACAGACACACCCGCAATCTCGGATGAGGAAACGGGTCAGTCAGAGAGCAAATGGAACGGTCTCATTTCCTTCCCTTTTGTCCTTTGGCGGGGAGGAGGGGTGGGTGACTGGGCTGGCATTAACTCAGCTGAGGGCAGTGGTGGGGTGAGGAGGGTAAGAAGGTGATGTCCAGAGCATCCTGGGGCTTTTCCTCCCTAACTTTGTAGGCCCAGCAGTGAACCTCTTTCTCCACCACCTAGAGACTAAGCTGTTCTTTAAGGAATTTCATTCACCGGGGCCGGCAGGTGGCACAGTGGTTAGAGTCGCTGAATTCCCACATAACTGACCACGGTTCAAGTCCCAGACCTGGCAGCTTGCTTTCTCACTTTCCCTTTTTCTCTCTGTCTCTGTCTGGTCAAAATAAATAATAATAATAACAAATGGAATTAAATAAATAAGTAGTTCTTTAATAAAACGGAAGTTCGTTCACCAGACATTTGGATGTGACATTTATTGATCCAGGAGCTTTGTATTCCATTTAGTCTTCTCACATCCCCATCCCACAGATTGCTATAGGAAGTTGAAGGGATTTTTCAAGGTCATGTAGGTGGAGTGTGACCCTGGGACAAAACAGGTCTGTCTGACTGCATCCTAAGGATGTGGAGTAAAGAGAAATGAGAGATTTTGTATAGTTGAGGCTATGACATTCTTTCATATTGTGAGTTCAGTTGATTTTTTAAAATTATTTATTTTATTTTATTTATTAATGATTAGTATTCAATTTAACCAGAGAGAGAAAAAGAGAAAGCAAGCTACCAGGTCCAGGACTTAAACTATGGTCAGCCACTTGGGGGTCCAGTGCCTTAACCATCATGCCACCTGCTGGCCCCCTTAAGTTTAACTCTTTCATGAGAGAAAAAGAGAAACAAGGTCTCATGCCAAGCCTTCCCAGTCAGCCAAGACCCTGGGCACATGCTGGCGTGTTTAGGTCAACTGGGAAACTGAACCCGCAGTCTTCCTTATGGATACAGCATTGCCTGAGCAGTGCCATCAAGCCAGCCCAGCTGATCTTTCCAGTGTCTTTTAAAATATGTGATGCTATGAAATTAATTTTTAAAAGAATTATTTTATTTAATTTATTCATTCATTTATTTTAATTTGACCAGAGAGATACACACGGGGGGAGGGGGAGGGAGAGTGAGAAAGCAAACCTCCAGGTCCAGGACTTGAACCATGGCCAACCATGTGGGAGTGTCCAGCGCCTTAACCACCACGCTACCTGCCAGTCCCCATGAAATTAATTTTTTTTTTTTGGAGAGGTTTTCGCTATAGGACGCGTGTGCTTGCCAGACAGACAGAGAGACATAGAGACAGAAAGCGAGAAATCACCCCCCAGGGGGGATGGTCACACCACAATCCCTGCTCCTCCATTCTCCTCTCGGGATCTTGGGCATGCACGCACACGCGCCCAGCGTGAGTTTTAAGCCACCGGGTCCGGGACATGAACCACGGTCAACTATGTGGGAGTCCAGTGACATAGCCATTACACTAACTGCTGGTTCCCTGGAATTAATTTTTTAAACAAAAAAAGGAAAACAAAATAAACTCAAATCAAGTAATGTGCTCAAGGTCAACAAGGAAGCAAGGAGAGAACCCACAGTCAGAACCGAATCCCCTCCCACTCCAGGGTCCATACTCGTCCCACCAACCCCAACTGAAGTGCACCAGTTCTAGCTTACATTGACTGGATCCTTCTTTCCTAACTCTGGCCTCTGTTTTAGCTGAAATGATACTTGTCCTCATTGTTTAAATAGTGGTGTTCCAAACATGGTCCTGGCAGCATTACAAATGTGAACTCTTTTTTTTTTTTTTAAGGTTTTTGCATGTGTTCTCACCATAGAGAGACAGTGAGACAGAAAGTGAGAAATTGCCCCACATGGCAACCTCTTCTCCTCCACTCTCCTCCTGGGATTTTGGGCACCCTTGCATATGCATCCAACATGATTTTCAAGCCACTGGGCCTAGGACTTGAACTAGGAAACTAGGAATCTAGCACCTTAACTACTATGCCACCTGCTGGTCCTATGATACAGATTCTTATACTCCATCTTAGATCCGTTCCTCCCCAGCAATCTTCATTTTAATAAGTCCTTTAGGTTATTCTGATGTATACTAGAGTTTAAGCACCACTAAGCTGATTTGAGTATCAGATATATGTTATTTGTAACTCAAGGTTTCAATTACGATGGTTCTTACCTTTTGATTGCATATTATTAATAGAATCACCTTTATTTATATTTTAGAGAGATTTTTGCTATAGGGTGTGTGTGCTTGCTGGAGACAGAGAGGGAAAGTGAGAAATCACCCCCCAAGGGGATGGCCATGGTGCAATCCCTTCTCCTCCACTCTCCTCCTGGGATCCTGGGCACATACGCACATGCATCTGGTGTGAGTTTCAAGCTACTGGATCTGGGACTGAACCACAGTTGGCCATGTGGGAGTTCAGTACCTTAACCACCATGCCACCTGCTGGTCCCCAGGAAGAAGATTTTTTTAAAGCCCTTTAAGCTATTCAAATGTGCATTTAAGAGAACAGCTTGGGGCCAGCAGGTGGCATGGTGGTTAAGTCATGGCTGACCATGGCTGGAGTCCAGTTGTAGACCTGTAAGTTTGTTTTCTCACTTTCTCTCCCTTTCTCTTTCTGGTGAACACACATGCCCTGTAACAAATTTAAATTAACAATAATAATAATGATATGGAAAGTGAAATAAATAATCCCTTCAAAAAAGAGAGAGAGAAGCAGCTATGGCCCAGTCTGGTGGCACAGTCCTAAATACACCGGACAGCAGAGCTGGCAGCCACATGGCTGACTACAAGTTTAGACTCCTTGATTGACTTGAAAACATAATGTCATATGCCATGTGTGGATCCCCAAGAGCCTAACAAGCCTGGAGGACTGGGGAAAAGGGACTGTGGCATGATGAGACCCTGTCAAGTATGTGTCTTTCTATCGCTAGTGAAAAATAAAAAGCAGGAACCAGCAGGTGGCGCGATGGTTAAGGCACTGGGCACTCCCACGTGACCTGATCACGGTCCAAGTCCCGGACCTGGCAGCTTTCTCTCTTTGTCGTCAAATTAAAAATGAATGAATAAATAAAATTTAAAAAGAAAAAGCAGTTATGAAGGATACAGGAGGCTAATTCAGGAGTATATGTAAAGGGATGCATCCTTTTGAGTCAGGGCATCCTTTTGAGTTAGAGGCTTAGATCAGCTGGTCAAATAGCACAGTGCAGTGGGCTGAAGAGGAGCCCAGGCTTGCAGGGGAAGATTGTGAAGTGATGAGTTCTGTTTGGGCTACTCCAAGGTCAGGCGAGTTGTGGAATGTGCAGAGGGAGAAGGCAGGAGGGCAGTCCGATAGGATATGTGGTTGTGGGGCTCTGGGAGAAAGCAAGGCAGGAAGAAGTCTTCAGCAGAGAGGCCAAAGGGGATGCTGTGTCCTGGGGCTTGCTGTAGAGGGAGAAGGGAAGAGACGGGCCAAGGAAGAGGCACCTCCAGCAGGAACTGGGAAGGCGCTGTCAAAGGGGGGAGGTGAGACTTCTGGATTGCCAGGGAGAGTGGTTCAGGAGGTGACCCAAGGACCGGAAAAGCCAGAAGAGCACTGCAGAGTGGGTATTGGATTTGCAAGGAGGGAGTCAGATGGAGATGAGCTCAGTGAGAAGAGTCAGTGAAGGGGGGAGCCTGAGGTGCAGGGAAGGAGGAGGATCCCTAAAGCATGGAGCTGAGCTGAGCAGAAAAGCAACAAAGTGTAGACTCTTTCAAAGCAAGAAGCCAACCACAAGGGGACATAGGGTCAAGGGGATGTCTCTTAGGGAATTTCTGCAAGGGGCGAGCAGGTAAAAACAGCTGCTCTCAGACTGCTAGAATTTCCCCTTCCGGCTGGTCTGCAGCAGCAAATAACACCTAGGGCTGGGTGTGCCTGACACCTAAAAGCAGCCATCCTGGGGTCAGATGGTCTGGGTGGGTGCCACATGGCCCTGGGCAGGTATTTTGCCTTCCTGTGCCTCATGTTTCTATCTATAAATTGGGGGTGATAATTGTTATAACTCTTACCAACTGTTATTTGCCAGGTACTATTGTAAGCACTATGTTTCAAAAAGTTTGCCAGTGGACCATGTGGAATAGAGTTTATTTGGGGGAAAAAATAAAATAAAATAAAAAATAAAATAAAATAAAATAAATCGATTCAAAGTCTAGCCTCAGTGACAGCAATCAGTAGTGTGCTGAACTACAGTACTGGAAGTCCATGACCAACCACTGGTTCGAATCCCTGGTCAAGTCAACCTGAAACACACTGGGTGTGTGTGAGTGTGCAAGATCCTGACAAGCTGGAGGGCAGGGGGCGGGAATTGCAGCACGAGTCCCTAGTGAGAGTTCTCTTGTGCACGCAGGTGTGTGCATACATGCACATGCTACCATGAATATTAACTCAAAACAAAACAAAAGCCTGAAATCCATGTCTGGTCTTGTCTTTTCTTCTTTTTTTTTTAATCACCACAAGGTGAACATGTATTCTCCAGAAAGAGACAGAGACACAGAGAAAGCATCTCCCCAATGGAGTGTGGTCATACCACAATCCCTTCTCCATGTCCCCATCCTGTCAGGATTTGGGGCCCTCATGTACAATGTGCTTGGTGTGTTTTTCAAGCCACTGGAGCTGGCATTCAAATGATAGGTGGCTACGAGGGATCTGATTCCCTTTACCAGGTTATGTGGCCAGCCCGTAGTTTTTTCATAATATATGTTCTCCATGAACTTTTTGAAGACCCCTCATACATTTATCATTAGAGTCTTACAACAAGCCTCTGAGGTGGTGGTTGTGTTGTGAGGATTAAATGAGTTCATATTTATAAAGTGCTTAGAATAGTGTTTGGCATGGAGGAAAGGCTCGCTAGGTTTACAGTTACCACTATTATTATAATTCCCTCATTCTACAGGAAGAGGGAAACGCTTGTCTGCTGTTTATATCCTGCAGATGTCCCCAGAAGCTCCAAAAAGATATGAGGATTCCAACATGCCAGGCATGAAGGTCAGCTCCACAGAGAGAGGGATACAGCGGTGAACCGAATCTGCCAAGACCACGACCTGGCCATAGTAGGTCCTCGGCAAATACTTAAATGTAAGTGAAAGGCTGAAGCATTGGGTTTGGGGCCTTCTATTCTAACCCCCTAGCCAAAGAATCAGCTCCTTCTAAGACTTCCCAACTAAATGGCCATTTCTCCCTGCTCAGGCGGTGGGGAGGTCACTACCCCGAGCACATTTCTTCCTGGATGGTCCTGGCGGATGGTGGTCCTGTCCTTTCTACTCTGTTTCCAGCTCTGCCCTCTTCCAACTCTGAAGTAGGTGAGCGCCTGTGAACCTTCTCCTGGCCATGGAGGGAGGATTTCAGGGGGCATATCTGTCGGCTCTCCCTGGATGACAGCAACAGCCTCCCAACTGGTCTCCCTGCTTCTGCCTATTCTTAACTCTAGACTCAGGGGGACCTTGCAAAACATTACATCTGATCTCATCCCACCTCCACCAAAAACCCTCCAGCAGCTTCCAGCTCAGTGTCAAAGCTAAGGTCCTTCCATGGCCCGCAAGTCCTCTACAAAGCTACCTTCCCCTGCTAACCAGATCTCTCCATCCAGAGCAACACACGTTGACAGTCACATCGGCAGTTTTTGCTTTTATTGGTCAAGAATTCTTTATAAAATCCACATACACGCACACACATCCACACACACGCACACAAGATGCCTGCCCTGCTTTGGCCACCCTGGTCTCTTCCCAAGATCAGTCCTTCCTGACGTCACCCAGGGGAAGCTATCCTGCAGCCCCTCTAGGCTACCAGTGAAGGAACAGAGAGAAGGAACAGAGACCTGTGCCCCACCTGTGGGGCAGCAGGTGGTGGTGACAGGGAAATAGAGTCATCTTCTTCCCTTATTTGAGCTCCCTGAGTTGCCAGCTTAGGCCCCCAATGTCATAGCTGCTAAGGCCTAGGGTTATTTGCTGGTTGGATCTTCCCCAACCCCACTTTGCAAATTAGAAACCAGGTCCCAAGAGCGGTGTACATTGTCCAGGGTCACAGTGCTAGTCAGTAGCAGAGCAGGGACAGGAACTCAGCTCCTCTCAGCTTCCAGGAGATAGATGTGTGAGATGTGGGCCCTGCTCAACCCTCAGGACAGCCAGGGCCTGGGCAGCCAAGTGAGCAGCAGGGTCTGGCCAATGCTATAAAGGTTTGCCAAGGGTGCCTTCTGTGACAGCCCGCGTGGCTTGCTCAGGTATGCAGCTCGGATCGGTCAGGATGCTGGTAGATGTGCTCAGCTGGCGAAGGGAGTTCAGGACAGCTGGGAAGAGAGAGATAGACACCTCTGGGAGTTAGAGCCCTGTCCTTGGTTGCGGAAGCCAAAGGGATGGAGGGCGGTACCAGATGACAAGACTGCCAGTCCCTTACTCTGTCTGCGTGTCCTGGTGGCCAGAGGACCATCCAAGGACCATGCATGGGAGAGTCGCCAGAACCCTAGGCTGCGTTGAAGGCAGGCTAGATCTGAGGTCTAAGGAAGGCAGCCCCCCCGCCGACCCTGCCCTGGGGTCTAGATAGTCTAGCGGGCCGCTGGCTCACGTACTCGGCCGGAGAGCAGGCAGGGAGCAGTACTGGTCCAGCCAGGCTAGTGAGGTCTGGCGGAGGCTGTGCAAGCTGGCTGTAGACACCATCCCATTGAAGGACTCGAACAGAGGCCGGATGAGGATGCTGAACTGGGCCCAGGTCAAGGAGTAGGCCTGTTTGTCCAGTTGGTATCCCAACCTCACATGTCCTCCTGACTCCTGACCCAAAGCAAGGGAAGGAAGGGCCTGGCCGCTGTCTAACCTTGAACCCTAAGAACTGCAAAGGCAGAGTCCCTGCCCCCACATCCTATCAAGGCCTGTGCAGCTCTCTCAGCCTGTCTCTGGCTCCTCGATGGCCCTTTGGTGCTGGACTGTCCCCCATCCAGGGATTCTGTGTTCTGGCTTGGTCTTCCCCAGGTCTCATACTACTCAAGAGTTGAGGTTCTCCCAAACTGCCCTTGGGGCTATCTGAGGGCTGTGGCACATTTTGTCCAGAGATCCCTCCCTCGGTTTTCCTCTCTGCTCCTGGCCCATTACTGGGCAGTGCTACTGGCCAAGACGCTCAGGATCTGGAAGCAGAGGGCAGAAGCAGGGCCCCTTCCCTGGGAGCAGCTCTGAGCCTGCAGCCCACCACTGCCTCTCTGGCCACCAGGCCCCTGATCTGGGTGAGGATACCACCCAGAACTTCCAGTTGTGCAGTGTACGGGTCCGGACGTAGTCGTCAAACATGTCTCGCATCTGGTCAAAGCGCTGGTGGGTGATGGGCACCCCCGTGGCAGGCAGCTGCTGCTGGCACAGGCTGGAAGCACGGGCAGGTCAGGGCTAGGAGCAGATGGCAGGGCCTCTTGCTCCAGCCTCGGCCCACCCCCTGCCTACTTAATGGCGGCGTTGAGTTCCTCGATCTCATCCCGCAGCTGCTGGGCCTCCTCCTGCATGGCCGCCCGCTCCTGCTGCAGCATGAGGATGTACTCGGCCGTCTTCTGCAGCGTGGTGGCTTTGCTCACCTGCGGGCGTCACCCGTGTGGGCTCAGGCACCAGAGGCCTCCTGCTTGGGGACCCACAGAGGCCCTGGGGTGGGAAGGAGTCCTGTGACTCTGGGGGGGATGCCTGCTGGGCTGGGGCTCACCTTGAGGCTGGGCTGGGCATTGAGCGTGCTCACAAGGCTGTGAAGGGTGTCGAACCCCAGTTTGATATTGAAGCGCCGTTTTTGCTCCGCAGAGATGTGTGTGATGCGCCGGTTCTCAGTCTTGGGGAGCAGACGGTGGAGTAAGCCTAGGAAGGCGCCCCTGGCCCCAGGAACAAATCGGTCTTGGGGTGGGGGATGGTGCCTACCTTGCTGTTGTCTGGCCGGCCCCGGCTCAGGGTAGGTTGTGGGGGAGAGACACGGACACTCAGAGCCCCTGGGCCTGGCATGGGGTTGAGCTCCCCTGACAGCCGCCGCTCACTGCCTGTGGGAGGGACAGACAGACCCCCAGACAGACGGACAAGGGGGAAAGGGTCCCATTGCCCTGTCCCTCTCATGACCCCAGACATGGCTCCCCCTTCTTCCTCTTCCTCCCTCCGCCCACCAAGATCCCCCAGTCCCTGTAACCCTTCTTTACCGCTGGGTGCTGGGGGCGAGAGTCGCTCCACTTTGGGGACAATCAGGGGCTTGGGAGGTGCCAGTGTAGCTGGGCCTGGAGGAGGCCGGGGTGGTGTGGGGGCCAGAGTCGGGGAAAAGAAGGTGCAGGGGAATTCAGGGACCATCTCTTGCTAGAGTAGAGAAGAGTAGAGAGTTGAGATGAAGCCCCTGGGCTCCCCCCAACCTCCCAGTGCCCCATCTTACCGGGGATCCTGAGGGCCGGAGGAGGGCACTGGACACAGGCGGTGACTCCAGGGCTTGCTCAGGCTTGGCTGTGCACAGGCAGCACCGTGAGGCGTTGCCCACGGCAGGGCTGGCCCAACTCTGTCCTCTCTCGAGATCCCTCCCACCCTCCCAACCACCCAGGGCCCTTGCAGGTACACCCCATAACCCTCATTCCTCACCACTCTGCCCTCGATGAGCCTGCCCTGGACCTTCACCTCCGCTCCCATAGGCCCCCATGGCAGGGTGGGTACCCACCCCATTCTGCACCTATCACACCCATCTCACCTGCTGTGAGCAGCTGTGTGAGGCAGGGGTTGTTGCCCCCGGCAGTGGCTGTGGGGCTGGCAGTGGCAGGGGCCAAGGTGGAGGGGCTGGCTTTCTGTCCCCTAGGGGATGGGGTTTGGGGCCTGCCTCTGGGCCGCACGCCCTGAGGCACTGTGAAGCAAGCCCCAAATGAAGGCTGTGGGTACCTGGAGGGTAGGAGCTCTAGGGAGAAGGGGGCTGGGGCAGGGCCTGGGACAGGCTGTGGGGTGTGTGGGAAGACAGTGGGGTGGGTAGGAGCAGGCAATGGGGAAACTCTCGGAGCTGGAGGGACAGCAGGGAAGGAAAACATGGGAGAGAAGAGAGGCTCTTCTTGCAACAAAGTAGCAGGTGGAGCCATGGGAGGGAAGGGAGGGAGGGGGTGGGACTCCAGGCCTGGCACTTTGGCAGGGGCAGGGTATTGGAGGAGAGGTGGGGGTGCAGGAGGGGGTGGGAGCTTGGGCTTGGGGTCTTCAGGAAGGAGGAAATCAGAGCTCAAGAAGGCAGTGGAGTCCAAGGGCCCAGGGCAGCTGTTCCGAGCCTGGATGGGGAGACAGACAGACACTCAGAGCAGGGAGAAAGCTAGCTCTTTCAGTCACCCAGGCAGCCTCTTGCCCGGCTGAGATCTGGACCAGGCACTGAGGAGAGATAGGAGGAATGATCATTGACGTCCAACACACACACACACACACACACACACACACACACACACAAGAATGATCTCTGACTTCCAACACACACACACACACACACACACACACACAGAGGAATGATCCCTGACTTCCAACACACAAACACTGGAATGATTCCTGACTTCTTTTTTTATTTCTGCTATAGGGCGCGTGCGCTCACCAGAAAGACAGAGAGAGGAGAGAGACAGAAAGCACAAAATCACCTCCCAGGGGGATGGCCACGCCACAATTCCTTCTCCTCCATTCTCCTTTCAAGATCTTGGGCACGCACACACATGCGCCTGGCATGAGTTTAAGCCACCGGGTCCAGGACTCAAACTGTGGTGGACTACATGGGAATTCAGTGACATAGCCACTATGCTAACTACTGGTCCTGATCCCTGACTTCTAACACACACACACACACACACACACACACACATGCACACACAAAATAGGGAAACGGTAATCTAATAAGAGGGGGACAACGACATTTATGCACAAATTAAGCATGATGAAGACCATTAAGTTCCTGCCTATCCATTCATCCATCAGATAACTTATCCACCCATCTACTAACTCATTTACCAATCAATCACTAATCAATCCTTCCACCTACCTGTCATCCATCCACCCATCGCCCATCCATTTGCCTACCTATTTATTTTCTCATCTGTGAAGCAGCTCATCTGCCTATCTCTCCGCCAGCACACCAGGTAGTAACCCATTCACCAATCTATCCAACCATCTATACTTCCTTCATCCACCAACCCATCCATAATCCACCCATCCATCTACCATCTGTGCATTCACTAGCCACTTATCCAGCCACCAGCCTATTCGTTGACCCATCAAACTACTTATTTGTCTATGAATCCATCTACCAGCCCGTTCATTCAGACAACCATTCCCTGTCCGTATATTCAACTCCCATGTGCACTCGCCGCCATCGACAGCACACATACGCCTTCACTCACTGGACAGACATTTACTGTGGCTGTTATGTGCCTGAACTGTGCTAGGCATAGAGGGGCAACAGCCCTTTAGGAAGGAGCTCACTGTTCTGGTGGGGAGAGAGATCCCTCAAAAATCAACTCTGGGGCCAGCAAGTGGCATACTGGGTAAGGTGCTTGATTCCCACATGGTGGGCCACAGTGGGAATGAAAATCATGCCAGACACGTGTGCGTGCATGCCCAAAATCCCAGGAGGAGAACGGAAGAGAAGGATTACAGGTGGCCATCCCCCTGGAAGGTGATTTCTCACTTTCTTGCTCACTCTCTCTCCCTCTGAGCGCACGCACTCTATGGCAAAAACATTAAAAAAAGAAAAAAAGAAAAAAAAAAACACCTCAAAGTGCACCTGAAAAGTCTGAGGACTGAGGAAGCAGGGAGGCAGCATCTGAATTAGGAGCTCTTGAGCCAAGGTGGTAGATTCACGGTTCCCTAAACAGACAAGCAGCTTTTCACCTCGGGGTTTTCATTCCTGCTGTTTCATCTGGTCTGACCCCTAAGGTCTCTTCGGTCTAAACTTAACCTGTTTCCTAGGGCCAAGAATTCCTCTCCTCCAGGAAGCCCTCCATGAACAATCAGCCCTTGGTGGTGTCCTGCTCCAGGGTCCTTGTGCCCTCAGCTCTGTCTCCCACAACCTTTCTGTTCAGTTCTGCAGGGTCTTTCCTCCCCAGCTGGACTGGTGGAGTTTTTCTTCCTGTCCAGTCTCTCCAGCACAAGCCTGGGTACTCAGGAGGTGCCTGAATACCTCCCAGATGTGGGCAGAGCCACACACGCTCTCAGATGGGCTGGGAGGGCTGGGAAGAGCTGGATGGGGTAAGGTGCACTCACCTGCAGACGGTTGTGTCCTGAGAGGTGGGTCATGCCTGAGGAGGCTGGGGGCACCTCCGGGCCCACGATGCCACTGTTGAAGAGGGGGTCGGCCATGGGGCTGATGCTGGGGGGCTCCGGAAAGTTTGATGGAGTGGGTGTCTGTGGGGGGCGGTAGTTGGTGAAGAAATCTGTAATTCAGACACAGGGCAGCAGCAGTTAGGGCTCAGGCTGCTGGCTGGCAGACAGTAGGAGCGAGCCTCGGCCAGTCCCCAGGCTGGGGTGGGGTGGGGGGTAAGGGCTGGCGGAGGAGGGGGGGGTTCCACAGGAGATTGTGAAACTGGGAGAGTTTCTGTCTCACTCAGGGGAAGCAGTGTCAGAAGCTTGGTTGGGATGGGCTTGGGTGGGGGTCAGCAGGGGTTGTGTAGGGGTGCACATGGACCCTAGAAAGCAATTTTCTCTGGGCCCACACTTGGCTTCTGAGGCCCCCCCTTGACTGCTCCCCTTACCTGCTCACTGGAGGCCAGAGAGGGAGGGTCATAGAGTGCTGAGGAGGGCAGAGGTGGGGAGCAAGGGAAAGAGGTTCCCCATGGGAGGAGCCCCAGGGCTGCATGAGTTCAAGGGTGACTTAGAGGTGAGAGAGGTCAGGAGGTCAGAGGGTCTGGAATAATTTAGGTTTGCTGGAAGGTCAACAGATGAGGTTACAAGAGTAGGGCCTAGGAGCAGGGTATAGGGCCCAACGGGGTGATATCAGGGCCAAAGGGTGGGCTCCGAGTTGGGGCAGCAGTGAGAGGGGGCTTCAAAGCCTGGAAGAGCTGGGGGGAGGCAGCAGCCAGATTGTATGGGGTGCGGGTTGTGTAAGCCCTGGGCTATTCTGGTTTTGGGAAGCAGCTGCTTGTGGCCTGACCACATCCCGGGCCTGGGCGCCACCCGCCCACCCTCTCCCTTCCGGGCACCTTTCTCTGACCCTGTGGCCTGCACCAGCTCCCAAGGCCTCTGGGTCTGGTCAGACCCCACCTCGGCAGCTTCCCGCAGGCGCGAGACGAGCCTCAGCCTCAGCCCCATAGGCTTTCCCTCCAGCCCTTGCCAAGAGAGCTGCCAGGCCCATCTCCCAGGAGCAACCTCGAAAGAGGCCAGGAATAGGTTAGATAGGGTCACCCCAGGCCCAGAGTCTCCTGGGGGTGGAACGAGTCTATGTGTGCATGTGTATGCGTGAGGTGGCTTGCCTGCGTCAGACGGCTGAGCCCACAAGTCAGCCTATGTCTGCCCCCTGGGGGCCTGTCCCTACCTCTGTGGCTCTAGCTGAGGCTGTGTGAACCAGCCCTATCCACAGTGTGCCCGCATCTCTGTGTCCATCCTCAGTCATATGGCTAGGAGGGGTCTCTGACTGTCCTGCTGTCTCCCTTTCTTATTTATTTATTTATTTATTTTGGAAAGGTTTTTGCTATAGGGCGCATGCGCTTGCCAGAAAGACAGAGACAGAGAGACGCAAAGCAAAAAATCACCCCCCACGGGAGATGGCCATGCTGCATTCTCCTCTCCGGATCTTGGGCACACACTCACATGCACCCAGCATGAGTTTAAGCCACCGGGTCCGGGACTCAAACCACCGTTGACTACATGGGAGTCCAGCGACATAGCCATTACGCCAAGTGCTGGTTCCCCTGCTGTCTCTCTTTAATAAAGGGACTGGGTGGGGCAAGATGAGTGGTCACTGATCCTTCACCCTCCCCCCGCCCCCAGAGACTAGAGCCCCATCTCTAGACTCCTTCAGGCCTGGACTCTAGAACTAACCCATACTGGGACTGGCCCCACGATAAGGAGGGCCCAAAGTCACTGCCTACTCATCGTAACAGCCCACTCCCTAGGGCATGGGCAGGGGTCACAGGACAGCAAGCCCATCTCCTCTAGGAATCACCCACCATCCCCTTACTATTGATTACCCACAGTTGTCCCCAACCTGCCTCAACAGGTCTCTTCTCGGTCCTGGCTACCCTGTTACTCTCACCAACCTGCCATCTCCTCCCAGAATCCCCCTCCAACTCTTGGGGACAATGACACTGGGGGCCCTAGTGGCCCTGGTGCTTGCTGATCTCCCAATGCATGGAGTTTTATGAGAGACATGCTATCTACCTCCTCCATATGACCCATACTTGCCCCCACCGAGCAGCCACCCTGGATCGAGAGCAATCACTTCCTAGCGCCAGTCTGCCAGCTTTGTCCAGAGCCCAGGGGAGGTTGGTTGGCCTCCTACCTTTCACAGGGGTCTGTGTGCCCAGACAGGGCAGCTGCCCTCCCAGGCTGGTCTGCTCCCAAGGCACTGCCATCGAAGCTCTGGCCCCGGCACCCTGTACCCCCACCCAGGGCTAGGGCAGGGGTAGGGGTGGTTCCTCATTCCCTAGTTTCCGCCCCCATAGGCCTCCACCTCTTTTTTTTTTTTTTTGGAGAGGTTTTTGCTATAGGGTGTGTGCACTCGCCAGACAGACAGAGAGAGACAGAGAGACAGAAAGCGAGAAATCACCCCCCAGGGGAGATGGCCACGCCGCAATCCCTTCTCTTCCACTCTCCTCTTGGGATCTTGGGCACACACACACACGCGCCCAGCGCGTCTGCTGTCAAACAAAAAGAGACATGTGTCCACGTGTGCTTACACGGACAATGAGCATCTCCGGAAGGACACCATGAAGCCCGTCACTTGGTGGCCCTGAGGATTGGGAGGCAGGGCAGCTTACTACTATAAAAAAAAAGCTAAATGAGATAATACCTGGGCTTTTCTTAATCATCTGAGACGGGGGCCTGTGGTGGTTCGGAGGTAAAACGTGATGCTGTAAGAGACAGACCCACGTGGGAAGGTCACTGAATCGAGTCCAGAGACCTCCCTGAGTAGGCAGGGCACATATGCCCACGACCCAGGCTGGCTGAGATGGCCTATCAGGGCTGCTCTATGTCTGTCTCTACTCTGTCTCTTTTTCTCTCTCATGAAGTGAATAAATAAACTTTAAAAATAAATAATAATACAGAGAGGAGAAAGGGTATAATCCAGATGAAGTAAGACTAGCCAAGAGGTGGTAAATCAGTGATAGTTACGCTGATGTCGAACTACTATTTTTTTTTTTTTGAGAGGTTTTTGCTATAGGGTGCGTGTGCTCGCCAGAAAGACAGAGAGAAACAGAGAGACAGAAACTGAGAAATCACCCCCCCAGGGGGAATGGCCACGCCGCAATCCCTTCTCCTCTATTCTCTCGGGATCTTGGGCACGCACGCACACACGCCCGGCATGAGTTTAAGCCACCGGGTCCAGGACTTGAACCGCGGTCTACTACATGGGAGTCCAGCGACATAGCCATTACGCTAACTGCTGATCCCTTTTTTTCTATTTTTTAAAGTGTGTTTTATTTTATTTATTTATTTATTTATTTTGCCTTAGGGCACATGGGCTCACTGGAGAGAGATAGAGAGAGTGAGAGTGAAAGTGAGAAATCACCCCCAGGGTGGATGGCCATAACATAATCCCTTCTCCTCCATTCTCCTCTTGGGATCTTGGGCACACACGCACGCACATGCGCCTGCTGTGAATTTAAGCCACCGGGTCCAGGACTCGAACCGCAGTTAACTACATGGGAGTCCAGTGACATAGCCATTACGCCAACTGCTGGTCCCAGGGTGTCTGTTTTAAATGGTCTTCAATAAATAGGTGTAAGGTACATTATGTAAATAAACAGACCCAAATGAATTAAAGTCTTTCTATCCTCTGAGAACATCCTGCTTTCTAGAAGCCAATGGAGCCTACATCTTCAAAGCCTCTGGTCCCCTGGTCCCCTGGTCCCCTGGCCAGGTACTCTGGCTGGCGGGCCCTGCGCTCATCTGATACTACACCAGCTGCATCCCAAGGCTGGAAAAGGGAGACCGGGAAAATTCTCAGAAATGTCCCAGATCACCTGCCCTCTCAGAAGGGCCTGGGGCGGGCGGAGGTCTCAGTCACACTGAGGAGTTCTCGCTTTTCTTTGTCTAGACCCGACCCACCTGAGATCTCCATGAAGTCATCCAGGCTGGGCTGCAGTGGCGTCAGGTCTGGCTGGATCATATCAGCATTGCCAACGTAGGCTGCAGGATGAGGTGTGCTGTCAGAAGTGGCAGGCAGGGTGGGGGGGCCCCTGCCCATGCCCCGTACCCCATCCCTTGGCTGGCCCAGACTCCCCCTGCTCCCTTCCTGGATAACGGGCCCTTACCGTCCTCCGGGGGCAGCTGCAGGGATGAAGGGCTGTTCTGAGTCATGGTGAAGAGTGTGTCGGAGATGTCCGACAGAAAGCAGTCGAGGTCCAGGAGCTGCCGTCCGCTGGGCTCCTCCTCTGGGCCCCCCAGCAACACGGGCACCACACTGGAGAAGAGCTGCTCGCACCATCGCTCCGGTGGTGGCCACCCCTCTTCCACCTAGCGAGATGGAGTGGTCAGCAGCTGCCGGAGGGCTCCGGCTGCCCTGGCGCTCCATGCCACCCCAACCTGGGGATGACATGGTCAGCAGGCCAGAAGGTCTGTCTGTGCACACCCTCCTTCACCTCTCCCTGATGGACCTGGTTTGCTGCTTGGAGGGCAGGGACAGGAGACAGCCCAGGCTGGCCTGCTGAGAGGCACGGCTCCCTTCCTGTCCCTGGACTGCCCCCTGTCTTGGCCCCTGTTTCTAGGGTCCTTTGTTGCTCCAGGCCTCCCATCACTTGTGACCTGGGACCTTCCCGTGCAGTGTCCTCCCGAGAGGAGCAGAACTCAACTACCAGCCACTGCCCTGTGCACCCCGGGAAGAAGCCAGTCTTCTCTACATTCCTCCTGCAAGGAGCGCCCCTTCCTACCTGGACTTCAGAGCACTCACCTGCTTAGGGGTCAGGAGATCCCCCTCCCTGCTGGACTTGCGGAGCTGCAGGGACACACAGTTAGACACTAAACCCCTCTCCCCCTCCTCCATCACTCCCTCATCACGCCTCCCCCTACTCACGAGGTCCCCCATCAATGGGATCCCCCATTTCGCCTCAACCCTAGCAGGTTGGGAGGCTGCAAGGAGAACCGGTGGCCACAAGGTGGCGCTGTCAATCCGGGACTTAACGGAGGGCCCGCGTTGGGGCGGGCTTGAGAGTCCGAGTAGGGGGTCCCCCCCCCCCCCCCCGGAGTTCTTCTAGGAGAGGAGGTGGCCAGCAGCCTCAGGGAGACCTCTGAGCTGCGTCGCACTGACCCTCTTCTTGTAGTAGATGCGCCACTTGTGGTACTCGCGCATCACCACCTCGATGCGCCGCTTCCAGTAATTCCCTTCCAGGACGACGGCCTGGGGAACCGGGAAGGGGCTCAGTGGGAAGGTAGCGCCAGCGCCTTGCGGCCCTCATTTCCCACCCTCACCCAGACCCCGCAAGCCGAGGGATGGGAGGTAGGCAGGCGGCGTGGGCAGACCAAACCTCAATTACCTCTGGTTTCCGGTGTTCGTCAGCCTCCGGCCCCTGCAGTGGGGTCACGAAGCCACACACGGGGCTCTTCCTCCGCTCCACATCTGAGAGAAGGGAGCCAGGTCAGCAGCGCCCAGTCCCCCACCCACCCCCCAGGGGACTGGCATTCAAGTGACACCCTATGAAATCCTGGCCTTTAATACTCAAATTTAGCACCAGCTCCTCCAGAAAGCCTTCCTGCCCGCTCTAGCCCTCTCAAACCTTCCTCTTTCTTGGCACTGTGAAACTAACCTGCCACTCCTCCTCAGCCTCCCTTGGAAGCTGGGTAGGCACGCAGGCAACGCTGGCTGCGCGGTTATGGGGCCGTAGGATAAAGGGAGCAAGCTGCTCTAAGAAGGCCCTGGTCAGACTGGCTGGAGTTCCTAGGCCCACTCTCAGCTCAGAGAAGTGCCTCTGGTCCACCGCTGGCCACCTACCCCAACCTTTTCCCAGCCTCTGCACTCCCTCCCAGTCTCCAATCCTGACCTCTCCCCAGGCTCCTTTTTGCTCTATAAACAGTGAGCAGCTTCTTCCTCCCCCAAATCTTTACCTTCCCTTTGCAATCCCAACAACCCAAACTCTGGGAGAGTTGCCTCCTACCACGTGTACTTCTACACCTCCTGTGGCCTCTTCAGCCCCAGAAACTCAGCATCAGGCCCACTGTCCCAGCTCCGGAATTCAGGGGACCCTTCCAGTCCCATCCTCTCAGACCTGCTGCTCAGCATGCACTGCCCCAGAGCCCCAGACCCTTCTCTCTGTCCTCTCCTCACTCCCCCCCAGTCTTCACTGACTCTCTGGGACTGTCCCAGCCTGCCAACCCCTCTTTCTCTGCCCCATCCCAGCTGCCTGGGGACAAAAGGATGTCCCAAAACTTGCCATGGGAATTCCCCACCCGACTCCCAGCATTCCCAGTCTAATCCACTGACAGTCTTGGTTGCACAGGGTCAGGGACATTTCTTCCGCCGTGCCTCTCTCACCGTCACCCCCTAGTCTGGTGTCCCACTTGGACCTCCCTGACTTCAGCCTCACTCTCCAGCCCCTCTGCCTGCTGCATTCAGGTCAATTGTTCTAAAGTACAGTTCGGGCCTGACACCCTCCATGGCTCCTTCCATTTCAGGATAAAGCCTACCCTCCTCAGATTGGTTTCCAAGTCCCTCCATGACCTGGCTACCACCTGCTTCCCCAGCCTGCTGGTCTCCTCCATATGCCCAGCCTCAAACAACATGCCCACCTCTGGTTTTAGTCTACAGGAAATGCCCTGCCCTGCCCTCTCTGCCCACCTTTCAGGACAGTCCCTCCTCCAGGGAGCCTTCTCTCCTCTGAAACCCCATGGCCCTGTCCCGCTCTTCTCCACTCAGCACAGTGCTTGGCACCCAGCAGCCCTTCTGAAGAGGCAACCCTGGAGCTAGATGATGGCAGAGTGGTAAAATGTAACGCTCTGCAAGGCAATCCCAAGTGGGTAGGTTTCCGGTTCAAGCCTGGAGGCCTCTCTGAGTACTCTGGGCACATGCGTGCCCATGATCAGGAGCTAGCTGAGGCGAGGGGTGGATTATGGCATCAAGACCCTGCTGTGGGTCTCTCAGAAGAAATAAATAAATAATCTTAAAAATAAATAAAGCTGGGCCAGCCCTGTGGCCTCGTGGTTAAGGGAGTTAGATCCCACAGGGCCAATGGTGATTCGAATCCTGGCCTGGGAGGCAGGCACGTTTCTCATCCTGACAGGATGAGAAATGGAGATGACCATGCCCCACTGGGAGGTGCTTTCTCCTCTCTGTCCCTCTGTCCCTCTCTGTCCCCCTGTCCCTCTCTGGCAAGTGCACACACACTGGCAAACTGCAAAATAAAAAGGCTCACATGTGAACGCCAACAATCCCCGAAGGAGGGAGAAGAGATTGTGTGCCCATTCCCCATAGTGGGTTTCTCACTTTCCCTTTCCCTCTCTCTGCCTCTCTCCAGCAAGCACATGTGCACTCTGGCAAATCAAGAATAGAGGCAACTTAAACAAAGAGGACAGTCACTGGCCCTCCCAGGGTGCCTGTCTTCAGTCTGTCCTGTCTCAACCAACTTTCTTCGGGACAAGTGACACAGAGAAGGGGGACCACCGGACTAAAGGACAGTCTCTAAAATGGACACCCAGGATTGTCCTGGTTGCTGAGTCTGGCTTGGACGGAAAACAAAGGGCTGGCTGTGTAGACTCTCTGGGGTTAGAGCAAGGAGGGTCTCAAAGAGTGTCTGCCCCTGGCTTCCCAAGTGGAAAAATGAGCACCAGAAAAGATTAAGTCTGTCGGAGGTCCCCAGAGAGTCCGTGCTGAGTGGGCTCTGCCTGGCTGTCCCCTTCCCTGAAGGTCCCTGTGTTCTGGGGGAAGGACTGCAACAATCTGGCTTTCTGGGGCTGAGGCAGGCTTTGTCTACACTGATAAGTTCATCCATTTACTCAGCCATCTAACCCTTTACACCCATGCTGGGACAGATCCTGGGAAGGGGATACCTGGATGAATCAGGGTGCTCACGGCCTAGCAGGAGAGATAAGGAAAGCAAACAAATAGCAGGAGATAATGTAAGGAGGAAAGTCCTTCCTGCCCAGGAGAGGTGCAAAGTGTCCTGGGAGCTCAGAGGAAACCAGGAGGATTTGGGAGTGTGGAAGAGTGAGTGGCAGATCAGGAAAGGAAGGATCTTAGAGGCTAGGAGCTGGCCGAGGGGTGCCTGGGCGCTTCCTGGTGTAGCCTAAGGTAGGACATTCTGCCAGGAGAGGAGCTAAGTGGCCTTCCAGCAGCCCTCACCTGAAGCCCACCTTCAAACCTTCGCTGTTGGAGGAGTAGGAGGAGTCCTGACATTTGTTTCATGTCTGCAATTACCATAATAATTAGTAATAATAACCAATGCCAGCTTCTCACTTTCAAAGTGGCCTCTGTGTCACAGGCTCTGTGCTGAGATACAGATCTCACTGAAAACTCACTAAGAACTTCAGACGGAGGGACTGTTATCACTCCCATTTTACAGATGAGCACGCTTCGGCTTTGGGAGGAAGTTCGAGGCTTTCCCAAGACCACACCATCAGAGCGTGCTAGGGCTTGACTCAAACCCAGCTCTCTCTGACTCAGAACCTGGGGTCCTTCCAGCTACTTGTGCAATTGCTGGAGTGCAGGGTCTGTCTGGGTGGGGACCCGGGTGGCATCATGCCTCAGCTGTCATCAGATATTTCTTCTTCAGAGTGACGGGTTTGCATCCTGTCCAGCTTTGGGGGAGGGGAGGACTGCTAGGTGAGGGGACACCGACTCCTCTCGTCTTATCAGCTTTCTGATTTGGCCAGGGCCTGTCCTGCAAGTTCTCAGAAGTGGCAGAGACCCAAAGAAGACATCCAGTAAGCCTGTAGCTCCTGTTCCCCTGAACACTTCAGCCACTGCTCTGCTAGGCAACCTGCAATTTCTTTTCTTTTTTTGGAGAGATTTTTGCTATAGGGCACGTGTGCTCGCCAGAAAGACAGAGAGAGACAGAGAGACAGAAAGTGAGAAATCACCCCCCAGGGGATGGCCACGCCGCAATCCCTTCTCCTCCATCCTCCTCTTGGGATCCTGGACATGCATGCACACGCACCTGGCCTCCGTTTAAGCCACTGGGTTCGGGACTCAAACCACGATCGACTACATGGGAATCCAGTGACATAGCCATTACACCAACTGCAACCTACAATTTCTGAGAGCCAGCCAGCTAGAAGTGGGAGCATGCACTTAAGAGTCAGACAGCCCTGGAATCTCAGCCAGCCTCAGCCCTGCACCTTTAGGCTCCATGACCCTGAGCAAATCACTTGTCTTCAGAGACTCGGTTGCTTATCCACATAGTGGGAGTGAAAATACCCATGTCCCAGGATTTCTAGAAAGCCTTGAATGAGATGATTTATGAAAGTGCCTGGCACATGAATGAACAGAAACCCAAAACACCACCTCTCTCTGCTCGGATGGAATCCAGTGAGGCCAATACAGAGAACGCTGCATGTGTTTCCTCCTGGGTTAGGTGTCCCCAGCTCGGCCCAGCCTTTGATCTGCAGCAAGACCAGAGCTGGATGGCGTTCCAACACAGGGCCAACTAATCCAAGTCCTCCCAGCCTCTGCTGCCCCGCCTGCGGTGTGTGGGTGTTTATGTCCCCAAACGGGGACTATGATCTCCTTAAGTGGACATCATTTATTCACACCGACTCAGTGCCAGGACCTTTCATACCTGCTGTCTCCATGCCAACATGAAAGGTACAACTACTGGGTTCAAGAAGAAGAAACAAGTTCCGAGAGATTAAGCAACTTGCCTGGAGACATCCAGCCAGCAAGAGGAGGAGACAGAGTAGGGCTTTAAGCCCAGAGTGAGTTCCTTCTACTGTGCTGCATGGCCTCTCTGGGGCCCTTGACCCAAATCCCATGGTGGGCACCTGCTGGGTGTTCAGTAAGGACTTCAGGGAAGGGCTGGTGGAGGCCCACGCAGGATCCTGTTTCCCCTTCACGAAGTGATGTAATCTGACTCAGAAAGTGTCTGATGCTCCCTGGCATTCAAGGCACCTGACTATACGAGTAGGATGGGAAATAGGCCTTGAACTGTTCCCCAAATCTCAGCCCACCTTAGTGCTTCTGAGGGGTGACCTCCGCTGTGCCCGGCTTCACAGTGGAGAGCCCCCTTTGGGACATATTCCCCAAGATCTTCTGTGGATCAGAGGCTGTTTAGGAATCCTGGTCTCCCCAGAAGCACTCTGGTGGTGCTGGCCCTGAGGGCCCAGAGGTTTTCCTGGGCAGCCCCCACTCAGAGCAGTCCGGCTGGTGGAGGCCCCTCCCAGCTGGGAAGGCCCGAGGAGCCCACTCACACTGGATGTACCAGGCCCTCCAGATGGCGTTGTTGAGGCGGATCTTGTCCCGGCAGAGCAGTTTGAGGCCTTTGAAATTCTTCCACTTGGGAGAGACCAGCTTACCGCTGTAGGGGGAGATGATGAGTCAAGGAGGGGTGTGAGACAGGGGAAGATGGGGTGGGGAGTTTCTGCGGGGGCTGGCTCCACACTCTTCCGTGCACTAGGCATTTGTATATGGTTAGAATTGGAAGGATGCCTCCAAATCCTTCCCTACATCTGACCGGTCTGAAATTCCTAGCCTGAGTCAGCCCCTTAAAAATATCCTACAGGGCCAGTCCCTGGCATGGTGGTTAAGGTGGCTGGATCCCACATGGCTGAAAGGGCAGTTGAGGCCCGGACCTGGCAGCTTGAGAAACATGCCGGGTGTATGTGCCCCAAATCCAGAAAGTGGGAGAGATGGAGGGAAAGGGACTGTGGCCTGATCATTCTCCATGGGGTGTGTTTTCTCATTTTCCCTCTCTCTTTCTTTCCTGCAAGTACATGCGTCCTCTGGCAAAATTAAGAAAAAAAGAATCCTCCTCCCCTCACAAACAATTATACATAAATAAATGAATAAATACCCTCCCAGGTCTCCACTAGGAAACCTGGTTTTCTCTGAGACTTACTCGTTAATCTGCTACCAGCATTAAATCCAGACCAGAAAGCAGTTATCAGCTCAGCCCTCAGAACACTGCAGTGGCCTCACCAGTTATCTTATAGGGCAGCTGGGGAGAGTTCTCAGACTCGTTTCTTATTAAGGAGAGTAAGAAATGACCTTTCCGAGTCTCAGGAAGGGAAAGTGACATGCCAGGGTCACATATCCTCATGCTTGATGTAGCCCTGTGCCTTGTTCTCTGTCTCACTGGTCCCGCTTAGGCTCAGGACGGACCCAGGGGTGTCTACAGTTGGTCTGGAGTGGGAGGAGGTGGCCTCAGAGAGGCCAGTCACTGCCTTCTTGCTGCCCGTCTGGTGTCTGCCCCCTCCACATTCCCACGGTGTCAGTCTGGCCTGAGCTGGTAGGCAGAGGGGAGATAGCATCCTAACCCGAGCGTCCATCAAGCTCATGGGATAGAGGGGCTCTCCGCAGTGAGGGGCTTGGCCCTAAGGGTCCTTCTAGGCACAGGGCAAATCTGTGGCCTCCCAGAAGCTGACCCAGGAAGCCAAGATGTTCAGGTCTTAGACCTTGCCAGTCTCCAATTCCCTCTGTCCTCATAGTCACAAGCCAGGCATGTACACAATTCCTCTCTGGCCCACCCTTGCTCAGATGGGAAGATTGAGGTCCCAGTGTCTTACAAAGCCAAGCCTGTTCTCTCTAGAAGAGGCTTCTCCCTCATCTTGGGGTGAGGGGTGGGTAAGCAGTATAACTCCTCAGCTCCTTTCCCTATAGCCCCTTCGGTGCACGGACCATTGGGCCCCCTCTCCTCACTGGTCTCCAAGCTCCTGTGTTTGCTTTGGGGTGGTGGCGGGAGGGACCTGCCACTCCAGGGGACAACAGGCCTCATTACCCAAATAGTCATAGCCTGGCACTCAGGCTGGCCCCCTCCCTTCCTCCTGGAGTTGGATAAACACCATCTGTCTAGTAGGGAGGCATGGTGGGGGTCGGGATAGGAGTGGGGTGGGGGGGACTCTGACACCTCCTAGGCCAGTTTCTGCTGTGGCACTAGGGGGAGACTCCTGAGTTTGTTGCCCATGCCTGTATCCCAGCAACGTCCCAACCCATTTTGATCACCCAGCGTCCTGCCCTGGCCTGCCTGCCTCCCCTCCATTTTCCTGCCGAGGCGGTGGTACCCGGCAGGGCTAGGGTGGTGGGGATGAGACAGGGAAATACCCATACACGGGAGCAAAGGATGTGGTTTGTGTTGGGCTTGTTGGTTGTGAGGGGAAGGACCCAGACTAGAACCTAAAAGCTTGGGCTAGTGTTCAAGAGCTTCTTAGGACTCTGGTGGCTGAGGGAGCTGGTTCCCACATGGCCACCCACACAGTTCATATATGGCCCTGGTAGCTTGGGAAACAAGCGTATGTGTGTATGTCCCCCAAATCCTAATAGAATAGAAAAATGGAGGAGATGGGTTTGCGGTATGACCGTGCCCATTGTGGGGTGCTCTCTCCCTCTCCCTCTGTCTCTCTCTGGCAATCACATATACTCTCTGGCAATAACTAACTAACTAACTAACTAAATAAATATCTGAGAATTTTGGAGATGGGACAGAGAAAACCTTAGCTCAGCACTTAGTTCAAGTCCTTGTGCCCCTATTGTCCTCCTAACAGGATCCTGCTTGCTCTCCTACATCCCAAAGGCCATGCTTTTCATATCTAGCCAGCTCGGAGCATGAACAGTGCTTCCTAAAGCCTTTCTTGAGACCTGCCTCCCTTTCTTGGAACCTGCCTCCCTGGGGCTTCCACCCATGGAACCAAGGAACACAGCCTCCCAGAAATGTCCTCCCCGTGCCCACAGTGCTCTGCAGAGGGTGAAAGCTTGCCCGGCCTCTGCAGGCTGTCCTCCAGGTCAAGCTGACCAGTTCAACACACCACCTTCTGCACTCCGTGCCCTGCTGTTCCCTTCCCATCCAGTCACTCCTCTGGGACACTGAGCTCCCACAATCTTCCCCCAAACACCCTACAAGGAACCCCTATAATTGGGGATCTTCGAGGGTAGAAACATTGTCCTACTCTGAGTTTCAGGTTTTGTTTTGGTTTGGTTTTTTTTCTTACCAAAAGGGGGAAACCGAAAGTCTTCCTTGGGATGGAGCTACCCTCATCCCTGGCACTTTGGCCTGCGCCCAGAGCAGGCCAGAGAGATTTAGTATTCTGGCGTTTGGAGAGAAAACACAGTCCCTCTGCCACCGAAGCTGCCCAGACTGGAGTTATCAGCCTGCAGTCAGCTTCTTAGAGGGGGCAGTTCTTGGGGTGCTCTGTCTCTTATCTTTCCACCTCCCCAGAACCTGGTCTGGAGTAGGGAGTGGAGGTGAGCCAGCCCAAGTAGATGGGTGTGTAGTATAAAGCAGGCAGCTGAAGCTGGGAGTGGGTGGGAACTGGCAGACCCCTGGGGGACCCCGGGAGGAGAGGAGCCGCATCCGGTGTACCAGGACCTTAGATGCCCTGTCCCAGGCAGTCTCGTGATGTCCGAGGAGGGGAGGGGAGAACGAGGGAATTTGAACTTTCCACATTGGTCTGGCGCCCCGGACGATCAGGTTGCAACATGACCTGGGATCCGGGCCAGAACTTGTGGGCCAAGGTTACTTTGCCTCCAGCCAATGGGGTCGTGGCTCCGCGGCAGCGGTTGGGGGTGGGCTACACTCCCCCGCAATCTCCACCCCAGCTCCGGCTCCCCTTCAGGGTGGCAGGTGCCGGTCTGTAGCCAGAGGTTCTCAGAAGGGGAGGAGGTGCTCCGGAGGAAGAGGAATATTTGCACAGAGGAAAGATCAAGGCCGGCCGATCTCCCTCACTCCCCTACGGTTTTCGGTTGATAATTTATCCTGGCCCCTCCGCTCTGGGGAACTTTGATCCAGGGCACTGGGCCAGGACTTGGGTTCGCGCCCTCCTTCAGGACACCGGCGTGGAGCGGAAGCCAGGCGCAGCCGGCGCGGTGCGCGCAAAGCAGGGGTCCCGCAGCGATGGGCACTCAGTCTACCGCGGCGAACAGAGTCTGCTAGCCCAGGCCTCCGGGCTACCAGCCAGCCCCACGCGGCCTCTTGCACCCACTGCCGGGCCATGGCAGGGAATCTCTACAAAAGGCTCCTCTCTCTGGGCCCACCAGACACACTCCTCCCACCGGTTTTGACCTAGCAGTCAAGAAGAGCTGTTCGGCAATTGAGGGGAGGTGGGCAAGAGCCTGAGTTAGTTTCAGTCAACATTGGTTAAGAATTGGGACCATCAAGGAGCATGGCACTAGGGGGAGAGGGGGAGAGGGGAATAGGGTGGAGCCGCAGGTGGTCAGGTAGAGTGTTACCCACGCTGTGGGGGGTGGGAATGGCCTGATGTCTGGAGAGCGTGAGGGATGGCTGTCATTTCTTTGGGGGCAGAGAAGTTGGGACCAGGGTGAAGGGCCTGGTGTACGCCTACAGAGTTCGGGGGTGAGGGCAGGTGGTCTGTGCCCAAAAGAGGAGTTGATGGTGGTTTGGAATGGGAACCAGGAGGTGTGCAGGTCCGTCGGTGCCAATGGGTTGGGCTGGCGTCAGAGGACGCTCCGGGTTGTGGGAGTGGGGTGTCCAGGGTGTGGCCGAAGTCTCCGGGAGCAGCCAAGGACCGATCTCGGGTGGGGTGTCCGGGGCCCCGGCGCGCTGTCCCGCCACGGAGAGCCGAGGCTGTCGGAACCCCGAGCCGCCCTCACCTGTAGGCCAGGCTCAAGCACTCGAAGAGGCGGGTGAGTGTGGGGTCGATGCTGCGCGGCCCGAAGTCGGCAAGCCCTATGGGCCCCTCCTGGTCGCGCCGCCGGGTCAGCGAGTCGCTGTGCGGCGACGACACCATGAAGTGACCGCTGTGGATGACCTGCGAACGGAGCAGCCCACTCGCGCTGCGCCGGAGACTAGGGTCCTCCGAGTCTGTGTCCGAATCTGAGTCTGGGCTGGGGACGACCCGCGGGACCTGCAACCCCGCGGCCAGACCTGCCAGCGCCCCTGCCATGACTGTCGCCGCCGCCGCCTAGCCAGGGCTCTGCGGAGTCGCCTGTACAGCTCGTGTGGCCTGCACGCCTTATTAACATAGCCCCTCCCCTCCTCCCCGATTGGTCGTGCGAGTAGGCAGGGCCTCGGGCGCCCGGCGCGCGGGAGCGGAGGGCGGGGCTTGTATTAGCGCCCTGTGCCCAGGGGTAAGCCCGTGGACCCTGGAGCTCCAGCAGGTCCGCCCCTACCTCCCCACCCGCCTTTCCTTCAGTCGTGACCACTCGCGGTCCTGATGTAGCTGCCCCTACTTCACCCCAAAGGAGTCTCCAGAAGGGTCGACGATACCCCTGAGCCTGAAAGCACCTTAGTGCCTAGGGTTGGTGCTACCAGGGGCGCCCACCCACGAAGCCTGAGATCGCCATCTCCCCTCACTCACGGAACTACCATCCCCTGTCCTCCCTGTTCTCTCTGCTTGCGTTTACCGCCTCTCATCTCCTCAGGCAGCTGGAAGCCCCCACCATGCAGGCGTCTTGTGCATTTGACATGAGACAACGCCCATAAAGAGCCGGGTCCCAGGAAGTTGTCAGTGCCCACGGTTACTGCTATGATCATCTCCACACCTGCACGGAGAGGCCCAAGAGGGTTACCTGAGTGCGAGACTGCAGGGACTGTTACCAGGCCCTGGGTGGCTGGCTGCCAAAGTGGCACCTTGGTCACCTCCCCTGGACAGCCCTCATGTGGGTCATCTTCTCAAGAGCTCTGGGTCCCCTCCTCTCACTGACGCTGCGGTCCAGCTTTTGCTCCTGTTTCTGAAGGCTCTTTTCTCACCCTCAGGACTGTAATTGAGGCATTCACACCCCTCACCTCATAGGAGCTTTTAACAGTCTTCAAAGGTGGGATTCACTGGCCCAGCCAAAACAAAAAGGTGCCCAAGTATCAGAGGGACAGAAACAAAGCCTGGTCCCTCCCAGGGAAGTCCCTGCTGGTAAGTTCCTCTGGCTTTGCCGATAGTGTATCCTGTGTGAGGTCACATGAGGGAAAGGAGAGAAGGGGGTGTTCAGCAGTATGAGGGAGTCTTAGAAAAGGTTTACACACAGCACCTCCTTCCAACCCACGGCAGGGCCACACAGCCCCAAGAACACAGTGGCAGTGCTTAGAGCGCCCCAGAAACTGGCTGAGGAAGTAGAATGATGGCCCGAGGCTGCACACAGGCCATCCCTTCCACCCACCTCCTTTGGCCAAGCACCCTCTGTCTGCCACACAGTCACCTCACACTCCCAGGAGCCCTGGCTGTTTCCTGCTCACTCTGTTGTCCTGTTGTTGGAAGTGCATTTTCCCTGCGTATCCTTCCCAAGTGCCCATACAGACCTCCTCTTCTGGAGTGGACTGTGCCTCACTTAAGAGAGCCATCCTCGGAACCAGCAGATGGCATAATGGTTAAATCGCTGGATTCCCATGTGGTCAACTGCGGTTTGAGTCCTGAACCCAGCAGCTTAAACTCATGCTGGGCGTGTGTGTATGCCTGAGATCCCAAGAGGAAAATGAAGGAGGAGGGATTGTGGGGTGGCCACCCACTGTAGGGGGTGATTTCTAGCTTTCTGTCTCTCTGTCTCTTCAGTGAGCACACACACCCTATAGCAAAAATCCTCCCCTCACCAAAGGGGGAAAAAAAAAAAAAAGAAAAAGAAAAAAAAAGAAAGCTATCCTCAAATGGCCCTCTTGGGATCCTTGGCACAGACACTGACAGGGTCACTACTTTGCCTTCTGTGCCTGTCCGGCTTCTCCCCTGCTCTGTGGGTCACTGAGGTAGGACTGTGTCCCACCGTTTTTGAATCCCCACAGTCCAAGAATTGGAAAGTGTTTGGAGAAAGGAGCATGATGCCAGGAGAATCTGGTGGGTTGCTGTGGGGCGTGGCAGTAGGAAACAGGGTCTCCTCCTCTGCCCTGGGGTTTCATGGTTCAAGCTGAGACCTGAACTGATCCTTATTCTGCCACTAATTCCTGGGGAAAGCTCTGTCTTCCTGGAGATCTGTCTCCCCATCTGTAAAATGAGGAGCCTGGATTCAATGATTTCTTAAGGTCCTGAAATTTTAGCCACTTTTGGTTCAAAGTTCAATATCAGCATTCCCTAGCTCACTCCTCCTTGAGTCTCCTGTCTCCAGGGAAAAATCCCAGAGTTGTCTCTTGTGATTCCAGAGACTTTCTCCTAAGTTGGATCTGAAGGGGTAAGAAGATTACAAGTGAATTCTCTCCCTTACTTGACATCCTCCCCTCTCCCCAGCCCCCAGTTGCCCCCAATCTGTAACTCATTTCTGCACCCCTCAAGGCCTGATAAAGCACTGACTAGGCAAGCCCTGCCTATACAATTGGAAACAAAACAGCACCACAGTGTATACAGTCCATTCAAGATGTCCACAAATTCTGGTTTCTCCCATGATATGAGCCAGCTGGTTCAGGGTACCCTTGCCCGGATGACAGCACAGGCTCAGTGTGAGCTGGCCTGGCTTGTCCTCTTGCTGCCTCCCCCACTTGGCCTTTATTACCTACTGCTTTTGTTTATAGCCTCTTAGCAACAAGCCTGGTTCGTAATCCAGGAAGGTTCAGGACAAGGTCCTGACTTAGTGTGCAGACCTGGCTGTCCCCAGTGAGCCCGCCTGACACCGTACCCCCTCCCTGCTTCCTAGTCTTGGTTCTCAGGATTCCACCCTGAGACTGCCCTTCTCATCAGGAAAGCTCTCCCACCTTTGAAGTGCCACCTCCTACCTCTTCTCTGAGCTCTCCAGGTTAATATCTCTGAGTTCCCACAACCCTTGTTCCAATACAATGCTAATTTAGTTCTCCTTTGTGTTCACAGCGAGCCATGCACATGCCTTTCTTTCCCACTAGATGGCAAATTCCCTGAAAGCAAGATTCTCATCTTCTTTCTATAACCCATTTGTCTCTCACAGGCAAATGTGTAAATGGGTGTTGTTGAATGAATGAGTGAATGAATGAATGAGTGGGTTTATATTACATCTATCCACTAGGTGCGGTCAAGCCGTCTGTCCACCCATGCACACAGAGAGAGATAATTAAGGTGCATATTATGTGCATGACCTAGTGCTAGGTATTTAATTTTTACTTTTATAAAAGTTAAAAAATAGAGAAAGGCAAATATTTGACGCTCTTTTTCTTTTTGACTTTTTTTAGCTGCCAGAGGATGTGTGCACTCACCAGAGAAAGAGAGAGAGAGAGAGAGAGAGAGAGAGAGAGAGAGAGAAGCCCTTCATCGGGGTGTGCTCATTTTTCCTCCATTTCTCTATCCCTTCAGGATTTGGGGTATACACACACACGTGCCTGATGTGTTTTCAAGTGCTACGACTGGGGCTTGAACCACAGTTGGCCATGTGGAATCTGGTTCCCTGTGCACAGGGTTTAATCACTGTGCTTTGGGAACAGCTCTCAGTACTTTTGATCCCTAGAGCATAGAAAGTAGATTAGTGGGACCAGCAGGTGGCATGGTGGTTAAGGTGCTGGACACTCCCACGTGGCTGACCACAGTTCGATCTTGGATCTAGAGGCTTTCTCTCTCTTTCTCTCTCTCTCTCTCTTCAAATTAAAATAAAATAAATGAATAAATAAAAATTTTAAAAAAGAAAGTAGATTAGTAATTGCTAGGGGTTGGGAGTGAGGGAATGGGGGTGACTGCTAATGGATACAGTTTTTTGTTTTTGGAATGATGAAAATGTTCTGGAATGAGATAATGGTGACTCTGCACAGCTCTGTGACTATACTGAGAACCACTGAGAAGGGGTGAATTTTATAATATATGTTATATCTGAATTAAAAAATTAAGCACCTGTATACATTATTCCATTTGCTGGTAATCCTTTATTCTTCTTCACCCCCCCCCCCAAATTTGCTAGAAAGTGAATGCAGTTGCCAGAGAGAGAGAGAGAGAGAGAGAGAATGAGAGAGCACTCCCATAGGGGACAGTCATGCTGCAATTCCCTCTTTTCAGGATTTTGGACACACACACATGCACTCAGCATGTTTTTTCCAAGTTGCTGGGTTAGGGACTTGAACTACACTGCTAGCTATGTGGGATCCAGCCTCCTTAACCACCATGCCACAACTGGCCCATAATAGTAATCCTTTCAACTGTGTGAGAATGTGGATGTGTTAGTATTTTCATCGCTTTTCTACAGAAGAGGAAACGGAGGTTCTGATAGATGAAGTGCTCAAGAGGGTCATAGTGAGAACTAGCTTACATTTACGGAGCACTTACCACCCAAAGAAGTCCACGGAATCATTATAACAGATCTGTTCTACAAACAGGGCAACAGGTCAGGCTGAAACATGGCAAGGAGAGATCTGGATTCAAACGCAGGCAATCTGATGTCAGCCTGCTCCACAAGTACTAATCTTCTCAAGTTAAAAGGACTAGTGATCCCTCTGGGGGATGTGGTATGAACAGAACCTCAGTCACTGCTTCTGCCAGTGTAACTTGGCACAGCACTTGGGAGAAGTATTTGGCAGTATCTACCAGAGCTGAGCATCCACCTACTTTATGACCCAGCAGTTCCACAGAAATGTGTGCATATGTGCACCAAAAGACAGGCATAAGACTATTCACGACGTCACTGTTCTTATTAGCTCAAACATTTGGAAACAACCCAAATGTCTATCAACAGGTGAAGGGACAAATATCTTGCAGTATAGTCACACTATGGAATATTAACACAGCAATGCAAATGAATGCTCTACAACTAAATGCAACCATACAGATAAATCTCACTGACAACATGGCGAGCAAAAGAAGCCTGCTACAGAAGTGTTAAGCTGTAAGATTTCATTTATATAAAGCTCCAAAACAGGTATTTATATAAGACTCCAAAATAGGCTCATCTACAGTGTCAAGCATCAGGGTTGTGCTCAGCTTTGATAACTAGAAGGCATCAGGAAGGGGGTTTTCAGTGGTGCTAACAGTTCATTTCTTTACCTGGGCTCAGGTTACATAGACGTGTTCTATGCCAACATTCATTGAGCTGAATCTTTATGATATATGCGCACTTTTTTTCTTAGAGATTTTTGTTATAGGGTGTGTGTGCTCACCAGACAGACAAACAGAGACAGAAAGACAGAAAGCAAGAAATGACGGCCATGCCGAAATCCCTTCTCCTGCATTCTCCTCTCGGAGTTTTGGGTTCACATGTACACATTCCCAGCATGAGTTTTAAGTCGCCAGTTCTGGGACTTGGACCATGGTCGACTATGTGGGAGTCCAATGATGTAACCACTACACCATCTGCTGGTCCTATGCACCTTTTTTAAAAAATAATTACTTATTTAATTATATTTATTTGACTAGAGAAAAAGAGAGAGAGAGAGAGAGTGAAAAAGCAAGTCATCAGATCCGGGACTTGAACCATGATTGGCCACATGGGAGTCCAGTGTCTTAACCACCATGTTACCTGCTGGCCCCATACACTTTTTGCATGTGAGCTAAACTTAAGTTTTTGTTTTTTGTTTTAAGAGAAATCAAGTTTACATACATGTATGCACACGAAACTGGCCATTCTACCTCCTAAGTCATCTTTACAAAGTGCCTGGTGGCATGACAGGTATTCAGTGGATTTTTTTTCTTGGTCAAAACCACTTCTACTCCTGGCCTGGTACAGGTCCAGGGCTAAGCCCTGTTCCCCTGCGTGCCACTGTCTGACAGTCTGAGACAGTGACGATGCCCTAAACATCTTGAGCGCCTGAAGTTAAGAACATGCCTCTGCCTCTTTTCACTGGCCCTTCCACTCTTGCTACTAGGTTGGCTACTCAGGAAACCTCACTGAGGACTGTCACGACAGGGGGTAGATTGAGCATCTCAGGGTAAGGAGGAAGGGGGTGGTGAATCAGGACAGAGGAAGATTTGGCAAAGGGGCAGATTATTCAGAGAGTTGAGGATGGAGAGGTGGTTGAGTGAGAAAGAGGAGTCCTAGCAGTGTCTGGAACTGGCAGTTAGTTGGGTTCTTGTCTGAATCTCAGTTTCTACACCTGTAAAATGGGTAAACAAGCCATAAAGGAAAATTTTATAAATATGATTACATTAACATGAGGATGTTAGACTGGGTAATTTCCTACCAGGGCTACCTGGTGACATGGTTAAGGTGATTAGTCTCACATAGCCAACTGTGTGATTCAAGTTCCAGACCTGGTGACTTGATAAACACATACCTGCTCACACCACATCCTCCTGAGTGATGGCTAGTCCTTTTATAACTTGAGAAGATAGGCATTTGTGGAACAGGCTGACATCAGATTGCCTGGGTTTGAATCCAGGTCTATCCACCCCCCAGTGGGGATGGCCATACTGCAATCCCTTCTCCTCCGTTCTCCTCTTGAGATCCTGGGCACGCATGCACATGCGCCCGGCGCGAGTTTAAGCTGCCGGGTCCGGGACTCGAATCGCGGTCGAGTACGTGGGAGTCCAGCAACATAGCCATTATGCTATGGTCCCTTGCCATGTGATCTTCAGCACGACCCATTTCCTTGTCTGGGCAAGCTGGTGATGTGGTGGCTAAGGTGGCTGGAACACATATGGCTGACTGTGAGTCCCGGATCTGGTGGCTTGAAAAACATGCTGGGTGCACGTGTATGTGGCACGCATGCCCAAAATCCCGAGAAAAGTGTTGGTCCTGACTGAGAACCAGAGGTTTTTCTCTGAGATGCTGAAAGTAGAGAAGGAGGGGAAGGAGTAGAGGATGAGAAGGAGGAACATCAGGGTAGAAATCAAGTGAGGATCCAGGCATCTGTTCATCCATCCATTTATCTGCCCATCCAATCATTTACCCATTCATCCATTCATTCCCTCATAGTCAGTCTGTCCATCCATTTGTCTGTTCAACTGTCTTTCCATTCATAATACATCAGTTCATCCACCCATCTACTCATCTCCTACCATGCAATCTAGCCACCTGCTCATCCATCCCTCCATGTATACGTTTACCTAATCTTCCTCTATTCATCTACCCACCCATCCAAATACACACTTGTCTGTAATGCCATCACAACTGTTAACTGCCTGCTGGCAGCAGGTCCTCTGTTAAGCCAGGAGTGGAGGGATATCCCGACTCTTGTAAGCTTAGTAGGTGGAAAGCTGACTTACAGCTTAGGGGGTCAGGGAAAGCTCTTCAGAGGAAGGCGTGCTTGTGATGGGGCTTAAAAGACAGAGTGGAGGGACCAGCAGTTGGCGTAATGGCTATGTCGCTGGACTCCCATGTAGTCAACCATGGTTCGAGTCCTGGACCTGGTGGCTTAAACTCACGCCAGGTGCATGTGCGTGCGTGCCCAAGATCCAGAGAGGAGAATGGAGGAAAAGGAATTGTGGCATAGCCATCCCCCTGGGGGGTGATTTCTGGCTTTCTGTCTCTCTGTCTCTCTCTGTCTTTTTGGCGACCGCATGCACCCTATAGCAAAAATCTCTCAAAAAAAAAAAAAAAAAAAAAGACGAAGTGGGGAATAAGACATACAAAGAGGGGTGTTCTGGGAAGGAACAGCTGGGGCACAACAGTCATGAGTCACTCAAGTGGCCACAGAATTGCCATGCTCTCCTGCTCTGTTGTGGCAGAGTACAGGCAGCCCCCTCCTGAATCTTCCCTAAGCCTGGTCCCAGTGGGCACTGAGGTATCTACACCACTGCTGCTCAAAGGCCCACAAACCACTGCCAGGCCATGGAATCCATTACCAGGATAATAAGATAACCAAATACATTGAGAGTGTTCAGAAATATTTATATCAATTTAACAGGGTCAATTTTTGTCTGTTCAAGATAGTAGGCTTGGTGTCAGCAGGTGGTGTGGAGGTTAAGGCACTGGATTCCCATATGGTCAACTCTGTGGTTCGAGTACTAGGTTCAGCATCTTGAAAAAAATCCCAGGCATGTGTGCATGCATGCCCAAAATCCCAAGAGGGAATGGAGGAAAGGGATTGTGGTGTGGCCATCCCATCTGGGGGGTGATTTCTCATTTTCCTACTCTTTCTCTCTCTCCCCAGTGAGTGCATGCCCCTGTGGCAAAAATATATTTAAAAAGAGAGAGAGATAGTAGGCCTAGAGTGGTGGTACAATCAGTAGCAAACTGAACTGCAGTGCTGGAAGTCACGCAGCTGACCACGGGTTAGATCTCTGGGTGAGATTCCTGGGTGAGCCTGAAAACATGCTGGGCATGTGCACATAGACCCAAGATCCCGACAAGCTGGAGAGCTATGGGAAGGGGATCGTGGGATGATGAGACACTGTTGGGGGTGCTTCTATCTTTCCAGTGTGTGTGCATATACTCTCTACATGAATAAACATAAACTTTTTTTTTTTTTGGGGGGAGAGGTTTTCGCTATAGGGCACGTGCGCTCGCCAGACAGACAGAGAGAGACATAGAGACAGAAAGTGAGAAATCAACCCCCGGGGGGATGGTCACGCCGCAATCCCTTCTCCTCCATTCTCCTCTCGGGATCTTGGGCACGCATGCACACGCGCCCGGTGTGAGTTTTAAGCCACGGGGTCCGGGACGCGAACCACGGTCGACTACGTGGGAGTCCAGCGACATAGCCATTACGCTAACTGCTGGTTCCCATAAACTTTAAAATATAATAATAAGGCCAGCTAATAATCAACCCAGCCCATAGTGCAGTGGGTAAGCACTAGTGCACATAGCACATTGGAAGTCAGATCGATCCCACGTGGTTTGAGTGTCAGTCCTGGTTGCTTGCAAGGCATGCTAGACACATGGACTTGGCTTAGAGAAGATTCAGGAGGGGGCTGCCTGTGCTCTGCTCCAACAGAGCAGGGAGCATGGCAATTTTGGGGCCACTTGAGTGACTCATGACTGTTGTCCCCCAGCTGTTCCTTCCCAGAACACCCCTCTCTGCATGTGCATGCCCAAAGTCCTGACAGGAAAGATGTGGAGGAAGGGGGATTGTGGCATGTCCGTGTCCCACTGGGGGACACTTTCTCTGGTAAATGCACATGCACTTTGACAATATATTAATATTTTCAAATTTTAAAAAAATTATTAATTCAATTTAATTAATTAATTACTATTATCATTTTTAGTTCACTAGCGAAAGACAGAGAGAGAAAGGGAAAGCAAGCAACAAGTCTGGGACTCGAACTGCAGTCAGCCATGTGGGAGTCCAGTGTCTTAATCACCATGAAATCTGCGAGCCCCAATTATTTTCAGTTTAAAAATATATAGTAATGGGACCAGTTGGCATAATGTCTATGTCGCTGGACTCCTACATAGTTGACCGCGGTTCGAGTCCTGGACCCAGTGGTTTAAACTGAGGCCGGGCACGTGTGCATGTGTGCCCAAGATCCCAAGAGAAGAATGGAGGAGAGGGGATTGTGGTATGGCCATGCCCCTGGGAGGTGATGTCTCACTTTCTGTCTCTCTGTCTTTCTGGAGAGCGCACACGCCCTATAGCATAAACCTCTCAAAAAAAAAAAAAAAAAAAAAATATATATATATAATAATAATAAAAACCCTAGGCCTATGGTTTGTATATTTACTTTTTTTCAAGTAATCACTTTTTATTGCATCTTGCATATTTATACATACATGGGAAATTGAAAATAAACAAGCAAGGGGCCAGCATAAAAAATATGCCGGGCATGTGTGTGTGTGTGCATGCCCAAAATCCTGAAAGATTAGAGGAGAAGGGATTGCGGTATGGACATCCCCCTGGGGGGTGATTTCTCACTTTCCCTCTCACTGTCTCTGTCTCTCTCTCTGGTGAGCACACACACCCTATGGTAAAAACCTAAAAAAAAGAAGAGAAAGTAAAAAGGGCCCTTGACTCAGATCGTTTAAAGCACTGGTATACAATAAAACTTACCTTCAAATGTCCTTTGCCAGTATGGCTTCGCTATTATTATCTCAGTTCCCTGTGAGTGGGGCAGGGCGAGGACTATAGTCCCCATTTCATAGGACGATTGGCCCAAAGTTCCCACAGACGGTAGATGGCAGGGCTGAGCGCTGGACCTGGGCTGTCCACAGCAGGTGCCAGACACCACATCAGACAGCTCCTGCCCAGGTTCGGCTGAGCTGGGGCCCGGGGTGGGGACGGCACAGGAGCGGAAGAAAAGCAGCTAGAGAAAGAATGGCAGACAGGGCCTGTCTGTCGTTGCTAAGGTCAATGAGAGAGACTTGGAAGACTTCTGGAGGGCAGCCCGCAGGTCAGCCTGGACTTCCATACGTAGTTCTAGAAAATTGAGGCCAGGCCCGTGGGATCTGTTTGGAAACAAGCCATGGGGCTAGTTCCAAGCCCAGCCTACTTCAATCCTTCTCCATCTTTCCCCCCTCTTCTGCCTTCTCCATCAGCCAGCACACGTGGTCCCAGCAGTTGGAGCCTTGTCTTGTCCTCCTGTACACCCAAAGACTCCCTCAAATTCAGCCAGCAAAACTGCTAGTCTCTGCATGTCCCTTGGCCACAGGGCTTTCAGATAGTTTCTCCTCCTGTCCCTGGGGAAGACTAGAGGAACAGGGGTTAGGGTTATCTTGGTCACTAATGAGGAAACAGGTTCAGAGAAGTTAAGTTACTTGTCTGAGGTCACAGAGGCTCTAATTCTAAGGCTCTGGTTCCCAACCCTGTACTTTTGACGTGTGAGATTAAATAGTAGAGAGGAAAGCCATTCCCACAGGACCTGGATGCAGCCTGTGATGGGGCTGGGGTCAGGGAGGATGCTGAGCAGGGTTGAGTGGGGAGGGAGAAGCCAGTGGCATATGGCCTGAGCACCTGCGTTGTCTGCCCAGAAACCTTCCTGCCTACAGTACTTTGTCTGCCTCCTGGGCAGACAAAGACTCCAACCCTTGAAAAAATGGAGAAGGGTAGCAGTGTGCCCATGCCCCTCTGAGGATGCTTTCTCGCTTTTCCTTTCTCTGGTGAGCACGTGCACTCTCTGGCAATAAAAAATAAACAAGAGACCAGCAGATAGTGTCATGGTTATATTGCTGGACTCCCACATAGTCCACCAAGGTTGGAGTCCTGGACCCGGAGGCTTAAAACACACTTGACATGTGTGCGTGCGTGCCTAGAATTCTGAGAGGAGAATGGAGGAGAAGGGTTGTGGCATGGCCGTGTTCCCTGGGAGGTGATTTCTCACTTTCTGTCTGTCTCTCTGGCGAATGCACATGCCCTGCGGCAAAAATCTCTCTTACAAAACAAAACAAAACAAGCAAACAAAACATCCCAGGGCAGGAAAAGGCAAGAACAACACGGGGAGGAAAACAGGTCCGTCTTCTGCTGTTAAACAGGTAAATAGGACTGCATATTTAGTGGCACATTTGGCAAAATCTGGTAAGCTCAAAACATTGGTATTCTTTGATCTTTCAAGTGCACTTCTAGGAATCTGTCCTACAAAAATATTTCCCTAAATATGTAAAGGTGTATAAGGGTAGTCCTTGCAGCACTATTTATCATACTGAAAAACTGGAGGGTGGGCTGGCTCCATGGCCTCATAGTTAAGGGAGCTGGATTCCACATGGCCAACTGTGTGGTTTGAATCCTAGTTCCAGTGGCTTAAAAAACACACTGGGCATGTGTGTGCGAGTGTCCAAAATTCTGACAGTATGGAAAAATGGAGAAACGATTACAGCATGATCATGCCTCATGGGGAAGGGTGCTTTCTCCCTCTCCCTCTCTCTGTCTCTTTGGTGAATGTGTGTGCCCTCTGGCAAAATTAAAATAAAACAAAACTGGAGGGCCAGCAGGTAGTATGGAGGTTAAGGCGCTAAATCCCATATGCTGACTGTGTGGCTTGAGTCCCAGATTTAGCAACTTAAAATCGCTCTAGGTGCATTTGCATGAATGCCTCAAATCCAGAGGAAACTGGAGAAGAGAAAGTGGCATGGCCATCCCCTCAGGGGGGTGATTTCTCACTTTCCCTCTCCTTCTCTCTCTGGTGAGTGCACATGCTCAATAGCAAAACTAAAACAAAACAAAACAAAAACTGGAGGGTGGTTGAATGAATTCAGATAAATCCTTGTAATGAAATACTAGATCGCTATTAACAGAACCTCATCTGTAAGATGGAAATAATAATAGGATGAAATGAATGAATATAGTATGTGTAAAGTGCTTAGATAGTATATGCTAGCTAGCTATCATTATAGTGTAGAAATAAGGAAAGATAGCTAATGCAATGTTAATTAAAAAGGGAAGGTATAGGCAATATGTAAAGTGTGATTCCATTTGTGTAAAAATTAATATTTTTCACGGGACCAGCAGTTAGTGTAATGACTATGTCACTGGACTCCCATGTAGTCGACCGTGGTTTGAATCCGAGACCCAGTGGCTTAAAACTCACGCCGGGCGCGTGTGTGTGCCTGCCAAAGATCCCGAGAGGAGAATGGAGGAGAAGGGATTGCGGCGTGGCCATCCCCCCTGGGGGGTGATTTCTCGCTTTCTGTCTGTCTGCCTCTCTCTGTTTGTCTGGCAAGTGCACGTGCCCTATAGCAAAAACCTTTCAAAAAAACATCAGTATTTTTCTCTTTATGACAGAGTGTATGTGTGAGCACTGTGAAAGTAAGAGAGGGAGAGAGAAAGAGAGAGAGAGATAGCTTCCATAGAGTTGGTCACACCATGACCCCTCCCTCCAGTCTTCTAGTCCACTGGCTCTCGGGCACTCAAGTACATGCCTGGTGTGTTCAGGCTGATTGGGCAGGTGACTCGAACCACTGCCGTTGCCACGTGACATCCAGCTTTCCTCAACACACATTACTGCTGTGTCCTGGAGCGGTGCATGCAGTTGGTCCCATTTGAGTAAAAACTAAATATTTTTTTTAGTAAAAACATATAAACAGAGAGATGAAGTCTGGACATTAAGCTACCAAACTATGACATCGGTGGTCTTTGCTGAGGGGAGATGGTGGGATAACAAAATATTCACTTTGTAGATTTCTTTCTTGAAATTTTAGCAATGTTTAAAATTTCTTTTAAATGTTAATGTGGGGGGAACCAGCAGTTAGCGTAATGGCTATGTCGCTGGACTCCCACATAGTCGACCACGGTTCGCGTCCCGGATCTGGTGGCTTAAAACTCACGCCGGGCGTGTGTGCGTGCGTGCCCAAGATCCCAAGAGGAGAATGGAGGAGAAGGGATTGCGGCGTGACCATCCCCCCTGGGGGGTGATTTCTGGCTTCCTATCTCTCTGTCTCTCTCTGTCTGGCGAGCGCACGTGCCCTATAGCAAAAATCTCTAAAAAAAAAAAAAAAAAATGTTAATGTGGGGACCAGTAGGTGGCATGGTGGTTGAGACGCTGGACACTTCTAGATGGCCGACCACAGTTCGAGTCCCAGACCTGGTTTCTTACTCTCTCTCTCTCTATGTCTCTCTCTGGTCAAATTAAAAAAAAAGAAAAAGAAAAAATAAAATTAAATAAATCATTCTTTTTAAAAATGTTAATCTTGTATAATACTTGTGTGTTACTTTTGAAATGGGGGGAAAAGCCCCCTCCAAGAAAGTAAAGGAAATCAGATGAGGTGGTAAAGTAGCTGATGGCCCGAGAACCCACCCTTTCCTTTTTTTTTTTTTTTTTTTTTTTTTTGGGAGAGGTTTTTTGCTATAGGGCGCGTGTGCTCGCCAGACAGACAGAGAGAGAGACAGAGAGACAGAAAGCGAGAAATCACCCCCCAGGGGGGATGGTCACGCCGCAATCCCTTCTCCTCCATTCTCCTCTCTCGGGATCTGATCTTGGGCACACATGCACACACGCCCGGCGTGAGTTTTAAGCCACCGGGTCCAGGACTTGAACCGCGGTCGACTACGTGGGAGTCCAGCGACATAGCCATTACGCTAACTGCTGGTTCCCGAACCCATCCTTTCCTTGAGGATCCCAAAGTCTGGAGACTGACACTCTCCACACAATAGGAGAAGCTCCCTATTTGGCTGACTAGACTGAGTCTGCTCAGGATCAGACACCCGGGAAGGTAGGGGCTCAGCGTCCCACTCCAGCTTGTCTGCCATTCACATTCTCATTCTGTGTGGCCCAAGGACCCCACAGTGATTCACTCTCTCTAGTGCACAAGGGCCAGAAGGCTGGTGGCAAATCAGATGACCTGGGGGCATCCTAGGCGAGCCATTTGCCCTCTCTAAGCTTCAGCTGCCCTCCCTGTAACATCGGCAAAAATAGCCTACTGAGTGTATCATGAAGAGGCCGGGGAACAGTGTACTGCCAGTGTCACCACAAGGAAGGGGACAGGTATTACACCAAGAGGAGCAGTTGTGCCAAAGACCCGTCCATCTATACTATGCCTTGGGACCAGCAGACAGTGTAGCAGTTACAGCGCTGGACTCCCACATGGCCAACCACTGTTCCAGTACTGGACCCAGTTGCTTCAAACTCATGCTGGGTGCATGTGCATATGTGCCCAAGATCCCAGGAGGAGAATGGAGGAAAAGGGATTGTGGCGTGGCCATCCCCCCGAGGGGTGATTTCTCACTTTCTGTCTCTGTTTCTCCAGTAAGGGCACACACCCTATAGCAAAAATCTCTCCAAAAATAAATAAATAAATTTTTTATTTAAAAAAAAATTAAATGTCTATGGCCACTGTATACCAGTGAGCCATTTTTGCTCATGACACTTTTGACCCTGCAAGCATAGTGTTTTTGGTTTTATTTTCAATGCTATTTCTCCAACTCTCTGATACCAGGTAGGTTTCTTTCCATTCAGTTCAATTCTGACCCTCTAGCTGGATTTAACATTTAACCCCACAAGCTAAGGACTCAGTTCTACCAGATGCCCCCACTCCAGGTGCTAGTCACAAGTTCTAGGTTGTCACCCTTACTTCTGAATGACCAGCTGTAAATCAGGGGACCCTATGATCCCCTCCTCAGTTTCGATAATTTGCTAGAATGACTCCCAGGATTCAGTAAAACTTACATTTGCCAGTTTGTTTTATTTTAAAAGTGTATTTATTTATTTCTTCCATGGGCAAGGCAGCGACATAGAGATAGAAAGACGCAGGAACTCCAATGGGGTTTTTTGGTTTTGTTTTTTGTTTTTTAATTTGCTAGAGGGCACCAGAGAGAGAGAAAAGGAAAATGTGACAGTACCTCTCCTGGAGGGGGTGGCCATCCCGTAATCCCTTTTCCATTCTCCTCTTGGGATTTTAGGCATGCACACATAAGTGCCCTGAATGTTTTTCAAGTCCCAGGGTCTGGGACTTGAACCACACAATTGGCTGGGTGGGATCCAGCTGCCTTACCCGCTACAACATGGACTGGTCCCCCTAAATAGGGTCTTCTTTCTTTTTAATTTTTATTTATTTATTTACTTATTTTTGCTATAGGGCCTGTGTCCTCGCCAGAGACAGAGACACAGAGAGACAAAAAGCAAAAAATCACCTCCCAGGGGGGATGGCCACGCCGCAATCCCTTCTCCTCCATTCTCCTCTTGGGATCTTGGGCACGCACGCACACGCGCCTGGCGTGAGTTTTAGCCACTGAGTCCAGGACTCGAACCGCAGTCGACTACATGGGAGTCCAGCAGCATAGTCATTACACTAACTGCTGGTTCCCTCCTAAATAGGGTCTTTTTTTTTTTTTTTTTTTTTTTTTGGAGAGGTTTTTCGCTATAGGGCCCGTGCGCTCGCCAGACAGACAGAGAGAGACATAGAGACAGAAAGCGAGAAATCACCCCCCAGGGGGGATGGTCACGCCGCAATCCCTTTTCCTCCATTCTCCTCTCGGGATCTTGGGCACGTACGCACAAGCGCCCGGTGTGAGTTGTAAGCCACCGGGTCCGAGACGCGAACCGCGGTCGACTACGTGGGAGTCCAGCGACATAGCCATTACGCTAACTGCTGGTTCCCCCCTCCTAAATAGGGTCTTGATGCTAGGATACTCCCCCAGCCTTTAGCCAACTCTAGATCATAGACCAGTATGTACCCGGCATACTCAGGGGGGTCCCTAATGTGGACTGGGAACCTCCTTTATCTGGGACCACCTAGCAAGCTTTGCATTTTACCACTGTGTCACTGCCTGTGCTCCTACCAGTTTATTTTAAAGGATACAACTCAGGAACAGCACAACGGAAGAGATGCATAGGGCTGATTATGTGGGTGACGCACGGAGCTTCCATACTCCCTCAGAGCGCACCACCCTCTCAGCACCTCCATATTCACCAACCCAGAAGCTCTCTGAACTCCAACATGTAGGAAATTTTATGGAGGCTTCATGACAGAGGCACAGCTGATTAAATCACTGGTCATTGGTGACCGAACTCCATCTCCAGCGCTCCCTGCTCCCAAAGGTGTAGGCAGTGACTGAAAAGCTGCAACCCTCTAGTCATAGCTTCACCTTCCCGGTGACCAGCCAGTCCCCAACTGAGGGCCCTCCAGCCAAGAGCCATCTTATTAGCATATAAAAGACACACATCACTCAGGCTATTCCAAGGGTTTTAAGAGCTGCTATGCCGAAAAACCAGAGACCATGACCAAAAATATGTTTATTTCTCCTTGTACCACAACCAGGTCATCCCAGAGGGCTGCTGGGCCCTGTGTATTGGTTATGGAGTCTAATCCATCCACCCGGTCCCCCGACACACAGGGCTGATGGTCCCCACTGGAAGTAGTGCCCGAAGGCCCAGAAAGCTGTTTGCTTCTCCCATGCAGTGAACGCCCGGCAGAGCAGTGAGGATGTCCCGAGGCTGTACGGTTAAAGAGGAGTGCGGTCCAGACTGACCGTGCTGTGTGCATCCCTCAAACTTCTTGCAAATATCACATGTAGGTGAATCCACCCAAGACTGAGCTAAACAGCAGGTACTTGGAGGGAGGGGGCGGCTGGCACATAGTAGGCCTTTTGGGAGAAAAGACTGGCAAGCCCATGTCCCTAAGGCCTAGGGAGGGATATGAGGATCGATGTCTCAGCAGCTCAAGCTCAGGGCTCTTATCTACTCCTTAGGAGGTATGGTATGTCGGACCAGAACAAGCTGCGGCAGTTAGCAAGGGCCACAGGCCTCAGGTCCTCGGAGGGGAAATCTCGGGCTCAGACCCTCAGGATTCATGTCAGTGACCAAGTCATATCCTGTCCCCTAGCTCTGGGCCTCTGCACTGCCCCATGGAATCTCACGGAGAGACAGCCAGAAGAGACAGAACAGGTGTCCCTGTGTCATTTGCCCATTTTACAGATGGGGAAACGGAGGGTCAGACAGCAAATGTGCTCAGCAGTATAACCTGTCTTGGGCCTGGATGGCATTTCTGGCCACCTCAGTGTGAGAATGTGGAAACTGTGTGTAGTTGCTGCAAGTCAGTTCCAAGAGGGCAAAGGGGGTGCCTCGAGTAGGTAGAATAAGTGGCAAGGCCACCCCTACTACCCCTGGCCTCTGTATTGTGGGGAAGCTTGGGTCTAATACAGCAATGCATAGAACAGTACCTCTGCCCTCCATGGTTCCTGGCCACAGAGGCGTTGGGGATGGGGAACTTGGTACTCAAACATGTTCCTATCAGGTAGGAGCACCTTGGGCCCCTCTCTGAATGCTATCCCGATACTACAAGGGAATAATGTAACAGGCTTTGAGCCTTGTTATTCTCATCTGTTTTTTTTTTTTTTTTTTTTCTTTCCATGAGTGTGAGAGAGAGGAAAGCACTCCCAACAGAGTCCTGACACTGGGAGCCACCTTCACCTTTAGCCAGCCCTGGATCATGGGCATGCATGTGCCCACCACACTCAGGGAAATCTTGGGACCTGAACTGGGAACCTTCCCATGTGGGCTGGTCTTGCCACACATCTTATTCTACTACTGTGCCACCTGGTCCCTGTTTTCTCATTTTCAAAATGCAATATTATGTTTACTTTACATAGTTACTGCAAACATCGAATGAAATATGTGAGAGCCAGTGGTATGTGATAAATGTAAGTTTCCTTCCTCCTTCCCTCTCTTCTTCCCCCACCCTTTGCCTTAAAAAAATTTTTTTTATGTTCCCAGAGGGCACATGCACTCTCCAGAGAGAGACAGAGAGAAGGAGAGGGAGAAAGCACCTGCAGTGAGGTGTGGTCATGCCACAATCCCTTCTCCATTTCTCCATCCTTTCGGGATTTGGGGAATACACACATATGTGCCCAGAGTGGTTTTTGTTTTTTGGGTTTTTTTTTTTTTTAGAGGTTTTTGCTATAGGGCACATGTGCTCGCCAGAAAGACAGAGAGACACAGAGAGATAGAAAGCGAGAAATCACCCCCCAGGGAGGATGGCCACACCGCAATCCCTTCTCCTACATTCTCTTCTCGGGATCTTGGGCATGCACGCACACGCGCCCGGTGAGTTTAAGCCACCGGGTCTGGGACTCAAACCACGGTCTACTAAATGGGAGTTAAGCAACATAGCCATTACGCTAACTGCTGGTCCCACCCAGAGTGTTTTTCAAGCCATAGGGCCAGGATATGAACCATGGTCAGCTATATGGGATCCAGCTTCTCTTAACCACTAGGCTATGGGGCCAGCCCACTTCCTTCCTTTTTCTACTTCTCTTCCTTCCTAGCTAACACCTCTGAGCATGATGTTAAAGAACTAGGTACCTTGGGACCAGCAGGTGGGGTGGAGGTTAAGATGCTGGACACTCCCACATGGCCGACCGTGGTTCGAGTACCGGACCTGGTGGCTTGCTTTCTCACTTTCCCCCTCTCTCTCTGTGTATCTCTTTCTGGTCAAATTAAAATAAATGGATGAATAAATAAAATAAAATAAATAATTATTAAAAAAAAAAAAAAAGAACTAGGTACCATAGGATACAGAAGGGGTGCATCTTCCACCAGGGGACTCCAGGATGGCAAAAAGCATTCTCAAACCGACATGGTGGCATCTTCTCTGCTCAGAATCACCCAGCTTCTCCCCCGCTGAATAACTGGGTCCATACCGGCTCCATCGGGACAGGTCCTGGACTGAGTCGGAAAGGAGATCCCAGGGAGGCAACTCTCTCTCCTAGCGTCATGCAGCGGAGGGGGCTGAGAGTAGGGTAGGAGCTGACATGGCTCCCAGACCTGTCGAGCCGGGGCGAGCAGGGCAGGCACTGACTGTCACTCAGCCTGCCTATATATCTGAGGTCCTTCTGAGGGATGCATCACCTCTTTGGCAGTGCCAGGACCTGCTCTGAGAATACTCTGCTCCCCCCTGCCCTGTTGGGGGCCCCCTTTTCCAAGGTCATAGACAACCTTCAAGAGAAAAGGCAGACATGAGCTGCCTTGCCCCAAGTGAGTCTCAGGAGCAGGAAAGAAGAGTGGGGAAGCGGATGCGATGGGTGAGGTGGGTGCAGGCCATGCAGACACCCACGACCTCTTTCCCTTGGTGACTGAGCCTAAGCGAGGGGGATACACAGTAGCACGGACCCCATCAGCCCAGTTGAGCCATAAGAGTGCTCCTCCCAGGTGGAGAGGCAAGTGGGGCGACTGAGGCCAATGGGCAGCCAACACAGTCCCCTCTCCCTAATTGCAGAGCATAGTTACCTATGGTATTCTAGCCCCAGGTTACAGACAGGCAGAGCGAGGCCTGGAGGAAGACAGGACTTGCCAAAGTCCCCTGAGGGCAAGTCAGAGGCAGCAGGAGGAGCAGAAACCAGAGCTTTGGAATCAGTTTGCCTGGGTTTGGAATCCCAGCCCCGCTGCTTCTAGGCTGCATGACCTTGAGCCAGTGCTCAGGTCTCTAGGTCTCTGTTTCCTGATCTATAAAATGGAGACAATATCCTTGGCCTCTCAGATTATCAGGAAGAAGGAAGCAGTGCTCCCAAAGGCCTGCATAGTGCCTGGCTCACAGCAGGTCCATGGCCAGTTTCAGTGCCTTCCCCAATCCCAGGCGCTTATCCTGAGCTTGAGGGCCTTCCTCTCTCCTCCTTTCTTGGCTCCATGTCTGAGCCAAAACCCTTCGTTTTGCCTGGACCAGGACTGTTCTAATAAGGGCCTCTCCCAGCTCAAGAGCCCCAACCCTTGTCCAAGCCTGCCCTTACCCACCACAGAACCAGCAAGGTCCAGGGCACCCCCAGGCGAGGCCCAGGGAGGGCACGTCTGTAGAGCAGAGCCTCTGGCAGGTGTGCTCCGTGGGAGCCTCCAGGGCGTTGCCTCTCCCACTTGCTTCCATTCTACTTTGTGGTTTGCCAGAACTCATCTGCCCGCTCTGCCTCAGTTTACAGGCCTCACCTCCAACAGTGCTGCTCCCAAGCTGTAGGTCACAAGAGTCTAAGATCCCTGACCCCACTCTCAGCTGCCCTCCCACCTGGGTCCCAGGCTGAGACCTGGTTTAGGATTGACTATGTCCTTTTTTTTTTGGAGAGGTTTTTTGCTATAGGGCGTGTGCGCTCGCCAGACAGACAGAGAGAGACAGAGAGACAGAAAGCGAGAAATCACCCCCCAGGGAGGATGGCCACGCCACAATCCCTTCTCCTCCATTCTCCTCCTGGGATCTTGGGCATGCACACACACACCCCGCATGAGTTTAAACCACCAGGTCCAGGACTCGAACCACAGTCGACTACATGGGAGTCCAGCGACATAGCCATTATGCTAACTGTTGGTCCCGGGATCTACTGTGTCCTTAGGGGGAGTGCAAAGCAGGTTAGAGGGACAACCCTGGTTGTCCTGCCCAGAACTCATCAGCTAGTTCTGTCAGAAGATCCCCCTGAGCTGAGGCTGGGAGCTGAACCTCCCTGGGTTAAGCCTGAGATTCCCAGAACCCTATTTTGAGCCTTCTCCTGGATCTGGAGGACAGGGCAGACCAGTTGCAGAAAATAAGTTCTTGGGCCAGCCCTGTAGCCAAGTGTTTGAAGGAGTCAGATCCCACATGGCTGATCATGGTTGAAGCCCCAGCCCCAGCAGCTTGAAAAACACTCCAGGGCCTCTTGTGTATGTGTGCCCAAAATCCTGAAAGGAGGGAGAAATGGAGAAGGGATTGTAGTATAATCACACTACATTGGGACATGCTTTCTCCCTCTCTGTCTCTGTCTCTCTCTGGCAAGTGCAGGTGCTCTCTGGCAATGGAAAAAGAAAAAAAGGATCCTTGGCCCCATCTACCACCTAACTTAGCTGACCCTGTACCTTCATCCCCCTTGCAAAGGACCAGAGGGACCTTCGTTGAAGTGGGCCATCCTGTTCTCCAAAGCATTTGGTGTCCCATTTTATTCTGCCTCTATCGCCAAATGAGTGGCCCGGGAACAAGCCTCCCCATAACAGAAAGAGCCTGGCTCAGAGAAGGGAAGTAACATGCCAAGGTCACCCAGCCAGGCACACAAGAACCCCAAACTCCCAAATCCAGACCACGGCCTCCTCTTCCACCAGGTGACCTTTCAAGGCACAGGAGTTGGGCAGGTGGCTGGGAGCTGGAAGGAACCTCTGGCCTTCTCAGGCCACCCCGACAGGAGTGCACCCTGACACTTCTCCATGCCCTACCTGTTGGCTAGCAGTCTGGCAGAACCCACGTGCCCCACCCTGCCATCTGGCTCTCCCTGTCCTGCAAAAGGGAGCTTTGGATTCTTGCCCCTGATCCCAGAGCCCACCTGTGCCCAGCTACTGGAACCTACACCTGTCCAGGGCAGGAGGAGCCCTGGGGAGGAAGGCCCTCCTTCCTGCTTCCCTGGCCTTACTCTGCTCCACGGAGACCATCCCTACACCCAGACCAGAGCTTAATCCCAGCCCATCCGTGGGACCCAGGAGCAGCTAGAACCTGTGCACCCCCGACTCTCTGCTCCTGGAAAGCGAGAGGATGCTCTCCTCCTTGGCGGCAGAGCCTAAATGAAGGGGGAGGTTCACAGGAGCATTGACCCCCTGTGCTCAGCTGAGCCAGAGGAGTGCCCCTCCCGGGTGGGGGGACTGAGGTCCAGCATTCGGGAGAATCCGAGTCTCCTTGGGCTAGATCCCCACGCAGCTTACCTAGATTCCACGCGCTCTGCAAGTGGCGTCGGGTCCGGTCAGGGCCACGGGGTCCCAGGCGACTGCGTCCGGGGGCCAGGCGGCGGGGTGCTGGCGGGATGCTCCGTGCGCCCGCCGCGGCCGCTCTCGGCGCCTTCTCTGCACTGGCGGCAGAGGGCTCTGCGCCGCGCGGCGCCGCGGGCCGGGCTTTTAGTCGCGGGTGTGGACGCGGGCACTGGCGGGCCCCCGCCCCCCTGCTCCGAGGTGTCCTTTGCCCCTTGATCTGGTGCCTCCTTCTCTCCTTAGCACGTGGGTGGCAGCCGCTCAGCCGGCTGGAGGCCTGTGGGACAGCCATGGCCCGGGCCATGGGCTCGGGTGCCTGCCAATCCGCTTCTGCGGCCGGCTCGTGCCCGCTCACCTTTAACCCCCCTCTCCCCGGGGGCTTGGTGCCCGGCCCCCAAACTGTGGGCCGCGAGAGAGAAGGGAGGAGCCGCAAGTGTCGGCCGTGGCCCAGGTGGGCAGAGAAAGGACCTGGGACGGCCCGGGAAACTTCCTCCACGCCCCCACCCCCCAGAACCTCCTCCTAATTCCTTAGATCCCTCTCTGGAGCGCTCACCTGCTCGCTGAACCCATCCATTCCCGTCGCAGCCCCCTCCCTCTCCCTGATTCCCCATGCCCCTCATCAAATCCCATTCCCATTCCCTGAGCTCTCTTTCCCTACCCAAGAGCCTTCCCCTTCTTACACCCCTACCCCACATTAAGTTCCTTCACAGCCTCTACCCTCAGCTTCAGTTTTCTCCCGGTTCTGCCCTCCTTGCCCCTCCCTGGGTCCCTGTCTCCTCCTCAGCCTCCTCCCTCTTCCTCCTTTCTCCTCTCTCCTCCTTTCCCTGTGTGCCCACCCTTATCCCCATCCCCTCCCTCACTCCCTGAAAGTTCCCCACCCCCCCACACCCCCCCCCCCCCCCGCCCCCACTAAACTTCCCTCTGGTGATCTCAGTGCTGGGTCCTCCCAGCTCTTACATTCATTCCAGAAACAGGGCTGAACACCCTCAGTGGACAGGCCCTCCGTGGCTGGAGTCAAGGTACAACAAGAAGGCACTGGGTTCTCACAGGATCTTCCTTAGGAAGGGGGATTCGGGCCCTCACTCACCTGCCCGCTTCAGTGTGCCTGGAAATGCGGGTATCTTGAGCAAGGAAGCAGAGAAGATGACCCAATTCGAGAGGCAGAGCTGGGCCGGGTGGGCAGTCTGGAGGGGACAGAAGGAAGAACTCCCACAGAGGAGCTACCCAGTGATGGAACAGGATCCTACTGCCCCTACAAGCTTTCTTCTTTCTTTCCTTTTTATTTTCAAGTTGATTTATTTCTCAGAGAGAGAAAGAAAGAGAGCATTTCCAACAGGTGTTGAGCTGTGATTCACCCAGCCTTCAGCCAGCCCCTCGCAGACATTCGTGCCCAGTGTAATCCGGGAAGTCTCCGTTGAGTTGGGGGGAACCTTCCCATGTGGAGCGGCCACAGAGCACGCCTTTTACCTCTGCTCCTCCGCTGCCCTGCTTCCTTCCTCCTGCTGTTGGAGGGGGCAGCGGAGGTGGAGGCAGCCCTGCTGTGGATGACAGCCCTGCTGATGGCATGCAGTAGAGGGCAGAAGGGCCCAGACAAAGCCCTGTGCTGTTCAGGATCCTGCCCACACCCTAGCCTGAATTCATCTGCCTGGGAACGAGGGTAACTTGAGAAAGGAAGCAGAGAAAATGCCTCCTGCTTCTTCTAACCCCTCAGACGTGCAGAGCTCAGTGGCCATTCTGTGGGTCAGTTTGACTTTTCTCTCCCCACTTTTCCTGTTCTGCATGAAATTCACTGGTCTCTTCTTGTTGGGTCTCAGTCCTACTACCTTGGTCCACACCTGTTCAGGTGCCAGGACTCAGAGAAAGAAATCAGAGAGTGTGTATGCATGTATGTGCACGTAGTTATATTAAAAGATTAGTCACAAAGCTTATCCCAAACTCAGTTTAACTGGGCATCCTGGATTGACTCTGACCATTGTAAAACAGGAGAAGCAGGGAGATTTGAACAAGATGTCTTAGCTCCGACTATATCCTGTGCAAAACCTCAAGTTGATGTGCAAGTGGCCCAGAGGTGTTTGCATCTCTTGCAGAGAAAGGGGAGAGACAGATGAAGATAGGAAGCAGGATAAAAAGGATGGCTGTGGTCTTGGGGCCCTCATGTCAGAAAGAGGAGGCAGGGACCAGCAGTTAGCGTAACGGCTGTCACTGGACTCCCACGTAGTCGACCACGGTTTGAGTCCCGGACCCGGTGGCTTAAAACTCACGCTGGGCGCGTGTGCGTGCGTGCCCAAGATCCCGAGAGGAGAATGGAGAAGGGATTGCGGCGTGGCCATCCCCCTGGGGAATCATGAGTAGACATTTCTCCAAAAAAAATACAAAAATGATCAATAAGCACATGAAAAGATGATTGACATTATTAATCATTAGAGAAGTGTAAAACAAATAATGAAATACAACTTCATACCTACTAGATTAGCTATAGTAAAAAAGATAGATAATAGTGTTGGCAAAGAAACTCGACCCCTCATACATTGCTAGTGTAAACAAAAAATGGTGCAGTTGTTTTGAAAAACAACCTGGCTTTTCCTCAAAACAGTAAACCAGGGCCCAGCATATGGCATAGTGGTTAAGGCACTGGACTCCCACATGGCTGATTGTGGTTCAAGTCCAGACCCAGTGGCTTGTAACATACACCAGTCATGTGAATATGTTTGCGTGCCCAAAATCCCAAGAGGAGAATGGAGGAGAAAGGATTGTGGTGTGGTCATCACCCCTGGGTGGTGACTTCCCACTTTCTATCTCTCTGTCTTTCTCTGTCTCTCTGGTGAGTACATGTGACCCATAGCAAAAATATCTAAAAAAAAAAAAAAGAAGTTAAACAGAACTATAATATATACATTCCTTGGTCTATACCCAATAAAAATAAAAATATATGTCACACAAAAATTTGTATGTGAATGGTCATAACAACATTATTCATAACAGTCAAAAAGGGGAAACAACTCCAATGCCCATCAACTAATAAATGGATAAATAAATTGTGTTATATCCACGCAATGAAATTTTTGTTTTGTTTTAGAGAAATTTTTGCCGGGACCAGCAATTAGCGTAATGGCTATGTCACTGGACTCCCATGTAGTCGACCACGGTTCAAGTCCTGGACCCAGTGGCTTAAAACCCATGCTGGGCGCGTGCGTGGGTGTGCATGCCCAAGGTCCCAAGAGGAGAATGGAGGAGAAGGGATTGAGGCGTGACCATCCCCCTGGGGGGTGATTCTTGCTTTCTGTCTCTCTGTCTCTCTCTGTCTGTCTGTCTGGCGAGCGTACACACCCTATAGCCAAAACAAACAAAACAAAACAAAAAAAGAAATTTTTGCTATAGAGAATGTGCGCTCACTGTAGAGACAGAGAGACAGAAAGCAAGAAATCACCCCCCAGGGGGGATGACCATGCTGCAATCCCTTCTCCTCCATTCTCCTCTCAAGATTTTGGGCATGCATGCACACACGCCTGGCATGTGTTTTAAGTTGCCAGGTCTGGGACTTGAACTGCAGTGGACTATGTGGGAGTCCAATGATGTAACCATTATGCCATCTTCTTGCCCTGACACAATAAAATTTTATTAAGCCATAAAAAAAATAGACATAAAGTGGAATACTGTTTAGCCTTAAAACAGGAAATTCTGATATGTGTTGTATGATCTGGATGAACCTTGAAGACATTATACTAAATGTAATAAAACCATCACAAAAACCAAATATTATGTGACTCCACTTATGAATGAGGTGCCTAGAGGAGTCAAATTCATAGAGATAGAAAGTAGAATAGTAGTTGTCAGGAGCTAAGAGAAGAGGGGCATACAGGAGCTACAGTTTAATGGGTTGACAGTTTCAGTTTGGTAAGATTAAAAAGTTCTGGACATGAACAGTGATGATGGCTGCACAACAATGTGAATGTACTTCAAACCACTGAACTGTACACTTAAAAAATAGTTAAGATGGTGCAGCCAGTAGGTGGCATACATTTACAGTGCTGGACTCCCACACAGCCAACCGAGGTTCAAGTCTAGGACCCGGTGGCTTGAAAATTATGCTGAGTGCATGTGCACATGTGCACAAAATCCCAGGAGGAGAATGGAGAAGAAGGAATTGTGGCATGGCCATCTCCCCTGGGGGGTAATATCTCACTTTTCTTCTCACTGTCTCTCTCTCTCTCTGGCAAGTGCACATGTCCTGTAACACAAACCTTAAATTTAAAAAAAGAAAAGAAAAAAATAGTTAAGATGGTAAAATTTTGTTATATGTATTTTATTACAATAAAAAGATGAAGGGGCCAGACAGTGGTGCAGAGATAAAGTGTGATACTCTGTGAGGTTCATTCACACGGGTGGGGGATCCATTGGCATCTGGAGACCTCCCTGAGTACACCAGGTATGTGTGAGCTGGTGACCTGGACTGGCTGGGGCGAGGACAGGAACATGGTGTTGGGCCCTGTTGAAGGTGCTATAGCTCTCTCTCTGTCTCTCTCACTCACGGAATACACTTTTAAAAAGATAATTGTTAATTTTTAATTTTTTAATTTATTCATTCATTTATTTTAATTTGACCAGAGAGAGAAAGAGAATGAGAGAAAGCAAGCCACCAGGTCCAGGACTCAAACTGTGGTTGGCCATGTGGGAGTGTCCAGCATCTTAACCACCACACCACCTGCTGGTCCCACACAGAATACACTTTTAAAACATTCTTTTTAATGGGACCAGCAGTTAGTGTAATGGCTATGTCGCTGGACTTCCATGTAGTTGACTATGGTTTGAATCCCGGACCCGGTGGCTTAAACTCACGCTGGGTGCGTGTGTGTGTGCCCAAGATCCTAAGAGGAGAATGGAGGAGAAGGGATTGTGGGCGTGGCCATCCCCAGCGGTGGGGGGTGGGGGGTGGGGGGTGGGGGGGGTGGCGGTGATTTCTTGCTTTCTGTCTCTCTCTCTCTCTCTGGCTTTCTGGCGAGCGCACGTGCCTTATAGTGAAAAACCTCTCAAAAAATTCTTTTTAATTTTAAAAAATCAAAAGAAATCATCTACTGATAAATGCTGTAGCATGGATGAATCTTGGAAACATTATGCTAAATTAAAAAAGCTAGTCAGAAAAGACCATATGTGATTCCATTTATATGAAATGTCCAGAATAGGGAAATCTATAGAGACAGAAAGGGGACAGAATTGGGGGGAAATGGGACTACTATTGGGTACAGGGTTTCTTTTTGGGGTGATGAAAATGTACTAAAATTGATTGTGACCATGGTTATAACACTCTTTGAATATATCAAAAGCCACTCATTTGTACAAGGTAAACTTGTTGAATTGTATGATGTAAATTATGTCTTTTTTTTAGGTTTTTGCCATAGGGCATGTGCACTGACTGGAAAGAGACAGAGACAGAGAGAGAAGGGAAAGCGAGAAGTCACGTCCCGGGGGGGATGGCCATGCCTCAATTCCTTCTCCTCCATGCTCCTCTCAGAATTTTGAGCACTCACGCACATGTGCTGGAGTGAGTTTCAAGCTCATGGAAGAAAAATTAATAAACAAACACATACATTTAAATAATAATAAATAAAAATGTAAAACTTTAAAGAATTGTCTAAACACAAGCAAACAAACCAAAATATAAGGAAGCATTGCCAGGAATAGGAACCCATTGCGGCTGCTGTTCCTGTAGCACTGCCTTAGGGCCAGGCATCATGCTAAGCACTTATATTAACTCAGCTAATCCTTCACCTACCCATTTTGCACATCGCCAAAAATTATTGGACCACCCAGGAGCATGACAATTAAACCCAGTGTATCGAGAACCAATCCCACAGGGCCAATGGAGGTTTGAGTTCCCCCTTGGCTTGAAGAATATCCTGGGCTCTTGTGCATGTGTGCCCAAGATCCTGAAGAGATAGAGAAATGGAGGAAGAAAGATTGTAGTGTGACCATGCCTCACTGGGGGGTGCTTTTTTTCTTTCTGGCAAGTGTATGCATGCCTTGAACATTTGTTTTTTAGTTTAAAGGGAACTAGCAGGTGGCATGGTGGTTAGGGTGCTAGACACTCCCACATGGCTGACTACAGTTCCGGTCCTGGACCTGGAGCCTTGCTTTCTTACTTTCTCTCTCTCTCTCTCTTTGTCTTCCTTTGGTCAAATTAAAATAAGTGAATGAATAAATAAATATTTTAAAAAAGAAAAGCTTTTAATTTTTAAATAAAAAAATTTAAAGAATGATTTATTTAATTTTAATTATTATTATTTGTTACTATTATCTTCAATTTTGCTATAGGGCAATGTGCTCACCAGAGAGAAAGAGAAGTGAAGTGAGAAAGCAAGCTGCCAGGTCTGGGACTTGAACTGTACTCAGCCATGTGGGAGCCTGGTGCCCCAATTGCCATGCCACCTCCTGGTCCTCCCCCCAAATTCTTAATTTCGTATAAAAGCTTTTGGACTTACCAAAAAGCATTAAAAAAATAACACAGTGCACACGTATCTACCCCCACCCAGCTAACAAAGTCAAACTATCAGTACCATTGAAGTCTTCTGTGTCTCTTTTCCAATTCTAGGCCTCTTCCATCAGCGAGCGGTGCTCCTGAATTTCGTATTAATCATTCCCATTCTTTTACACTGTATGTATCTCCAAGCAATATAAAATATAGTTTGGCTTGTTTGTAAGTTTTATATAAACAGTAGTACACTAAGTGTATTATTCTATTTTCTTAAAGAATTATTTTATTTAACTTTATTTATTTATTTATTTTAATTTGACTGGAGAAGGTACAGAGATAGAGAAAGCAAGCTGCCAGGTCTGGGACTTGAACCATGGTTGACCATGTGGGAGTCCAGCATCCTTAACCACCATGTCACCTGCCAGCCCCCAAATGTATTTTTCTGAGACATTTTTTTGAAGAATTATTTTATTAACTTCATTTATTTATTTTACTTATTTTAATTTGACCAGAGAGTGACAGAATGAGAGAGAGAGAAAGAGAAAGTGAGAAAGCAAGCCACCAGGTTCAGGACTCGAACCACGGTCAGCCATGTGGAAGTCCAGCGACCTTAACCACCATGTCACCTGCTGGCCCCATGAGACTTCTTTTTTTTTTTTTTAATTAATATTTTTATTTTTTGGAGAGGTTTTTCGTGCACTTGGCAAAAAGAGAGAGACAGAGAGACAGAAAATGAGAAATCACCCCCTGGGGGTATGGCCATGCTGCAATCCCTTCTCCTCCATTCTCCTCTCAGGATCTTGGGCACACACGCACATGCACCTGGCGTGAGTTTAAGCCACCAGGTCTGGGACTCAAACCACGGTTGACTACATGGGAGTCCAGCGACATAGCCATTATGCCAACTGCTGGTCCCTAAATTAATTTTTGTAATTGCCACAGTGTGTGTGTGTGTGTGTGTGTGTGTGTGTGCACTTATCAGAGAGAGACAGAGAGACAGAGAGAGGTGGAGAAAGAAGGCATCTCCCAGCGGGACATGGTCACACAGCAATCTCTTCTCCATTTATCCATCCTGTCGGATTTGGAGACGCACAGATATACACCTGGTATGGTTTTCTTTTCTTTCTTTTTTTTTAACTTTAAAAACTTTTAAACTATTATTATTATTATTATTATTATTATTATTATTTTATACATTCGATCACTATACACCATTTGGCTTGACTGGCATGTTTTTCAAGCCACTGGGGCCAGGATTCAAACTGCAGTCAGCCATGTGGGATTTGGCTCTCTTGATCACTAGGCAACAGGGCTGGCCCTGAGACTTGCTTTTACATTCAGTGTCGTTTGTGAGATTCATCCAAATGCATATGTATGGCTATAGTTTACTCTCTGTATTAAGTACTCCAATGTATGACAGTACACCAGCTTTTTTGCCAACCTCCTGTGGATGGACACTTTAATTATTCCCAGTTTTTTGTTATTATAAGTGGCACGTTGAACATTACTGTTCCTGTCTCCTAGTCTATGTGAACAAAAATTGCTAAGAGTTTGCATTAATTTCCTATTCCTGTGTGGCAAATAGTCACAAAATTAGTGGCTTAAAACATCACAAATTTGAGCTGGCAGCTGGCATGGTGATCAAGGTGCTGGACTTTCACTGGTTGACTATGGTTCAAGTCCTAGACCCAGCAGGCCGAAAATCACAACAAATAAATAGATGTTAAAATAAATAAATACTTTTTTTTTTTTGGAGAGGTTTTTGCTATAGGGCACATGCGCTCACCAGACAGACAGAGAGAGACAGAGAGATAGAAAGCACGAAATCACCTCCCAGGGGGGATGGCCACGCCGCAATCCCTTCTCCACCATTCTCCTCTTGGGATCTTGGGCACGCATACACACGTGCCCGGTGTGAGTTTAAGCCACCGGGTCCGGGACTCGAACTGCGGTCGACTACGTGGGAGTCCAGCAACATAGCCATTACGCCAACTGCTAGTCCCAATACTTTTTTTTTTAAATCACAGATTTCTTAACTTACAGTTCTGGATGTCAGGAGTCCAAAATGGGTTTCACTGGGCTAACATCAAAGTAGAGATTGGGTCATGTTTCCCCTGGAGTTTCTTTTCTTTCTTTTTAAATTTTTTCCAGAGGGCACATGCTCTCCCGAGAGAGAGAGAGAGAGAGAGAGAGAGAGAGAGAGAGATGCTATGCTACTTCTTCCTCCTTTCAGGATTTTGGGTGCGCATGCACATGCACCTGAAATGTTTCTCAAGCTTCAATGTCTAGGACCTGAACCATTGGAGTGACCATATAGGCTCCAGCTTCCTTAACCACCATACCACTGAACTGGCCCTCCCTGGTGTTTCTACGAGAGGATCCTTTTCCTTGCCTTTTCCAGTTTCTGGAGGCTGCCTGCATTCCTTGGCTTGTGCCTCTTCCTTCACCTTTAAAGGTAGCAATACAGCATCTTCACATTTCTGTCTGAATCCAACCCTCTGTATCCATTGTCCCATCTTCTCTGACTCTGACCCTCCTGCCTTCCTTCTACAAGGACCTCTGTGATTATCTCAGGCCTATCTGGATGGTCGACGATAATCTATCTCCCTTAAGATCCTTCATTCAAGGGACCAGCAGTTAGCGTAATGGCTATGTCGCTGGACTCCCACGTAGTCGACCGCGGTTCGAGTCCCGGACCCGGCGGCTTAAACTCACGCCGGGCGCGTGTGCGTGCGTGCCCAAGATCCCGAGAGGAGAATGGAGGAGAAGGGATTGCGGCGTGGCCATCCCCCCTGGGGGGTGATTTCCTGCTTTCTCTCTCTCTGTCTCTCTCTGTCTGTCTGGCGAGCGCACGTGCCCTATAGCAAAAACCTCTCCAAAAAAAGAAAAAAAAAAAAAAAAAAAAAGATCATTCAATTGCATCTGCAAAGTCCCTTTAGTCATGCAAGGTAACATAGTTATAGATTCCAGGGATTGGGGTGTTGACATTTGAAGGAGGGGTATTATTCTGTCAACCATAGAAGACGATGGTATAATATGAGCATCCTTTTTTTAAGGTTACCTATTTTTTAAAAAGAATTATTTAATTTCATTTATCATTATCATTATTATTTTGACCAGAGAGATAGAGAGAGAGGAAGAGTGAGAAAGCAAGCTGCCAGGTCTGGGACTCGAATCGTGGCCAGCCATGTTGGAATCCAGCGCCCCAACCACTACATCACCTGCCGCCCCCTCCCCCCAAGGTTTCTTATTTCTTTCTTTATTTTTTGGAGAGGTTTTTGCTATAGGGTGCGTGCGTTTGCCAGAAAGACAGAGAGAGACAGAGAGAAAGCAAGAAATCACCCCCCAGGGGAGATGGCCACACCGCAATCCCTTCTCCTCTATTCTCCTCTCGGGATCTTGGACACACATGCACATGTGCCCAGTGTGAGTTTAAGCCACCGAGTCCAGGATTTGAACCACTGTTGAATACATGGGAGTTCAGCGACATAGCCATTATGCCAACTGCTGGTGCCCTTATTTAGTTCTTATACAAGCAAGAGAGAAGAGAGAGTCACCCCCAACATTATCCCTATACCACGTCTATTGGGTTGTCAGGAAAGTCATGATGCATTTTTACACAGAAAAATATGTCATGACTTTCCCGATAATCTAATACCTCCAGCCTCAGCTGGCTCTGGATCATGGGCACATACACAACCAGTGTGTTCAGGGAGGTCTCCAGATGCAAACCTGGAACTCTCCTATTGGGGTCAGCCTCCCAGAGTGCTATGCTAAGGTGGTGCCGCTGTTCAGTCCCTGAGCGTCTTTGAATGACTACTTTGTCAAACTGCTCTGCGTAGTGAAGTGATTCTGTTTTCTGCTAGCAGTGCATAAGCGTTTTTGTTCTCCATCCTCAATACTTGATATTATTTGGGTTTTTAATTTTTACCAACCTGACAGCTAAGAATACCTAGGTTCTGACTGCCATGTAGTCAAGAAAGAGAGTGATCAGTGGTGTTGAATGTGAAAAAGAAAAGGTGGCAGAAAGAACGCTGTACATGACCTTGGCAAGAGAGTTGCCCTTGAAGGGCAGGGAGGATGGGAGTGTGACGTAGTCAGATCGAGTCAAGAAATAAGCGTGTGTGTTTGTAAGGATGTGGACACAGGAAGTGCAGAGGGTAGAGGGTATTTGCAAAATACTGGGGTGTGTATGAAAAGGAGACCTTAGGCTAAAGGTAGAAATTCAAGGTGAAAGATGAGCCAGGTGATGGTGCAGTGGTAGCACAACTGGACCCATGTGGGAGGTCTTTGGTTTGTGTCCCAAGACTTCTCTGTATGTGCTGGGCTTGCATGGGTGCCCATGGTTGGGCTAGCTGAGACTGGAGTGGATTGCAGCATTGGGGTACCTGTCTTTATGTCTCTCCCTCTCTCTGAAGAAATAATTAAATACACTTTAAAAATAATAAAAGAGAGGAGATCAACAGGTGGTTTGGTGGTTAAGGCACCGGACACTCCCACATGGCCAACCCATGGTTCGAGTCTTGGACCTGGTGGCTTGCTTTCTCACTTTCCCTCTGTGTGTGTGTGTGTGTGTGTGTGTGTGTGTGTGTGTGTGTCTTTGGTCGAATTAAAATAAATGAATAAATTAATGAAGTTAAATAAATGATTATTTAAAAATAATAAAAGAGGGACCAGCAGTTGGCATAATAGCTATGTGGCTGGACTCCCATGTGGTGGACCACGGTTCGAGTCCCAGACCCAGTGGCTTAAACTCACGCCGGGCGTGTGTGCGTGCGTGCCCAAGATCCCGAGAGGAGAATGGTGGAGAAGGGATTGTGGCGTGGCCATCCCCCATGGGGTGGTGATTTCTCACTTTCTGTCTCTCTGTCTCTGTCTGGTGAGCGCATGCACCCTATAGCAAAAACCTCTCCAAAAAATAAAAATTAAAATGAGAAAGTAAATTTTAAAAAAATAATAAAAGAGAAGGAGACATTACCAGTAGAGTAGGGCAAGGCATCAGAGAAGAGACAGGTGAAGGTGAGACCCAGAGCAAGGGTATCTGGTGGGCTTTGGAAGGAAGAAAGTCTGCCCTTCCTAGGAGTGAAGGGAAGGAAGGATGCTGGGCAGACACAAAGAGCATTCAAGGGATTGGCAGGTGGCGTGGTGGTTAAAGCCCTGGATTCTCGCATGGCTGACAGTGGTTTGAGCCCTAGACTTTGCGAGAGAAAATTATGCTGGGTGTGTGCATGTGTGCCCAAAATCCTGAGAGGAGAATGGAGGAGAAGGGATTGCCGTATGGCCAACCACCTGGGAGGTGATTTCTCACTTTCCCTCTCTCTGCCTCTCTCCAGTAAGCACTCACATCTTAGGGCAAAAACTTAAAAAAAAAAAAAAAGTTTAAAAAAAATATATATATATACACAAAGAGGTGGGGTAGGAACTGGCAGAGCCATTCCGCATGATGATTGTGGAGTTATGTACTGGGAGGGGCAGCAGTGGGTTTGCAGCAGGGCTACAGCGGGCATTGTTGTGAGCACTGGGGATGAACCAAGGGTGAGGAAGAGGGGTAAGCAGATCTTGCCGGCACCTATTAGGATGAAGGTTGGTAGCCCAGAGTGGGAGGGACCCAGGGAAGGCCCAGTAGGGGAAGTGTCTAGGAACCCTTGAAAGCTTAGGAGAAACAGTCTGCAGAGCCGAACCCAGGAGTTCACAGCCAGGGCATCTGGGAAGCGTGGAGGGACTCCTGATAATGCCATGGGCTGTGATGGAAGGAGAGCAGGAACTTTGCGAGTCCAGAGGAAAGAGGCTACAACTCAGCCTGGGGAGGTGGAGGGGGCTTCCTGGAGGTGGTGATGCTCCAAATGATTCTTTTTTTCTATTTTAATTTTAGCTTTTTGCTATAGGGTGTACGTACTCAGCAGGGAGAAAGGGAAAGTGAGAACCCACCCCTCTCCCCTGGGGTTGGCCAGGCCACAATCTCTTCTCCATTCTCTTCTTGGGATTTTGGGGACACACACACACACACACACACACACACACACACACACGGAGTATTTTTTTTAAGTCACTGGCTCCAGGACTCAAACCACGCAGTTGGCCATATGGGATCCACACCACCCCAGCTACCATGCCATCTATTGTTCCTCAAATGATTTGTGAAGGGCTATACCAAATATCAATTATCATAAAAATGTGGAAGAAGCGTAGCTGTCATAGTCTGTCAATAAGCCTATCCTGCCTCCTCTCCCAGACAGCTGCACCTTGCCTACTCCCCACGCTCTGGCTAGATTTGGAAAGCCTTCCGGTTCATATGACTTTGCTTATGGAGTTCTCTTTGGTTGTATTACATTTCTCCTTCAACTTCAGAACTCCTATTCATCCTTTGAAACCCAGTTCAAATGTCACCCTCTCTGGTAAGCCTTTTGAATTGCTTTGGCCCCACCTCTGTGCTTTTTGTAACAACTTGGTCAAGTGGAACAAGCTCACTCATTGCTCTTTGACTTAATACAGGCAATTTGATCCCCGAGGGTCTGTTTTGTGAGATGGGGGCAATGGTATAATGTATTTGTAAAGACATATCTGTTAGCACATAGGAATCAGGAAGGAAGCAATCGTGGGGTGATGCTTTATCCAGTACTAGGGTTAACTGAGTGGGAATGTGGCTGTGCCTTAATCCGTGAGCTCCCTGAGGGCAGGGACAGGTCCCCACAAGGCCCAGCCCTGTGTCCAGAACAGAGGGGCATTATGAGTCCTGTGGCCATTGCACACATGCGAAGAAGTGGGATCATCTATCATTCACCTGTAAGGTGACTTTGGGGAGGTGACATCATCTCTTTGACGTTTCCCCATCTTTAAAGTAACAATTAATTCATTAGGTATCCACCCGTTCTGTGTAAGGCACGCAGTACTCACGCTCTCTAATTCTCACATGGTGTATCATCACCCCATTTACAGAAGAGAAAACTGAGGCTTGAGGAAGGTAGTGACTTGTCCAAGTTAAAGCAGGACAGGAGCTCCTGCAGCCTGGCCAAACTCGGAAAACTGTGCGATTCCAAGGGGGAAATGTCAAATAACCCCACAAATTGTATACGCCAGGCGGGGTTGGGGGAAGGAAGTCTATGCCTGGGGGCGTGGCGAATGGTGCCCCGGTGAGGGGTGAGGAGAAAGCGGACACAGGCTTCGGGATGACTGCTGGGAAATCCGTGGAGCGATCCGGGGCTGCCGGAGGCGCCGCGCCTAGTTGCTATGGTCGGGCGGGGAGGGGTGCGGCCCGCCCCCTCTCTGCCCCACCCCCAGCCCCGGCGCGGCGGCCCCTTTAAGAGCGGGCGGGGCGCCCTCTGGCGGCGGAGCGGCGCGCGCGGCCGGAGCCGGAGCCGGATCCCGGAGCCGGAGCAGAGCGGAGCGGAGCCGGGGCGGAGCGGGCCGAGCGGGCCGAGCCAGCAGCCGAGCTGGGGGCGCGGGCGGGCGGCATGTACCGGGCCCGGGCGGCGCGGGCGGGGCCGGAGCCCGGCAGCCCGGGGCGCTTTGGGATCCTCAGCACCGGGCAGCTCCGGGACCTGCTTCAGGATGAGCCCAAGCTGGACCGGATCGTGCGGCTCAGCAGGAAGGTAGCGCGGGGGGCGCGGGCGGGGGGCGCAGGAGACGGGCCGCGGCCTGCCGGACCTGCCGACCCACCGAAGGGCCGCGCGGGCCGGGCCGGGGGGCCGCCCGTGGACGCGGGAGCCTGGCACGTACAAGTGGGCCCCGCGGAGCCGCCCCCGGGGGAGGGGGCGCTCAGAGCCAGCCTGGGGCGGGTGGGGCGCCGAGAAGCCAGGGAGGCGCCCGTGCACCCCCGGGATGGCCGTGAGGCGTGTCCTACAGCGGATGCTCCGGGGAGGTGTGTTCCGGGGGCCAGGGGATGGCTCTGTTGTGGGGGCCCTGGCTCGCACACCCACGTTCTGTAGGGCCCGAAAGGGGAGGCGCCTTCCATAGGGAGAACTAGGGGCCTGTTTGACACCTGGGGGACCGTTGGGGGTGGGCTACGCCTTCTGGGGGCGCCAGAGGGGGCTTTGTGTCTTGCGTTGGGGAGGGGTGCCGAGAGCTGAGGTGTGTATTCCATAGGCCACCATAAGAGAAAGTTGTATATTTCACGGGAGATAGGCCTGGGCTGGTTGTCTGTGGGGGGCAGGAAGGGAAAGTGTGT